>JAWWEE010000001.1:3882020-4146321 GCA_035221455.1 Xenops minutus
GGGGGTGGTTTTTTTGGTTTTGGGGGGTGGTTTTTTTGGTTTTGGGGGGGTGGTTTTTTTGTTGTTTTTTTTTTTTTTAGTGGAGATAAGTGTAATACAGGTCCTGTGGAGCTAAAAATGAAACATTTAACATTTCTATATGCAGTTAAATGTTTCTTGGGTAATTGTGTAAACCAGCCAGTGCCATGGGCCTGAGCTGTGGAAACTTCTTGGAGGACTTAGGGAGAACCAGCCCCCTGGGAATGTTCTAGCAAAATTTATCCACTTAGATGACTGAGTGACATACCCAGGAATGTTCTCAGCCCTAATAAATTTGCTAATATAAACAAGCCAGTATTTCTGTCTTTGCTGAGCCCCAGTAATTTTTTAATGTGTCTGTTACTAGAAATTTATCATAGTTTTGAAATAGCTCATGCCCTCTTCTGGAGTTGGTATCTGCTTTTAACTGCTGCCTTTCCATTGCACTTTAAGTAAATAATTATTCTTGGTTTAGCCACAGGTGCATATACATGGGGTCCGTGTGTATGCATATTGATAATAAACATTTCTCTTAGTTTTCAAACAATTTGATTTTCTTTTCAGTGGGATGCCATAACTGAAATGGACGAACACAACCGTCCCATTCACACTTACCAGGTGTGTAACGTGATGGAACCAAACCAGAACAACTGGCTTCAGACAAACTGGGTCTCCCGTGACGCTGCACAGAAAATCTACGTGGAAATGAAGTTCACCCTGAGGGACTGCAACAGCATCCCGTGGGTACTGGGGACCTGCAAGGAAACCTTCAATCTCTACTACATGGAGTCAGATGAGTCCCATGGAGTAAAATTCAAGCCAAACCAGTACACTAAAATTGACACTATTGCAGCTGACGAGAGCTTCACCCAGATGGACCTGGGCGACCGCATCCTTAAACTCAACACAGAAGTGCGGGAAGTTGGGCCAATAAACAAGAAAGGGTTTTATCTTGCTTTCCAGGACATCGGCGCCTGCATTGCTTTGGTTTCAGTCCGTGTTTATTACAAGAAGTGCCCTTTCACGGTCCGGAATTTGGCCGTGTTTCCTGACACTATTCCACGGGTGGATTCTTCCTCTCTGGTGGAAGTGCGGGGCTCCTGCGTGAAGAGCGCCGAGGAACGAGACACTCCAAAGCTGTACTGTGGGGCAGATGGGGATTGGCTCGTGCCCCTGGGACGGTGCATCTGCAGCGTGGGCTATGAGGAACTGGATGGCTCCTGCCACGGTAAGAAAACATGGTTGTTGTTTTTTTTATTTAAAAAAAATAGTCTTATAATGTCCTATGTACTTTGTATGTTCTCTTCTACTGTCCATAACAGTTTCACAATGACTTGAGAATAAGGTGCTTTTTTATTGTAGTAATGACTGTAATGGGAGCCTCAGAGGCTACTGAGATACGAGTCTGATGTGATTCAACATTGGCTTTTTAGAAAAAGACTCCATATCCGTAAGTTCCATAAATGACTCTACTGTTTTGCTCTAGAGTTTCTCAGGTTTGATGGTATTAGGCAAGCTGCACAGCAACCTTCGATAATGCAGAGCATTAAAAGCACTATGCATTGTAATTAGAAAATGAATTTCACTTTGTTGTCTGGGCTTGCTGGCATTAATTATCGAAATATACTCATAGCAAAGATACAATGTTTGTGCCATTACTGGAAGCAATTGTAATTTTCTACATAAGGTCAAAAGGGTGTCTCTTAATGGGATTAGGATTTTCATTGGGACTTTAATGCTGAATTAATTTTGGTCCATTATGTGAGTCATGCTCTAGATCATGAGCAATGTAGCCAGCAGAGTCCACCAAAAATGTTTTCTGCTGTACATCGACTCCACTGGTTTGCCCAATTTCTCCAGTCTGCTGCTGAACAGGTACCTTGCAAATGAAATAGAGTACCCAAATGTTTGCACATTCTTATCTATTTGCCCCAAGAGTAAACAATTATTTTAGAAAATTATAACCTAACAGAGCTTCCATATGTTTTGAAATCACTTTCATAGGTGTCTGATGTTGTCCATTCACTCTTCTTCAGTGTATTTTAATACTAGTGCAACTTTTTTCTGACAGCTTTTCAAAGTATATTTGTCTGGTGTTGCTTCATGCCTAAGAGAAACCCAAATGCATGAGATGCTTTCCTAACTAAAGAGCAGCAATGAATTCTCACTAGTGCCCACTCTTCAGTGTCTAAGGGTGGCCCCATCCCTCTTTGTGCCAAAGCTGGGGGTGGAGATGCCCACTTGGAAATCTGGGAATGTGTTTTGATACTGTGACTGTTGAGTGTTGTGAACTGAATTGGGATTGCTGCCTATGTTGACCGCAGTCTCTCAGATTGCCATAATGCCTTGTTTTGAGACTTTTTGGCTGAGAGATCAATCAGAAATTTAGTTTAAAGGACTTGTGTCAGTAAATCCTGAACTCTTTAATACCTGTTAAATAATGAGATACCTGAATGCTATTGACTCTCTAAGGGAAAATGTTAAAGATTTATATTGAGCTTGTTTTCATAGAAACAGTGTGGGGGAAGAGTAGAAGCCATTATATCTTAGTTTTATAAGAAAACCTCAGATATATTTACACAAATTTCATGTCTTGTAGGTCCTTCTTCCAAAACGCAACCCAAATCACTTTTGTCCTTCCCACTCTTTTGCTGGAGTTGAAAATCTGAGTTTTGAAAGTGGTTTTATACCATTCTCTTGGTGGTACTTTTAGGCATGCTCTGTGACAAACTCAGAAGAGAGAATTCTTTCTTTCCTCTGCATGAAAATAACAGTCAAAATAATAGCTTTGCATTTTGAAATCCGTTCTGACAAGTAATTGGGTGATGGAAAATACTTGCTAATAGTTGAATATTTTTTTACTACTTGTGTGTGGTGTCACACTTTTTATACACCAGCATGTGGCTCTGTGGGGAATAAGCACTTCATGGCAAATATGACTTATCTGTCACAGAATTTAAAAAGTAAATTTCTATTTTGGTATTTGTCAAGATAAGCAGTGTCTATTCAGGAACTACTAAATGGCATGAGGAAAGACATTCTGTCTTTATCATTGCTCATAGTCTTGTAAATCAGCAAGGGTGGGAATAAAATGCGTCTTTGATCAGTTTTACTGCTGCTGTTAAAATCATAGGTCATTTTCAGCTGCCAAAATCTAGTTTACTTGCTTTTCTGACTGGCAGCATCTCAGTTATTTCACTGTATGTTGGTTTTATGTGTATTTCTTTGTTTGTGAAACCATCAGTGCTCCCTATGTGTTGTATTTTCTTTTAAAAGCTTCATTTCAGAGCATGTGAAAGAAGAATTCCTGCCTAGTTTAAACTGTCCATACTTATTCAATGTATACCCCAATGTGTCCAGCCAGTTCAGGGGCACTTTCATGGGGAGGTTGTCATTATTTTGGAACTTTCTTCTTTTTCTGAGGTCAGGGAGGAAAAGTCAGGTTGATTGCAAGAGGTTCACAGGTATTTGTATGTTATGTGCACTTCTTAATGGGATAACCTGAAAAAATACCAACACCATCTTCTCTAGGCTTACTCTATAAACAGTCTATCATCTTTAATTTGAGCCCACTTTGAAGATATCCCCCTCAAAATCCTGAAACAACAGCAGCATTCACATGTTCTTCTCTTTCTTTAGGCATTAATATATTAATACCAATAATTGGGTAATATTAATCATATGTGGCTCAAATGTGAACTGTTTGCTTTGCTGAATTGTTGATGCCACCCCCATTAACAAGTTACAGCTTAAAAGGAGGAGACACTGCACAGGATTCTAGTAAACATCAATTAAAAGCTGCAAGTTCAATGTCACGTATTTTCTGAATGTCAGCCCAAGACAAGAGCTGTGCTAAATTGAAAAAAAAATGTATAATATATATAGGTCATATCAGGGCTTTGTTGTGATTTATTTTACAGGGGGGAAAAAACAGTCATGACAAGGAGCACTATATAAACTCAATCATAATAGTTCAGTTCTGTTTGGACATTATATAGAAATAATGGGATGACTGTTAACTCAAGTCTGATTCTTTAATGATTTACCAAAAATTACTGGAATTATCAAGGTTAGCAATTAGTGGCAGAGAAAAATTCAATTATATATAGCAAATAATAATTATTATAGTAATTTCAGATTTTATTTTAGCCTTAACCAATCAAACACCAGGCAGAAATGTATTTTACCAACCAGAAAAAGTTGATGCTTCTTGAGGAATATTCTCAGACACCTCCAAGTGATGTCATGTGGTATAGTTGAAGAAATTTTAGAAATGTAAAAGAGGCATTGACAGACTCACCTGGTTTATTCTAATTAAAACAACTACAGTTATAAGCGGGAATGTAAAATTTCAAATTCTTTGACCTTGAGTTGACTGAACAATGTTTTGTAGAGATATGAATACCTGAACATATTGAGTTTTTAGTTGAACAACCACTTTTTTCCATTTTTCATGACTTGAATTTGTTGTACTCTTTCAGTGTTAGCACCTTGGCAGCCTGGCTTTATCTTCTTCAGCCATTTCACCTCAGTGGGGGTTTAAAAATAAAAAAATAATTAGTTGCATTATTTTTTTGCCATGTGGTTTATTGAAATTTATCACAGATTCTTAAATGTGCCACTGGTCTGAAAGGGGTTCACACTTTTTCCCTGTGCTTAAGCAATCTAGTTTTTTACATAATTTATGTGAGTCTGAAGAGCTTCAGATTTCACCATTTCAATGATAAAGCTCAAGACCTTTGTGATTACTGGTGATACCTATTTTTCACTGAAAAACCTACTCCTTAAGGTAACATAACATCTGTGAACACTCAACACAACACAAATTAAACTTAGAATTCTGAATATGGATAAACTGGAATTGTGATTGAACAGTTCCAAATTCAGTTTTTAGGTCAAAATGCTAAATTAGATGGGTTTAGTCCAATCCAGGAATGTGCATGGAAGAAATAGTAGTTGTGCATAAGAGCAGATCTGGAGGTAACAGTATAGAAAAGCAATTGATAATGACCTGTTCAAAGCATCTGAATATATTCAACCACATGTAAGTGCCAGCATATGGAAGAAATCTGACCTCAGGAGCTGTGAACAATAGAAAAAGCCATCAATATTTACTGTAGATGAAAACTTAAATTATTATCTGTTGGGAAGGGACATTGCAGATGATACTGGCAGTGCTTTGCTGTTCATATATACTGGGTTTAACTTCTAAACGGCAGGTTGTGTGCCCAGCTATTTTTATGCTGTATGTCTCATTTCTACTTCTTTCACTTGCACAGAAACATTTTTTGCTTAGGGCTTTTAATTAGTGTGAATTAAAAATAAAACATTAAAAATAATGTTGAAGGAGGAGGAAATGATGTCTGGTGGGCTGGGTGGGGTGAGTGGGATAGTTAATATCAGAAACAGGAATTTTAAGTGAGTTGTATCAATTTCAGGAGGTGTGACTTGGCTGTATTTGTTTGGTTTGGTTTTTTTCTCAACAATTTTAGGCTCTTTTTATGGCTTGTATATTTCTTTCAAGTTCCACGTTTCTGCCTTTTCTTGTCCACTGCATACCAGGCTAGCTCCTGCAAAGCTCCTGAACATCTGTGTTTCTGGTTTTGAGTTAATTGTTGTTTGCATTTGTTTGGGGTTTTTTAATTGTAGTATTTTCACATTGTCTTCTCAGCTTCTTAAAACTGAAGATATTTGTTTCTTACTGATTTCTTCTTTGTTTGTGGTTTTATTATTTTTTGTTGTGTTTTTCTTCACTGCAATACAATGTTAGGAATTAAATAAGTACCTATGGGCACTGGTGTTCAGTGACTGCCTGAATTAGCAGCCAGAAAAAAAATCTCAGTGCCTTACAAATTCACATTGTAGCTCACACCCAGTCCTTTTTACTTCAGCTGCAGCCATGTGCAGATTTGTTCAGCTGGAGAAATTGTAACACAAAAAAATCTGATAAAACAGCTGGAAAGGAGTGCTGTCTCAGAAGTGAGGATTTAAAGAACAAAGAAAAATCTTTGATTTTGTCATAAGGAAACTACAGTGATACTAAATGAAGATTAGTTGTTGGCACACTGTTGTCTTGTCATACTTACTTGCACTATTTTGAGCAAACAAAGAACCTTACAATGGGCACTGCAACCTGACTTCCAGAATATTTCACTGTAAAAATTCAAATTAAAGCCCTGATTTCTCTAACTGCATCTGAATAAATTATACACAAATAGGAAACTGATTTTTTGCAAACTAAATTAATCCTTGGAAATTACTGGCTTTCACTTTGATACTGAAATGTGCATTGGTTAAATGTGCTTAGGTTAAATAGTGAGTTTCAAACTGATAATCTTCAAAATGTTCTGTTTGTACACAAAGACATGAAACTTCAGAAACAAAAGCGTGCCGTTAACTCAAATGTGTCTTGCCTCAGGTTTGGTGTTAGTGAACAGTGTTGGATATTGATCCTACCAGCTATCCTTGATAAACAGTAGACAAAAATTGTCCCAGGGACAGCAGGGATTGATTTTTGTTGCTGTCGTGTGTGACTTGGTACCACAGCTGCATGGTTTGACATTAGCAGCAGCCCTTAGTGAATGACTTATTTGTACTTGCTGTGATGGAGGAAGTAACTGCAGTGATGGCCACATGCAGAACTTGTAGTACGACTGGAAACAAACAGTTTAACTTGTGTAAAATGCACATAAATACAAACATATTCATGTATCTATTCAACTGTGCATAAATACAAATATATTCCTGTATCTATTCAGCTGTGCATAAGGACATTGTAAAACTGTTGTTTGATTTGTTATTATTACCTTTTAACTTGCTGTGCTACACTTTCTCCCCCACCCCATGCATTAAGGTCACTTCTGTCCTGTCTCCCCCCTGTAGGGTTGGTAGTGGGGCCATGTACTGGGACTGAATGAAGGGATAAAAAGGGTTTATATCCCTGGACTCTCGTGCTGTGAGTGTGAAAGGACTGGCAAATACAGGCTGGGAACTTGGACTCGTACTGTGCTATGTCTGTGGGGTGCCAGAGTGGGAAACAAGGACAGTCTTCAGGGCTTGTTCCCAAATATATTGTTAATCTGTGTGCAGCTGGATTCCCCTATATGGGGTAAGATGCTGTCTTTTAGTAATAAGTCTAGTCACAGTTTAGTTTGTGGTCAGGTCTTATACTTCACTTGCTTCCCCAAAACAGAGTTGTAATGAAATCTGGTATTAACAATTTGTCAGAAATAAACAGCTTCACCCAACACACAAGTTTCTCCCATATTGGTAAAAATGGGAGTAACAAAGACTGACAGGTTGGATCCCACAGTCTGGCAGGAGGTAAAGAAGGAATGCACTGACTCTGTGTCATTGTCCTGTGTTTCTCACTCATAGGGCTTGTCTTCAAAAATTACATCCCATCCTAGAGAGACTGACACAAACAGTGCCTCTCCATTCCTGGGTAATGCAGCTTTTTCTGCTTGCCACATCAGGTTTTTTCCTTGTTCTGGCAGTCAGTAGCTAAAGCTTGAGCTCAAACCTTTCAGACTAATTTGTCTTAGAAACTCTTCATTGCATTTTACACGTGGTCAACCTGAACTGTTTCAACAGTCAAGTAAATTGAATGTAGGTGAGTTTTGGTTGAGTGAAACCCTTGTATTTAATGAGTGTAAAAATTCAGCATTGGTTGCTTGTGTCTCTGAACAGCTGTAGGAAGCTTTTCTCCAGCTGGAAGAGAAGTGTGATGGGCTTTCTTATGGTTGGGTATATGCTCCCCAATATGCTTAAAATGTACATCTTTAAGAGTTCAGAAAAGGACTTCTGTGACAGGCACATGGAGGAGAGTAAAACCATAATGGTTCAAGAGCTCATAACACTTGTTGAGTACAAAATGCCTTTTAGTGCTCATTGAATTCATTGGAAGTTGTGAAAGGGCAATCCTTGGTGAGGAAGCTGTGATAGACAACTGGACAAGGGAACTGCACAATTAAGTAAAAATCATGTTTTAAGGACTTCCATAGCCATGTGATACAAGAAAGTAACAGTTCTGATATAATAAAGGTTTGATATATTTATCTTTGAAAATTCTATTTCTAGATTATTTGTTATTCAATCACTTTTTGTGGTGGAACCCTGAGAAGTAAAAATAAATATAAGCTCAGAAAAAGTTTGTCATGATGCTCAGTGAAAATTTTCCAAGTTTTTACACTACAGTAGAGTGTGGATTTTTTTCAATACTGGTAAGAAACCTGACTCAGATCTTAAAACTGTTCATGGAAGTATGTAGAGAATCTGTTTATGGAAGTATGTAGAGTGTTCAAAAACTGTTAATGGAAGTATGTAGAGTGTTCAGAGATTATAATATGTAATATACTGGCTCAGAAATTCTCAGAATCTAGGAATTAAAGTTTTTAAAGATTGGAGGTTCTTTAGGCTGCTGCTGAGCACAAGCACTTAAATTTATACCTTGAAATAATTGAAACACTTTAAAATATCGTTATTATTTCAATATAGATTATGTCCCCTTCGAGAACTCATAAAGCTGAACTCCAAAATCTGAAGATAATCACCAGTACTTCCTCCGAGGCAAGTTATTAATCAGCAACACATTCACAAATAAACCATAAAATACATTCTGTAATGAAACTGTTCCCATAGAGGCTTCCCATCGTTTCATTCAGTCAATTATTAAAGCATTTATGCTGAGAAATGTAATTTCAAAAGCGATCAATACAGGGTTTCCTCTTGCCTAGTGTGGCCCAGGAATCACAAACAGGGGTGAATGCACAAAGAGACTTCTGAGAAGGTTTGTCTTGAACACAAGAAAACGTGTGCAGGTATTTAAAACCTATATTTGCCTTTTGCAGCTCTTAGGAATAATCCAAGACAAGATTTCCTTTAGCCAACAGGTTTATCCTTTCCTTTTGAAAACTTAAGGTGGAAAATGGTATCAAAAGCAGTTGTTTTACACAGAAGTAATGCAGATCATAGTCATTCTATGGCATGAGCTAACATAGGCTTTGAAGGCAGTGATGTGCAAAAGATTCTCAGCAATCACACCAACATTTGTGTCATGTTAGAGGCATTATTTGAGCAAAGTGGTTTGGAGGGTACTCACAAGCTCAAGCTCTTGTCGGAAGGAAAAAAATTAACAAAAATAACTAGATGGCAACTGTAATGTTATTAGTGGTAAAGTCCTGTGGGTTTGGTTGGGGTTTATTGTTTGGATTTGCTTCCATCCCCCTTTAATTTTACTCCTAGGAGTCCCATCAAATCACAGGAGAATATTCTGCAGGGAAGAATTTTGAGGTCATGAGAGGTGGCTGACCTGGAGATTGTGGCCTTTTGAACAGTAATTTCTGTGAACCTTCCTATCCTACCAAGTAAATATCTTGGCAAAGGAAGGTGGTCCTTGGGAACCAACCTGCTGCAAGAGGCTTGTGCTGTTCCAGGGATATGCCTGCTAATGGCAGAATAAATTATGTAAAATAGGCCTCCTACCTACCAGTGAAACATCGGCAGAGTCAAGGACTGCACTTTAAATGTCTCCCTTTAAAGAAGCCTCTCTTCAAAGGGATACTGATCAAAGCATGAATAAATTCCCAAAGGACATGAAAATGTATGCACAGAAAGATTATACTCTGAGTGCTAACAATGAATGTTTAGTTATTTGGTATCTGGCTATTATATAATAATAGTTATGGATGTGAAATGTCTTAATTTTGCTGTGACAGCTTGAAGGTATTCCCAGATGTTAAATATTTCAAAGCTTATCTTACATATATTCATAAACAAGATGAAAGTGTTAATTCTAATTAAAATGATACACAGTTCAGTAGCAGCCCTAATAAAGTCCCTGTGGAACAGTAAATTTAACAGCAGCCTATCTTTTATGCAGAGTCAAAAAGTAGATTTCAATTTGAGTGTAAACCAACCTTCAAGGGAAAAACTGAGTAGTCAAGATAGGAGAACTGAAAAATCATATTTAAAAGGTATTTTAATATGTGTAGTGTTTTACATACCAATGTCTGTGTATTGGCAGCATAGACAAGAAACTGGGGTGGGGCTTGGGCAGACAACAACCCTTCCCAAATTTAATGAATGCTTTGGTGTCCTAAAGTATTTATTTCACTTGGTGAATATGACCTTACAGGTCCTGCTTGCTGTAATAGTCCTTACCATATTTGACTGTTGTAATTTTATTGCAATTATTGTAGTATTTTTATGGCAGTTATTTTAAAGCAATATTTGTAAACCAAGTTTTTAATGTAAAATAATTCAGAGCAGTTTTGTTGTGGAGGTTTATACATGTATGTTCAAGATGGCTTCATACGGATAGCAAGAATTTCAATGTTGAATCATTGGGCTGTCAGAGACTGGACTAGTAGTTAAAGATGTAAAAGTAGTTTTTATTTGTCACTCGGGGTAAATTTTCCACCACATTTGCAGGAAAAAAAGGAATCTAGAGTCCCATTGAGTCAGGAGATGGAGAAACCTGAGGGGAATGCCTGAGGACACGGTTTGTTTGCAGTGTTCAGGATGCCAGTCAAGGCAAATCCCAGAGTATGAGGACATGTACACTTTTCTTCTCAAAATCAGAGTAGGGATTCTTTGACTCGTGGGAAATGAATAATACATTTGATTATTTCTGCATGTATTTCTTTGTAAATGATGAATTGTTCTTGTTTTGCCTCTTGATCTCAGTTGTTTGAAATTGCACACCCAATTACTGTAATTAACAGGTCATGTCACGATTTGTTACAAACAAGGATTGTTTTGAAGGAATTTGGTTTTGCAAAAAATCTGTTTCAATTTTCAACTAAAGACTTGAATTCTTCTCAAAAGGAAGGTCGGGGGGAAATTTAGATTGGTTAGAAGTTTTTTTCCTTCTGTGTACTCAGGAAACATGAAGTAGACTGATGGTGCAAAACTTGAAAAAAATTAGATTGCTAAAGCAGTAGAGAAAATTCAAAACTCACTTTTAAATTGCTTTTGGTTATCCTGATGTTACATTTTTAATTTTTTTTCCCCTGTGCCAAAACCATGCAAGTTATTCGTCTTTTGTCAGAAAATTATATGCTAATCCCAAGTGGTTATTATTTGTTTTTTGAATTTTGTTGTTTGTTGTTTTGATTTTTTTCTCTAAGTATTTTACTTACAATAACTTGGGTTGTGTGGGCTCTATTGTTTCTGTACCTTGATCAGGTGGCTGAAATTTTGAACTAAAAGTTCGTGTTTGAGAGATTTTAATATTTGCTGAAAATCTAAATACTTAGTGGAAAGTCCCCCAATAAACTACAGTGGATAAAATTGCTGTCCTTTCTTATGCTGCAGAGCTGCCACTCTTATGGACAGCAGCAGCTGAAAGAATGCAATCCTCTCTCCTAGAACCACATGCCTATCAATTAAATAGTAGTGGTAAATGGTGGAATGGAATAGGGAGATGAGGTAAAACTCATGTTATTTCTTGCAGCTGCAAATGATCCAAGAAATTGTTGAAAGGGACTCTTGGGCAGGGAAAATGCATTCCGTCTCTCTATTTTGTGTGGTGCTGGTTGGTAAACTGAACTTTTAGAGCTCTCTACAGCAAATAATTACAGTACAAAAATTGGTTATTGATGAATAGGCTCAGCTCTAATCTGACAGCAGCAAAGAGGTGGCGTAGAGCCATGTGAAGCAAAACGTGCATTTCTTCCAAGTTAGACATGACAGACTTGCAAATAATTCCTGCAATACACTTACTCAGGTCTGTGGATTTTAAGGGGTGGCTTGGGAATTCCAGGGATAAATTCAAAACAAAGCCAATTGCATTCTGTTCTTTACCTATTATGATAGAGTTCAGGGCTCTATTTTGGGTCATACCATGCTGATTTGTGCTCATGACCATATTCCACGCTAAACTCAGAATTATCAGTATCAGGCTCTGTGATCATTAGCAGCTCTGGGTTATGATCCTGAGGAGATTTTATGGCTATTTTGGAGATGGGGGTGATGACAAAATTTAGGGATGGTGAGTGAGAGGTTTGTAGCTTCCAAAGGAAAATAGTGATTAAGTTTCATTAAAGTCATGCAAGTCAGAATCAAGTCACAGTTTGACTGAAAAATTGTTAATATGGGTGTGCAAACATAATCAGGAAAAAAAATCTAGTCATCAACTTTATAGTTAAGTGCTTTTATAGACTCAGATTAGATGGAGGACAACACTAACAGGGATCAGTAGGCGCAATCACCTTCGTCATTCTCCATTTGTGTGATTTAATACTTATGCAGCAGTTCTCCGTGCAGTTTGATGGGTGGTTTGAGTTGGGTTTTTAAGTATAAATGTGCAATGGATGAAGCAACTTGTAGGAGAAAGTCTGTTCTAACAGTTCAGGCTGTTTTATGCTGGTGATCTGACACTTACATGCAGATGTATTATCATGACATTTTAAAGCTTAAATAACTTTGTGATGTATTTAAATGTAAAAATGCCATGACACAAACTACTGTGAATAGAAAACCCTTGCTTAAACTGAATCCTTCCCCTAAAGGAGGAGCTGGTCTGGCTAAATGAGAATAAATGTTAAAACAACACACTCATGTTCCAGGTAGCTGTAGCAAAAGAAATAATGGCCATATAAATAAAAACCCCTGCAAATAATTGTGAGATTGCTCTCAGTGGCCATATTTTATTGGTTTAAAGATACAGGTCATACTCACTGGAGCCTACTAAAAGAGAAGTAGTGATTTGGAGGGGTTTTTAACTGTAAATGTAAAAATCAGTGCAAGGTGTCTATGGATAAAATGACATGCCTTCATAAAACACACTGTCTGCTCTAATGAGCCAAAACTAACCACATCATTTAAAAAAGCAGCATTGAGATTCATCTAATCCCATGAGTGTTGAATTGGAATAAATTTCCTTGTGAAGGGAAAAGATCCAAATATGAAATGCTCTCTCCTATCACCCAAACTTGTGCCAGGGCCTCTATGGGACTCGTTTTGTTACTTCTCTGGTCCTAGAAGTGACTTCATTGTAGATGTATTGTGAAAGCTGCAATTTTGTGATCAGAAAGAAGTATTTTATCCACAGCGTGGAAGTTCTCATTGAAAATGTTCAAAGGTTTTTTTGGTTGCTTGTTGTGGGTTGTGGATTTTTGTTTTAATTTTTTCTCCTGAAGCATCCAGTCTTGTTAGCAATAAAAGTAATGTAAATTGTAAGAAATAACAAGCAATGGTGGGATCCAGTGGACAGGAATATTTACAGTTAGCAAAAAAGGTATTGTATAATGAAAAAAGGATTTTCTCTGGAGAGAAACCTGTAAAACTGTTACCTTTGTTTCTGATTTATGGACTTTCCTAATGGTTAGGAATAAATTAGGTGAACCTGAAAGAAATGGAGGCACAGTAGCTATAAAACAACCTATTGATTTTGGACTAAATCCCTGTCTTTGGTAATTTTTGCAGTTGCCTGCATCCAAAAAAACCCAGAGTGTAGCTACTATAGCAGCAATTTAAGTAATTGGGATTTGATTGGTTCTTTATATCTTATCCCTCTCTACCTAAACCTTAATCATATGAGCACAGCAATTTAACCTGAAACTCAAGGACCACAGCACAATGCAACTCTATTATTACTTTAGAAATGAGTGGTAGTAATAGTAAAGATATTTATTTGGTGTTTATTTTTTGCTTTAACTTCCAGAATATCAGTACTTTTACTTTTCCCCATATATTCCCTTGGGCCTTTCTGCAGCTGCTTTGTTTTCCATTTCTGAAGGGAGTGTGGTTGTTTTTTCTTGTTGGCTTTTGTGGGGTTTTTTGTTTGTTTGTTTGGAAGTTTGTTATTTTGCATTTCAAGAGGACTGCAGGGATATAAAACAAGAGCATTCTGAGGAACAATCAGATGGTTACAATAGCTGTCATTCCTGAGAAAACTCCATGATAAAGCTATTAAAATATTACTATGTAGCTCTTTTCTCAAACAGGGCTTCTAACTGAGAGAAATGGGTGATCTCAATTCTACTGTGAGCAATTAGCCATAGCAAGTATCATGAAAATGGGATAGCTTGAAAAAAAGTCTTCAAATATTTTTCTATGTGCTAGGGATAGTTTGGAAAGGGAATGAATCCCTAAAAATGTAAAAAATCAGTACACTCTGCAGTTTGAGTATATGGAGCATAATGAAGGTCAGTGGTGTTGCTTTGGGCTTTGCCATCTTAGTGATTTCGCTTAATATCCTGTTAAAATCATCAGCTTAAAAATACTGCTTTTTAACCCTTCTTACACTTTTTAAAGTAATTTTTATTGCTCTGATGTGTTATTATACTGCTATACTCTGACCTTGGAGCATTCATTCTGCATTCCAACTCTCATGGGGTAGAAAAGCGGAAATATTGGTGTTTCACATGTGGAAAAGAGGTGGAGTGCATTTGAAAACTTCTGGCTTCACTGCAGAGTTACAGCAAGTATTTAATATTTGTGGCTATTTGTGAGATCTAAAAAAACTACAGGCACAAATGAGTGAATGGGTTTTATTTATTCTATTTCACTCTTTTTTTACTCTTAATGTTTAAATACTGTGGGGATGTGCCATTTCAGAGCACAGTTCCCTTGGGCAGTGGCAGCCCGTGCCATGGTGGGTGTGGATGGTGCACCTGCCAAGGGGTGTTTCCCTCTGTAGCCCATGGAGCGGTGCTGCTCCTCTTTGGAGGGTGTCTGTCTGCTGGTCAGTGCGCTTCTCGTGCTGCCACAACAAGTATTTGCATATCAAAGCAGTGCACAGGCTTTATACTTCCATCTGACATTCTCTTCCCGTTGAGACACAAAGTCAGAACAGTGCACCAAGCAGGCTTTTTCATTAATTCCATACTACTTTGTTTGAATTGTGAAGGATTCCTAGATACAGGTTTCTACAGCTGTGTTTCTTTCCATTAGGGTCTCTTGACTGAAGCAATCCTAAAAATAAATCCAGTATTACTTAAAGAGGTGGTACTTCTGAGACAAAACAAAGAACACCTTTGTTCTTCATGTCTTAACTCTGTGTTTTCTAATATTTAAAAAGGAACAAAAAAAGGCTCCAGAATGTTTTCAGTCTTTATTAATAAAACTTGAACTCTACACATCTTTATCTTCTTGAAAATTAAATTTTCTTAATAATGTTTTCTAAAGTAGGCATAATTCCTTTTTATCTACAGAAAATGAGAACACATTTTATTTTTGCTTCTCACTTCTCTTGCACTAGTTCTCACTAGAATTTTTTTTCTTTTTGTGATTTTAAGGAATGAGCTTGCTCAGAAACTAGTATTTAGGCTGTGTTAAAGATTGCCAGCAGACATCAAGGTGCCTTTATTCTTAGTGTATTCAAGTTTATTTTAAAGCCTGAACTCATTCATTCGGGGGAGAGTTGAGGTGAGCATCCAGCCCACATTTGCACCCAGTACAGACCAGTGTGGTGTATCAGGGTGTCACTGGTCTGAGCAGCAGCTACCCAAGGATCCCAAGGGACCAAGTTCCTCTAGTTACCGTTTCCATGATGGTCTCCACAGGCTCAGCAGGGAAAAAAATGCTTTTGGTCCTGTGCTCTGTCCCACCTCAGCATGTGTTTCCACTGAAGCAACATTTCTCCTCCTCCAGCTTTTCAGGATGAAAAATCCAGGTTCAGTGCTGAGTTTCTGGTCTCTGTTCCCTCTTTATTGTTTCTGAAGCTCTGCTGTTTGTAACCTGGTGTGACTTCAAACACAAGATCAACTGAAGTTTCTTCTTACTTTAATCTGAAACCAAGCCTGGATTTACTGCCAAAGAGTTAAATTATCTTTGATAGGGAGGATGAGTTCACAAACTCTTTGGAGCCTGGATCTCATGTTTTCACTTACTCCTGTGTGGTGCTGAGCCCAGTAGGGTCACAGCTCAGCTGGGCACTTGGGGCAATATTTTAATGCTGTAAGGTACTGAGACATTTGCTCAGCAGTTCTCAATGCTGGCTCCAGCCAAAGGCCTCATCTCTGCTGTCCTTAGAAACAGCCTTTTTGACAAAGGCTAGTGCAGGACAAAAAGGTTCAACTAAACGTCATCGATCAACTCCTGTGCCCAGTCTGCCAAAAATAAAATAAAAGCTGCTGTGAAAGGCATGTGAATGAAGCTGCAGGTTTTCCTTTTCCCCTTGATTATGATTTCAGAGGATAAATGAAGCTGTGCAACTGCATGGCCTTAGTCATTGCACAGGTGTAGCTACTGAACTAAATGGTCCTTTGTCATATGGGGATGCAATCCAGTGAACTTATTTTTTAAGTGCCAAAAAATGTGTCTAATATGGCAGAGTACACACAAGGAGCACCTGCATATCTTATTTTACCTTTTCCTTCATCATTTTTCTGATGCTTCTCATTCCCCATCAACAGCAGTACTGAAATTATTAGAAGAATAGTTCCCTTCCTGGCCTTTCTTTTCTCAGGCTTTAGTTTGTAGAGCTTTCTTCTGACAGACCTGTTCATGGCAGGAGTTTGAAATACAGTGTGTTAGGAGGAGATGATTGTTTAAAAAAGTAGATGGCTGTGTTTCCTAATGAAAAAAACTTGTTTCATAACTGGACTTTTTGGTCTTGCATGCCATAACTTGAACTTTGTCCTCTGTATTGCTTGGAGGGGGCACAGGGAGCCAATATGGAGATTGCTTCTCTTCAATTGCTCAGTAAATTAGGACAGTGATGTAAAGTGGCATCCAGTTCTTACTTAACAGAGCATATGAAGCATAGGACTGATATTGTCAATGTAACCTCAAGCATGAAAAGGGAGGTAGATACACTCCCTACTAAGCATAGCAGATAGATTATAAAATTGTACTAATATTCAGTGGATTTCAGGGACCTGGGCTGGAGGCTGATGCCATATTGGGTGATTTATGAGCAACTTTTCATCTGGTAGCAATGTTTCCTAAGAGAGGGAGATGAAATAAGGCTACTTGGCAAACTGATGGCTAGTCAAGTTTAAAAATAAATTAATAAATTCAACAAGACCCTGAATTTTTATCATGAGAAAGAGTCTAGTAGACTTTTCATAAGAGACTGAAATCATGGCTAGCTCATCAAGGGTGTTCTACCTTTCAGTAATAACTTGCTTGTATGTTGCTTTTCTTTTATTTGAGCTGGTTGCTTTTCCCTTTGGAAGCCACAAATTGTGGTCTTTGAGAAACAGGACACATGTCAAATCTTTTAAACTGATGCCAAGAAGAACGAGTGAAAACCACCCTGGTGCTTGGACTACCTGCTTTTTCTTTGTAATGGTCATAATTTTTTTTCCTGTGGAACTTAAGATATAAAGCCAACTAGCATTATAAAGATTTTACCTGCAGCTTCATGGTTAAAAGGACATCCATATATCACTGGCATTTTTCAGAAGTATATATTTGGCACTTGGGTTATATGGTTGTTGTAGGTCCCATCCAACTGAACTGTTCTAATTAGCAGTGTTTGACTAGGTCATTCAGCTAAGCATTTATTTTTAATTCTGAACTGTGTATTCAAAGATGGTGATGGCAAGTCTGTATTTGTTAGTGTTAAAAAAAAAACAAGCAAACCCACCACATCCAAAAACCCACAAGAAAAGAAAAAATGAAAAAGTAATCTCAAGATTCCCCTTAAAAGAAACTTAAGCACTTAATGAAAGTCAGTTCATTCTGTGTTTTGCTGCAGGTGGCAGCAAAGCCAAGAAACATTATGCAAAGAGACATATTGTGTGTGTATCACTTATTCCTACTACGTTAGACTAGTATTAAACAGTAGATCACTAATATTTCCTTCAGTCTCTCCAATAAAACAACTTCAGGACTGTGAAACTCTGATTCCAATAGGGTGGCATATAAGTAGTTTCCACCATGATTGGTAAATTTGCAAAGCTACTCAGAGATGGAAAAGTGGGTCACTTGTATATTTGCTAAACTTTGGGTGAATATTATCAAATACTTTTTTGGAAAACTAAAAATGTTTTTCTTTTTTTCATTTCAATTTCACATGGATTGGATTAAAATGCAGTGTTGCTATTTTTCAATTGTAAGGTAAGATTTTGCATAAATATTTCTGTGCATACCTCTATACATCAGCAGGGCAGCCCCCAGAGTCTCTGGCAGAACTGGAATCTTCATTAAAGGAGTTCCATGTTTCATATGGACCAGTCTTTGGCAGTGTTAGCTCCTTCAAGGACATTGAAATGGTACTGTAGCAATAAGTAAAAAGGGTCTGCCTGAATTATTCAAACAACGCAGCAGTTCAAACTGCTCTTAGCCATTGTGGCTGAGTTGATCTTCACAGACATTGTTAGCTCTGAGGTTAATGAGGGAACATCATCCCATAGCTCCAGGAATCCCAGGCTTTACAAGGTCAGCAGTGCTGGGCATTTGGGCTCACCAGGAAGGAACCTGAGCTGCCTGCATTTGCTTGGCCAGTTGCAGTGTCAAAAGTGAGAAGACTTTGTACTGAGTACATCTATGACACTATTGATTCAGCCAGCAGCTGGAGGCAGAAAAGGATCAAAAATTGCAAATTTAACAGGAGGTTTCTTTGAGAAGATTTGCAAATAACACCAAGTGGTCACTGTTGGAGGAATGAAGGCTTATGGTGGAGTGATCATAACAGAAGTGAGAAGCCAATGCTTTGTGTCAGGAAAAAGAATAAGTTCTATTCTTTAGAGATATATCAACACTAAGAAAACAGATTATCATATTATATTAACAGATTACCATATCTTGTCACTGTACTACTTTCATTAACCAAGTATTCTAATGATGGAACAGAAACCTGCCTATCAAAGTGCTGCTTAAAAGTTGCCCTGAGAACTTTCCTAAAATTACAGTTCCAGCTCATTTGGTTCCCATAAGGGAATTCAGAGTAAATAAGTTATCACATGTCTACAGTTTGAGCTGAGAATTAGCTTTTAAAACAGGTTCTGTGCAGGCTTGATGGAAAGTGAGGGAGCTTCCCAGTAGGAATAATGAAATTATTCTCTGGCTATTTATGGAGCAGGGAAGCACAAAAAGGCCCAGCTGGAGAGGTGGACAGGTGATAATGAGGATGGGTGTCTGAAGTCAACTAGAGACAGTGGAGTTGGTTGTATGCTAAGTGAACACAAACAGCTTTCCTGAAGACAAGATGCTTATATTTGGCACTATAAAGGGAGAAAAAGGAGGAAAAAGATGGGATGGAGGGGATCTTTGCAATAGTGTTCTGAACAGGCATGAGCAGAGCAAAATGTGTTGTCAAGGCAAGAGAGAGGGAGTTACTCTAATTCAGTCTTAGTGAATTAACTTGAATGTCTCAGGGCCTTAAGAGAACACAGGCAACATGTGTCCCAGCGGAGGAGAAAGCAGGAAGGAGATCCTGGTCTGGTCACTTAATGTACCCCACAAGTGTGTAGGAACAATATTTATAAAGCTTTCCTTGAATTATGGTGATCAAAGTCCATTTAGAAAGGAACACTTAACAGCCTTAGGGCTGTTGATCAATAAATGTTTCCTTGAAACATCCAAAAAAAGGCGATTGTTTACCCTTAAATAATAAGAGTAAGTGCCAAACAGAAAATTTTGAGTATATTGAATATTTTATGTCAGAGCATGAGTTTACATAAAGAGGGACTTACAGTCTTAGAAAAGTTGTTTATAATTGAAATAATATATATTTATTTCTCTAAATATGATTCCAAAGAAGGATTAATTTTATGCTTTGCTAGTTGACTTTATTATTTATTTTACACCATACTATGGAAATCCATTACTATACATAATTGTTTAATATTTTCTCTTATTTAGACACATATTTGGGGGTATTTTGATCCTCTGAAAGTGTACTTAAAATACATTCCCCATGCACAGATAGATAAACACACTCTCACATGCTGAGCCTATTCTTTATTTTTTCTGGCATTTTCTGTGATGCAGTGACTGAATTCCTTCACAGATGGACCATTCGTGTTCTTGCAGTATCTGAGAATAATTATCATAGCAATTGGATAAAGCAACTGGGTTCCATTTCACATGGGATACTGTGTGATTTAGATTGATCAAGGAAAGAACGGGCATGATTTGGAGCCTGAAGTTTGGGGTTGGGGGTTTTTTTCCACATAATTGTTTTCAATGCTTGTGAAATCTCTGCCAAAGCATTCTTATTGTTTAATGCTCTCAGAACATATGCTTGTAGTCCCCAGTGCTTTCCAAATAACTCCAGCATTGTCACTTTGTCCTAAGTCCAGGCTGTTCATTTTGACAAATGTCTAGTAAGTCTTAGAGAATATTAAACATTGTTGTAGTGCAAGTTCTTTCAGCTTAGTTCAGCTGAACTTGTTGTTTTTCTTGCATATAAAACTTGTTTGCTTTCATACAGCTTTGAACTGAGGCAGAAAGGGAAATAATTCCAATTGCTTTACAAGAAATTGTTGGGTTTTTAAATACTGCATTTAATATACATTTTGATTGTTCTTTATTAAAATTCTACATATGTTTACTTAGGATTAATTAGGATTAATTTCCTTCCAAAAAAAGGAAGTCTGAGGTAGAGCCATTCTTTTACAAGGGAATGTTGGTGAACCACATGAGAGACTTAATACAGTGTTATTTATCCCAAGTTCAGCTCTAAGTGGTGCCTATTCTGTCACAGGATTCTGAAACGTTTCTGCTCTCTTTTTTCTTTTTTCCTCTTTTTTTGTTTCCTTCTGAACTATGTTGTGAGGGGAATCACCCAGAGGTGATTAGGGGATCACCAGGAATAGGGAAAAGAGAGGAAAGCAATTCTGGGGGGACAGACCTCATTGTCAGAAGGGTGAAGTGACTTGCTCTCACAGGATTTCTAGGAAAGGAAAAGTTTGGAGGCACAGTGTTTCCATGTTTTCCATGTGATAATCTGACTCAGAACTTGCCCTAGTATGGAATAAGATCTTAGGAATTCCTTCAAGGGTTCCTTCCAAAATCATCAAATGTCTGATGAAAGGAGCTTGCTGCGAAGTACCGGCTGGAATGGTACTAATATTTCAAGTCAAGCACAAAATCTATAAGTAATTTGAACCTTAATTTGAGTAACACTTTTGAAAAATAGTTATCTATATGTGCATTAATTGAAGCATCATGTGGAACATCCTGACCGGTCCATAATTTGACATAAAACAGTCAATAGAGGAAATCAAAGAGTCAAGTAATGAGGCACTTAGGGGTTTGGATTCCTGGGGTCAGATGGGTTAGGCAGAGTATTCTGGGCATTGGAACCTTGTACCTTACTGCAGTTTTCTCCTTTGCTAATTTTGAAAATTTCATTATCACTGATCGATTCTAATTGATTTTAACCAACTTGTAGTGATCCAGATATACACAGTTTTTTCTGTTCGACTGTCACTGGGGTGAGAATAATTAAATCCTAATTGTATTTGACAGATCCTGCTCTGGCAATATCATATTTTTTCACCTAATACTAGAAGAATGGGGTAATTCTTTACCATGAAGAACAAGAAAGTGTAATTGAGTTAACTGCTGCTGAACATCTTGTAAATGATTTGTTTTTCACTAGTGTTTTATTTTCCAGCATTTCTCTCTGTGTTCTATTAGGCTAAATGAGAGATGCTGAGAGTTAAAATAGGGGAAGCAATAAATAAAACTTGTGCTAACCAGGCACACTCAGATTTAAGATGTGCTGGGCTCTTTTAATTCTGTTTTAATTCTATTTTATACAGAGCTAAGATAGATTTATACAACTTTGGTGACAACCTCACCTTGTTCACCTGGCTCCAAACTTTCTAACTGTTGCTCCTATGTAAATTAATTAGCTGTTAGAAAGTAATTAGAAAATATACACTAAAACCTATATTTAAAGGTTATAAGCATAGACTAGTAGTTTAATGGAGAAATGCAAAAACACTATTATTAAAGCAATCAAAACTGCTCAGAGACTATTTAGAGTTATGAGAATGCCTAAAAAATGTAAAGGACATTGGAAAAACTTCTTATTTGCAGTGTCTTGTACTGATTCCCCCCTGCCTCTAATGCCAGGAAATACTCATTTTGTATTCTGTGTTTCCTTTTCCCCATGTATCCTTTGGGAAAGCATCTGTGACAACAAGGGCATTGTGTGTTTAGGGCTACAGAATGATCTGGACTCCTGAGCTGGAAGGAATTGCTGAGACAGGAGTGTGATCATCACTGTGCTAACTATATGCATAGTGTGCTGTATAATGATATGTCAAAGTTTTTTCATTAGGTCTCATTTACTTATGATAATTTCATTACTTACTTTCAAAAGGGACTTTCTAAATATGGGTGAAATGAATCTTCATAATTAAGAATACCAGAATGTATTTAAGTGTGTGTCTATATATGTCTTCGTGTCTGTATTTATACACATATATAAAGATGCACTTTTATGTGTATACTCACCTATGCTTTGGGTGTTCTTGAGAAGAAATGTTTAATACAACCAGAGAGCACTTTGAAAGATTTATATTTCATGGGATAGTCATTATCCCTGTCCTAGGCTTGAAGTATTTTTATTATACTGGAACCAAAAATTTTACATCAGTGGGATTTTATCAGATGTATTCCAGAGGCTTTATTAATCTCTAATTTTATGATACATGCAGTGATTGATTTTTTCATTTTTTTACTGATTTGATTTTCTTCTGACTGTTAATATTGAAATTTCAATGCTCTGAAAATGTTAATTATCAAACATACTTTTTGAGAGTGGATAGAAAAATGAAAGTATGTTTTTATCAAAATCTTGTTAGAAGGATGCTTCAGTGAACATATTATTAGAAACCTGCTGCCTTAGATATAGAAAAATTACCATTAAGAATCCATTGATTCTTCACCACTTTTCTTCAGCTGCAATTTTTATTTTAGAGTTAGACTACAGCAGGAGAGAGCATAGATTTTTATTATGTCTTCTGTTTAATTTTTATATTGCCTAAGACTAACAGTATTATAAGCCTTCTGGGGAACAAGCTTTAAAACCTTATTACTTTACAACAGTGGGAAAGGTATAAAAGTCTCTTGTGACATTGAGAGTTGTGTATAATTAGACACTTTTATACCTAATTATTTCATAGGCGCTATTTATGTTAAATTCCCTTCCTGTAGCTATATAATAATTAAAAAAGCAAACAAGCAAAATGCAGATGATGCTGGCTGCCTGTTGCTATCATAAAAATAGTCTTTTCATAACTTTGCCACACTTAATCTGTTTCCTGTAAGGTAAAGCTGTACAAATCCAGGCTGCCTCTCAACAGGGAAGGACTGGAAGGCAGACATGGGTGTTTGCTGAATCTCCCTTCTGCCTCAAATTAAAGTGTCTATTTTATGACATTTCTCAGTAAATTAAACTCATCATTACTCAGTAAATTAAACTCATCATTACTAGTTTGCCCTGCACCAGTACTTAGCCACTATTTGCCTTTTTTCATCATTGCATATTTGTATCATTATTATTCCTTCATTCTGGTCAACGTCTTTACCTTGGACTTTTCTCATCCTCATGCTGTAGCTGAGTCTTAGATGATGTCTTGAATGAAGTGTCTGTGATGCAGTCCCTTCTGTTTCAAGCTTCCCAAAGTTTCTGCAACTCATTTGCTGCACAGCTCTTTGGATACCCAAGGCTTCTCTGCTCAGAGACACTGTGATGCTGCAAGGCCAAGGTCTGTAGCACAGCATTTGGCCACATTGTCATTTCAGTGTTGTTGTGTCTTTAGGTATCTTAAAATAAAACCAAAACCTCCAAAAACTGCTTCCACTTGTGAAGGTCTTCAGGGCCTGTCTGCACTGTGCTCTCTTTGCATATCCCAAAATGCCAGCTCTCCTTGTCACATTTTCAACCCAATCCCTGCGGAATTTCCCCCCTTTCACACTCTGCACACAGCCCAGATATGTTTTTCCTATTGCATTTTGAAGAGAACAGTCAGGCTCAGGTGTGCCTGAGGCTGGGACACCTGGGCACTGGTACAGTACAGCTTGTAATCGTAATCATGGAGAGGGTAAACCCTGAATAACAGGCTGCCTCAACAAAGAAAGCACCTCTGGAGAAGAATTGAAAAGGAAAACAATAAATTCTTTGAGGTGAAATCTACTGTGAGGTCAGTTCAGGTTGGAGAATATTATCTCACTGATTAGGATATGCAGTCTTATCTACAAGTCAAAGATTATCTTTTTGTTCTCTTTACATAACTCTGTGAGCACTTTAGAATGTAAAGGGACCAGAATCAGTAAGGAGGATTTGTAGTTCACAGAACTTCCATTTGTTGTGTATAACTGCTTGAGGGAGCTACTGGAATTCTCCCATGATCCAAAGCTGAGCGAGATGGCAGGACGGACTGTCCTCTAACATCTTGTCAAATTAATCTCTCTCAACTTACTGTAGGAATTTACTTCCGTGACTTGCACAGAAGTAGCAGTGAAAGAAGAATAGGTACTGCTATTTGTACAGTGGAACCTACTGACTTTGGGTGCAGTTTGGTTTTTTTAATTCTCTCCAAATTCCTAAGAATAAACATCAACTTTTATAACTACTTTAAAAAAAATAGCAGCTGGGCTAAGAAGCTGCTTCCTTCAAGTTTTCTAGAAAATCCCCTGCTACAGCTAACAGAAGACCTTGTAGACACATCAACAATTCCTGATATTTCAGTAGATGCACACATGATGCTTTTAGAAACAGCTAATGCATTTGAATTTGATAGTCCCCATCAATTAATATCCACAAGCTCAAGTATCTTGTTTACAGAAAGACTTTTTGACTGGGTCGTTTGGTTTTAGAATATGTAACCTTCCAGGAACTCGATGCCACTGTGAAATTGCTGGGGGACTCCTCACTTCGACTTCAATGTACTTGGATTATGATGGCAGGAAGAGAAGATGATTGCATTTTTGGCTCAAGGACCAGCCTGAGGCAGATCTTACTTGGGGGTTCTGCTCTCAACAACTCCAGCCTGCACATGGAAACAGTGGTGGTCACTCATTATCATCCCTTCATTCTCTGGCAGTTCCCTGTGAGAATCCCAGGGGTAACCTCTTCACACCTCCCATGCCCCAAAAGTTTCCACAAGGATTAATTCTTTTGAAGCTGTTTTCTCCTTTTGGAATGCAAAGGTCATCTTCTCATGGTTCCCTAAATAACCCCGAGTTCTGCTTTGCTTAGTCCTACATTTGGTGCTCTTAATCAAGAATTAGAAGCGCAGTACACAATGTAATAATGTAATGTTCTTGTGAGAGCTTTCTCAACTCAGGAATACACACAGTCCTGAAAATATCCCAAATATCATACTTTTAGGTACAATAAACAATTCCTGCTTAAAAGTGAGGGAAAGACTAAAATTCAACAGCATGAAGGAATGGGTTAGCAATTTCTTTGATAAGCTTCCAGCTATCTTGTGAGCCAGGCTGTGCAGGCATGGGGACATGCACTAAGAATTCCATGTTGTCTTCTCTAATGTAGAGCTCCCCCAGGTAAAATAGGCTGTTGTTTTAAAGACATTTTAATCCTCACAAATCAACATTTTAGTTAACTCAGTTAAAAAGTTCAGAGGAGAATAACCGTTGAATTAAGTAAATCTATAGCTATTTTGTTTGCCTTCCATGCTTTTAAGAATTAAATACTGCTCTTCTAAGGTGGTATTTTTTTTCCTAAAGCAGGTCAGACCCAAGATGTGATGTCTGTTTAGTCTTCTGTAAATTGGATTGTCTTTACTATAAATTGTAATATTGGCAGCCTGCTATTGTGGAACCAATTTCAAAATGAAAATTTTAGTATCAGTTCAACATTTTGCTTTTGCAGTAAAATGTTTGATTCCTTGTGTTTGAAAGGGAGGGAGACACTTTGTTCTGAAATTTCTTAGCAATTTTTATAATGAAAAAAAGAGGGATTTTTATATTTGCCAAAGCAACAATTCTGATTGATGTGATTTGTGGAGTTTTGGGTCACAGTAACCCAAATTATGAGGCTGCAATGGGCTTTAGAGAACTTTAACAACTAGGTCAGGTGTGCTGCTTTCTCCAATGGCTAAAAGGACTTCAGAAGTGACCCCATGAGCTGAGCCAGAACAGCTGCTCTGGAGACTGCTTTGTCAGGTGCACAGAAGTACTGAGAGCCATCATTTAGCAACAGGTAAAGGCTGTAACATTGTCTTTAGCAATTCATCTCACACTTTCAAGTTAAGTGCTTCTACCTTATTAAAATCTTCTGTAGCTTTTACTTACTATGACACTGTAGCTTTGTGCAGTCAGAGAGAACAAAAGAATAAATAAAAGCTGGTGTCACTTGGAGCACTAAATTAGACTGCAGAAGAGCCTAAAATTAGACCAGCTTCAGAGTAACACATTTAAGCTATTGAGACTTCAGTCAAAAAGTTTTATCAGTTAGAGAATTCCTTGTGCACTCATCATGGGATGAAACATAACAATGGAAGTGCTGAGATTTTACACATTTGCAGTGCCTTATCTCCATTACATTATTAACTTGTAAAGTTTCTACTTAGCTAAAAGCTAGGATGGAAAAAGTGTAAATTCTAGCTGCTGCCAGGAGGTGTGAATTGATCCCAGCAGAAATACATTTTTGTTGCTGTACTGGTACTCTACTAAATTTCTGTTGTCCCCCTGTTTGTTATATTGCATAGCCAGTGCTTGCCAAATTAAGTAATGCCAGATTTCCAAAAAGCTTGGACTGAAGATTCCATGGAATATATGGTGACTGTATCTGTCTTTGCTCAGAATATGCCAGTTTTCTCTTTTGTCAGTGGTGATGGATTTACAGTGAATCTTCTTGTGGCTTAGAGATAATGCATTTGATCTGGATTATTGGATGGTAGTCCTTTTAAGAAAGCAATTATTTAAAAGGAATTATTAGAAAACCCCAGCATAATTCTCTTTTCCTTGCTACATTTAAAAATAAGTGGAGCAATTCTAAAGCAAGGCTTTAAATAAATAGATGTGATTAATGAATAAGTATGGTGAAAAAAGTCTTATTTTGGATTGCAGCTGGGTATCTTCCATTTGAAGTTTGCTGACAGCTGCATAGGTTTTGTGTTTTCTCTGACATTGTTTTCTCACCTCTCTTTCACTCGAAGTGCTAAACACCAACAGGGGAGTTTAAAAACTGCAACAACAGGCACTTTCAATGCCAGACCCATCAAATTCCCCCAAAGTCAGGACAGTCCAACAGCACATGGCCAGAAACCCTGTGAGGAAATGCCAGCCTGTTCCTGGGTGTTGATTTACACAAAATGAGGATGCAAACCCAAATCCACCCCAGTTCCCCAGCCAGAACCAGTGTCTGAAGTCCTCTGGTTGGTTTCTGCAACATTGCACTTTGTTGCAGAGCAATCTGTCGGAGCAGATTGGCAGAGCTGGGACTGGGCTGTGAAACGACCGCGGGAGCGGAGCAGTCATAAAGCCTAGCAGGCGTTTCCATGATGTTCAGGAGATGTTAGCAGATGTTCTGTGAGCAGTTTAGCAGATTCGTGCAGAAAGGCTGTTTGGTTGCAGGCAAATAGAGCTAAATCTTGCTTGGGAGTTAATCAGAAGCCTCAGGAGGTAATCCTAGCCAGAAAGGAAGTATTAATTTTATACAAATGATCGTGATGTTTTCATTCCTTCATTTTCAGAAGTGTTTTGTTATAAAATTGTTCTGTAACGATCTGAACTATTTTTGCAGAACCATGCTTTGGTGTTAATAATACCTTTAGTTATCAAATTTCAAATCCTTTCCAATAAGGGGAGGGAAAAAGAAAAGTTAAGTTGAGTGTGTGTTTTTCTCCCCAAGTGTTAGAGGTTATTTACACAGTGATAGCTGCAAGTCGAACATGGCAGTGTCTGAGTGACTCATGCTGTGCCTGCATAATCTCTACCTCATCCTTTCTCCTGAAGCGTAACAGAAGAGAACAGTGGCTTTGAGACTTCTGAAGAGTCTGGCTACTGACTAAGCTTGTCAAAGAAACGTGAAGTGATATTTGATGAGCACCGCTTTGTCCTGAATTCTTGACAGGTTTCTGAAGGAACGTTGGAGTGCCTGGAAGCCCTTAGAGAAGAGCAGTGTTTCCCTCCTCCTGTTTCTTCATGCCTGCCACGTGTAGTGCCTCATCCTCCCAGTCCTGGACACTATTCTGAGTGAAGTACCTTTATCTTGAGCATTTTAGAAGGTGTTAACTGGCTGTGTTGGTGTTCCACATGGTCCTCTTCCAGAGGTACTTCATTGGACATGACTACTAGAGGCCTGAGCTGTCTTGAATGGACACATTTTGCCAGTGTTTGGTCTTGGGGCACCACAACTCCTTTTCTTTTTTAGTTACCTCCTGGTAAGGACCCTTCTGTGTCCTGGGCTGCATGGTAATAGCAAGAAAGACACAGTGGTTTCTGGCACAGTCATTAAGTGCACATGCATCTCCAGAGGTTAAGATTTTCCATTACTCTTTGCTTATTAGTGAATTTACAGGGAATAATTGAAGGCAAGCACGTTTCTGATGTCTCTTCAAATGCTCCCATGTTTGTATGACCAGTCCTGCTCTGAAGATGCACCATACTTCAAAGCTGACTTTCATAAAGGAGCCTCAATTCTTGTAGAGGTCCCACTTTGCTGTCTTCTCACTCGCACACAAGGTATTACAAGGCACACCCACAACACAAATTTTTAAAAAGCATAAACCATGCAGTGCTCTGAGTTGTAATATTTCTCACACATCTCTGGTCCTTGGAGAAGTGGGAAGGTGAGGATGAGCTCATGGATTTGTCAGGGTTTTGAGTTTGGGGCTTTTTCTTTTTCCTTAAGAATCAGTATGGCATCAGAAACTAGCATTGGTTATGCAAACAGTGCACTTGTTATTCCTTCCAGATATATCAGGCTGTATGGTTAAAATTAGGATTTTTAAACAGAAGTCCTTAGCACCAGCTATAGAGTGTTTTGTGTCTTTCCTCATACTGTGGTCGTTGGATTCCATTTTCTGTCCTAGCTCTTATTTCAACATATTATTCATCAATGCCATATGTTGCAATAATTGATGACATTGAAGGAGTAGTTAAGTTAGAATACTAACAATGTTTTGCTGTGAAGTACCACAGCAGCCTTGCATAATGCTGAATGTACAAAACACATCACTGGAAAAAGAGCTTGTAATACAAATCTCTAATGAACTGTAAGCCTTATTAATCATCCATAATTGTGCTCAGAAAGGAAAAGGGCAGTGGTTAATACTGATACTGCAAATGGCAGAATCTTGATTAAATATGAATATGCACAGAAATGAATCAGCTGAGCAGCATCAGGCAAAAGATATTTTGAGTCTGCTGCTACTTGTCTTGTTCATGAAGTGGAAAGAAAATAGCTCAGTAAGGACAGGCATATTTGAAGAAGAGGGGAGAAGAATGAACAGAGTGGTTGAATTGCATTTTTTCCAAATTGCTTGTATATAGCTGCATTTTCCTTTAAAAGTTGTATGAGACTTGTTCGTAATGCAGAGAAAAGTATCTATGTTATAGAAAAGTTTAGTAAATGTTATTCTGTGATACAAATGTTTCTCTAACAAGAGAAATTACCTTAAACCACTTGAAGTTTGTAGTCATTCAGTCAAGGATGAAAGAGATTTCAGTATTTTTTCTGGGAATTTTTTGTTGTTTAAAAAGAACTATCTTTAAATACCACTGGATTTTGAGTGTTTCCAGAATTTTGATTGCTACACATGACTCAAATAGTTTTTTTGTTACCCAGTAAGATGAAGCTTACAGCATTTTTCACATTTTTGGTCACTGCTTCTCCTGTAACGAAGCATTTGTTCTTTCTAGTTTCAAAGGCATGTTTGTTTGCATCCAGGTATTCATTCCAGCAGGTTACCTCTGTGAAACAGCTTAGATTGTGTTTTGCTCAGTTCTGTTTTATCTGGTCTCTGTTTAAAATGGCTGATCACTAGCAGAGAATGAGGAAAACCTGCTTCACAAGAGGAACTGTTGCATCAGTACAGCACTCACAGCTTTTTGCTTTGTGCCTGCCTTTTCTAGCTATAAATTTTATTTGAAAGAAGTTAGATCTAAGGACAAGTGGCCATGTGTTCAGTGTCTGTAAAATAAAATCCTTTACCCAGGAATATGGTCTTTTATCTCTGTTCTCTGATGTTTGGTATATCATCAGTACCATTTGAGGTTTTTCATGCTGTGTCAAAAGCTCTACCACATGCTATTAATTTTATTTAGCATCTCCTAGCAGGCTCTTGAGGGTAGTTGGTCACATGGACCTTAAAACACATCAGAAGTTCACCCAGAAAGAAAGGCTTTGTACCTGTTCTGGGCTCATAGGCTTGAAGTGCTTCCAACCCTTCTTCATCTTGCCGCTGTCTGGAGCATTCCCCAGTGCAGCAGATAGTTCCTACCAACATGCTAAATGATTTACTTTGCCCCTGCTGTGTTCCAGGTGAACAGCTCCTTCCCCCTGTGCTGCAGGTGGTGCTCTTGGGCACAGGGCTGGGCTTAAGGGAAACCTGGTGCTCTGAGACCTAAATATCCTCTGGCTGTTGGTGATGTAAAAAACTATGAACTTGGGCGTCATGAGGAATTAATGTGCAATGTTGTACATATAGAAATATGAATGGGGTAAAAGATACATGAAAAAGCTTTCAGAACAGTCCAATATTCTTTTTGATTGGTCACTGCAGGGTAGACTCTCTTTCCAATTCGAATTTGTCTCTGCCTGCCTGTTTACTGATTTTGGCACTCCTACACTGGGAAGAACTGCCTGAGTATGGAGGTGTATATGTATTTATTTTCTGCCTCCCTTTGGCAGAGAGAACTGGAAAGGCAGCGCTGCTGCTGGGCTGGGACACCACCAGAAATGATTCGTGTTTCTCCAGCAGCTGACTCGTGAAATGATGTGGCAGAAAGGATGCACGCTTGTCATGTAAGGTTATTTCAAACTGGAGCTGCTGTGATGCACTGCTCTTTAGATGTGGCTTAACTTGGGGAGGTGACTTCCCAAAGAAGGTCACAGAGTGCTCTGCACACGCTGCTCCAGTGAATTCTTGATTCAGCCAGCTGGAGGGCTCCAGCCTTTGGAGACAAACCACGCCAAAACCACAGCAAAGACCCTTCGGTCTTCCTACTGCATGCAGGCTTTGCTTTCTTCCGTCAAAAACAGCTTGACTGATAGGGCTGAAAATATTTGACAGGGTGCCTAAGCGATTATAACCTTCTGGGTCATAAAATTTACATCAGACTTGGAGTAATGCTACTATAAATGTAAAGTGACACACCACATAGCTAATGCTCATGCAGAAAGATTCTCTAATGGAATGACTGAGTATGACCTTCCTTTAGGCAAGCTGCTTGTGAGTGAGTGCTCAGAAATGCTGTGTGCTTCCTATGATACATGGCTTGAGTTAGAGGAACGTGACAGGAGCTCCTCAGCAGCCTAAAACTGCAAAAATCCAGAGTTGTGGGGTTTGATTCATAAGATAAAAATTAAAAAAGGGGAAAGGAATTTGAGGTGCTTCCAAAAGGAAAATAGTGTCTTGATTTGAGACGATTTGGAAGGGTGGAGACCTCATGGAAGTCTCCTTCCTCTCTTTCAATACCCCTCGTTCCCTCCAATAGAGAGGGAAAGAGCAGATATGCCCAGATATGAGTGGGAAAAACTCTTTACCAAGAATGCTAAACAACAGCACTGATAAAACTGGGTTAAGCTAACCAGAAAATTCCCAAGCTCCTGCCCACTGGACCAAAAGGATGTGGCAGCTGGGCTGCCCCAACCTGTTAAAGTCTGGCAGGAATAGTTTGGAGGGTCAGTGCTGGAGTCTTGATGCCTTCTAGGATGTTATGACTGGAAAGCCTGAGGTGGCAGGTATGTATACCCTCCACACCTGGGTTGTCCAAGTCATCAGCATTTCAGTCTTTTCCATTTGTGGGTACATTCTTCTCCTGGGATAATAGAGTACCACCCTTAAGTCCCTCCCCAGTCTCAATTAGTTGGCATATTTGGGGGAAAGAGGAAAGAAAAGGTGGATACCAGAGTCTTTGTGTAACCCAGGGCAAATAGCAAGAGTGATAATACTTCATAAATATAATATAAAAATATTTAATGTATATTAAGATAGAGATGCTATTTATACAGTATTTCATAGATGATAATACCATTAACTCAGTGGGGTGATATGAACTCAGTCCTGTGTGTCTGTGAGGGGTGTGCTGCTCATTTTGTCTGGCATACACTTGCTTTTCTCGTAGCTCACATATGTTTGTGTGGAAGCTGTAAGTGTGAATACAGCCCTAAAGATCACTTGGCTATCTGCTGTATGGCCATATGTGCACGGTGCTGTATACACCTGGTGTTTATAGGCAGAAAGGTGTCAGTCCTACTTATTTTCCCAACCGCTCCCAAAAGCACATTTTGAAGAGGGCAAAGTATTGGGTGTCTGAGAAGATACTCTTTACTCATGATGTCAGTGTTTTTAAACACAGAATAGGTGGTGATACTCCTGTCTGTGTTTTGTTTTAAGGATTATCTGCTAATCTGGCCATAAAAATAACTCATCTGTTTAAAAGGAAACAAATATGTGGGTTCATTTGCCAAACAAAATACAGGTCAAACTCCACCATTTATTTTGGTCATCCCTCCTTGTCTTACAGCAGGCACTGTTTCTGCAGTGAATGGAAACTGCGCATGCCCGGAAGTTCCACAGTTTGTGCTGAATAACTCAGAATTAATTTTAATGACTCAGAGAGCTATTACCAAAACAACTTCTAAGTTTTGAAATCACATTCACAGGCAAGTTTAAAAAGGGACAAATATTTTTTTCTGATAAATGAAGATTAAGTGCTACCATTTGTTTTCCATAGAAACTTTTCCCCATGCCTAATATTTTTCTAGAATAATATTTTCCCAATAAATGATCTACATTTCCAGTAATGCAGGCTCAGCCCTCTTCTATTTCTCTCCTAAAAAACCTAATGTAAATAAACCCCTCTCCTCTCTATAGAATGCCTGTTATGTGTAAGTATTTAATTTGTTGTTGTTCTATCTTTTTCTTGTCTGACCATGTCTCATTCACTTAATTTTTCTTCTCTACAGTTCCCATAACTCATCCTTTAATTGCCAGTATGGTGGTTTTGTTCATTAATTTATTCAAAAAACCCCCACCAAACTGAGCACAACCTCAAACTCACATTCAGAACAGTTCTGATGGTTCTCTCTGTCAGTTTGCTTTGGTTTAGAATAATTACAATAATCTCCATGACTCCTTTTTTAGTAGAGACTTCTAATGTTGGATACTCTGAGCTAGGCAAAGCTGTTTGTTTGTTTGTTTTAACTTTCCATATAGGGGTTTTTTTTGTCTTCTTATAGTTCTCTTAGGATGATGACTCTGTCCAAGAGATACAAAGTGAAGAACAAAACTAGTCCTGTTCACATACCTCTTTTAAAGGCACAAATGTGGGTGCTTGGCAATACATAGAAAACCACCACAGATTTAGAGGGCTGCAAATAAGCTCTGGAAGTCCTTCAGATCCTGTCCCTGACACAGCCAGGTTAGTAATATCTGTAGCCTTCCTAAGAGCTATTTATATAGATGATACAGTGTTGGATACATAAAATAAATCCTCATGCTTCACTCTCTTTTCTATTAAATGTCCTTTCAACCTAATGTCATCCTCGTTCTAATTGCTGTAGATATAAAGTACAGGTCATCCTATAACAATTGGAGTGGCCTTCTGACACAGCTGAAAACTCCTACCATGACTTCACTCTTCATTCCATGCACTTCAATAAATCCATGATATTTAAGCTTTCTATAAAATCACGTTCCCTACATGTGAGCTTGTTGCTTCCTTCTTGATTTTGCATGAGAGGGTTCAGATCTTTCCAGAAAGTGGCACCTTAAAGTGGCCAAGAGAAAGTGGAGAAAATCTGGTGCCTTTCCAAAGCTGAATGGAAGGACAACCTCTTTTTCTTCTCTTTTATTTTTTAACTTCTGCGTCAGCATGATATTTTCGTGGTGACCTACTTAGCAATCCCAGATCACCTGATTGTTTCCTGCAGAGTTTCCTGCATGTGGTTTGCCAATTCTGTTTTTAGGTAGTTATTGGGTTTTTGATTCATAGATTATCTCAAGTTTGAAGGGCCCCATGAGGATCATCGAGACCTGCTCCCTGCTGCACTACCTAAAGCTAAACTATATGACTCAGAATGTCATCCAGAATGTTGGACCTGGCTCTTTCTCATCCTGAAATAAATATATTATTGCTTTCATTTTTGAATTTTTAAAGAGTCCTTTGAAATTTAATCTTGTTCTCACGTATTCATCGAGTCATTCCCTTTTTGCTGTCACTTGGAAATTTAGTAAGCAGAGTTTATAGTCATCACAGATTTTTTTGCGAATGATTCTTAAACTGGTGTTGGCCCTGACCTGTTGTCTGGTCTCAGTATCAGAAAAACTTAGGGCTTTTTCTCATAGCTGCACAGTCTCCTTAATTCAAATGTCATGCCTAAATACGCTCACATGCACCTTCAGGTTGCAAGAATGGCAATAATAAGCAGTGAGCACACATTAAGGTGAACAAATCATGCCATAGACTGCCAGCAGTAGGCTGAGAGTGTTTTAAATGCCCTTATTTATTCTGTACCTTTCAAACAATAAGTTTCAGAAGTAAGTGAGTTTAGTTTGGGTCAGTTATATCCACCAGCTCTACAAGATGAAGCTTCATATGCCTTGCCTTCTCTTTGCAGAGCTGTTTCTGAGAGGCTCTTTCTGGCTCTAGGAGCTCTTACTGTAATCTTTTCAGTCTCCTTTATCTGCAGTAAATGGGCCTTTTGCATCAATTATTTTTCCCTGACTGAAAAAACAGACATTATAATCACTCCTTGTAATAAATGTGCAACAGAACTATCGATTTCTGAAGGAGAAGCTATTACTGCTTGTACATAAAGAAGGCTTGGTAAATATATGCAATTATGCATGAGCACCCTGTGCCTGTTCAGCAGCACAGTGTGCTAAATCCCTGCTTGACTCTGCATGTCCTGTAGCCACCTCGGGCTCCAGAGCACCAAGTAAAGCTTATTTGTGTTTCTTCACATAGGAAGGACAGCACCACAGTGCCAATTCTGCAAATACAGCCTCAGATAGTACCACTGATGAGATCACTCCTCAGCCTGTGTTACTTGGGTGCAAGTGTAGGTTAAGGAGTTAACACCTCCGTGGCTATTTTTTAACTTTCCACAATATTACAGGTGTTGGCTGTGACCTAAATCCAAGATTTACCTTTCTGCTGCCCTGCAGGGAGCGTTGTAACTGGAACATGAAGTGGGATTAATAACATATTCTAATGTGTTACCTGCAGTGCTCAGAGAGCTGATGGAAATGTGAGGCTGGGAGAGACCTCCAGAGGTTATTTAATTCAGCTGCTGGCAACGATGCACCATGTGCTGTACTTTATGGCAGCCCTGAAAGGCATTTTGTCTGAGGTGTTGAAAAATTTCCCTGAAGGAGACAGCAAGCTTCCTGCTGCTACCTTGCCTCCCCATGAGATTGGGAGAGCTTTCCCAGCTATTTACCTGAATTCCCTTTGGTGCAGCTTAAGCTGGTTTTTGTTTTGTGCATCACCATCTGTTGGATGGCATCATCTTTATATGGCACAGACAGATGAGGGGGGGTTGTCCCTCTTCTTTTTCTATCATGCTAAACCCATTCCTTCAGGTCCACATTATATTTACTGAACTTCATCTCATTCTTACCTCCTTTTAGGTTATTTTTTATGGGGTTTATTTTTGCATGTATTTAGAAATGTAGATTTAGACTTACTTTTTAATTTAGCTCAATAATTTTATGTCTTATTCCAGTTCCTGCACAGGCAAATGAAGAAATTAAGTTAATAATGTGAAATGAATGTTGTTGTCATACAGTATTATCCAACACTAACACTCTAGAGATATGTTTCCTTTATTTTTTTTTAAATGAACTTAGATTTGAAAAAATACCCATATACCTAAGATATTAAAGTTAGGTTTATTAATGGTTTTATTTATTTTGGAGGTGTATATAAAGGTTTTCTTTAATGGTACAGCCTTCCAAGTATATGATTCACAACTACAGACGTGTACCATGTAACAATGTGTCCTGGCAAGCTCATGACACCTGGTGGCCTTTATTGTTTAAGCACATTAGATATTGTGTGTGTGCATGTCTATATAACATTGTTTAAATTCCATCCACCTGTTGCAGTCTAGAATGAGTTGTGCATCCTCCTGAAGGAAGTTGTTATACAGCTGACCTGCTTTAAGGGACTAGACTTAGTTTGGTCTAGAATATTTTTATTTTTTTTTCACTTTGTCATATAATCATAATATATCTTGAGCTGGAAGGGGTCCACAAGGATCATCCAAGTCCTACTTGTGGCTCTGCACAGAACAGCCCCAATAATCCCACCATGTGCCTTAGGACATTGTCCAAACCCTTCCTGAGCTCTGTCAGCCTTGGTACTGTGACCACTGCTTTGGGGAGCCTGGTCAGTGCCCGACCACCCTGTGGGTGAAAAGCCTTTTCATTTGAGTGTCTGAACCAATGGAATAGTTATAACAAAACATTTCAAAAGCAGGAGGGGTTTGACCTGAATTAGAGTTTTGTCACTATACTGAAAAATCAGGATCTTTTGAGGTCACCTCAAAATCAAATAATTGTACCTGGCCAGATAGCCAAAGCCATGTTCTCCCAGCTCTTTGCAGGTTACCAAATGCAGACTTGCTTCTTGCAAACCGGAGACCTGAACACACCCCAGTGATGCTCTCTTTCTCTCTTCCTACCTTGTTATCCTCAGAGGCTCCCAGTTTCTCACAAGATTTATTCTCTTGACCCTTTACCTGTAGGATTTTTCCAAGAGAGGGCAGTGATGTTATCCCATGTCTGTGCCCTTATTATGCCAATCAACCAGAATTCCCTTGGAGGCCTGTGGTGGTAGAGGGCAGAAGTTAAATGTGATACATAGAAGAAACAGCAGATAAAAGTTTAATATTCCTTAAAATGCTTTAAGTTCTGCAGCCTTTAAAAGCACAGGTCTGCAAGTCCTCCATTAGAAATGGAGTATGAACTGGAAATGAGCTTGAGACAGCGCTGTGGTTAATGCTGCTGTAAGCTTTAAAGGAGAGGCACAGTGTGACTAGCTCCTGGTTTGGCCTCAGGAGGTCTTTCTGAAGTGGAGGGAATGTGACTGCCAAGTGTGGGAATGGTTCTTTTTATGGCACAAGCTTATGAATAACACAGGTGTTCAGCCATCATTTAAATAGTGGATTTTCTTAACGCAGATAAACATTGGAGTCCAACTTGCCTCACTAAAGCAGCAAATATTTACTCTTTTAATCATTAATGAGTAGATTTCGAATGACTTGTAGAATTCACAATGCTGATGGTAAATACTTCATGAACTGGTCAGAAATTCAGGGGCAGGAATTGATCATGTTTATAACTCTGGTGCCTCTTGTCAACCCAAGATGGGGCCACACCAATCCCTGGTGCCCTGCAGTGTTTGTCCTCTGAGTGCAGAGCATGGGAGAAGGGCTGGCTTGAACTGGGACAGAAGTGGTCTTCAGGCAGTAAACTGGTCACAGTACATACTTATCACCGTGGGCAGAGCTGACTGTTCCCTGGTTCCTTTGGCTATAATTGTATTTACATTTGTGGGTTCATATGTGTTTGCACGGCCAGGCAAATTTGCAGTTTTCTGCAGCCTCTTCTGCTTATACAGATGATGTACTTCGGGTGGTAGCAGAACAACCTCCCTTCTTATTTCTGTGTTTTTATCAGTGTTGTTGTCTCAGGGATGATGGTTGAAATTTTTTCTCCCAGATTGTTTTTCATTTGTTCTCTTCAAGAGGTTTCTCATCACTCCCAGCTCTAAGGGCTCCAAGCCACACTCATTTGCTCAGAGATCCTCTCTTAGACCTCATGTTCTGTATCATCTGTCAGCACAATTTCATAGATCAATAAAGATAATGTTGGTTTGGGTTGGGTTTCTACCAAATGGCTAGATTTTATAACTGCTAAAGTGTATTTTCCTGTTGTATATGTACAAACAGTCCAACTGAAGTCTCACAGGATAGCTCATGCTGAAGTGTTTCTAATGCTCTGGTCAATCAGCACTGAAGTCTATTCAAAAGTTTGTTTACTCAATTTGATTCTACCATCCATTTTAATTGTGTTAAATATCTTTAATGAGGAGAGATCTGTTAGGCCATAAAGTTAGATGGCAGATATCTTTTGTTCATGGTCTCATATGTATTAAAATAAGTTACTTGAGTCTTTTGGGAAAAAGTCCAAATTATAATGTTTTAGCAATTATGTCACCTCTGGTAGTACTTATTCTGCTTAGATGAGGATAGTGCCCATTAAAATGAGAGCACAGCACACATGAAAAGGAAATATTCTCTACCATTCACTGTTTTGAATGAAGAGGAGAGTAATAAAAATTATAGTGAAATTTGGCCTGCTTTTAATTGCCGTGCAGTGCACAGCAATTGATAGCTAAAGTACTAATTATTTTTAATGTAATTACATTTAATTATCATAATTGCTACTCGTATCTCCTGTCCTAATAGAGAGATGTTAAGAGCCTTATTCACAGGACTGTTATGTTCCCATCATGCAGGGGAAAAACGAGCAGAGAATGTAGTGTGGATTTTGAGACAAACTGTTCCAGTGATTGCTTCTTTGGGGACTGCAATTTGCAATAGGTGTCCATTGCAGAGTGAAACTGAGAGTGTGCTCTACAGAGCTCCCCCTGTGGCTTTGCCTCGTGCCTCATGTCACTGTAAATCCAGAAACTGGGAGCACACATCAGATAGTCCTGTTTGTGGGCTTAAATTTTATCTAAAAAAGTGTGCCCCCCACCTGCCAAGACTTTCAAGGAAGAGTCACTAATTACACTCATGATTGCAAGTACAGCAGTGATTATATATGAACTGAGCTGACTGAATTGTAACATTCACAAAGATTTTGGCTAAATCAGAGCATGCAGTTAAGATACACTGCTCAGTATTTCTGGTGTTAGAGCAGATGTTCCACATTTTGTCATAAAACCTATCAAAACTGAGATGTGTATCAATGATGCTCATATTCCATATTGCAAGTACTATATAGGGAAATTGTTTTCTTTTTGAAAAGCACTAGCAACGAAATATTCAGGAGTAATCACTGGATTTTTGCTTACATAGACATAGCTGAATTATTTTCTCCCATAAACTTAAAACTGATAGAAGGTCATGGTGCTTGATGTGCCTGAAAGTCAGCACTGGATTATTTTTCACTGTCTTTTAGACTTTGATCTTCATGATAGCTAAATATTAGGTACAGTATTCTTTGGGAGGGAACAAGATCTTTTAGGGAAAGACTGAACACTATAAAATCAAGTGGGTATTGACATATAGCATTAAAACTTCAGAAAGCTTTAAAATAAATCCAGTAGGAAAAAAAGGAGTGTGCATAGCTGAATGACAGCTGGAAATAAGCTGAGCTAAAGCAAGACAGCTGCCTTTGTGTTCTGCACAGAAGTGGTGCTTGTGCTTCCCGTGGGTCTGAAATGTAAGAAAGTGTGCAAGGATATTAATTTTCTTTTCAACTCTTCCTTTAACTGAGCCAACTCATTCCCTGGTCTGCTGCTAGTACTTCATCAGTAACTAGAATGTGTGAGATTTACTTTGTTTCTCAGCCCTCACATGAACTAAACTATTATGAACTGAAGAAGCAGCAAAACAGAACAATTGTGTTTTCAGCCCAGAGCACCAAGTGCTGTGTGATGGGCACGTGGCCAGTTTGCAAAGAAGGAACTGGCCACGGCTGATACAGAAAGTGTCATTTTGTATTTGTTGGCTTCTAGATGACATGCTTAGCAGTGTGAGGCCAGACCTTGGTTCTGGATTTCTAATTGTGCTTAAAATATTTTACTGCACTTCAAAATTGTTCAAACTGAGTATATGTGCAGTCCCCAAATCTAATTTATGTTTGCATGCATAAAGTTGTGTATGTCACTCAACACTACCTTACAGTCTTCAATATAGGCACTGTGAGTTTATGCTTCTTTGTAAGGGCATAATTGCTATATATTGGATACCTGTAGCTGTGGTTGCTGTCTGTGCCTTTATATTTATCTGTCATTGTTATATGGTATAATTCCTGAAGCCTTCAAACCAGGGTATTTTTAGGGAGCTTATTTTATTTTAGTAGGATGCATTTTTTGTGACAAAATGCTTATAGGCTGACAATGTATTTCTTGTATAGTCTTGAGATCATTAAAAGGGAAAGAACTGAAGAAAAGGAAAAAACATAATGATTGAAAATGGAGGATATAATGTAAAAAATGGGTGACTTGGCTGTGAACAAAAGTAAAAGGGTTGCAGGACTCACTGTCTTTCCAAGGAAGGGAATTTTGAGATGCAGGGCTCCCCAGAGGTAGTACATTGGCTGCAGAAGTGCTTATCAGGGCTTTAATGTCTATTTCTTTAGGTGTTATAGCAGTATTATAAAAGCTGATATTTAATTTCTTCTCAGTGTTCTCTATATTATAAAATGGAAGGTGCACAAGCTGTGGGTTTCTGATTTTATAGCATTACAGTGAACTGTCCCTTCAGCACAACACAAGTATCAAATTGTATTTTGCCAAATGTTTCCATTTCATCCTGAAACATTTTTTTTACCAATCTTATATTATTTTGCCATCATTTTCCAGCATGCATCCTTTGGTTGGGCAAAGAGAGACAGTTCAGTCTTGGATTGTGTTTGAGTTTTCTGTCACCAAAACAGACTCCTGAGAGTCACAGTCCTGTGAACTCTGAACTGACTACAAGTTCATGCCCTGTAGTCAGTGTATGGTTTTTGAAGTACTTTTCTGTACAGTGGTGTCTCTTCCAGTTCAAATTGCTTGCAACTCAGTTAATTTTCTTTATCCTGATTCTACAACAGACCTGGGAGTTCCTGATGATACAAAGTTGGTTTTAACCCTTTTGAAAGAGATGTGGATTTTTGTAATTCTCTCTATTTCTTGCTTACTTTCTAACCTTGGGGCAGAAGTATCTGCACATTCACCTCCAAGAGCTGCCTGCACAATAGATATGTCTATAATTGTCCCCTGCACAGTGAATTCTTATGTCTGCTTGATATTTCAGTATGCATCCAAGAGGGTCTTCCAGCCCCTCTTACTTCCATCACTGGGTTCTTAGGCAGAATAAACCCTGCACTGATACCTAGGACTTGGAGTGTCCCAAGGGGAGAAAGTGCTGAGACTTGTATTTTAGCAGTTACAGATGTTCCACCTCGTGAGACTCGACTGTAAGGTTCTTTGTCGGTGATATTTCAGCTGTGATACTGCAAAGCGTTTCTGCCAAAGGAAACTCTGTAAAAGGGAAGAGACAAAATAATTGGAACCTGAGGAGGTGGATAACAGGTTTGGGAGCACTACAGGTTTTATTTTCTGGGCACTCAGCAACTATTGGAGGTGTGTATATGAGTCTATTTGAGAGCTCTTTGCTACTCTGAAGATTCTAAAAGTCCTTAGGCTAAAATTGGGAATATTTTTCTTTTTTTTTTTAAATCAGAGTTTTCCAAATCCTAATGAGCACTCACTAATTCACACTTTTTTTTTTTTTCCGAGTGGCAGATTTAACATTTGGTCAAAAAAAAACCCTCGTAGATCAAAAGATAAAAGGCTAAAGTTTTAATAGAGATTAGATCTATCTAAGTCTGTGGGAATAATTAGAGATCTAGTTGACCCATGAATATTTATAAATGTGTTAATTAAGGGATGTGTGAGTGAATCCACCTTGCTGTGTCACATAATCATTAACCCTGGCAACTCCCAGATGTTCATGGTATCAGTGCTAGGGGCAACCCACAGTTCAACTGTATTTTACCACTTTGAGAAGGTCTCCCCAAGGTGTTTAAACCTCTGTTGTTACCGAAGTTTGTGGCACAGGCTCAAGAAATCCACGGTGACAAAGCACCATGTCTGTCCAGGGCTTTAGTGTTTTCACCAGTGCAGCTGTAGGGGTCAGGCTGTGGTGCTGACCATTCCTTGAAGGAACAAAGGGCTTTTCAAAACTGGATTGCTCAGTTGTTTTATTTATTGGACTTGGTTCTGTAACATTGTGTCTATTTTTAAAAAATGCCCAACCACTGATAAATGAGTGTTAATAAGCAAGAGACATACTCTGTGTGTTTCTTAATATCAATTTAAAAAACACCCTGCGGTTTTGTGCATTATTGCTCTGAAATTTCTCTATTAATGTATTCTAGGCATCTTAATGATCTAGGACACTTTTTGACAATGTAGCCCTTAATTTGTGCAGGCTGAGAAATTGTCTCCAGAGTTGTAAGAGCAGGTCCACAAACCAGAATCGTTTCTGACTGGCCTGGGAGTGTCTGTACGACCCTGCTGGGCTGGGATATCAAAGTGATCCAGCCTAAAACTCTCCTTTAGGGCCAGGCTGTGGCATCGCTGTCTAGTGATAGGTTTTCAAAGGGGCACATTAACCAAGAAAGGGACCTGAAATCAATTCAGAAAATTAAACATTGTTTCTTACTCAGATTCAAGTTTTGAAAGAGGTTTTTTCTCCTCTTTCTGGAGGAAGAACATTGCCTGCTGTGTCTTCTCAAGAAAGCCAGTGCTAAAGGCACCCCCTGTGAGCACTGACCATTTGCAGCCTGGTGCTTTCCAGAACATTACATGGTACATACTTTGTCCTATATAAAGCCAAGTCATGGACGTTTAATTAAAGTACATGTTGTGTTTGGCTAATTCAAGTCTCTCTGAATTTCATCCAGTTGTCCTGAGAGATACTGGGGGATAAGAAACCCTCTCTTGTTTCTCCCCTTTCTTGTGCTGGCTCCTCCCTGCTCACCATGACCCTTACACCTCTTTTAGGGTCAGCTGTTCATATGGCGCATTCTCCTCTAGATGTGTGTCCCACTCTTCTGCCAAAGGATACATTGGGATCTATTTGTACAGGAGAAGTGGGCAGAAGAAAAAGAGAAATGGGGAAGGAAGAGATTTTCAGAATTGCCCCTTGCATTTTTTTGGCATACCATTGATTGTGTTATTTTTTTGGCATTAATTGTAGCTTTAGTCTGATCTTGGAAGATAGCTGCAGCACATTATCTGAAGGGTGACAACTGTTCTCTCTTAGTGAATAGAAGTTAGTAAAGTACATGTGAATCCTCCCCATTGCACAGCAATTGTCACTTAAAAGAAACTAACATTAGAATGTAGCATTTTCTTTCTATTAAGTTCACGTTGCATTCATTTTAAGAAAAATTTTGCAGGACCTTAGAACAGTGTAATCTAGCCTCAGGCTGTATGGAAATAATGATGAAAAAAGTCCTGTTAATTACATCATCTTGCATCTCATCAGTGGAAAGCCTTGCTGCTTTCTGTGTATGCAAAATCTGGATTGAAGATAGTCTAAATGGCCCACGTCTGAGCTCTGAGATGCCAGCAGGAATAAATAACACTGGATGTTGCCTCTCAGGACCTGGGAATTTGGCTCCACTGTCACGACAGATGTGCTGACTCCAAATGAGCTGCTTGCCCAGCTGCTGCAGGTCAGGTTAGAGCACCTGCCTTCCTGCCAGATGCTCCACAGGTCCTGGAGGGCTTTCAGCAAACCTCCAAGTACCTGCGGCCTTTACAGAGCAGCTGGGCAGGGCTAAGGAAGAAACTGCATTTGTTTAAGCCACGTCCACTCTGTCCTGGCAGCTTCGTGGGGTGCCCCTGTGGCTCCCCGGGGATGGGGAGTGGTGGGGACTGAAAAGGTGCTGGAGGGGCCTTGCTGGAGCTTGTTAGCCCTTACAAGGAGTTTCTCTTTTCCTCCTGCTTCTCCAAGTCTCTCCAAGATGCAGGGCCTGTTGTTCACAGCTTGGGCCAAAAGTTTGAATATCATACAACTTGCATTGAGGAGACTTATTTAAATCAAAGTTCCTTTACTGAACTACTTTCCATTCAGTGCTCACTGCCATAGTGTTCCTATTTTCCCAACAGGATGTAGTTGAAGGTAGATTTGAAGCAATAAAAGTTTGCTTTGGCAAAGGAAAAAGATCTACTACTACTTAAATTTTATTAAGTTTTATTAAAATTAAGTATAGCTAGGCTTGTTTTGGTGACTTATCTACATGTTGGCAACCGAGGACTCTCCCTAGACTGTCGTAACCATTATCAACTGATATCCTTAAAGGACATAAACAATTTAAAAGGTTTTAAACTGATGTTTAAATGTCAGACTAATTATCCCACTGTGGCCACGCTCCCAAAGGACAATGATTCTCTGCAAAGCAAAAACCCAAGCTTTTATTTCCATAACAATATTGTTTTCCATAAAATTTATCTTGCAATAAGCCTTATTTTTAGAGTTAACAGATATTCTAATGAATATTTCAAAAATAGAAGTTTCAAGTATATCTTTGGCTATAGCCACCTGGCTATTTCTTCTTTTTTAAATTTAAACCTTTAAAGTATGTTAGGTTTTGGTCTTTTTTTAAGTTATGCTTTTGTAACAGGGTGGGTATGGTGTGAAAACTAATTAGAAAGCAGTTATATTTTTTAGCTAAAACCCCTCATTTGTTTAAAAAGATAATTAATGGGAATGGCGTGCATAATAACGTCTGAACTCTGAGAATTTTGGCATTTTATTTGCATTTATATTTGTTTTCTAGATCACAGTGTAGAGTGAGCCTTTTAAATTTCAGCAAATATGCTTGTGAGTCTAAACACCTGATGCTGAGTTTACTTCCAATGAAACAATTGAAAGTGGTCAGGAAAAGCACATAATACAGCCTTTATCTTTTCTCTGATGATGTGGTAGAGAATAAACATCTCAAACGGAGAGGAAGAGAGTAGCAAAAGGCAAATTAGTTGCTAATAACACTTAGTGCTGGCCAAATACTCTACTTGGTTTTTAAATGTGTGGGATTTTTTGTTCCGTCATTATCACTAGAGCTAAACACATTTTAACAAAACAGCCTTCTTGGGTGTATTTCTGTTTGTTTATTTTAAAGGTGTTGCTGGAAGAACAGATGACTGCATGGCAAACTAGACCGGGATTGTTATGTAGTAAGAATATTTAGAAAAGTAATAACCAGGTGAAAATCTAATGAACTGTATGCATCTTGTAAAGATGCAGCATATCAGAGTCAGAGGTGCCAGGCTGTTTCCATTCAAAGCATAAGAATGCAACAAAAAGGACAGTATACACTAACAAAAATCAGCCGAAGTAAAACAGAAGGGCTCTGAAACATCAAACTCCTGCCCCTGCTCAGGTTGGGCTGGTCCCTGACTGCTCCCCCAGCTCACCGTGGTGAGGATGCTTTAAACTTGGCTCTGTATGGATCTTTTCCTTGTGTCATCCATGCGCTTAGACCTTGATATGCGCTAAGTTTTGCTTCTTGGTTGCTGGAGTGTTTTGTAGTTAGCAATGTAATGAGGTTTGCATGAAGATCATGCATGGCAGGAAAGGCTGGAAGGGCAGCACTTTGTCAGGAGGTGCTCAGTGAGCTGGGACTCAGTTTTGCTGATTGCTGACTTGATTTGTTAATGTAGAGTAATTATTCCAGTGAATTGAAGCCAAAGTCAACATGTATAATCATTAATTCAGAATAAACTTCAGTATTGGTAATATTAATTGTCTATTTCCAGAGCACCACCATACAACCTTCTCATTTGCCAAAATAACAAATTCAATTTTTTGTTCCTTAGAATAAACTTTATTCTACTGACACTGACTTTAGAACTCTCAGGCGGAGGCACTTTTCTAAAGTAACAAATTTTTAAAGCATTTTGAAGTGACAGTAAGAATAGTGGCATTACATTTGTTTCTGTAAAAGGCTGTGCTTATATTTCAGTCAATGTAATAGGCAGTATTTTAAAATTACTGTAAATGTACAATATGTTTATTCCTTTATAAACCACTCTCCTTTGTATTTCTGTTGCACAGTGATGAAATAACACATTTTCCCATATCAATGTCCTAAATGTTTGTTTATGACAAGTTTTGCTCAGCTTCATTATTAATGAGTTGTCATTAAGGAATCCAAGATGAAGGCTCTGCCTTTAGCTCAGATGTCATTCAAATGTGCCTGTGAGAAACTGGAGCAAATGTATTTTCTCATCAGAATTAAGCAATTTATGTTAAAGGTGTACAGACTGAGTTGTCATTTACACTTACTACTAAAATCACATTTACCAATACATTAATGATCCCGGGCAGTTTAGAAGCTGAAGTATGAAAATGACCTCTGAAAATCAGTCTCTCTAAAATATTGTTCTGATATTTTTAAATTTTGTCAGGACACTATTTCTCTGGATTAAACCTTGTATTATATTTTTTTAAAAAAAATGTACAATATTTTTAGGCGTGGGATGGCAAATTTCTTGTAGACTCTGAATTTAGCCTTTCTTAGACTGTTGTAGCTGTTCAGTTTTTATTTTTTTTTCTTTTAACCTGTTTTTGAGATAAGTAGCACCAGGGTAGAATGAGGGAGACACCTACCTTCAGCATTCCTCATCCCCTTGGTGATGCATGGATTTCTCCTCTGGCTGCAGGCTGAGCTGCACCTTGATTTAATAACCACAGCAATGAAACCTCTGCAGTTGCTAAATAACTAACAGCAAAAGAGTCACTTTGGTGACTCCCAGTTAGTGTAGCACTTTGGGGTAACAGCTTTGCCAGCATTTGCACTAATTATCCCTTTAGAAAAATGAAACCAGTCCTTTCCCAGTGAAACTGTTGGACATAGAGAGCTCAAGGCTGTACCAGCTGCTCGTCTGGTGTCACTCGGCAGCTCCTAAGCACGGAGGCAGCAGCTGGAACGGGGGAACTTGAAGCTCCTGCAGCCCTAAATCAAGCACCTGAACTATTCCTTACCTGCTCTCCAGAGTCATAAAGAGGCTCTAGCATTCTGTGCGTTGTTGGGATTTGTCCCTGGAGGCTGCATCTTCTTTAGTGGAAAAGTAATGGTATATTGCATCTGGGTAATTAATGTTGTCTCAATTATAAATATAAAAACCACATGGAACTTGTGTAGGTTGTACACCTGGGTTTTTTTGAAGCTCAGCATTTTGTTTTAAAGGATAGGAGGGTTCTTTTCATTTAATAAAAAGGCATTTTCAGGAAATATACCCTTTTCTGTTAATGAGATTTGCAAAAGATTAATCTCTCAGTGGCAACTGTATTAGACAAACATTTATTTATTTATTGGATGAAACTCTTAGAGTATTAAAACTTTCCCCCGAGTATCCAAACTTTCCCCCAAGTATTCTTGCTTCTTGTTTTAGCTGCAAGAGGGAGAAAGGAGTTTAGGAGTCATTAAAAATTTCAGACTCCTTTGTTTTATTCACACAACTATTTTTGATTTAATGTAAGAAGCGATACCCTTGGAGCAGAAATCAGCAGCTGTCCCTTCATGTGTAGATGAAAAATTAGAGTTTCCTGCCTTTTCTTTTCTCTGAGTCAGACAAATCTTCCGACAATTTCTCAGCCTGTAGACCATAAGATATCACTTGGTGGTCAATGAAAGTATTGGAAAGAAAGGAAAAAAATGTGGCAATTAAAATAAAATTTTAATTTAGCTGTTGGTTCTTCTGCAAGTAAGGAAATGGTAACAGGGCTGAACAGTCAGAGTTTAGCTCTGCTTTAGATTGTTCCTGAGGATTTTAATGGTCTGTAGTTTTCTTAGCTATAATTTTTAATGTTTAAGTGATCTGCTTAGATCCAAATTGCTTGTCAATGTTCTTCCTTAGTATTGCATAAAGTTCTCGGCTTAGAGGTCTTCACCATTCACATCCTACACAGCTTAGTGCTGGCTGTGTCCTCTCTGTTTGATGTGACCTGGTCTGTTCTGGGAACAGGGAGAGTATTGGAGGGGCAGTTTGGGGCAAGATTCCTGCCTTCTGGGGTTCCTGGAGGGGAGCTTTGCATCCCTTCTGTGCACCTGGCAGCCTGCTGGGGTAAAGAGACAGACAGATGGAGAGTATCCTGCCCAGGGTTAGTGCACATAAATCAGAACGCTGCTGTGCTTTGCTCCCCTTCCTGCCACCTTTTCAATGGGAACTGAACATCACAGCCAAACCTGTCTGCACCATGTTCCATAGGAGGGCACATGGCAGCAACTGCATAACTTTTCTCGTGCTGCTTCCCCTCCTCTGTTGCAGAGGGGAGGGTTTGTGTCTTAAAAGGAAACAGCAAAAATCTACTTTTGCTGAGACGACCTTAAATTCTGAATCTGGAAGGCAAAGAACAGATTGTATGTCAAACAATATTTTCTCCGTCAGGGAAAAATAGTAACAGAAGGATTTTTCAGTTGGAGAAAAATCATATGAGTAATGGAAGTAGGATCTAAAATTGCCTGCTATTTAAAACAGAAAGAAAATTGCAAGTGCAGTTGGCAGAGCCCTCCCTGGCAGCATCATTTCAGTAAAAAGGCCCAAGAAGGCAGATGTATAATGGTATATATATCATTCTATATCAGCTTCAAAACAGACCACTTTTTTCTTTTTTTTTTCTGCTTTTCATCTCTACATTTAAATTTCAGAAAATCTTTGTCATTAAAAATAATATTCAGCAAATGGGTCAGCATTCCCCATGTAAATAATTTGTTCATTAAGAAAAGGTTTAGATTTGAAGTTCTTGAAATGGAAAATACTGACATAACATGATTAATAGCTTGACTCATTCAAACTAATCCTTTTTGAAGGACACTTTCCCATTGTTTTTTTGGAGTGATTTATTTGGGGACAATTTAAACGAGTAGCAGCTTGATTATATACAATATATTTCACTAGGCAAATCACTTGAGCTGCTCTTTGATTCTGTGCTCAGGAAACTTCTCAATGCCCAATGAGTGATCTAAAAAGTCAGTTTTCCATGGCTGCCTTTGTAAATTACGGCTGAAAATCTGACAACACTGGCATTTAGCACATGCAAATTGACACCAAAAAGATAAGATGGCACTCATTGGAATAAGCATGTTTTCAGAAGTTTGATCTGTTCCTAGGAACTCTCAAAGTTGTTTCTGCAAACTTATGATCCAGATGCAGTTGCTATCCATGGGCTACCTTATTATGTCTAGCATTAGATGATCCTGAGAGTAACAAACCCTGCTGACTGACAGCACATAATTTCTGTTCGTGTAGGCAATGTCCCCGAAGAGAAGTTACTGCTGCTGGCAACCTTTCATGGAGGCACAGTTTGCAGGCTGCTTCCCTTCTCTTGGAATCACACATGGAGTAAACACGGGGCTGGGGTTACAAATCCACCTTACTCATGTTAAAGCAGCTCCAGGCTGGCAGAGGCACTGCTTGGCATGTTCTGGGCTCTGTGGCTGGTGCCAGCTCTGCAGGAGGGAAGGACTTTGTGTATGAGCATCCTGAGGGGGCACGAGGGGAATAGCAGTGATTTAGGGACTGTGAGGATGCCCTCCGTTTTCAGTGCTGTCCCCCTTGTGATGTTTTGGCAAATCAGGACCCAAATACTGTCAGATCCCATTCTTTTTGTAGGACCAAAGTTGTGACTGAAAATGTGAATTCTTTCAATTTCTGAAGCTAAAATAATTTTCAGTCCCTGTGTGGTATGCCATGTATGTGCAAGTGAACCATAAATTATAAGAATAGGTATCCAAAATCAAGGCAATTTACTCTGACTTCAGCTTTTAGCCTAATAAATACTGTGTGCTATCAAAGTATCAATTTTTATGCCAAGTAGATGGTGACAGGAAGGAAACAACACACCAGGCATGTTATCATCTACTGATAAATTGCAGGGTGGAAACATGGGCAGGCAGCTTTTGGGCATCTGGGTCACTGGAATGTATATTAGGCATATAAAATACTTCCCCCAGGAAGAAAAATAAATATTATTTTTTTCCTTTATGTGACTTTAAAGTTATTTCTGTCTGATGCGGTAATATTTACCACATAGTGTTTTATTTAAGAAATTAGTCATTTTGTTGAAGTATGGAAGTGAAGCATCATATTGGCAGAAAGTGGTGTTAAAAAGATTAAGAAAAGACTAACCTCTTAAAAAGCTGCTGGCTTTTTCTGTCCAAATGATACTTTTTCTGCCCTACTATGCCTTAAAAATCTCTCCTGCTCCTTTTGGTTTATTAGCTTAGGAGTTGATAACAGAAGATGTATTCATGCAAGGACAGAAATTCAGCTTGTGTTCCTTTTCTTTCACTATTTCCCTCTCCATTTGGGTTGTTCCTATTGCTCATTGTAAGAGATCTCTTACTTTAGTAGCCCTTCAGTGTGTGAGCTTATGTAGTGGAATTAAAAGTACACTTAATTGGAATATATGTTCATTCAGTGGAATGTGATAGAACACTCCTGGAATTCCATTACTGTCTAGGAATGAATATCATTGAAATTCTGTCCTGCTTCTTAAATATTAATAAAACAAAGTCTGGCAATGTTACCAATAACATTTTGACAGACAGGTGTGCTGTCCTGCACTGCAGTTTCGGGTCACTGAGTTGCTCCTGCACTGACTTGGGGCAGCTGTGCCCTGGCAGCAGTGACACGTGTCCCCACACCAGTGCCAAGTAACACTCATCAGGCCACGGGACAGTCACTGCAGGGATTTTTCACCCCTCGCAGAAAAATCCCACCCATTAGAAACCCAACTTTGTTTTATTGAGAATGCCAGTGTGCAAAAATAAAAGAGGCAATTAATTCAGTTTTATCTCTGCTTATGGAGCATTTTTCTTAGGACTGGCTGAGACTGAAGCTTTTTGGGCAATGATCTCATTTCCCATTGTCATTAAGGGCACCTTAGGACTGGCTGTCATCAACTAAACCAATTTTGTTTATTGTAAAAAGAAAATTTAGGCTTAGAAAACCTCAAGTTACCTGGCAGGTAGAAATTTTTAAGTAAGCTTCAATCCCTGGCAAGTCACCAGGAATGGGGAGTGTTGGAAATCTGCATTTCCAGTGTTTTGTGAATCACAGGTGGGGCACTCAGGAAAGGCACATCCTAAAAGCCCCCTACCAGCCGTGTCCTGTGGTAGCTTTTCAGCATGATCACAGGTACAAGTGTGGTCTTTCCCTGCTCCTTCTCTTGGCTCAGTGTATGCATGGAGGTTCCCTCCTCCCTGAGGAGAGCCTGGCTCTGCTGCCCCTTGAGAACTCAGGGTTAAAACAGGGTCTGCTCAAGAGTGGGCACATGTGGGGAAGGGCATCCCACAGGGATCTGGGGCTGAGGAGATGTGTCTTGGCTCTTCCCCTACCCCAAAAAGGCTTCCCTGCTCTCTGCAGAACATACAGAGGAGGAGACTCCGGGTCCAGATCACCGTCCTCCCACGCATCACTGTTCAAGGCAGAAAGACATTTCTCTGAAGTTTCTCCTTTGTCTTCCTGTGGTCCTTCCTCCTCACCACCAGTCCTTCCCACTGCTCCAGAAAGTCCCACCTCTCACCCATCTTTCCTTATTTTTTTGCTTCTCTAAAGTGCCCAGAGGCTCAAGCTGAGGAGCAGGAGATGAGAGAGCCCTGCCAGGTGTGCAGGAGGAAGGGAAGCAGTTACCCCTGTCCCTTCCAGCTCCTGGAGTGCTTAAATCCCTGGAAAAGCCCACCTGCCCAGCCAGGAGGGCTCAGTCAGTGCCAGCAGCTGCATAGGAAAGGCAGGGGGGGACAGCAGTTGTTCCCCAGTTGTGCCACTGGAGGGAAAGGTGGAAATGGAAGGAGCTGTAGAGAGGAACTGCGACTCAACGTTGAGGCAGAAATAAATAGCATTGTGAGCTAATTGCCTGTACAAGTTCATCTTTTAAATATTATGTCAGTGTTTTGTTTAAACATGTATATGAAATTTTAAATATGCATACATAGCTGAAAGCAATAAGATTCAGAACAATAAAGGCAAAAATAAATGATGCCTTTTTTTCTCTTATGCTGAATTTCAGCCCTGAGAGAATTTCACTATCGAAATTATAAATCATTGGTGCATTACTGTTATAAAATAAATGAGTCATAATTTGAAATGGGGCTCCTGAAGGAACTGGATGATCTTGGATTATTAAAATATTTTTATGTTCACAAGCAGAGCAATCTGTTGTGGTACTGGCCAACTAATTTTTCAGGCCTTGGCTTTTCCTATTTGTTTTAGCAGGAGCTCTGATGCACACAATTTGGCTTCCATCTCCTGGAGAGAGTGCTGTTTGATGAGCACGTATTGTTCTCAAATGGGGTTTGAATACCTTTGTTTTCCAGAATAGATTCTCACTGCAGTGCTTGTTTGGTGTTGAACACCTCGAGCAGAGGAACAGCCCATGTGTGAAGCTTTCTTTTAGGTTCAGGATCCAGGTACAAAAAATATCATTCTGCCCACTCCTCTCAGTAACCAAAATATGATCAGCAAGGTGGTGGCTTGGTAAGGTCACCAACCCTGAACTGTATGGGACAGGGTGGTCGAAACCTGTCACACTCATTGCCCTGACAGCTTTTTCCAGCTGTGTAAGGCAGCCAGGGCACATCTAAGCCTGTGGCCTCATTTATTTTTATTTTACTTAATTCCCAGTAGATGTTTTTGAAAAAAGTTATTTTGGACCCTGGAAAGCTGGGCTCTCAGTTTTGAGCTAAATTGTGTTTTAAGGGGATATCCACAGCAGCAAACATTTATCAGTGTTGGTAGGTGTAGCTCCTAAAGAAGTGACCACCAAATACTCAAAATCAGGAGGATCCTAACAACAAGGGCCAAAGGAGAACAGTATATAATTGGAGTGAAATCAAGAGGGATATTCAATGTTAGCTGAGACACTGTGAACTCAGGGCACTGCACCATTGCAAAATTGGATGCCAGTGGCCTTAAAGCTCAGTATTTCCCCCAAAGACATAGAGATCCCTTCACTTCTCCCACAGAGTCAGTTTACAGAGTCTTTCTTTTCTATAATTTTTTAAGGGGGTGAAAAATTTTATTTTAAATCTGAATTTGTCTATTTATGTAAGCATATATAAATATTTTATAAATACACATTAATATGTTTATAGAAAATCTGAATTAATGTCTCTTTTTCTGCCATGCACCAAGCACCCACCTTAACTGAGCGTAGCTTACTTCTTTTTTTGGCAAATACATATTCTTTCTTACAGTATGTGCATACTACACCAAGCTGCTGTAACATATTTTAAATTTACAAATGGATCACAATGAATGAGTTCTTGCAAAGAATAACCAGAAAGAGAATGTATAATTATTAAAATATTTTTGTAGAGCATGAGAAAATCTGTGTCATTAAAAATACCTATTTTTTGGTATGAGATGCAATTTCCATTTTCATTTAGGATATTATTTGCAGCAGGAACAGGCTAGCAAATGCAAGCTTTTATCTTATATAGTATGAGTTACTTTATGCAAATATTTGTAATACATTGTGGCTTGATACATGAATATATATTTAGTGTTATTCCAGAATACTCAGTCGTGGTTCAGGTGTCAGGACAAATTGTCCTCAGGCAGTTTTTGATCCTGCAATGTGACTGTGTGTGTAAATCCAGGGAATACACAATTGAGACAGGGATTTTTGGGAAGCAAGGCACCTCCTGCCTTGGGGATTGTTCTGGGTCAGGCCAGTGTGCTGATCCAGCAAGGTGAGGGAGTTGTTCTTACATACCAGAATACTTCTCCGAAGTGTAAAACTCAACATCTTAGCAATAAATGACATTAGCATAAATCTGCTCGGGATACAAGGCTGAATATGTCTACATAAAAAACCCAACACCAAAACCCTTTGGTCGATAACAATTACACTGGAACTTTTACTCCCACTCTCTCTCCCTTTAGACTGTTTTGGTTTTTAAATCCAAAGTAGGTGCAATTAATGGGCTTGAGAATCACTCCTCAATAATGGATGATAGGGGAAAATTTCTTTAATGCTAGCAATGTATTCTAACTAAAGTGTGCAAGTGAGCTCAGTGTCAGGTTGTTTTTCTTCTGTAGCTGCAAGAGGATGCTGAGCAAGTGCCTGAGATTACAAACCAACCTACAGCAGCAGCAGCCTAGGGCACCTGCAGCTGCCTCTTGGCTCTGTCCCCTTCCCTGCTCAGCATTTAGAAGGTGAACACCAAAGGACAGTGAAATGATCACCCAGGAAAGAGTGCAAGCCAGTTTGAAATAATAAGCTTTTTACAAATTAATTGATTGCATTACTGCATTTACATCCTTATGGCTGGTGGACCATCCCAAGTACCTTCACACTCGCAGTGAGCTTTATAGCAGTGGTTGTCACTGGTGTCAGGAATTAGCCAAAATATCGGTCTCTGTTGCACAGACCTCCAGCTTTCCTTCAGCCTTGGGCCAACTCCTTCAGTAGATCAGCAGCTTGGAACAGCTTTGTATCTAGGCAACATTTGTATATGTATTTATCTGTTTATAAAAGAGATAAGAAAGGTATGAGCTCATGTATGGAGGGACTGTGAACACACAACAGCACTTGGGGTCTTGCAGGACAGTGTGCAGGAACAGGAGGTGCTGCTGCTGTGGGATGGATGAACATGCAGATAAAGTTCAGACTTCCTGCTAGAAGTTTTCTCCTTCTGCAAAATTGTCTTTGAAGCAGCATATGTGGAGGAGAGATGGGCAGGCAATTTGGATTTCCTTGTTGATGCTTGTCAAATTCTAACCACAAAATCAGTTCTTGTTTCCCTTCTGGTTCCTTTTTATTTAAATCTTTGTTCTGTTCCTTTCATGTTGTAAAATCCTTCCCAGAGACGACTCTCCTCTTCCCTGCATGGTGTTCCCTTCCTCTCTTCCGAGTCTTCACCCACACAGTCGGCAGATTTGGCTCTTTAGGTCTTGCCATGTAGTTTTCCTTATCTTTGGGTTTGGCATCTTTTCTATACTTTTCTTCATAACAGGTTCATCTCTTTCTTTCTCTAAGTAAGCACCATTTTCCTCTTCTTTTTAAGATGTTGTTAGCTCTTTCCTGCTCCACACAATGGTGTTCAACTTGATTTGCTGTCTTATTCAGTGATGGGGTTTTTTGTTGCTACAGAGCACTAAACAATCTCTTTCCCTGTGCTTTCACCTCTTTCACATTAAATCCTCTTTACCTACTTATATTTTATTACTTGTTTTGCAATAACCATTGTAAGATTAGCAAGCAACTAAATTTCTGGCCATAAAAGGCTAAAACTCAAGCTTTCTCCATTTAAATAATAATAGTGGAATTAATTTTTTCCTATTGTGCTTTACAGATATTTATTGGTTCTAACTGGGTAGCATCTTTCTAGTCCCTAAAACAGAACCCTAAACCTGAAGCATTGCAGTTGTTTAATGTGCCCTATATTGCTCAAAATGCTCTGTAAGAATGGGAATTCTCTATCATTACCATTACAAGTCACTGCAATGTGGCCTTCTATAATAACAATGAATAATAACAAAATCCTCCATTTTTATTTGCATAAATATTCTGAAGATTCATTGGTGTTTTTCATCCCTGCTTCATTAAATTGTCAAAATAGCAACACTTTTTTTTAACAGACTACAAAGCAATACTTCAAAGCTTCAAGATGTTATTTTTCAAGATGCAGAAAATAAACCCCTCAAGTTGTCACTGACTAAATAACTTGAATCACTAAAATAGTGACAGCCTGGTTTTCACACTGATATGCAATTGTAACTTGCCATTTGTATTTATATATTTATAAACAGAAAGCAAGACTCAATTTAGATATTTAGTCAGAACTCTTCACAGCCTTAGGTTTTTTTCAAAAAAAAAAAAAAAAAAAAAGGCTGTTCAGTATATACTTCAGTGGTAAAGTAAACAACCTTTTCAGTGTTATCAACTGTAAGAAGAATATAAAATACCTGAAGCTGACTGACTGAAGCATTTCAGTCCTTTTAGGATGCTGAGTTGTGTCAACTGTATTGAATAAAGGGCAAACCTAGAAGTGAAAATTAATTAAGCTGAAAGCTCCCTATTTGAATGGACATTTTATATTACTCTGTTTATCAGGATGCAGAAATAAAATTAATGTGACCTTAAGAATTAAATAAATAGCCTCCTTGAGATCTGTTCATACCTCTTAGATCATGCTAAAATAGCTATGTTGGGTTGTGAAGGTGAATTTTAACTGAGTAGTTGATGAAGTCAGCCTCAGTTGTCCCTCTTATTTTTATTCATTTTGATAGGAACTTAATTCCAGTATTTTTATGAAGCATAAGAACTAAATATGAATGTAAATAATCTTTTAAAGACACGTGGTGCGACATTCAAGATTTTTTTTCTTTTAGGATGACAGAGATAAAGGCAGTGCACATGCAACTATTTCATGAAGCTGATTCTGATAGTCCTTTAAATCCAGGTCTTCCCTTAGCAGAAACCAGACTTCCTCCTAAGTATATGAGCCTACTCCAGGTCCTTACTTCTGCATATTGGTCCTTGATAACTTGACTTTGTTAGGAACATATTCACTCCTTCCAGGAAGAAATTCATGATATATCACAGTGTTACAACTGACAGTTAGTAGAATAAAGTTGGAGCGTTTCTTCCCAATAATTATACCGGGGTCTGAATCCAGAATTGACTTCATGAATAAAAACATGCAGACAGGAAACCATCTGTGTCTGGGAGCTGCTGAACACTGTGATTCTCTTGGAGATTGATTGCTACCTCACTAAAATAGGCACCTTTTTTTTTCCTCAAACTGTTGTGTGACATGAGACAAAGTTTATCAAGTGACATTCAGCCACTGCCTTTGGAAGGCTCCTTGAGTTTGGTCACGTGGGGGTTGGTTGGGCTCCTGCTAACTAGGACAAAAACACAACTCTTTCTCCCTGCCTGAGCACATCTCTTGAAAAATCCTCATTTATTTTTGGGTTCTGCCACCTAGGAGTCAAAGGTTTAAGTCACTCCAGGTGAAGGAATATGTCTTAGATGGATGAACCTTTGATAACATCTATGGATTCATGAGCTTCCTGTGTAATGACTGTTTTCCTTTTTTTCTTTTGCTTTTTTCTCTCTCACTTGTTTGAAAACTTGGTGCATCTTCTTTGGATTCCTCCCCGTTTACCACCCTCCCACATCATTCTGACTGAACAAAGGAAAGGGTAGAAGAACACTTCATACAGTTTGAAATTCTACAGATCCTCAAGGCAGCTTTATTTAGAATTAACACTGGTTTATCTGAAGATCATTCCCCCAAAACTTAATTGTATGGGAATAAAATGAGCACCCAAAAGACCATTGGAAATGAGAACATGCCAACTGCTGATGAAACGGAAAACTGAGCTTTGTCCCTAATCAAAGTCTAGTTGCTCAACCCTTGACCAAAGCAAACTAAGAACAAACAAGAAAGTTCCCATTTACTTCTTGAGCTCTGCTAAGCAATGACTCTTCCGCAGCAGTTGAAAGGAACTCTAAGGTAATGTTGCTACAATGAAAGGCAACAGGAAATAATGTGGACTTGCATTTATAGGTGAACAGGTACCTCCTGAGCTATTACATTTGAACACTGAATAGATGCACCACATTGTCACACTGCAGCAAATCCTCTGTTAGTTTTAGGTAACAGCTTTTAACTCCTCCAAATGTACCCATTGTTTAGAGACACTGCAAGTTTTCTAAAGGACAGGGTATTTTCTAACTTACCATATTAAGTATGAAATCACCTGTCCCCTGCATTGGCTGAGATGCAGTATAACACTACTGCAAAATGGAACATTAGCCTGGAAAAAAAAAAATAAAAGAGGAAACAGGATCTAAAATTGATCATGCACAGCATTTTTTTAAGAGTGTATAACAAACTTTCAGAAATCCATTCACCTGTTGTATAGGTAACCAATTTGCTTCAGCTGTGTCTGTGCAGAGCTGTTAAAGCCAGGCTTTTCAGCAGACTTTTCATGCCAGTAAATAATTTAGTCAGGACACTTTATGGCTCTGACCAGTGTGCTGGGGCTGACACTCAGAGATGGGAATATACTTGGGAATCACAATTTCCCCTCTCAAATATTGCCTGGGTGCATGATGTGTGTAGGTGCACCATGGTTAGTTGTCTTTGAAAACACAGGCATGAAAATCTCGTGGGATTTTTGCTCTGAGTCTTCAAGTTGCATTGTTCATAAATCTCCAGTGTAAATACTTGCACTGTGTTATTATAGTTCTTTGAGATTTCACAGTTACTGATGAATATTAAGCATTAGAATACTTCAATTTCAACTTCTGAAGCACAAGACCTGACTGAATTAGTTTCTGTAAGACGTGTGATGGAAATACTGTAGTTGCTGAATTTAGCAGTATACCAAGTTGTCTTTTATATGTATGTATACATATATATGTGTGTATATATACATATGTCAATTGTCTTATGACTTTTGACTTTCTTCAGGCTTTACCTGCCCTCCTGTCTTTACATGTAGGTGGGAACGGGGAGTGAAAGTGCTGAAGGAAAGTGTTACCACTTCACTGGTGTGCTGTACTAAGCAGTGACTCTTCTGTGAGGAAATAGCAACAAAAACGGAGTAAAAAGCATCTGAAATATTGCCAGCTTTCTAGCAACAAATCTACAAGTGTGTTCAGCACTGTTTTGTTTCACCTTTTACCACCAGGAAATTAAAGTTTAGTTTGTAATCTCTGCACTGCAGTACTATTAGAATAGCATTAACAATTCTATACTCTTTCATACATTCTTTTTCTCACAGGTTTTCTTTCAGGACTATCAATTTGCATCACCTTAAAATGTGCAGTGTCACTTGAATTTCATCATGTTTTAAAATGAAAAGCCTCCCAGTCCAAAATTAAATCAGTGAAAATGCCAGGCCTCATTTATAACCCACAGACTAACTTTTTGATTAAAGTCAGATGATCTTGCAGTCAGGTTGTAAAACATTTTACTGCTTTTTGTAATTTACGTGACCAAAACATTCCATATTAGTAGCAGCATATTTGTTTTGTGCTGAAGATTTCTGAGAGTTTTTTTTAGTGCTCTCTTGCTTTTCGTTTTAAGCAAATCATATCCATTATATTCATCATCCGTTTTCTAGTTGCATGGCAAGGATCAAACTTCACTTTTTACGTGCAGGTCATAATTTATCTGAGTGTTGAGAGTTCCTCTTTGCTCCTGCTGAAGTCGGTGTGTGATGTCTGTGTATCATTTCTTTTCTGTCCTGATGGGCTGGCAATGTGGAATTCACTAAAGTGCTTCAACAGTCAGACACGATGCAATAAACATATCCATCTGCATCTGAAAGGCTGTTACTAAAGGAAATAGTTATTAAGGAAGAAAAGGTGCAATACTGATTTCTGACATGGTCTTTGAAGCTGTTTTGCATGGCATATGGGATGTAAACAAAACAGTATCTATTACCATGGGCACTGAAGGCAAGAGAGTTCATCTTGAGAAGTAAAAACATATTTTGATTATTTATGGTCTTTCTGATCTTGTCTGAACAGACTCCTTTTCCTGCCTTTCAAGCAGCAATTACAGTCGATAATCCATAAGTGATCACTGTGTTTTGCAAAGGGATTAATTAACACTCCTGAGAGCAGAGGTCGGTGGCACATTTTAGCACACATGAAGGATCCATTTGGAACTCAGGGATTGTCAGGAGAGACGATTCCCTGCTTTTCCCTGCCAATGTTCAGCTAGCAGATTTAGGGAGCTTCCCTTAATAACTTTTTTTTTTTTTTTTTTTTGCAATGGACAATAATAAGAGGAGTTATTTTGTATCTTGAGCCATTCTGTGAGGAACTGGGACCCAAAGGAATAAAAACCCTCTGGTGTCATTTGCATTGTGAAAATCAATACTGTGAAGTTTGAGAGAGAGAAGGGGAGAGTTATTTATACAGTAAATGCTACAATTAGTGGTTTTTTCAGGTTACAAGTGACTGAAAAAAAAGATGTCAGGAACTGAAAACTAAATACTTGGGAGGGTCTGTTAAGGAAAAAAAAATTTGTTTGCAGAAGGAAATCTAAGCCTTAAATTGCTTCCATTTTTTCCAGGGATGACTATTTTAGCCATCATGTAAATGTACCAGTGACAGCTCTTAGCTTTTTTCGTGAGAAATTGAAATCTTTATTACACATTCATTGATTTTAGAAACACCTGTGCATTTTAGTGAAAAACTGTAATAAGATAGTACTTATTTGATTTTTATATTACAGTGCATGTCTTTCCCTAGCAGCTGGGTCCCAACATTTCATTCTGTAGGAAAATAGAAGTTGCCATGCTGACTGCAAACTTCCAGCTCCTCCAACCTCCTTTTCTTTAACAAGAAAAGATGTGGCATCAACAGTAGCTGTTATCTGGATATCTAACAGTTACATTCCTGTAAACTTTGTGAACATGAAATTATATATATATATATCAACATTTTTCTTATCATTTTTTCTGAAAATTCTTGATATCAAATATTATTTTCTTGGAAATATGACTAAATTCTTAATTTTGGTCTTACAACAGCAGGCATCAGCTGCATACCACGTGATGTTTGGCAAAAATACATCTCGGTTTTTATATTCACTTTGTGTCCAATATTCATTGATTGTGATTAGGTTACATGCACTATGGATGTAAAACCTGTGGCAGTGGTCAACTGTAAAAAGCCAAATGCAGGTAAACAGGTAGAAGGTAATCAGTTACTTTGAATTAAAGACCCCTTAGCACTTGGAATTTAAACCTTCAAATCAAAACAATGTATTAAAATGTTATTGCCGGATTTGCACTTTCCCAGCACACATCACAAAAAGTGACTCTGTGTATCATGCAGAAAGGAAAACACCAGCCCTGTGTGAACCAGGCAGTTGGCAAAGGGAGCAGACTATGGAATTTCTGGGGTGTAAAACTGGGCTCAGAGTAAAACCACCAAAGGCACATCAGTCTAATCTCTCAGAGCTGATTTGGTGACCATATATAGCATTCTGAAAGCCACATTTTCAGAGGTCCAGATTGCCATCTCGCACAGTTGCCAGGAGCACCAGGAGGGGCTGAACTTTCCCTGAGACCTGCAGGTCTGTATGTTCAGTACCTGCAGCTGGGCCTTTTTCCACACTCACAATTTTCAAGGCTAATTATTCCAGCAGCCTGTTCTTTCTTCCCCATCTGCGTGTTTCCCTCTGAGCGCCTGAGGAGATCAGGGCTGTGCAGGAACACTCCTGTATCTCTTACAGGGAGCACATCTCGTTACTGAGATAATTACAAGATGCTTAGGAAACGCTGTGGAGATGTTGTAGTGGAGATGACAAGGTCATTTGGCTGAAGCCACCTGTGGAAAGGAGGCTGGAGGCAGTTCCCCTGCAGCTCAGAGTGGACATAATGGCCACAGCAGCTTTTCCAGTATTTGGGGGCAAGAGGCAGGTCACAGCAAAGCATTTTTCCTCATTACATGCTTTGAGAATACATACACACAAATTGAGATTTGACTGCTTCATAAATCAGTGTGAATAAACATTGCATGTACCTGACCATTTTCCATCAAAACTCGCATTCAGAAGGAAAGGAAGCCTTCAGAAAATCCCTTCTGAACACATTTTTAATCACATCAGGCTTCTCTGCACTTTTGTACAGCACGGATTGGTATGGTAAAATTTGCAGCCATACAACAGAATCAACACAGAGCCTGTACTAGCATGAGCTTTAAGTCTCAGCCTTATGAATTTTGGAATAATTTTTTTAAAAAGTTAATTGTAAATATCTTTTCCTATTTGCTTGGTTTTCTTCAGCATTTACTTCGTTAACTCCTGCAAACAGCTAAACAGGCACAGGGTTTATTAAAGTATCATCACAACTAATCTTTTAAATGAGCAGAAATGAGGAAATTATTTTCCAAAAAGCTAGGAACTGTCTTAAATATTCTGTTGCAGCTCTTATTTACAGTGTCATGGAGAGTGGCTGTGTGGGGCACAGCACATTTACCCCTTAATATGTCCTGAGGAGACTAATGAACCCTTTTGGTGTGCTCTGGGGTTTGTGAAACCAGAAACACTTTGTGTACAAAGTGTTCTGAATCCTTAGCTTTGTTGCTTTGGCAGTCACAGCTTGCTTGGTGATATTTCAGAGTGTGTAAAACAGAGGAGAAAGCTTCCATTTCTCTTGGCATTCCTAGTGATGAGCATAACTTGTTAAAAGTATTTTTGGCTGGCTGGCTGTGGAATTTGATTTCATCTGACAATGAGAGAAAATTTTGACAACATTTATACAAGAAAATTAGATATTTTTTCAGCTTACTGATTTTGTAATCTTTAGTTACATCTATTTTTATCATAATGTGGGGTCATAGTAATAGATAGTACATATTCTTCAATTTAAATTTATATCAATATATGGGAGAAAAACTTTTATATTTAAAAATAAAATTGTCTAGTTAATTCTAGTTTATATATAAATCACTGTGAAGCTCATTATCCACCTTTACAGGTATATAGAAGGCACAATTAGCAGTCTCTGTCAGAAAGTCTCACCATTATTAGTCAGTTGTTCTTCATGTAATCAGAGCTACAAGCAGAATAAATAATTTTATTTATCTATTTATTTAGCCCCTTATTTCCCAGTGAATGCCACCAGATCACAGTCCTGTTGCTATTGTAAGTTTATTCCTTATATATTTCTGTGGATACCCTGGGGGAGGTTAATTTTAGGGGAGAGCAAAGTGCCCATCTGGCTGTTGGAGTTTCTGATGTCACCAAGACCCGGTGCCACCTCCTGTCTCAGCTCTTCTCTCTCCACCTCCCCTTTGAAAAATGAGGAGCAGTAGGGGTTGCCCTTCTCCCTTGGTTATTCTGCTGAAATAAATATGAGAAGCTCACTGATTTCCACCAGTTTCCTGATGCCAAAACAGGAGCCTTTGGATTTCTGAGTGGAATGGTAATGTCTGTGCATAAGTAGGTGCATGTCCCTTATTCCCTCTCCACCTCCTCGGGTGACTTGGTCTCTTCAGCACCTGCCACCATCCTGCTCTCTCAGCTGAGACCTTGCTGCAGGCCTTGTCTCCCTTCCTTCCCAAACCCAGTCTCCCAGTATCAGCTCCCAGTGTCTGTGTCCCATCTCAGGTTGCATTCCTGGGGTCCAGACGGATCTTCACACACTCTGTCCCCTTCAGAGTCCTTTCCTTACATGTAAGCCCTACATGCTTTCTTTCTCATTCCTTTTGCACAGGCTCCAAAATTGTTATTCAGCCACATTCTCCTCCATTCCCCTGATTGTTTTTTTTGTTTTTGCTCTTTGAGTCCTACCTGTGCCCTCTCCACTTCAGCTGCACATTGGATCCTACCTCCACAACTATCCATCCCCTTGCTCTTTATTTCAAATATTTGCCACAAATCTAGCTGGGTGCAGCCAGTACAAGGAGGATGTGGCTTCAGCTTTGTACCCCTGGCCTTAACCATGCTGATGTGTTCTCTGGGGATGATACCTGGGATGGCTCATGCACAGGAACTGTGTAGTTGAAATAAATTCAGGTTGCACTTCCCAGTGCCCCTTTGCCAGTCCAGCTTTGTGGCTGTTTAAAGCCACAGCCTGTCTCATCAGCCACATGCTCCTGCCCCAGCTTCCCCATCACCTCTATCAGTAATTTGGCAACCACACAGTGAACAACATCAGCTCTGTCATTTGCTGACACAGAATGAACCTGTCAAACCCCCTGTTTTCTCTTGACTCTCCAGACTGATCCAACTCACTGTGTACTCGTCAGATTGATTGAATCTTACACAAGGGAGGAGTCTGCTCAAGGTGACCAAGTTGAGAGGGGAAAGAAAAGAAACACAGGAATTCCCGTTTTGGGATCAGTCTGCCTTGTATATCCCATCTGCAAGCATTTGGAGTGGCTGGAAATGCCATCAGCCCTGCATGCAATTATCCTTCATCCAAATGCAACATCCTTTTCTAAAAGAAAATCCAGGATTTTCTAGCACTTTACTTGTGTCATTAGAATCACTTGGCCAAAACAAACAAATAAAAAGCACCCCAGCTTGTATTTTCAGGCCATTTTTTTCCTTTTTTATTTTCCAATGTCTAAGAAATAGTTATTTGGTTTCTCATCAAACTGAGCAATCCTTTCTGTGTCCATTTCCTGTAGTCTGGGAAGAACCAAGACACTCTGTTCAAGACATCTTGCAACACACCCTCCTGTTTCTTCTTCACTTTCTCTTTTTCTTCCTAATCAATTAAGTCAGCAACAGAGGTCCTTGCAATTTTTCATTCTGTGAACTTTGTTTCTCATTTATTAGCTCAGTACCTTGGGCATGGAGATTGTACTCCAAAGAAAACAAATGATCTTTTCCATAATTGCTTTGCACACACACACAGAAAATGCTGAAGGGTCTGAAGGGAAGGATTTTTATCTAGGTAATCATAACCTGAAACTGAAGCCATGACATGGAAAAGAGACAGATAAGTAGGAATGAAATTAGTACTTATTCAGGGTAGCTCATCCTTATCATCACTCTGCACACTTCATTATGAACTATAGATCTGAAAAATGCTTTTCAAACTACAGTTTCTAATGTTCCAAAATACACTTTATCATCAGCTCCTCTTCTGACTCGTATACAAGGATAAATGAAACAAGTAGTTCTGCCACCACTTTTTACCGTGGGAATGAGAAAAAAAATACACATTTCACAATCCAAACTTACTGATGGATGCAGCAGAGTCCTCTCAGCTCCACGGCTTTCCAGCTGTGTAATGGATAGCACAGAGTGTCTCAGAACATATATTTACTTTAGGAGGTTTGCAAGGATGAGCAAAGAAACAAGTCTGGCTGCTGAAGGAGTTTCTGCTACAGGGTGGCAGCCCAGGGCAGAGTCTGCTCTGCAGAGACAGAGGGCACTTATGGGGTCTACTTGGCTTATAATGGGAGCTGAAACACAGTGCTGCTGCCAGGGAAATCACATATACTGTTCTTGCACTGCGAGGCACATGCAGAGACATTGCAGCAAATTATTCTGCAGTAGAGACATGAGCCTACAGTCACTAATTATCTGGACTATGAGTGGTATCTCTGGCTCTGTAATAGTGCTTTATCAGTGGGGTGAATGGAATGATTAGTCTTCCTAATTTAGCTGGGCAACAGTCATCTGGCCTGGCTTTAGATGCCAAGAGCTGAACTAGCAGCTGAGGCTTTATTTCAAGTCAGTGGAAGAAAATAGGTGATTTTAGTGCAAGGTCAACATGTTGTATTTTAGACATTTTCTTTATGGGTATATATAGATTAATGTATATGTGTGTGTGTGTTTATATTTGTATTTATTAAGATATTTTTATATATGTATATATATCGAATCACAGCATGAAAGAGCTCTCCCTCATTGCCTAGAAAAGGTGTCTAGAAGAGACTAGACCAGTTCAAGTCCAGATAGAAATGCCCACATCAGCAGCTTATAAAAGCAAGAAGTGAAAGGCTTGCAGGGAACAAGCAGAGGTGCTAACAAAGAAAACATCTTCAGTCTGTCTTCCTCATACAGCCACATGAAGATGGGGAAAGCTTTTATTAGTTGTGAGGGACATACTGATACACAACTCTTTATGGACAATGATCCTACAAAAAGATGCAGTTTTGTTAAATTCTCTGCTGGCAAGCCAAAATGTTATGTTTTTTCCAGTGCTGGCAAGGTGCCTGTTGCTAAATGATTCTTCCTCCTCCATCGCAGCACCCAACATCACATGCAGCCAGGTGGCAAGGTCTAAAATCTGCTGCTCTGGACACTGACAGTATTTGGGTGACCCAGCTGGGAACAGAGGTCTGAGAGGAACGTGCTTTCACACAGGCTGAAGTCTTTCAGCTTTTTCCTACCATGTGTTGCTGCTGTTTTAAAGGCTACAGATGGAAATGGCCTTTTCTTGCAAGGCAGCAAAAGCAGGCTTGTCCTGTGAGCTGCACCTTAGCATTTTCTGCTGAAATAGTATGTAGAGAGAGGAAAACAAGTGATCTCCTGGCATTCTATACAGAGGTAATACTCAGAATGTGGAGCCACACTTGCAGAGATTTTGAAATTCTTCAGAAGATTTCACCTAGAGGAAAATTTGTGCTGTTTGACATGTATCTAATAGATTCTGGTAGCTGGGAAGGCTCTGAGTAGAGGAAATCAGAGTGAGAGCATCGAGTCAGTGATTTATTTGTCAAATTGTTAATGTCCTTTAAAAAGCAAACAACAAAAACAATCAAAACCCCACCACCATAACAGTGATTCAGCTCTGGGTATCAATTATATCCTGAAGCACAGAAGTGTTAGGTGTCACTGTCTTTCAAAAAGCTCTCTCAGCCATCCTATGTTATGTTATGTTATTTGGCTAGTTTAGCTTAATGGCTACAGACTAGGCAGAACAGACATTTTCCTGTAGCTGGCTTTGTTTTGCTCATCCTTTATAAGGACTAAAGTCATTGGGTTTGTGGGAAAACACTGGAAAAACAAGCAACATGTCCTGAAAGGACTTCCACATGTGGCTGCTGCCACACTCACTCTCTCACTCCCTGAGAACAGAATTGAAGCTTCTGTGGTATCTCAGGTGTCAAGACTTTGTAAGCCTTAGATTCCATTAAGTGAGAGTTCTTATCAGTTTCTTTGAAAAGCAAACAAACAAGCAAACAGATTGAAAAGCTAATACAAAGAAAAGAAAGGTGTTCTGGGTTTGGGTGGTTTGAGGTTGGTTTTCCTTTTCCTTTCTTTTTCCCCAACAAGTTTGATTCTCATTAAGGAATTTAGATAGGAGGAGTGACATTTCTCGTTAAGACGTTTGGGCTGGGGAGGTCTTTTTGACAGCTTTTTAGAGCCGGAATTTGGTGCCTTTTCTTTCCCAGTGCAGCTGCTCCCAAGCAGTTTTCCAGTGGTAAAAGGAGTCTTAGGACCAAGCTGAGAACACTTTCTCCATTGTCCTCTAGATTTAGTGGTTCCATTGAGATACAATTTAACAGTGCTTTTCTTTATGGCTTCTGTAGTGATATTTACAAAGTTAGATGTAGCTAAACTCCATTATTTCTTTTTAGCAGACCTCTTTTCACGCTCCACTCAGGGTTATGTGCGATACTGATGAAAGTCTTCAAATGTAAGAAGGGATTTAGGTGGACAACTCTTACTAATTGCAGGGGGAAAGTCTGATTTCTTGGTAGGGAAAATGAGCCTACAAAGCACAGTTTTAATGCAGTACTGCCTTTCAAGAACAGGCCACTCTGTAAGTTCCTTTTGCTGTTCTTCCCGCTGAGAAATTCCAGAATAGTTTCACCTTGCTTTTCTTTCTGAAGCAGAACAAAAGCAACTATGCCATAAATTTCTTCTGCAAAACCTTAATTTATTAGAATGATAAAAGCATAGGTTTTGGAAAAGTTTATGTTTAAATACTCTAGACCACCAGGTAATGTTTCTACATTCTTCTCGCCAAGTAAAACATAACAAAGCTAAACAAATCTGTTTCTGTGGTAAGACCCTAACAAAATAAAAAGTGGAAGTCTGTAATAAACTTTTGTACTTTCTCAGCTTTTACATATTGTGCTGGACACAAGTCAGTAGTTTCCTTCACTGGGATTAATATAGTAAAGGAACTTTTCTCTCAGCATTGAATATTCATAATTCTATTTATTACTGATAGGGAATTATGTACTGATACTCTTAGACTAGAAGTATAAAGTATGAGGAGAGGAGTTGCTACAACCTAAAGGCACACAGAGGAAACGAGAATCCTATCCACTGCACTGATCTGAGGGCTTCTCTGAGGTCTGTGATTTCAGTCTGTTGAGTGCAGAAAGTGGTAGCAAAGGTACTGAAAATATTTCCTACAACAGATTCACTGGGGACAGCAATGATTATTTGGAACAACAGAGCATAATGTGTACTGTCAGTCTCTGTAAATCTCTCATGGTGAGGAATTTCCTTTGCTATATGCGATTTATTTCCTTATGTTTTAGGATTTCAAGATTAATATTTGGCAAAGATTTGCTGTCATGAAATAGTTTTGCTTGATCTGGGTCAGGAATGTGCCTTTGCTGCTGCATGGTTTCTGCTTTTGTCGCCAGAATAGGAACACACAGTGTTTAATTGTACCTCCTTCAAAATCTTCAATCTTCAAATGGCTCAGTGCCATTTCTGGAAAGTTGGACAACAACTAAAAGCAATGTTTTAGTGGGAGAAAGTGGCCAAGACCACCTAAAATCAATTTTTTTTCTCAGTATCTAGACTTCAACTTGTCGACTTTAGTGATCTACAAATCAGTTTTGTTCCTACTTTCAATGGCAATATTAATTATATTAATATTGAAGACAATAGACCATAGTATTTCTTCTCTAAGCACTTACCTACTGTGAAAATCCAACAATATCAAGGCAAATAAAACCCCTTGCTATAGTTGAAAAGCTGGTCTGGAATAAAACCCCCACTCATGGATTAGCTGAAAAACTTATTTGATGCCACCTTGGAAGGCATAAGCACCCGATTTCTTGGACAAAATCTTATGTTGCTATTTTAGTGACACCATGCAGTAATATCCATTTATCAGCCAGTGAGCAACCTTTAGGGGCATAAAAAACTCAGTTTCCCGAGATGAAGAATCCCTGGTTTTCCCCCTTGGAAGAGGAAAGCATAAGGCTGTTTCCTCCAGTATTAACATTTTGCCTCAGGGTGAGTGACAACATAATCCTTGTCATTTTTACCTCCTGCTGCTCCCCCTGAAAGCACAAATGCAGCCAGGCACGTGGCTGTGGCTCTGCCTTTCCTTTGTGGGCAACAGGACAGCAGCAGGTGGCAGAAATAAAGGAGAAACGTGGCAGAAAACTCAGGCAGCTGCTGAGATTTCCAATCTGACCATGGTTTGCAGGACCACCATCTCTAGGAGAAAAGAGATGCTTTTTGTCCAAGCTCCACGTTCAGTGCAGCAAGGACCAACTCCCCACCCCTTAGGAGGAAGCAAGAATAACATTTTCACTGCTCCCGAGAACATCCTCTCGAGATAAATGATGGCTGTGTTTTCCTCTGCTATCACATTCTCCTCCCAGTCAGAATGACTCAGCTGCCTCTTTTTACCAAGACCCCCTGGAGGCGCTTGGCAATTTTGGAAGGGTCTGGGAGCAAAAGGGAGGGCTCTGTCCTGGCCAGGGTAACACCAGCAATCACCAGAGCAGAGAGCTGAGGGGGCACCATGCCCAGCAACCTCAAAAAATGAACATTTGCTGCTGCAGAGAATAGTTTGGCACTGCTTTTCTTCCCCCAGCAGAACAGCAGCATTTATTGCCCAGCCATCCCAGGACAGCTGCAAGACAGGAGTTTAATAGAGCAATAAAAATACAAATTTGATTTTTTCTTTTATGGATAAATATTAAATAGGTGAACACTAGATATAGATATAGGTATAGATAGATATAGATATAGATGATATAGATATAGATTAGCCCATGGGGCTAGCCCCTTAGTTAATTAACCCTAATCATCTAGTTGGGCTTGAATCCACCCAAAACACTGCTCTGCTTCCATCTCTCCCCTTCCTGAGTGCCCTTCTGTGGCAGTGGCATCTCCTTTTCTCTGTGTCATGCTGTGTGAGTCTCATTCCTCAGCCCTGGAGAGAATGAATGAGTATCATGGGAGTCAGGGCAAATAAAACTCAACTTTATTTGTCTCTTGGAACTTGGATTTTTGTATTTGTCAGACTTGTGCATTAGCCTTTCATTTGCATCTCTATATTTCCTTACTATGAATTTTTTTTGGTGGCAGAAACTCATTTATTATTTGATGTATAATGGTGTCCAATAAGAAGTTTCTTCTTCTGTATATCTTAATCACAATAAATATTTCTCCCTGCTACTAGACACAAATGCATGTCAGGAATTAAAACTGTCAGCTTCAAAACTCTCTCTGCTATGCTTTCATAGAAGGTGTCAGTAACAGGACAAGGATTTTCAAATGCTGCCTTATGTTTATTGTAAAACCCTACTATTCCTTATGCATCAATTATATAACTTTAAATTACAAAGCAGTCATAATTTTTATTAGTCTGGGCTTGAGAACAGATGATAATGTATAGATTTCCTAAAGTTATGTGTCCATTTGCATATTTGTATAGAGAGGTTGGACTTGCTGCAGGTATTTTTACATTCTAGAGAATATTTACTACTTGTGACAGCACCTGAGAGAGTGAAGTATCTGCCTCCTTTATTTTAAAAATTTAATTGTGCCGAAGTGGATGGAAATCAATTTAAAAGTGTGAGTTGAAAATGAGGAATGTTCATCCAATATTTTCATGATAAGTAGGGAATAATTCAATTCAGCACAATCATACTTGAAATATAAACCCATTTAAAGCCTATTATTGTAATTGCATCAACTAATACAACAGAACAAGCCAGATTGATTCTGAAAAGTATATATTGAAGTTACTAATTTCTGCTGGAAGAAAATTTGTTGACCATTTCTACTTCAAACTGTATTAAATTTAAATATTTGAAGTTTTAATTATTTGTTATGCTTCAGGTTTAGTTTCTACACTTTTTTTTTTCATGATGCCGAAGAATACAACAGCTAAAGGAATAAATAAATGGAGATAGAAAAATAGCAGATAGCTTTTACATATTTTTAATTAGTTCAAAATAATTTCAGGGATTTTGTCAACCCTCTTATTACTACTGATGCCTATGAATAAGCTGTCTACTTATAGTTTTATTTCTCCTTGTTCTACTTGATTCATGCAGATTTATTTGCATGCGGTATGTGAGGAAATGCTGTACCAGCAGGACTTGCACTTTCTGTAGATCTGGTAATCAGTGTCTGAGCTGGCTGTCTGTGAAGAACAGGTTCATCATCTCCTCCTCCATGTGCTCGTGACCAGTTCCATAGTGTAACTAAACACATTCATACTTCACAGAATGAAGGATATTCACCTCTGTATTGCACAGGCTGTATGCTGCTCATAGCTTTGACCTTGGCTTGTTTCTGTTTAGACTTCATGGCCAGGGAATAGTTGTAAGTAAATGGGTTTCCTCAAGACTCATATTAATACTTATCTAGATTCTCTGGGTTTTGTCATTTTCCATAATTTCACCTGTCATCTACCTCTACAAACATATTCAGTTTTCCTTGAGTTTGACTTGTCTAGTGTGCTCTTTACCCATGTTCATGTTTTCAGTAATAGAGTAAACCTGTATGGAATGGAAAATACAAAAAGTTCACTTACCAAGGTGCTCTTGTCTCAACAGTGATGTATTAATTCCTTGTTGCTCTGTCCTTTCATTAAATAGTGTTCTCAGCTGCTGGCGTGGCATGAGAATGTTTCACTTCAAAGTGTTCACTTGGCCACCCAAGAGACTGCTCTTTGAAGTTTGGCACTATTAACATGCTGTGAAATGAGGAGATGTTAATCTTTTCTACATATCTTAAACACCTTATATAGCAATACTGCATATATTACAATACTATAATATGGAGAGTATAAACATTAGATATGATAAGAATCTGCCAAGTCCTAAAGCTGCAGTTAGACTATGAGTAAAGCAAATAACTTTTAGTGGGTGGAAGTTATTTGTGGTCTGACCCCCCTTATTTTCACATTTTCTAGTTTCATTTTTGGAGGAGATAATGCATATCTTTGCTGATTTTCTCCTACAATTCTTTCTGCATTTCCATGCATCCTCTTTGTTCCAGTGGACAAAAGGTCAGTAGAAACTGCAATGAATTCATGAAACCCATTTAAACAGAAACTTGCATTTCCAATCTAATGCATGGGACTCTTCACCAGTAATTAAAAACCATAGGAACTGTCAGTAGGTATTAATTTCCCTGCTCCTATAGCTAGAATGGTGGAGAATACTTGGAGCAGCCAAAGCCTGGCAGTGCCAAGGTCTCTGTCCACCTTTTCCTCAGGAAGGCCACGATAAGTTCAAGTTCCTGGTGCATTGCTGGATTGTCCTCCTCCTCTCATTCTGTTCGGTCAGTGCAGTCCCCAGAGCAAATCCCAGCTGCTCCACCTTGTGATGGGGCACCTCTTTCCTCAGCCAGCCTCTTGCAGATGAAGTTGTGGACAAGTTCTCTAGGACAGCTTGCAGGAAAACTGGCATGTTGTTACAGATTTCTTACAACTTCTTTATTTCTCTTTTTTTTCCCCAAACAAACATTTTCTGCAGCTAGCATTTTCCAGGGAAAAACTGGTTTTTGGTGGTAAAATGCTGCTCTGCTCTAAATACCCAGCAGCAGGAGAAGTCACTCTGTCAGCTTGGCAGTCTTATTACACAGCTATGCCCTCAGAGCCATGGGCATTCATTGATGGGATTTGAATTAATGAGGAAAACGAGCTCATCCTAATGGGAATAAGAGCATGGATTGTGAGTGCCAGTAACACAGGTTTTGTATGTACCAAAAGTTTCGGTTGGGGATTCTGTTTGGAAATGTTTTGGCTGGGAACAAAAGCTGGGAGCTGCACAGAGAAGGCTGTGGTGCCACGGTGAATCTGATCCTTAGTTAGAATTGTTCTGATTTTTTGTGTAATAAGAATAGAATCTTATCCTAAAGACAATTTGACTCCTCAGAGTAAATGGGAGCATTAAATACAGAATGGCTTTAAGCACTACTACTAGGAGAGAGAAGACAAAGGGAGCAATCCGCTATTTTAAGATTATGCATTTTTAATTTGTCTAACAGGTCACATTTCTACTTAAAGTTGTATTTTAACCAATCTGCCACACTGGAAATCTTCAATAGTTTAAATCATGTGTGATTTTCTCATTTGACAGTGTTGCCAGCTTAGTCTGGCAGCAGAGCTTGTCAAAATCCTGTCTCCTCAGCACTGTGAATTTGTTCACATTCTAAAACTTCACTTTTTATTAAATTAACAAATCAATATCTGAAAGGATCAATGGATTCGGTAGCAGCTGGCTTAATCTCAGCACAAATGGATTGCTGCCAAACTCCATGTTGCTGTTCAGATTGATGCAGCCAAACATCTTTTGCTCAAGAAGTCAGTTGTGGTGATAGAAACACATTTTGTTTAAGTATTGTGTATAAAATTGTTAGTTCTTTGTGCTTGTGTGCACACACACACACCCTTTTGTAAGAGACCCTAGGAAACAGAAATTGCTTTACTGAAAACACCTCAGCACCTTCTTATGTGTCTTTTTTTTTTCAGAGTTGGCATTGATAAAAAATCCTTTTTTAGTTTTTTTTTCCTGTTTCTGTGTTGTTGGTTGTCTGTTCTACATCTCTAAGCATCTGACACAGCTTTCTATTTTCTCAGTCATTCAGTGTATACATACAATACAGATAATTTTCTTTTCTGTCACTGAATGCCAACTGAAAGATACCTAAGTACATATCAGGCACTTCGCAATCCTTATCACACCCCACTAGACACTAATGTGCTATAATAATGATCTTGGTAATTGCTCTCACCCCACAGCACACCTGCGACTCAGTTAATACATTTCTAGACTTTTTTCTTTTATATAAATGAAATATCCTTAGCAGGATGACATAATGAAAGTTCTATTAATGGTAAATGGTGAACATGTAAAGTCCCATATGTCAAACCGTGATTTAAATGGCTAGGAAACATTAGAAATTCCCTCTGTTTTTTTCCCCCCTTTATTTCCTTTATTTTTCCTGCTGCTCTGTATCAGCAGTCACCACAGTTTTACCCGCCAAGCACATCCACCTTCTCAAATCCTCTTCCTTTGAAGAGTGAAGAGGCATTCAGAGAGCTTCATTTTGATCTGAAGGGTGACATTTTGAACCTCCCTTCAGAACCCCTTTTGCTTGAAGAGCCATCTTTTGGCTCACACGGAGCAGCATGGGCACAGAAAACCTCTGTTCCACCTGGTGACAAGCCAGCAGATGTCAGGGGCTTACTGTGGAGCAACTCAGGCTGATGGAGGGCACACAGGCTTTTCATGGAGGCATCCTGAAAGGCCTGCACATGTCCCAGTCTGATGAAAGACCACCTTTCCCTGACAGTCCTAGGTTACCTTTCGTGACAGATCTCCGAGTTCTCAGAAGTATCACTAACAGCTCCATTGCTGTGGGACTTCTGACTCACTTCTAATCATCTCCCTTCGTGACAGTGTGCTGTAAAACAAAGGTTCTCTTTGCTTTTTTCTCTTTCACCTCTACACCTTCTTTTTTATTTTTTTTATTATTTTTTTTTTACAAGTTGTCATGGTAACATAGTACCTGAGGCCAGGCTGGATCATGGCCACTGAGACTACAGGAAAGCCATGACTCAATTTATACCTACACTACATCTTCCCATGCCTTTTCAGCACCTCTTTCCAGAAAAGCTCTGCTCTTAGGGCTCTGGATGCTTTCATTACGTTTGGGGGGGTTTTGGTATCAAATGAAAGAGATCTTACTAGGACTGTTTTCATAAAAAGAGTCCAAATATGCTTTAGCCTGTTAACATTTTCAGAACGTTTCCCCATGCCTTTCACCAAGACTTTGGTAGCTGAAATGGGCTAAATCTCTTCCCACGCTTTGCCTGGTGTTTGCTGCTGGCACACAGCTCCATGGAAAGCACCTAGGGCTCTGTTTAATCTGCTTGCACTCTTCAATTCCATATTAGTGTTTGGACCTTAGAACACAGACCTGAAAATTCACCAGAATTTGGGTTAGGGATGGCCACAGTGTGGCCATACCTGTGAACAACCCTCCTGGAGGTGCCTGCAGTAACTCCTGGGTTGTATTCCCTCCCCAGTCAGCTGGCTGTGTCCTGGGGCGAGGCAGGGCATGGTGTGTTTCCTTCACCTCCCTGCTGGAATTGTCACTGCTAGCACCTAGCAATTCTGTGCTGTCACCCCAATCCATCACAATACTTCAGTGGGATGGAGAGTGGCAGGCAATAAAATGTCTCCTGGAATATAAATCGGCCCCTAATTTGTTTTTCTCTAAGCCATTATTTCTTGTGCTATGGTCTTGTCCCAGGTGTTTTAGACCTGTCAGTCAGTAGGTGCAGACACTTGTTCTCCTTTTCCAGGTTGTGCTATCTCTGGAGCTGGCAGGAGCAAAGGGAAACACCTAGCAGCTGTAAACCCAAGCAAAATGCAAAGCTTGTCCCAAACAAAACCTAAACCCAAACTGCATTACCACAAGGGCAAAGTGTTCCATGCCAGGATGTAGTCCAGTTCCCTGGCTGCTGATGAAAGAGTGCTTGGAGCTTCCTGATCACTGGTGGAAAATTAGCTGGTGTGAGACACTGAGTGATGGGATAAGAATGTGTGTGCTCTCCATGTCACAGCAGGGTATTTGGGGACAGGAACAGGAACTTCTGTGCTCTAGTGCTCTCTCTCAGTATCTGCATTATAGATATTTGCCTCATGGATGTGCTCTCTGTGCTGCTTTAGCTGGAAGTTACATTTACTATTTGCTCATGTCCTGAAGGCTGACAGAACAAGCTCCCTGCCTGATTGATTTCCAGGTAATCAGCTTGTCCAAGAGGGATTGATTAGTTCTGCTTCGTTTGTGAGCAGGTCTCAGAAGATACTTCTCTTAACAACACAAGAACACTCAGCTACCCCCAATGCTCAGGCACTGAATTCAGTCAGAGGGAGTCCTGTGATACCACTGCCTATCTAATTATCAAATGGAATTGCACAGAACTGGACTGTAGTGCTTTAAAAATGAGTAAAAAAACCCAAAGAACACACTAGGTTATGTAATAATAAATAAAATAAAGATGCTGGTATCTGGCATACAGTGAAGAGAAATAAATGAGGGTAGTTGCTAATTTACCAGAGCAAATTTAAGTTGGCTGTTTTCTTAGCAGTGCCCAGTTAATATTCTGGTCTGTCTGACTGTACTGACAATACCAAATCATGTCTCTCTTTCTGCTGCTTCCACTGTCCTTTGGTACAGAAGGCTCCATCACCTGGACCCTCCTGTCTGCCCCAGAGTGCCTTAACCACAGGATGCATCTGCTGCAAGTTCAAAATACTTTAACCATCCTTACCTAGATTAGTGAAAACAGATTCCAGTCATTGTGGGCAGGTTTCAAACTGGTTGCAAAACTAAGGTTTAGGGTTTGCTCAGGGTTTATTATTTATACTTAACATTTGATATATAGTGCATCACTTTGTGAACAGACCTCCTCTGCAATTTGACAGCTGAGCATTTTAATGTACGTATAAGTGTTCCTATGAATTGTCTCATACGAAGGAAATGCTGCCAGTTGCCAGGTGTTTCTTTCCAGTTAGAAATACTAACAAATTCCATTGCTTTCTATTCTGGGTAAAGTCAGTCTGCAGTCAGTAAAAGGCTGCATTTTTCCTATAACACCTTCTTGCCTTTGAAGCCCAAGAGAAAGCGCCAGTCATTTGTTCAGGTCAGTTCTATTTTTGTGTGCTTTGCTTGAACTTAATGTGGCAAAGTAGTGGAGAGAAAAGTAACTCCATGTCCTTTGAATTATTTCAGTGCACTGAGATGAGTGAAGGTAAGCCATGGCACATTGCAGCTGATGAAATACTGTTCAGTTTTTTATAGCATGTTACATCCTGGCCACTGCACTGCTAACATTGACTCTGATGGTACCCATGCCACATTTGCCCTGCCACCAGGAGCAGGCTATTATCTGCTAGAGGCATTGGTTTCAGTCCCGCTTTCTGGTTAGGGTTCAAGAGGCCTGACCACTGGAATGGCAATTTGGCACTTTAGCTAAAATCACTTGCTTTGGCAGTGAGTTGTTTGGCATTAAGTAATAAAGGATATATTGCCTACAATATAATACTTAATAAAACCCAGCCCCAGCTTATCAAAGAATCACTCCAAATAATAATTAGAAAGCAACAGCCCACTCCTTTGATCATTAGCTCTCCATCATTGCTTTGAATGTGTGGGCATCATATTTTTTATTTCGACCATGTGCCAATAGGAGGCTGTGCTAAAATGCATCACCATCAGTTGCAACAGCTTGTCTGGCAGGGTGTGCATAAATCCCAGTAATTCCAGCTGCTTTCTTACTCCACTGTGTATCAAACAGCTCACCTTTGCTTCTGTATGTTTTGTACAGAAGATGAGAGACAGATGATAGGTACTGTTAGCAGGCACTGAAGGATGACAAACAGACAGCCCTGCCTTAGGGATTGTCTTGGGGATTTTAGAATCTTGCCTTATCTGTGCAGAAATTAACACAAACAACAACAACAACAAAAAGCTCTCTCTTCATCTTTTTATGGTTTAGGGGTGTTTTTAGAACTCTGGGCAAACTTGCATATGTAGACTAAATGAGCCAGAAGGGGATTACTGTCGTGTAGTGTGTGAAGAGAGTTCCTTCTTTTTACCTGGTTTTGAAAACTCGGGTTACCACTTTAATTCTAGCATTTTATTACTGGCTAGGAGAGCGGATAATCAGAGAATCTCTTCTAAAAGCCCTTGCAGAAATATTTCCTTTGTGAATTAAGAACTGAGTTTAAAGTCCCTCCTGGCTTTGACTTTGACCAGATAGGTTTGAAGTGGTTTTGATTTCTGAGTTCTTGTGATCCTCTCATGAAAACATGCACTTTCCATTTTCAGCTGGGCCCTTGGGAACATACAGCTGGGGCAGGATGCTGCAAGCAGTGCCAGCAACACAGGGAGACACGGCTGTGGCTGAGGTGGCTTAGCTGGTGTGACCAGTGTGAACTTTGGGTGTTTACATCAATGTTTACCATTAATTTTTCCCTAACCTCCTGCTCAGCCCTTCAGTGGAAATGCTGCCCTGGCAATCTGGGAGCTGATATTGCTGGGCTTGATTAGATTATAGGGAAAGGAGATTTCCCAGATTCCCACACCTCTTGCCAATTAAGATGAGGAGTCTCAGCGTTGATGCAGATCTCATTATTCCACAAACAGTGCTAAGATTGCATGTACTTCAGTTTTACGGTAGAAAGGAGTTTATAAAGGAGCAGCTGCAATATTATGGATGAAATTTTAAAGGCTTCATTGTGATAATGCAGGAGGTACTGGAAGTGTTATGAAGGCTAACACTTTATGTGCCACTGGACAGAGGTGGCTTCCAGTTTTGTATTTCAGCAATATTCTGACATCTAACTCACAGACATCATCTTTCTGTTGACTTTTTTCTTTTCTTATGCTTTTTGGTCATAGTCTTCATTTTTCTTCCAAATAGTATCAAAAGTGACTGGGAATATAACTGACAGGCCTCTTTGTGTGATGTTTGTATGCCTTGAATGCTTAGCTGTCCTATATGAAAGAGAATCCATTCTGCAAGTACAGTATTTATAATATAGGATGGAAAAAAGGGAACAAGGCTGGACAGAGCTTGTAATTCCTTACAGATTATAGATTTCTAGCCTGAGCTGATATCCTCTTTTGACTCCCATACCACCAGACTGAGATGCACACATTTTTTCACTGAGTAATCACATATTTTTATGAAAACAGAGAGAACAGCTGCTCTCTTATGGGACCTTGTTGAATTGGAGACTCAGGGTCCTAGACTTCAGCAGCACTGATAATAATTCATACTACATACAATACTGCTACAAGGAGCTGAAAAGAAAGGCAGAACATGTACAAGATGGTATTTTGAAACAAAGCAACAGGAAACAGAGAGTAATAGGATCATTAATGTTGGAAAAGCAAATTGTTAAGCAAAAACCAATTACCTATTTTGCAGGAAAACAAAATAGATGATCATAATGATAGCAGTGACTGTGCAGTGAAATTTAAATAACTTACAACTGAAATACTCTCTAAATGCTCTGCCAAAAGTTTGACAAGTACTTGTCTATTCTTGTGAAACTGCACATGCAGATACAAGATGTTGTGTTTACTGTGGCTCAGTTGAACAGAACTGGCTGTTTGTCTCTCCCCGGCTTTCTATTAAACAGGAGTCTATAAAGGAAGACGTATATAATATAAAAAGTATGTCAAATGGCACAGTCCATTGTTACTCTTCGGTAAATACAGGTCACTGGGTGGCCATGGTGTCTCCTTTGCTGTCAGGACTGTGGACCCTGACCTTTGTCTCCCAGTCATTTTGTTCCCAGTATGATAAATGTGAATGTAAGTGGGAAAAAATGGTGCAAACTGACCCCATACAAGCGATCTGCCACCCCCAGCTGTGAAAGAAATGTGATGTTACCTGCTGCAGGACTGAGTCCACAGCTCACTGCTGCCTGTCAGCAGACACTGAGGAACTCAAAAACTAACTGCCCTACGTGTCTCTTAGGGAGTATCTAAAAGCTGAAATGGACTTAAACTTGACTAGAATTAAATTCACACCCTGTTGAGAAATGGGGATGCAGCATCAGTAGCTGTCGCTTTTGTAGACGATGTAATCCTAATTTGGGATTTCTTTTTCTTTGGGGTATTATTTCAGAGGTCTTGTCATCTGTCAAACAGTTAGAATTATATATAAATATAATTTGGTGCCATTTTTTAAAAAAGTGTCTCGTTGCCCTGAAGTGTTCCCAACCACACATATGCACATTAAAAAATTTAAAGATTATGCTTGCAGAATGAAAGTGTTTGGTTCCTCATTTAAATCGCTACAGCCCTCCCTGGCCTCTGCCCTGTGAGGGCCTTGCACCAGCATAATTAGCTGAGTGACCTTGTCTCTGCTAGAAGATCTTCAATAAGTCCCATTGACCTCTCTAAGTTTAAGGTTTGGTTGGACTTTTTTGAGGATAATGATATTTTCCTCCTCTGAAAAGTACTTATGCTGTAGTGTGCATCCAGTATGACTTAAAACTAGAAATACATCTGTCTGGTACTTCTTCAGCCAACCTGGGAAGCACTCAGATTTGATGCAGAATTCCTTTGTTTTTAGAGTAATATTTACCTGTGTTCCTAAGCTCAAATTTCTCTCTCAATACCAGAGGTCTTATTGGTGGGAGCATTTTTCATATCAACCTGATTATTTGAGAATTCATGTTAAATTCATGGTTCATCTCTGTGAGATTCCTATTAAATATCAGTATGTTCAGTAAAAATACTTGTCATTAATCATGTGAAGTATGGATTGAAGGTTTATCTCACAGAACTGCTTTGGTGAACCCAAATTAGAAAGCCTGCTCCGCTAAAGGGCACCTTCATGAGTTCTGTTTCATTAAAATGGGGTTGGATTTGCATCATCACCAAAGGGTTTAGTCCTGTCTTACAAGGCCAAGAGAGGAATAGATGAGACAGCATTCAGAGCTTCCCTTTGGGTTACCAGGGCACTGCCTAGATATTGATATTCACATAAATCCAAATGCTGCAGTGGTGATGGATTTGGACAGGTTGGCAATGCTTTGTTACGAAATTTTAAAAAATTCAAGAATGTTGAGGCCAAGACTACTGGACAATTTTTCTGCTGACTTTCCTCCATCTAAGGTTTTGTTTATATACCTATAAAAACAAGAATAACAAAGAAGAAATGTACAGACTATTCAAAGACTGATTGACCAAAAGTTTGTGTTCACTTTATTGTTGCTATTCACCTGTGTACACTTTCTGCACTCCACTCTGCCATTGCATATAATATGCCTATTCATTTCTAAGTTTTGCTTTATAAATTATGCAAACATAAAATATTAAAGCATGGCAGTTTGGGTTTTTTTAATGACTGTTTCTAACAGTTTTGGGGGGTTTGCAGTCCTTTCCTAAATCTAAGGCTTCACTTAAACTGCAAAGAGAGTTTCAGTGGGGACACTCAGAGCCCACCTCTCATCTATGGAAATACAATTCAGTAGTTATTACAATTTGGGCTAAGTGCTGCAAGTGGTTCTGCATGTACACTCGGGAAAGGGAAGGGGGAAGGGAAACCTGAGGGGACTAATTACAGAATTTTGTGTGTGGCTTCCATGGCTGGAACTGAGACACAGGAGAACTGATTGTTATTGAGGGGAGAAAGAGAGAAGTGTAGGTGCTCTTGGCCTGATCATTAGCTGTAATTAAGGAACAGTTTTCTGCAAGATGGATAGTGATGTTTGATAACACAAAAACACAGACCTTTGGTGTTGAAATCACTGGCAGTGTGACCAGCGAAGCTTCTGAGAGCAGAATCTGTCATTAAACCCACCTCTCTTTTACAGGCAGACACCACTTGTGTAGTAAATAAATTTGAAAAGCAGAAACAAAAGACAACCTACACTACTTTTTTCCTAAATGTCATCTGCTTGTACTAAATATGGACATAAACTGGGTATTTAACTGGATGGAAAAATTACAGTATTACTATAATAATATATGCTTTTAGTTTATACTATAATTGTAGTCTAAATATAAATCAGAACTAGATTTAGTTTGGGAGTCACTAATCATGTTTGGTGTGTTTGAAAATCAAACCTGTGAGTTTTTCTACAAACACACCAAAAAGGATTCTGTTTGAAAGGTCAAATGCCTGATTTTGTAAGAACTTTTCAGGATTTTTTGCGTCAGGAATTGCACAATTACCTATGTGGTTTGGGGCATTTATATATTCCCCATAATTACAGTAGTTTTGTCTGTGTGCCCAAACTCCTGACTTGTGCATGCAAATACATAAATGAATCACACATACAAATCTATAGTTGAATGTGTAACATAATTAAAAATGTAAGCATAATTCTAAGCTTCTTCTTTTACATATTGGATTATTTAAAGTATTTCTTGATTTTCATTGCTATTATTTCTTGCTAATTATAATAATGTAAGAGAGACAGTTACCCAGAGTAGAAAAAACCCCAGGATTGCATTGCTTTAGCTGCTCTATTATAAAAGCAGTTGCTCTCGTGAAAGCAGTGAACCTAAAAAATCTTAGATTGAGATCTTAAATCATTAAAAATGACTATGTTATAGTGAGGCCATAACAGGAAACTATATCCTTGTAAATAGTGCCTGCACTTCTCTTCCCATTTTTATTGCTAATAACTGGCTGTAAGAATATTGCATTCCTTCCAGATGTGCCTTCTCTAGAAAGCTGCTCTCCAGTGTTGTAATGCAATAGTAAGCCATGTCAGGGGGAGCTTTAGGAGGCTTTCAGTGCACCCCTCGAGTGTGTTTGGGGCCATGGAGCCAAGTGCCATTCATTATTTGGGAATTGTGCTGCTAATTGACTCTTCTTACACCAAAAATGAGGCTGACACAATGCCAGCCACCAAAGCTCCTTGCAGCAACCAGCAGGCTGCAACCTTGGGTGGTTTTCAAAAGTAAAAATCCTCCAGCTTCAGAAAAACTGTTTGAAAAACCCACCCACACCTGCAAAACAAATTAAATAATTGCTGTCACAGGAATGAATTAACCAGGCTGGCAGGTTAGTTTGTTGTGGATAGAGAGAAGGGCATGTGCAGATTCAAATGGTCTGTTTTCTCCACATAGAAAGGAGTAATCTGTGATGATCTACTTAACTATACACAGAGCTGGAAGCAGAAAGGTTTGGCATACTGGGGGGAGCAAGATGGAAGAAAAAATTGGGAGAGGGATAGGACAGAAACATGAGTTTCTGACATCACTAGGAGGGACAGAGAGGAAGATCCCAGGAGTATGCAGCGGCATATTGCAGGAAATAACTTCCCTTCTTTTCCACTGCTGTCACTGTCCTTGATTACCATTTCTATTGTGTGCCTTAATTAGCCTGACTGATTTCTTTTGTTCACTCTCTTCCTAAAACACAGGGATGTTCCTTTAAAAATTATGCAGTGTAGAAAATGCTGTTTATGCCATTTCCTTTAAAGATTTATGAAATCTGTGTAATTGTGGGTTTTCTATGGGGTCTGTCCATAAAATATCAACAGAAATAAAGACTAATTTGGGTGTGGAGCAGTGCATTGGAGTATGTCTAGTTCCCATCTCAAGCAATCAATTGGATTTCAGAGTCAGCAGCACAGGGAAATCAGTGAAAAACTCTTCCAGGAGGTGCATCCTCTAGTTTTTGTCTCTCTTCTTCCATCACTAACAAAGTTTTCCATCCATTTCTGTGAGACAGTTGGATTTTTGGTTCTTCCCAGTCCCACCAATATAACTTCCTGCAGAGGGTTCTTCATGTTCCTCAGGTTCATCCTGGACAGTCCCACTAAGTCCAGGTTGAACATGACCCAAAGCAAATCCCCTCTCACATTCCATTCACGACCTGAACAAAACAAGAGTCATCTGAGAAAAGAAGAGACTTGAGATTATTTATCCAGATAGGACTTTATTGTCCTGGTTCTGTAATATCCTAATCTTGAAGAGTACAGGCCTTATTAGATTGCCCTTTTCATGTACTGATCAGATATCAGCAAGGTAAGAGGACTTTGAAATTGAAATCATTGTATATTAACAGAATATAACAAATATGAAATATATCAGCCTTGTAGTGTATTAGTGGGATTCAGCAAGCAACTTAAAAAACTACAAGAGGTGGAAAAGCATAACAAATTATGTGATTCAGGTAGATTAAAACACCTCTTCCACAGCTACTGATGGTTGCCATTCATTGTAAATGACAACAGTCTTCTCTCTTTTAATTTGATTGATGAGTTCTCAGCAAGCCATAAAAAATCCATTTTCATGAGGGATGCCTTCCCACACACAGCCCAACAGTGTCAGACACACCTAGAGCTGCTCCTGGGTTTCCTTTGGACTCCCCTTGCTCCAGCTGCCTCTGGAGCAGGAAATTCAGGGGTGAACCTGAACCAAGTGACCCTTGAAAATGGACAAACAACACTAAATGGCAGATACTAAACCTTAAATAAGGATGATTATATTAATTACAAAAGTTCAGTAGTTTGAAAGCCTCACAGTCACATCCTGATAAAGCTGGAGCAAAGCATGTTTATAGACGTGTTATCTTTTATAAAGCCAATTAAATTATCAGAGCGTCTCTGCATGATCTCCTGCATGTCATTGGAGACAACTTTAGTGTCTTCCAATTGTTCATTCAGATACCCTGCTAATTACTTAGCCATTAAGACAATATATTATCTTCCCCCAGGCTTTACAAAAGTCAAATTTCATACAGTTCCTATAATTAGTAACTCACAAAGTCACTTCTGTTAGATAACATTAGGGGAAAGAAGATGCCTCGCAGTGATTTGGAAGGTAGGAAAAAATTACTCTGTGGTAACACAGAAAAAAACAAACTTTGGGGGGTTTTTCAGTAGTCATCATTAGAAACTTTTTCAGATGACAGCTTTTCATAGTTTCAATTTGAGTTTCCACTCACATATGCCCAAATAATTTGTGAAAATGACAGATGCAAAACTATTAGCTGAGTGAAGGCAATGTTGTGAGAAACCCTTTGAAAATACTGATTTACCAGCCCATCCAAAATGAAACTTTCTGCATCCAAAAACAGGTGGAACAAACTTTTCACTTCCTTGTAATACATTTGTGTAGGATACAATTTTGCATAGCCAAGATGGGTTTTTTCCTTCTCCTAATACAAAAACACAGCCCATTTATAATTAAAGCTTTTGAGTTTCTGATTTGCCCATCAGGCAGTTTGTGCATTAAGTAATTTTCCTGTTTTGATGGGAATTGTTTATGAAACAGTGGTTTTATAAGTTCCACAAAGACATAAAAGGCCAAAGGAACAGAGAAATTCTTTTGCTTTTCTTTAGAGGGACTGAAATTGCATCCGTTGAGGCATCTGCTAAACAAGCTTTTGCAAACCTGTGTAGTAACTATAGTCCTTGCAAATTTTCTATGGAAGATGGTAAATTTAGAAATTATTTTGGTTGATTGTGCCATTATTTCTTCCCCACACTATATATGCACTTTCTTTTAAGAGACTTGCCATGTCAAAAACATAATTGCTTTAAATACAATAGAGAATACCATTTCAGAAAAAAACATTTACTTTTTTAAACTATCCTTGAGTTTTATTCTGGAACAGTGAACCTCTTGGAGTTTAGGCAAAATGTTGCTCTTGAACAAGAATGCTGTTTCTTTTGATCCAAAGTGACATGGCACTTGGGGGACAGGAGGGAAGAAGGATTTCGGAAGGGACAGACATGAATTTTAGAAGCAGCAAGGATTTTAAAGAGCACTCATTTTGCTTTGACAGAAACTGTAGCCTGGAACTGCCAACTCCTTAGTGACAAACTTCTTTGTGTGGCACCACACGTGTGAAAGGGAGTTATTAGGGCCAAAATTTGGTCTTCACCATGGCAGGGTTTGGGTAGGAGAAAATCAGAAGGGAGCAAGCAAGCATAACACCACTGCCCTGATTTTGCCTGCCTTCCTTCATCCCTTTCCCTTTCCTTCAGACCTTGGAGGAGTCAGTGCCCCCTGCCTGTATCCACAGTGCTCCCTTTTTCCAGACCCCAAACCTGCTGTCTTTCCAATCAGTGGAAAATTACCACTCACTATAATGACAATTGTATCAGACCTGCAGCCTGCTTTCAAGGGGAAAGTGCCTGCTGTTCCCACCCCTCTTATCTGTAACACCAGAAATACTCCTGATTTTTTTAGTTGTTTTTTTTTTTTTCCTAAGTTGGTGACAGCAGGGCAAGATTCCTCCCTCATGTCTATTCAGCAAAGTCGGAACCACACACTGGGAGAACTGCTAAAATTGTTGGGTCAAAATTAAGCTCTTAAAATTGCATTTCAAAAATTGGCTCTTGGGATTCTGAGAGGAAATCAAGTGCTATCTTCTTCAGTGTCATCTCACTTCAGTCAGCTACCACTGAAGCTGCTTTTGTATCAAGAGAGGCCTTTGGAATCAGAAGAGAAACTGATCAGTGTCTATGTTATCTATGTGTTAATACTTCTTAATAACTCCATTAACGTGAAATGCCACTGCATCCATCAAATGCATATTTTGGGGTACTTTTTAAAAACACCCAATTTTAAATTTTTTAATGTCTTATTAGAAGAGAAGGCAATTCCTCTAGCAATGTAAAGAAAATAGTCTTGATTATTTTAAAATGAGAAGAAGCCATATGGATCTTAGAAACTGTATTTATAGCAGTGGTTTCCATTGTGCTGCTGGGGGAGTCAGAAGGGATGGGAGGCTGTGCAGTCTGTACATGTTGGAGCTGCTCTTTCATCTGTTCTGTTCTCATTTTGGGAAGCCAAAATATATATATATACATATATATATAAAGTAAGTCCAGTGTCTATTACTTCAATAAGGAAGCCATATAAATAGCTGTGTGAGATAAGGAGTTATCTCACACACGGACCCTACATAAACCAGATGATGAGCTTTTGTTTAGTGATAGCAGTGAAGATGTCTGGATACAATCTCAGTGGGGACTGTGTAAATTGGGAAACAGTCTCTTGTAATGCCTCCCCATCACACACCAAGAACAGAATGATTTAATCTTTTTAAGCCCATATACCAAAAGACAAACTAAGGACAAAGCAGCACGTACTTCTAGATTGGCAAGGCAGGAAGGAGCACTCTAACTGCATGGAAGGGACACTGTAACTGCATGGACCAGATTCTCCTTGCTTCTGCTAATGGAACTTCTTTTCTTGCGTTGCAGCTTGCAGGCCTGGCTTCTATAAAGCCTTTGCTGGGAATGTGAAGTGCTCCAAATGTCCCCCCCACAGTCTGACCCACGTGGAAGCAACTTCTGTGTGTCAGTGTGAGAAGGGCTATTTCAGAGCTGAGAAGGACCCACCAACCATGGCATGTACCCGTAAGTCTCATCACTACCAGTGCCTGAGTTCTCCTGGGGCCTCGTTTATTTAATTCTGTGGTTTAAAAAATGACAGCTCCGGACGTTCTGTGAAGAATTCCACTCAAGGTCACCCAAAAGGGAGGGTTTTTTAATCAAAATTAAAACAGCCTATTTTTGTTTGGTCTAGATAACCTTAAAAATACCCGTGTGTGTTAGTTTGAGGGCTTTTTAACTTGGAATTCTGAGGCAGGTAGTCATTGTCATAGAGGTAACAATGTGGTGGTTTAACTACCAATATGTAAATACTCATATCTTAAATACTTAGAAATGTGGTAGTACAAAACCTTCCAAAAAACTGGAGTCAGGTAAAGGAAAAAACTGCTATAACGTGCTCTGCTGTCTCCTCAGATGTAAATGGAAAGTACAAAACAAATATAATCCCAACACAATCCAGTTAAACTTAAAAGCTGTAAAAAAGACAAGAAAATAAATTTTAAAAAAAAAAAGGAAAATATCTAATCAGAAGGAGATACAATTAAAAACTCTTGCATATCACTCTTGTGCAACTGTGATAATGAAAATTCATTAGATATTTTGATAAATTCTAAAATTCATGATTTGGTGATTTTTGACTGAATTTGTCATTAAGATAAAACTGATGCCCAGCAACCTAGGGGCAGAAATTCTGAGAAGAGATTTTTGTTACTTTGATCCATGCGCTTGTGTCTAGAAACATAAAACATAAGTTTTCTTCTTACTTAATATTTCTCATAGGTTTCCATTCAGGGCTCATTATTCACTGGCATTCATTTATTGATTGTAAAACACCTGTATCTGTTTAATCTCAAAACTGGGAAAGAACAGCAGCATTTAAAAATCTGTGCGTGAAATACTATATTAGGCAATTAAAATTAAAATTGCTTATTTAGCAAAGGTTTTTAAAGGTATATAAAATCTCTCCTCTAATATACACAAAATAGCCAGTTTTCTGTGCAGCCCTTTTGGTGGAGGATTTGATCTTAGTGCATTTTGTGCCATGGTTAAGAAAATTCTAAAGGAATGAACATGTTAAATGTATGAAGTATTTGAACAGACTGAGTATCCAAAACATTGAAGAGCTAAAAGCAAAGTGCTGTTGCAATACCCATCAGTGTCTAAGGCATAATTTTGGTATATTTACACTGGTTAAGGTGGCATGGTGAAAGAGTAACTGAGCTGACAGAACCCACTGCTACCTGTGCTCAGGCTGCTCTTTCCCAATGGGCAAACTGGGAATAGAGCAGGTCATTTGGAGCTGATTTACAAAGCCCCAGCATTGTGTTAGCCTGAGCTTATTGCATTATCCAGCCACTAAAAATGGGGTGATGGTCACTAAACCTGGCACTGAGCAGAAAATTATCTAATCCAACCATTGGTTTGCAGAGGGGAAAGGTAATTCCCAGCCTCCAGCTGCCTCGGGGACTTCGGGTCCAGGGACAAATATGTGAGGAAATAAACAGTGTTTTTGGGACTTCCCACAGGACAATGGTGATTACAAGGAATTCCACTCAAATCAGCACCCCACGACTGCAAGGGGTCAGTCCTTCCCTGACTGTCTGACACTACAGTGATGGTGGTTCCACTAATTGCCAGCTCTGCAAATGACACTGAAACTCCTCAACAGGCAGACCGTGTCCTCACCTCTGGGGTTCTCTTACACCAGCAGTGAGGAAGGCTCTGCAGGCCAAATGAGTCCCTCAGTGGTGCCTTTAGCCCCACTGCTTTCCAGTTCTGCTCAATTAAAACTGTGTTTCTGCCATAAATACAGCCTCACTCACTGCCTTTGGTGGAGCTGTGCAGATGGGGCTAATTTCAACTTGATAAACAGAGATACAGATATGAGTGGAATTTGGAGTGTTCCTTCCAAACTGTCATGCTTTACTGTAATCAAAAGAGTTGAAAAGTTAGAAAAATATTAGGAAAATTGACTAAATAGAGAGAAAAGCTTATACAGTAAGAAAATGCCCTTTCTACATAAACACTTTGGGGGCAGATCTGCATTTTTTATGTTTATTTCCAAATTTTTATCTTGACATTCCAGATGTGACATAAGAAATATAAGTTTTTCTTTTAAAATGAGAATTATTCATAAATTAAACCCAGAATGAATAGTGGATTCCACTTACAAGTTTCCTCCTAATCAAACATTTTGACTGGCTACATTGCTACCTATTTTATTTGCTTGCCCATGTCCTACAAAGCAATATGCCTAAGGTAGGCAGATATTTTGTTCTCTCTCCCTCTCTTTCCATTCCTGTGGAGGGTTAGGCAGCATTCCTTACTCCAGAACTTCTGCTCAGTGCTGGGAAACTTGCAAATGCAGCATTGTGGGGAAAAAAAAACCCACCTTGATTCAAGAGAGTATGAAATTAAGGGTTTAGCTTCCAGCATCCACTTTTTTCAAGAAGAGCTTCAAACCCACTTTGATTAATTCTGTGAAAGTGCATAGTGGATGCTTTTCCAAAATTGTGCAGTTCACATTTTTACTTCACTTTGTGAAAGAAGAGTGTGCACTTTGCAGAAAACCATAATACAAATCTATTTTCAATAAGAGGAATGAAAATTGCATTAGAATATATTGTTAATCTCTTTCTCCTGGGCTCTTTTCATTTGATTGGCACTTCTTTTCAATCTCTTTCTTCTTATTGTATTTCTTTGCCATATGCAAGTACTCTATCAGTGATCTCTCTGCATACACAGTGAGCAACAAATAGCATCATATCTAATCCCCTGTCTGACTGCTCTGTACATAAAGTCTAACATTTCCCACTCTACAGTAATTGGACGAATTGATCCATCTTTTCAAGGTCAGGCAGCCTTAGACTGGTTGTCTGACTCTGAAAGCATCTCTTTTCATGTTATGCTTAAACAACTTGAACCCAACAAACTTCTGCTCTGTTCCATAACCTCTGCCACAGGCTGTATCATCTATTTGGAAGAGTCAACACGGTATTTCAGCAGCAAAATCAAGTGGCATACTTGAAGTCTTTGACTCTACTGCTTTTACTTTTATATATATATATATATATATATATTCACATTTGTTTGCAATCTGTCATTATGCTCAGACTTGGAGTATTCATTTGCAGTCACTGACCTCCATTCTTCTTGCCAGCCCCACAGGAAAGGAATAAGTGATTGTGGAAAGGGAAAAATGTAGTTCTGCAGCAAGTGACACTACTTATCTATCATGGCTAGGCTTCGCGAACGAAGATTTACAAGGGCTCTACCCACGCTTGCTACAAGCATGCTGGTGGCTAAACTTATCTATACTACATGTACATATGTGTATCAAAAAGCAGTTATGAACTCAAGGGTCACAGCCAGATGCTGATCCTGAGTATTCTAAGGCAATGGTTCATTTTTGTCCTTCTGCTGTAAATTCAGTAGTCAACACAAAATTCTAAGAGTTAAATAACACAAAATTCCAAGAGGCCAATAATGTATAATGGGCAGTTTTCACTTAAAACGCCACAGTTTCTTCCAGACAGTCATCACCCTCCCATGTGTAAACAAACTACTGCTCTGCTCATCCATCTGAACCGTGTTTCATTCTTTTGCATAAAACCCAAAGTCATGAATTTTGCTGGGAGAAAAGGCTGCCTTATTGTCACCAGTATACTTGTTTTCCTTAGAAATCAATATAAGGAAATCCCTGAGAGCTTTGCACACAGATGTCTGCAGAAGGGTTATTGCTGCCAGGTTTTTCCAATGTGTCAAATAATCTTTGTATAATTTATAAATGATAACAAAGCAATCAGGCCACATTCATAAAAGCCCAGTGACACATAATTTAGCTGAATCTGAGGATTAGAATTAATTGTCTCTCTTTGTTCCAAGTTCTAAATCTTAGTAAATGATTCACTGCATGTCATTACAGCTTAATATTTGCATGAAATCACAGTTTAACTGGCATAATTTAACAGCAATTAAAAAGCTATTTAATCGTCATGCAAATTGGCATGAGGGGCCTTGAGTATGAAGTGTGTTTGAGGGTTGTTTCTGCATTTGCAAGGGGACAGCCATACACTTTCAGACACCTCTAACATAATTGATGGTGGGTTTCCTATTCACTGAAAGGTGAATGAACAATAATGTATGTTTTCTCTTACAATTGAGCATTAAGTCCCAAGTCCTGACTATAACAGCCATCACTCTCTAGTACAAATGAAAAACATATTTTGGAGTGTATTTTGTTTATTGTATGGGTTCTTCTACAGATGTCATCTGCATACAGTACAGAGAAAATTAATTCAAAAAGCCAGACAAGACTCACCTGTTGCTCAGATTCACATTAACTCCTGTTTTGGTATGCCAAAATGGATGAAATAACATTAAAAAAAACCCACTGAGCTGTGATGACCCACTGCCATAATTTCTATGGTTATGTAATACATAAGTTATGTATCTCTAATATGTAAGATTAAATCTAAGCCAGTTTTAAAACATTGACTCCAATCCTTGGAGCAATTACACACATGCTTAGTTTTAAGTGCTTGAGTATTACCAATTATTTCGGGGGGATTACTGATCCACTCTAAGTTATGCACATAAGTCAGTGTGATTAAGGCTCAGCCTCCCTATTCCTACAACTGCTCCTTGGCTTGAACCATGGGAATTGCTGAAGATCAGTCATTACTTAATTCTCACAGCATGGCTTTGGAGGAAACATAATTATTGCAGTCTTCTGAACATAAATAATACCTGCAACTGAAGTTCTCCGTGCTGCTTTCAGCTCGTCCTGGTCTCAGGACTGTTTTCCAGAGTAGCCACACCATCAGCCTCATAAGAAGTGCAAATTACAGGTACAACTTTCATCTGACAGGTCCCAGAAATATCACTCTTCAATTCAAATGAGCCACATATTCATCAGCTAAATATCCCTTGAGATGCTGAAAAACAATAGGTTTTTACTGGTGGGGACTTTTTTGGCTATTGAACTCTGGGTAGATACATAAATTAATAAATACTCATACATTCCAAAGATTTTAAACTTTCTTGTCTGCTAAAAAAAATGCAAAGAAGTGTAAGACCTCCAAATATTTTAATTACCAAGTGCTTGAAATCCAGCAGCCAACTCCTCAGTTAATTTAGGGCAAAAATAATTATAATGAAAACATAGTCTCAGTTATTAAAAGTTACAAATAAACATCAGAAAGAAAAAAGCAACTGAACTGCAGTTCACAGCAAAGGTTAATATTTTTTTAAGTTCACATTATCTTTCCCACACCATACAGATCTTTTCTTTACAAGCATTCCAGCTTTTATACCCACATTTATGCCACATAATTAAATAAATAGCATCACTTGAAACTGTTGGTGAATAATGACCTTTTCTCTGCAACTATTATTGTCTCTTTACTTCATTAAAGTCAGTATTCATTCTTGCTGATATGTGTAGGTAGGACTGTATAGATCTTTGTGGTAACATCTAGCAATATTTTCTGTTACAGTCCACTTTAGTATTCAGGGTCATCTTTGATAATTAAAAACTTGAATATATGGATTTCATCCCGTTGTAGGGCATATTTCAGAACCACTCATGGACCTGATTGTCTAAATCACTACACTTTGTGAAATAAATAGCTAAAAGTTTGATAATCAAATCAGTGTACCGGTGCTGTAGTACTTTCAGATCTTAAGGGAAAGGGGAAAAAAAGGAATGATTACCAAAAAAAATGTAGTGTATTTTAAATTATTTTTGTTCAGAGAGTTGAGATCCTGAGTTGTGTATGAAACGCTAGGAGAAGCTTTGATATTTCTGTTTTCCTTCCCAAAGCAAAGGTCTGAACATTTCATCTGACCCTCTTTTAGGGCACAAGGTCATGTCCTCATGCTACAAGTTGTAGCACTGGAATTTACAAGAGCGTTGACCAATATTTTTGGCTTGTTTGTTTAGGTCTTCTCTCCTTGTCTTAAAGTTTTATAAACCATATTATATTTTAATGCTTATTCAACTCAATCAGCTCAAAACCCCCAGGGGTTGGCACTTGAGTTTACCACAGTCCTTTCACATGGATCAAAACCTACAGTGCAAGGCCTTGCTTTTTTCCAAATCTGTGTTTGCTGCATAGTTTTTATGGGCACATTTCGGGGTTATCTACAACTTGTCTCTGAAAGCTGTGCATCTCTAAGTGCTTGGTTGGAACAAGCTAAGTGGAAGAAGTAAAATATAGTAAGAAATGGAGATAAGATCCTTCAGGCACCCCTTAACAATCTCTGCCTTTCCTTCACCCCTTCATTCAGCATTCGGTGGTAAAGTTCTTCCAACCAGGCTGTGGAAGCTCTTATAGAATCACAGCATTATAGACTCATTAAGGTTGGAAAGACCTCCAGGACCATCGAGTCCAACCTTGGACCGACCACCCCCTTGTCAGCTAATCCACAGCACTGAGTGCCTCATCCAGTCATTTCTTGCCTGTTCCCAGGGAATTCAATCCCCCCACCTCCCTAGGCAGCCTGTTCCCATGCCTCACCACCCGTCCCATCAAGAAATTCTTCCTGATGTCCAACCTGAACCTGCCCTGGCACATTTCCCTTTGTCCTGTCACCGGGTCCCTGGGAGCAGAGCCTGACCCCACCTGGCCAGGACCTCCTTTCAGGTACTTGTAGAGAGTGATAAGGTCCCCCCAGAGCCTCCTCTCCTCCAGGCTGAGCCCCCCCAGCTCCCTCAGCCTCTCCTCATCACTCCTGTGCTCCAGCCCCCTCCCCAGCTCTGCTCCCTTCTCTGGACACGCTCCAGCCCCTCCAGGTCCTTCCTGCACTGAGGGGCCAGACCTGGACACAGGATTTGAGCTGTGGCCTCAGCAGGGCTGAGTACAGGGGGACAATCTATATAAATCTATATAAAGCCCCACATTATTTTCACATGATCCTATACAGCAAGTCAGCAAAAAAATTACTTGTTCTCCTGCTTTGTGGCCATCCTTTTAGCCCTCTGCCTTGCAAGGCTGATGTCTTCACTGGTACTGATGCTGATGAGGTGCCAGGTGGGAAAGAAAAAGAACTTGTAAGATGTTTCCTGTGCCTAAATAGTCTTGGCCTGGTGCCACCTCACTCTGTTCATGAACAGCAGCACCGAAATCCCTGGGGACAGGCAGTGAAGGAGAGAAGGAAACATCTGGCGCTGCAGAACTAATGCCAGCAACTTTACCTCTTGTAGAAATTCCAAAGCTGGTATTTATTTATTATTCAATTTGTCTCGTAGAAAGCATCACAGGTTTTAAGTCTCAGAAAAGCCTACATTTCTAGACATAAAGTAAGGATATAAATTTTGTGGTTAAAGCTCTACTCCACCTGACCACAGCATTGAGAGAGGGTTAGTACATATAAAAAGTCTAGCTTTGACATTCCCAAGTCATTTTTGCATTGCCTTAAATAATTTCTGAATTAATTCTAATTTATTTAGATTATTCCACTTTTTATGATCTCACCCATTTATTATTCCCACTCAATTTTCAGGGATTGTATTTAGATAATTCTTAACTTTTACTTGGAACTTGTTATTGAAACATAACCCTTGCGTCTTTTATCTGCAAATGATTTCCTTAGAACTCTTTTTTTTTTCATTTTACTTTTTCTTATTATTTTACTTTTTTTTATTATTATTTTACTCTTTTTTTCATTTTACTTTTCTTCTCCAAAGCTGTGGCTTAACAGGTGTTCCCATCCTCTGCAGGGCCCCCTTCTGCTCCAAGGAACGTGGTTTTCAACATCAACGAAACAGCCCTGATGCTGGAGTGGAGCCCCCCGAGCGACACCGGGGGAAGGAAGGATCTCACCTACAGTGTCATCTGCAAGAAGTGCGGGGTGGATGCCAGCCAGTGTGAGATCTGTGGGGGAGGCATCCGCTTCATCCCCAGGCACACGGGGCTCATCAACTCCTCCGTCACCGTGCTCGACTTCGTGGCCCACGTGAACTACACCTTCGAAATCGAAGCCACCAACGGGGTGTCGGAGCTGAGCTTCTCTCCCAAGCAGTTCACAGCCATCACAGTCACCACTGACCAAGATGGTAAGTCCCCCGTTGCTCTGCCCCTCTCACCTGGGAGCTGGTTGTGGAGATCCCTTTGTTTCTTGGAACTCTGGGTCAGCACCTGGATGGTTTGCAGGTTGCTGAATGGGTTTTTTAAGTGCTTTCCCTGAGGACTTTCAGCTTCTGCTGGTGGGGGCAATAAATGCTTTTGGCAGCTGGCCCTTGGCCCCGTTACAGAGGACACAAAGCCATCCCTTTCTCTTTAAGTGCAGGCTCTAACTACTTGGGACCGGCTATCTGTTAATGGTTCATCACAACTGGAGTCCCTCTGGTGCTTTTGCCATTTCAGTTCTGCAAGAGTAAATCACCGGAGGTTATCCATTACAATTTCACAATTCCAGGGAAAAGTGAAAGTGAACCCACTTCCTTTAGCATCCATATTTTGCACCTCACTGTAAGATATTTCAACATCTATAAGAGCCAGGTGAGGTATCCTAAGAGATTTTTTTTTTTTTTGGTCCTTTAATTGTAAACTTGGCACTATTGTTTTGAGCTTTTTCTTCCCCCCATTTCAGTTTGAATTCACATCCAAGGTGAATCTTCATGAAAAATATGGGAAACTAAAAGAGCTCTCTGTTTTTGTTTATTTCTGCAATTTTTTCCTTCTTCCATCTTTAGAAGTGCTTACTGTGCCAGGAAACAGCATCACAGGTTATGTGAACTATATAGCAGTGTTCTCTTCTGGCTTGTGTCACAGCAGACAGGAAGGTTATTGCAAAATTATCCCTTGCTGACATTTGTTCCAGAAATGGTTTTCACCTACTGTGCAGTGACATTGCAACTCCATTCAATGGAGAGCAGGAACTGAACTGGCAAATACTGGTCTGAGCAGAGCACATTTGATAATAGCATTCTGTTTAGTAAAGGTGTTAATGCTCAGGAGGACCCCCCTTGTAGGAAGGCTCTGGGTTCTTTCACTGATCAGCCTAGCAAAAATCTGCTTACCTGTGTGCCTGGGACAGTAGCTCTGCTGATGAGTAAGTAATGACTTGTTTGCCTTTGGGCATACAGAAAATTAACAGCTCGCTGTGATCATGATGATGGTAATGACAATGATGGTAATACTAATAATAGTCGTGAAAATGGCTTCGGAAAAGCACTAAAACTACTCACTGTTCCTGGGATGGAGCAAGAGAAGAGCTGATTATTTAAGATGCCTAATGATGTATAGGCCTTGAGCTGTGGATCACCTACATATCCCTTGTCCTTTCTCAGTAGAGGAAAAAAGCAAGGTGTTAGGAAGGACCTCTGTGTATATTTACAGGAAGAACCCCTGTGTATATTTACAGGAAGAACCCCTGTGTATATTTGCTTTGAGCAGTTTTGTTAAATGGCATTATATGAAAGTCACCAAGAATGCACAGGTGGAGGTCACCAGAGATATGGTTTATTTTTAAGCTGCCTTTACTAAATATTTACTAGAAATGCTATTGGAAGGGCTTCAGAGAGTTTAAGACCGGATTTTCAGAGTTATTTGTCAGTTTATTTGGATATAAAAAGACAGCTTAGCAGAAGAAAGCATTGTGATAAATGAAATGGAGTCATCTATAAAATGTAGTTACAAAGATAAAAGCATTTTTGTAATTACAGACCGTTCAGCTGTATAAAACCATAAGCATGGTAACTATATATTTAGAACCAAAAGAACAAATTATAATGTTGTATGAAATGTGGGAGAAAGTTAATGGGGTTTTTGTTGATGGAAATTAATGAGAGAACAATGAACATTTTTTGTGAGTTACTTTTAGTCATGAATAAGTGATGTGCAGAAAGCTATGGTATCTCATCTCAGAAAAGTAAGCTGTAGGAGTGAAAGCTTCATAACGTTGCACTGGTGCAATCTTGCCTTACAGTCTTAATTATGCTGAAGTGGGCAGTACTTATTGCACGGTGCTGCAGGTCTGTGCACAGTCATAGAAAACAAAGACATGACATGACAAATCAAAAGTCTATGAATTTATACAAGGACTGTATCACTAAAAGTAACTGGTTTAAAACATTTTTTCTTTGCTTTTGATGTGTGTCTAATATGGAAGATCTAGATCTGTAATGAATTATACTGACACAACATATTTATCCCATGTTGATACTACCTTTTTATATGTAATCTTTTCATACAAACACGTTTAATGTTTCTGTTGTACACATTTGCATGCAGTGCTAGCCCTCTTTATAAATATATTAATTGTTTCTTTGTTCCTTTTCTTTGCTAAGAATATAGAACAATCTCTTCAGCTGTTGTAAATGCAGAGCATTCTGTTAGCTACAATAATTTACAGTGGCTGAAGAGCTGGCATTTTATTTTCTTTGACCATATTGGATTTACTTCCCTCTAGTGGTCTTTTCGATGGTTTATGTGAAATTAGCAGGTTCTTCTTTATGCATGCAGAAGTTTGAGCTTGTTCTTCAGGGGGGTTTCTCTCTTTTTGGAGAACAATATTGTTGTTGGCACTTTGCTGAATGAAGTAACTCGGTGGAGAGTTCTCTGGACATCCATAGGGAGGGAAGAATTTTATTCTGCCACATCAGTGAACAGAGCAGTCTGAGAGCAACAGAGGGGGAGAATAAATGCTGACAGGAGAAGTGAACTAATTCAAAGTGATTAAAGCTCAGCTTTATGCACAAAGTTCCACCACAACTAATATTAAAAACTTAGCTGCCTCCTCATGCAATCACAAGTATCAAAAAGATTAAATACACTACTCAGCTTTAACAGTGACGAGAAGCAGACTGAAGCAAAGCAGCACTTGAAATAAAGTGCAAGCTGCACCTCAAACCTCCCTGCATTGCCAGACCTGAACAAATACTGAAAAAAAATTACTAACATTAGTATGAGTAAGTCATGTAAAATGAACTTGGCAATATTCATGATCTTTTTCTTTCATCTTATACTAGTACTCATAAATGGGATATCCATGTTTTTTGTTTTCTTCACCTTGGCTCTTTGAGACACCAAAATAATCCCTACATTAAATTCAGATAAATGGACAGATAAGTACAAGAGATTCTGCTCAGAAAAGCACTTAAGCAAAATTCCTGTTCGAGGAAGAACATTAGAACATCCTAAGCTGTTTCCCAAATCACAGCTAAAGTAATTTGTAAACAACTGAAAGATAAAACAGGGTTTCACAAAAAGCCTCGTCAAAAAATGTTTCACAGTACCATTGTTGAGAAAAGTGCCTGGATGCCTTTTCTTTATGGCAGAGAGAAAGTTTTATGCAGCAGTAAATATGCTGAGCACAAAGTAATTGTACTCAATCGACTTTAAATCATTGTGTGAAGAAGCAGAGAATTATATGCTGAATTGTAATTTATGTTTCTCTTATGACTAATGGAAGGAAGGGAGACCTCACTATACAACTTTCTGAGCATGCCACAGAGTCTGCACTGCCTAAACAAAACTCAGAGGTACTTGAGGTTTTTTCATGCATAATTAAAGGAGTAAATAATGAATAATTAAGCAAATCAGAACTTCAAACAGTAGTTGCTATCCCCAAGTAACAGTCCATGTAGGCACTCACTCAGGGAGCACTCAGATGTTCTGTTCCATGAGAACAGAGGGGGTGTCTCACTACAGTGGAGCCATGAGACATACCCCAGTGCATGTTCCTGCACACAGACAGTGTCCTGCTCCATGGCAGGCCACCAGGTCAGCGTGTCCCCAGGAGCAGGACACCAGAGCTGTAGGGTGTCTCTGGCTGAAGAGTCTCCTCATTGCCCATGTGCATCTCCACTGCCTCCTGTGGGACTGCCCCGCAGCCCCAGCTGCCCTGCCACCTGCAGGTCCCACAGCAGTGACCTCTGGTCCCTGTGCCATCAAAGACCTTCTACCAGCTGACGCAGTCTGAGGCACAAGAGAGCTGTGGGCACACCCCCTGTCACTTAGGAAAGCCCTGTCCCGTTTTCCTGTGTCTGTCCAGTGCTGGCAGCTGAGATTTTCAGGCAGACTCTGAAACTGCCAGTCTGTCAGGGTTCCTTTGCCTAATACATCTTATTTTACATGAGCCACTGGCACATACACCCTAGGTGATATTTCCTGATCCTAATGATGGTAAAATCTTGCCAGTGTTTGAAAGGGATTGCTTTTCATCTAATTCCTTTTCCCAAATAAGTTATGGCTTATTCCTTGTAGTCCAGTACAGGTGGTCTCTACAAAAAGCAACCTTTTATCACTCTTAGAGCTGTGGGAAGTGAGGAATGCATGGAAGGATTCCCATGTTTCTTCCAGGAATAAACATGGCCATATCACCATGAATGAGTGGCATATAACATCATAATCACAATACAGATGGTGTAAGTGGTCAGGAGCTTCATCTGAGTGTCATTGTGTGTCTCAGCAGCACTGCAGGACAGTTTATCAGGATTAATCCTTCTGCCTGGTGACACTACAGTTTCAGGATCCTCACTGGGATTGCAGGGGAGTTGCCTGTTCCCTCATCCTAAGGCGTTTCCCATAGCACCCACCTTAATCAAAAGTCAACTTTCCCTTTATTTTCCCTGTCTCAAATCACTACAGACATGATTGTCCTTTGTAACTTTAAAGTCAAGAGGGCTTCTCTTTTCATAATGACATGATGAAGCCCTTTGAACCATCTTTTAAATTGTGTATGTTAATGGCTTAAAAATCCAAAGGAACAGCTCTTTCCAATCACTGATTATCAGAACAGCAGGTTGCATAAAAGCCTGTTAGGAAACAGTCACAAAACATTCTCCACCACACATTGCCAGAGCTCAGGCCACGTGAAAGAAAGAACATGAAATTGTCGTAGTTGCCAATAAATAAGAAATTTATGGCATTTGTTTACATGGCAGCTACAGCTGTCTTGATACTCTACCAAACACTGTGCTGTTATCAGCATTGCTGGTCTGTTGGTGGGGAAAAGTGGAAGAGAAATATCAACTTGTTGCCAACTGACTAAGGACAGTCTGTAAATGTCAGTGAGAAGACTGCAAAGAGGGATTACTGTTCTTAAAAAAATTTAAGATGTATACTCTCTGGTTTAGGTCCCTTCTGAACAATACATTTAAGCAATGCATCTTGAAAAGGAATTCAGCATCCACAACAGGTGTTTTCAGTGAGTTTCTGATTTAAGTTGCAGCCACTAAAATACAGTGCCCAAGTGCTGCAACAATTTTATATTTAATAGTTTATTTCAGTGTATGGAGAAACTTGGGAAACAATCATTACAGGGAAATTGGTAGGCATACAGCACTGAGATAAGAAATATGCCTTTATTTTGTTTGTTGCTATTGTAGTCAGCAGCTGTGAAGGGCATTCAGTACACGATTAAGCCCCCTAAGAATGAGATGTGTATTCATCGACTTTGGGGCTTTTAAACTACAATGTCAAATAACCTTATTGGTGCTATCTCCATACCACTCTGCTAAGAACCGTGTTAGGATAATTAAGCACATCTCACTTATCTGGGAGCTCTTCTAATGGATGATATATAGTGAGAAGAATCACTATTCAATATTCTAGTCAGGGTAGAGCACAAGATACTTCAGATATAACCTGGTGAATTACAAACTCCTGCCACAAATGTTAATTGAAAAGCGTGGCAAAATCTTCAGAGCTACCTTAAGAACCTTCTGTTTTCAAAGTTTACCTAAACAATTCTGAAAGATATTTCATTAGGAAAAAAAACCCAAACCAAATGAAGCAAAAGCATCACCAACAACAAACCAAATGCAACTCTGGTGTTCCCATTAGATGACAAGGGAAATGAAGCCTGGTGCTGCACTCGTGGCAAAAGGAGTGATCTTGGTCAGGGGCAGGAAAGGAAGCCCTTCATCACAACTAATCCATCTGAAGCAAATTGTGGGTTCAGATGTCATGCCCTTCGAGGAAATCTTTGAGAGAGTGTGTTAAAATGAAGGACATGCAGAATTACCAACCAGTTCTGATGATGTTTGCTGTGGAGTCTTTATAGAATTATGTTGGTAGTAGGTTGCTCTCATTCATTTGCTTCTGTAAAGCAGTTTCTTCATTCCATTCAACAACTTCTTCCACCTGTGTGATTCTTCCACATGCATTGGCCTCAGGCTCACGGGTTGGAAATAGTTTTCATTTATATACAATAATGTGAGAGCAGACTCAAACCTACCTACTTTCCTAAGCTTTAGAAGTTTATTTATTTTACAGCTCTGTCAGCTTCAAGATAATATTTCTAATAACATGCTTTTACCCTTTTCTTCCCAAATGAGCACTGAGAGGCATCTGTTTACTGTCTTTGTCTCTGTGTTACATATTTAAATGGTTTCTTACTCTGAAGAGATGATGGTAGCCAGGATTTGCACACTTAATATCTGAGCCTGAATCCAAGTGTGACAGGGATGAGACAGAGGGTGACAACCAGTGTCAAGACTGGGCAGTGCATTGTTGGCCAGGAGCAAAAGAAGGGAAAAAAAATGATTCCTCATATGCTAAATCTTATTCTCATCTAGTATGCAATCCCTGGTTTACATTGCAAAGTGATTTGTGCATATTAAGTGTGCATATTTTTCTTTATCTTCTTTTAAGGCTTCCCTTAAACCCTTCAGTTAAGCAGGAATATTATCAGATATTCACGGCTACAGGTTCTAAAGTGGACTTTTTCCATAAAACCATTTTAAACCAGTTTCATACTTTGTGACCCTGTGGAACAAGTGCAACAAATTCTGTGAAGGGCCAGCTGTTTGGAGTATTTTGTGTTCATTGTGTTCACTTGCTCAAGTGACATACATTGCATCAGATACAGGTGGTTTATTTTGGTGCCTGCATGGAGAGTCCTCGCAGCCAAAAGGAGGGGACACACAGAGCCTTACCCAAGGCAAATCTGAGTGATGAAAGTCACGTGAAGAAAGTGATTTCTAATATAAAAATAGAAACTAACAAAATAAAATTGACAAATTTTTAAAACACATATAGTGAGCAAATTAAATGTATTTCATCGCCGTATTTCCTTCTTGAAATAACAATAACAAGTTGCACATTAAACCAAGCAGTATTTTTAAAACGGAGATCTGAAAGCAAATATTTACAAGGCTATTTAGTGGATAAAAATGTAAGGTAGGCCCAGCTCTTGTTTCCTGAACATTCACATCCGCAGTGCTTGGATAACCACTCACAGCTTTTCTGCTGAAGTTCAGGGCAAACCCTACAAATTGCTGCAGTGTTAATTAAATCTCATTCTTCTTTGAACTGCTTTACACTTGCCAGAATTCTAGTTGTGCTTAGCCTGTCTGAATCTAAAGTTCTATTTTTAAAATTGCATTTTCCATATTATTTTAAATAATACATGCAGCAGCTTCTAAATCATGTGCTGGATCTATAATTGTAGTGAAGTGGGTAGAGATTAATGAGCATTATCCAAGTGACTTGTCAATTCTAGGTGGTTACACACAGCAAGCAGCTGATGTGTGTTCCTGTAAACTCCTGACAAGTTGTTCACCCAGTCTCTAATACTGCATTTTACAGGTTAGAAATAAATTAGCATTACAGTGTATTAACTCAAATTTGTCTGGAAAACAAATTGTCTCATTCTGGTGGCTGGTTCACATATACATAATATTAACTCCAGGTTCCATTTTCCTCCTAAATTAGGTTGTTCTCCTAAAATTATCCAACAATTCTTCCTTTTATCCTGCAATTCAAGATCAACGAGGATTGAAAAATAATTGTGCAGGGTGGAGTAAGTGGAGCAATGGCATCCAGGAAATCCAGAGTGTAGTTCAAGGTCAAGGGCTGTGGTCTATGAAATTATGAGTTTGTTTTTAACCTCAACTCAGACATGTTTCTGGCAAGCTACAAATGCCACTTACTAATTAGGCATGAGGTGAATTTTTGGTATCTCCCTGCCATATATTCATAAATATGATTTATTCTAAAGGGGAAAATATTTTAACTGATCTTTAGCATCCCTCTACGCCAATTTACAGAAAGTATTGATTTCAGCTTATAAATAATGCAACTCTGACTAGAATATGAAATCTTTGGAGAGAGGAAACAGAGAAAATCACATTTTTCTAATGTGATGTTAAATATTCTTCATCTTTTAAAACCCTTGCTGTAATTGGAGGTGAATTTTGTCAGGTCAGGTTACTGCAAGTGAAGGCAGGGCAAATCAGTTCTGATATTATTTATTCAGATATTATTTTCCTTATTCATATATATAGTAGCATTCTGGATAAGCTTGCTAGATAGCCTTTATATTCTTATTCTCACTGTGAATAACTTTTTATTTTATTCTAGGAAGATGGTTATGTTGTCAAACATTCAAAATGTTGCTTTCCCCTGCAGTTTTGGGGAGAATAACACTAACATCTTCAAAAATAATTCGAGTGGGTGGAATGTGTACCAGTTTTTATGAGCAAGTCACTATTCAGTCTCAGTCGATGGAGGATTAAAAATAATTAAAATATCACTCTGGAATTCCTTGTATAATTAAAGATATTTGAAGGATAAAAAAGCATAATATTTACTATATAGTTTTGTTTCTATATGCATATATGTATATATTATAAAATATTTCAATATATGTATATATAATTATGATGAAAATAAGGATTTGCTAGTCTAACTAAATACAGGTTAACATGCTAACATCTTTCTGTGTGCTATAAGAAAACATCATTTTACTTTACTGAACTATTTTGATAGATACTGGTTTGGGGAGGGGTGTTTTGTTCTTGTTTCTACTTAGAAATTCCTGCTTCTCTACTGAGTGTGTTTAGATACCTTTACAATAATTAAAGATTTAATAAGGGTAAATGTTACTGCAGTGTTCTGTTTGGACTCCAAAGCATGACAAATTCCTATTATTCCAAATTGCAGCACTGTATGATAATCCTTGTAAAAATGGCAATAATTGCAACAAGAAGCAAGAACAGCCCAGATTCGTTTGCAGTGACACAAATACTCCAGTTTATGGTAAAAGAGACTCTTATTTCTGCTGAATTTCACAACCATTTCTATGCAAAACAATGCGCTCATGTCTTTGAGAAACTGTTTTTACGTAGCTACAAAGCATCAAATACTAAATTCACACACTGAAATCGCAACCGAAATCTTCTTTGATAAAAATAAGGCTCTAGGAAGGTTTTCAAGAAGTCTCAATTCAGATTCGTTTTATGTTTTATCTTTGGCTCTTCCACAGCTCAAATGTGACAAAAACTTCAGTGTCTGGGTGACACTAATGATCTCAACCCCAAAAAATTGATTCACCCGAAGATTATTAATGATCTATAAAAGGGTAAGCGTCTTTCTAGATGGAAAACTGTGGTCTGGGAAGGGCTGGCTAGAAAACAAAACCAAACAAAAGATCCCCCCCAATATCCAGAGGAAACCTTTTGGAACATTTTTAAGTTGTTTCCTAGTTTCCACAGAACAAGATTGGTGTTTTGTTTCTCATTGTGTCATATAGAGCAGTATGGAATGATAGGTGGACTTTCTCCCCCCTCCACTCTCCTTTTCTGGCATAGGTGGGGGAGTGTTTTTATGACACCCCTCCACACAGACATATGTGGATATCTCCTATTTCTTAAAGCAATTATTTCTTTTTGAGCATATGTTGGCATGTAATAATAGTATAAAAAAAAAATATGTACCTATCTATTTAACTTTTTAAAGGGACATAAAAGGCTTACAATTCAAATTAGCTGCTAACTGTGATATATTGGACCAAATAATCCAGATTATTCACCTTCAGAGAGGTTTTGAAACATAACATGACATTTATTTTCACAGTAAATTTATATGAAGTATGTTCTTCTGCTTACTGATTTGTCTGCAACCTGTGCTATTGACTTCTAGCAGTCAAATATCATCGTATCAGTTTTATCTAGCAGTGAAATATCATAGTATGAGTTGTCTCAGCAGAGAAAATCCCCACTGGCAACAATCAGCGAGTCCAGGGCCAGAGCTTTGTGCATGTTCCTTTAGGCTGATGCACTCACCTTTCCTTGCTTTGCAATATTTCCTGACATCATAACATCAATAGCCCACTTCTGTCCAGCAAGCAGGGCCTTACTGCTGCAATAAAAGTTCTGTGGAGTGTTTAAGTGGCAAAAGAACTGTTTGAAATATTCAATTCCTTCTGTCAGGCAGCTGGGATTTAGAGCACACTCAGTTATGAAACAGGTTTTCATTGATCTCAGGGCTTGAATTCTTAACTGTAGTTTATTTTCCCTTTGATTTTGAAATCTATAAATGCCAGTCAGAGTTTTAAGAAGGAAAATCATTGGCATGGGAGTTTAAATTAAAAGTGATAAATGGAGACTGTGAGTGGCCACTGCCTCAGCCAAACACAAATGCCACAACTGCAGCTCTAAACTTTGCTGCATGCTTCATTTGAAATTGAGGGTGACAAAGTAGGCAGGAAGTTAATTGCTAGTTTGGAAAAGTCATCATAAAACATATATTTATTTTTTTTTACTTTGCAGTGATCTTATCTGACATACCAAAAATACAAAACTGCTAATAAAAATTAGTCTGATTTTGAAAATGGGCCTTTGCTGTGGGTAGAGCTGTGGCAATGACTCTCTCTGTGTGTGTGTATGTGTGTGTGTGTGTGTGTGTGTGTGTGTGTGAAGGTGACTTTGCTTTGAGGACACTTTTACCAGCTTAAAAATGGAAGAGCAAATTGAAAGATGCACGAGCCATTCCTCTCCCTGTGCTGCAGGTTGGTGGGGTCAGTCCATACATCTCTCTCACTGCTGACTAGATATTAGGGTTGCTATCAGCTGGGTTAGTGGCAGCAAGAGCCAACAGGAACAATTAGTCATTAGTAGAGTGGGACCTCAAAACCAGAGCCAAGCTCTAAATCTCAGGGGGTCTCTCATTCATTTCACTCTGTGCCCACTATGCACAGACACAGCAGTAGTCAGGGATTCACTGGGCAGCAGTCTAAAGTTCCTCATTTAATGCTGCTTTGGGGAGCAGTGGGACTATTTCCCAACTAATCAGTATTTTGTTCTTTCTAGCAATGTCTTGCTTCCTTGTTAGTATTATGAAAAGGCCCTTGATAGTACATAAACTGCTGAGATATTCATCTGGTTGCCTCAGGTGCAAAAGTATTCTAAAGAAAAACTACAAGTGCTGCACCACTGCAAATGACTCTACCTCCTAAACCAAAACCAAAGACATCACTGTTTGAACATTTAAGAGAGAGAGTTAAAATTCAGTGAACTGCTAAAATAATTGGTTTGGGCTGGGATGGTGACAAGAGAGGCCTTATTAATTTGGGAACCTTTTCCTGCACAACTCGAATTTCCCTTTCATCAGAACAAGTGTTGCAATATAGATAGTGGATAGCAAGGACAGAACGACTGATGCACAAAAACTGAACGCTTAAAAGAGGCAGAGAAAGATAAAAACCCACAGCCCTGCACTGGAGTTGCACAGAAAACTACAACTTCTGAGTGGATTGTGGAGAGGCATCTCTGTGCTCTGGCAAAACTCTGGGCTTTTGTGATACTTACCTATATATTGTATTTCTGCACCCTAATGCCAGGGCTGGAACAAGGGAGCTTCAGCCCTTGAAATGCAGGCTTGGCCATCCTCCTGCAGCTCACAGAGCTGGGCAGGAGCTCACCAGAGGAACACGCAAATACTGGGGCCTCTCTGCTGTCTCCTTCCTCTGGCAGCTACTGGCAATTTGCAGTGTTGAGACTGGAGAGAGGCTTTTTGCTTTATCACTAAGAACGTCAAAGATTGAATGCTTTTTACAGCCTTTCTGTTCAGAAGAAGCCTGGCTGGATTTGTTAGCATGATCTGAAATTCAACAGTCCCTCCTTTGGCTATTTAATGTCACTGTTTTGAAATATATATATATATATATATTTAAGTAGACTTATTAAAGTTGTATAACTGCACTTTTCCTTTTTTGCTGATCTCCTTTCAGTCTCCTCTCAGTCCTAAAAAAACATGATGCCTCTTAATAAAATCAGTTCCACTTAATTTATCTCTGGAAAGTTTAATTATCCTTGTACCATCTCTCCATAAATACAGGCCTTTAATTTGAACTTTGTTAATTTAATAAGTTCTGGTTTTCTTTTGTAGAAAGTTCTAAAAACTGCATTTTCTCACATATCAAGTGATATCACTGTCTGAATGTAGGAAAGAAATAGATAAAACTTGTGTAAAGTCTTTATCCAAAGCCATACCTAGCTAATTGCAGCCATTCACTTCTTAATAGTTGATATCTCTATGTTTTTGTAGAACTTCTCTATTTTAAGATGCAATTATTATTTGTAGCATGAGTAGCAGGAGTGGTATAACAATTCCTTCAAATTTGTGCATTCCCTCTGACCTCTATCAGTCAAAGCCTTGGAGTGTACTCTGGGCACCAACTATTCTTTGACTCTGAAGGCACCTGAAAAACTGGACAAGCTCAGTTCTGGCATCTTCAGTGTAACTTTTGTTTTGCCAAAATGAAGTTTCATCTGATACTCATCCATGACTTAGTGTATAAATGAACTTGGTTTGCTCTAACTTAAGTTAGGACTTCATTAATTAGGAATTGGTTTGAATCCAGTTGAAACAAGTCATTTGAAATCTGAAAAAAAAACCACATTAACTTGTGTGTTATATTTGCTGTCCTTTCAGAAAACTCTATTTAAGGTGATTTACGCTAAATCAAGGGTACATTTCTCTTTCAGCAAGGGTCTCAGTTTCTGCTCTCGTACACAAATACTTTCTTGTGCTTGTTGAAAGACAAGGTGAAGCCCCTCAGCTCCTCAGGTCCTGAAAACAGCACGCCCCCAGGGCTGGGCTGATGCTTGAGAACACCGCAGTGCAAACAGGGAATCCTTACCTCCTGTTCTCCTGCGGGTACACAGAGAACTCCGCAAAGCAGAGCTGCCGAGGCAGTCCCTTTCCCCACCGCGAAACCCACGCCTTTGTTAAGCTCTGACGCTTTCTGCATATGCCAATTTTGTGTGACTATGCAAGTTAAAGTAGTAGAGCCAAAAGCTCTCAGCTTCAAAATGGTCAGAGCCCATTTTCTGAACTCTCGAATTACCTGGGAGTCACTGGGTTGGGCACCTTGAAGCTCTGGAAACAAAGCTGGGAGAAAGGAAGCAGCCAGGGAAGGCACTGCATGACATCCTTATGTTCCTAAACACAGAAATACACCAAAGAGCAAGGAGCTTACCACATTTGGTTTTCATATGTGCTGCAGGGTGGAGCCTGTGGCAGTTCTGATAGACCTGCCGTGCTCACGTTGATTCCTAGACCCAGACTGCTCGGATTAGTTGTGAGTGAGGTCTCCAATGTATGGCCCAATAGCAAAAGCCTCAGGAGTCAGAAGGCACCACTTCACTTCCTATTTTGTTCATTTTATTCTCTCTCCTCCTATACAAGGACTGTTGCTACCATTGCTTCAAGTATTGCCCCCTCCTGGGGTCCTTACCATGCTCAGGTGCTCGTGTGTTAAAGGATAGAGTGGAATTCTTCACTGAGTTTTAACTTTTCCCATCAATCTTGTTTTTGATGGAATTCTTCAGGTCAGAAGTCCAATTTTCATTTCCAATCAACATTTTAAAAGAACGTTTTTATTGCAGATGTTAAATTCTAGTTTAGGAATGTGTTGTACAGGCATTTATTTCGTTAATTAATTGTTTGAGCCTATATACTTTAGAAGGATTACAGGCTGGTTCCCTTCAGAAAGGGACCTTGGCTGGAAGACACAATTTTGCTTGCTAGAACAGATTGTTACTGATTTCCATCTTCATATGTTCTGCATTAATGCTCACTAGCATTCATTCAATTTTTATTTAAAATTTTAATTGCCTCACCAATGAAAGGGCAAAGAGAAAGGCAATTCGGGATAGGAAAAATAATCCTGTACAAACTGCTCTCTTCATAGTTCTTCAGAAGCACTTTGTTTTGTTTGCACAATGTGCCCAATACGTCCTAAATGTAAGACATATTTCTTGCTGCAAGATTCTTGTAAGAAGCAGCTTTTCCTGTTGGTTTTGCTGTTCCAGCTGCTGCATACTGTATATGAATTTACACAGCAGTTTCCTACTTTCTGCTGTGCAAACTGAAAATGTATTATTTCCTGAAAACCCGCTGTATTTTTTTACAAGTCAATTTGCTTGCAGTAGTTCCCTTCTGAAGCCCCAGTTATGGCTTTCCTACACTTCCAAGCTTAAATAATTCTAGAGATATTTGAAATAAAAAAGCCAACATTTCCTGCCCTAAGAAATGGCTTTTCTGCTTTCAGTAAAATACAGTATTCAAGCCTGGAGTTCAGCTACCCAATTTTCTGTTGGGTGTTTGCTGTAATTGGAGACCGTATAAAATCCCATGAAGATAACACATCTCTATTGTAAATTTGAAGTGACCTGCTCTCTGGGTGTGTTTGGGCTTCAGCACCTTCAGTGGGGTGTGTTTAATTAAGCTCCTGTGTGCCCAAAGGCAAAAGCACTGGAGTTTGAGGCATGGAATGGAGTGACTGGAGACTTGTACTTCTATTGGCATTTGCAACATTGCTAGTCAGAAATGAGCTCTGGAACATGATTGATTCAGCCAAATGTGCTGGCAGAGGACATTTTGGGTACGAGCATTCTCTCTCCTATATACTGGTTCAGGTTTTCCATAAGGCAATGAAGGGTACAATTGATTTTCTCGTGGCTATTTATGCTTACATATTATTTTCTAAAGGGCTGTAACAAATCCATGTGCCAAAATGCACACTTTGTAAATTCATCAGAGAATTAGAGTATGGCTTGGGCTGGAAGGGACCTTCAAGATCATCCAGTTCCAGCCCCCCTGCCATGGGAGGGAGTTCTGGGCTGAGAAAGGCACCTAGCTTGGGCAGGGAACAGCTGAAACCACACAAGATTTCAGGAAATAGAATATAGAAATCAGAAAGAAGACAAGCTTCAAATAATAAAAAATAAAGGGCATCATTTTGAGAGGATGTGTGAGTTCAGAACACGCCTCACAGCCCAAGTAAATATGGAAAGCCTTCCCTGTTCCTGCCTGTGTAAAACTACAACATTTTCATGGGTTTTCATGATTTCACAGCTTATCACCACTTAAGCCTTCTGAGCAAAGCTCTGTGACTAATTGATTTTTCATCTCACTGGCTATAATGAATATTTCAAAAAATTATACTAATTGAGTAGTTGAAATAGATTTAAAAAAAACAATTCTAAACCACAGGTTTAACGTAAGCATTCATGTAGGGGCCAAAGCTCTATTTTTTTCTTCAAATGGAATCACTTTTTGAACTTTTTAACTTCACAGGCTTCGTGCTAATTGTTTCTCTTTCTAGCCTGGCAAAACCACTTAGACAAGATAATTAGGTGTTAGACATGATGGAGGGGCCATTGAAAATTGCAGGGTTTTTAAATGACAGGTCTGAGAAGCTGTGTATTCTATAGGCATGGCTCTGTCAAATGTCAGCAACGGGGGCTCCCAATTCTGGCTGATAAATAAATTGCAGGATGTGTTTGCTGTTCAAAGGAACTAAAGCAATATCACCCATAGCTCTACCCTGTCATGCTTCTTTGTTTACAGGGATTGTGCATCATGCCCGAATAAAGGGTTCTCATTTTGTAGCAGTTATGAACCCTTTTAGTGTCAGTCATTAACTAGGCAAAATATACAAAATGATTGATTCGTGCTGGTTTGGAGGGTTTGGTTTTTTCCTTTTTAATCTTGTGCATTGATTCTCAAAGAGTAAGTCTGGAATGGTTTTAGAAATACAGGAAAGAGAAGATAACTGACAACATACAATGAAAATACGGTTTCAGCCACTGCTGAAGTCAGGAAGGGTTTTGCCTTTTGCTTACTTTGGGGTTGGGTCCCAGAATTTCTTTTTATTTCTTTGTGTGGCAATAGGTCATGTCTGCACTGAGAAATGAAGAATTTCTATTTCCTTCTGGCAATTTCTCCTGATAAATGAGCTGTGTATATATGATTAAAAAAGTCAATGTCTCATGACAGCAAATATGCTGGACAAAGATAATTGTATTTATAAAGCAATCATTCCTCTTCTGAACGTTCCAAACTTCATGATTTCAAGGACCTTCCTGAGTGACAATGGAGATAATTGTAATAATAATCATTGTAACAATAATGATTAGAATTTTTACCCTATTTTCAATTTAGTGTGGAAAATGTGCCATACCAGATCAGGTCAACTGTCCCCTTAATCCAGTAATTTTTTTTTTCTGGAAATTATCACTGTCATAGAATGCAGAATAAAATTCAAGAACTATTTGCTAGTTACATGATCACCATCTGAAGTGAAATGTGAAATACTATTTCACAGTATTTCTTAGATTTTATCCCTTTGAAAATATTTATTTGCTTTAAAACAACCTCTTGTTGTTCATACACCCAGCCTGTTTCAGATGTACTTGGTTAAGCATTTACCCTTAGCTAGTGGCAACTTATGATAGATGGAATTCAGTTGCTATTATTACATGTGACCACAAAAAGTTATGAAAGTATATATATAAAAAAATCTAAGTCATGTCATTACCCTGATGGAGGCTTGTATTGTTGGGTTTGTTTTTATTTTGATGGCTCTTCTCTAGTTTTTCCTGTTGATATTACACAATAAAGGGAGCAGAGACGCCAGTTCCTCACAGTGGGGGAGAAATAGCCCATGGTGGGAGAGTACTTCGCAGTGACAAGAAAAGTAATGGAAAACCTCAACATTACTTTATTTTATAAGTGATTTATCAAGTTCCAAGACACATAGCCCACCACTACTTGATTTTTGTGTAGTTTTCAGAAGAAATGCTTCCCTTGCCTAAAAACAATGCAAACAATTTTTACTCCATCCTATTATTTTAAGTGTTTTCAAATACATCCTGCACTGTTTTCTGCACTTTTATCTGTACTGTTTGCAGGCAGAAACTTTCTGATGCTGCTGTACCGACACAGGCTAAGGCAATTTAAATGTCAGCCTCATAAGTGTAGCAATAATGCCATCTGATAGATTTGCCAAGTGTTCTATACAGTAGCTGTGAATATCTGTTCTTACTGGTAGCACCCAGTGGCTCAGAATGAGAGAAGTTCCTCCCAGAAGGCACAAGCAAATGAAGAGAATAAAAAGTGGGTTCATAAAGCCAATATTTAGGGTTTGAAAGATGAGATGAGCAAGTAATTAAAGAATTATAAAAAGGGGAGAGGGGAAGCAGACAAGTGAGACTGCATGAGCCAACCTACTGTTTACACCCTGGCTTCATTTTGGGGCCATTTCATTGTGCTGAGATAGTAGAGAAGGTCTGCATTTCTCAGCCCAAAGGACAAATGATGGAAAAGAACAGCAGAATAATTAAATCTTACTGACCATCTAAGTATTTAAGCTTTCCTTTGTGTCTTCTGATTATAAGAAAGGGAATGAAATAGAGACTCCTTCCTTGGGATAAAAAACTTCCACAGTAATGACACATTGGTTAGTAAATCATACAAAAGTATTTGGTGTTGTACCTTCCTGTCAGAAAGACTTGTTATAGTGGACTTTATAAATATGGAAAGAGCCAGAAGTCACAAAACAAGGTGTGGTCTCTAAGCTGAAATTAAATCCAAAAAAATTCAAGTGGAATGCCTAAATGAAATTTAAGCTTTTAAAATTAATTTCATCTATGTGAAACAAAAAGTGCTGATAATGAATCATGCAGAATAAACCTAAATCCACACATCAAAATCATTTCTAAACCTCAGTGAAACTGGCAGCATTAATGCCTCGTTAGTAAGTTGATAAACACTTGGCTTGTTATTGCCACCCTGTAAACAAATGACAGGAAATAAACCAGGGAATGCACCACGTCTCAACTTCATGCAAAAATAAGCTGTAATTAGAACATAACCAAATTCCAAAGAGTAACGAAAGGATACAAGGGAAGTCAGGAAAATGCCAAAGCTTGGCTGGAGTTTTCTCTGCATTATTTGTGAGGGTTCAAAGGAACCAGCCCTGTGTGCCTCTGCAGGACTCCTGTGTGTGGCAGTGCCTGGTCCTGCTCAGGCAGAAAACACCAGTCAGATACGTGTCTGACACTCTATGTCAGACAGAAAGTGATTCTCAGAGGTGCAGGATGTCCTGGAGTTGGATCTCCCAGGAGTTCTTGTGCTTTCTTGGTATTTCCTTCCAGGTTCCACATGTAGGAACCATGAGCTGGCTTTTAGTCTTGCACTTTGTTTGAATGTGGAGAAGGTATTCCTCAACAAAGCCCATTTTGCTGGCCTTTGTTTTTGTTGAGAAAGACACAATAGTGACGAGTCATCGTGATTATCCAATTTCTATGCACACTGAACAGAAGAAAAGCAATGGTAGGAGGGAGGCAGACAAAAAGAACTCAAAAGAGAAGAACTCATCTTTGGAAAACAAAGTTTCCTGTTCCCACGGAACAGGACTTGTGAACTGTAAAACATCTTTAAGAATCAATGTACTACATTTCAGCATTCCTTATTTTATTAGTGCCACCTTACAGCATTCCTCGTGGCTTTATTTTGGCAAATTTCATTGCTGATGTCGGATTTTCTTTTCTTTTTTTTAACATAGTGTGCTGTGAAGAGACTTGCTCAGTGAAAGCCCAGAAGGTGTATTTGCCAGGTTCAGGTCCCTCTGTGCTGTTGCCCTCAGCACTGCACTCAAACGAGAAGGTCACTGGATGGGTTCCCTCTTGGCTGTGACCAAACTGCTCCTGCAGCCGGCCCCTCACCCTAACTGCTCTGTGAGGAGGGGACAAGTGGCATCAGGACAGGGTTTGTCCTGGGTTTGTGTGCCTATGAGGTAAACCCCAGGGCAAACTGCAAATACAGAACACTCCAGCAGCTGCCAGCAGGCCAGAGGGGTTGTTGGGCTGCATTTGGCCAGTTTTGGTGGCAGTCCTTCTCATCTTGGCTCCAGTGCCCTATCCCATGGCTATCAGCATGCTATCCTAGGAGCTTTCCTGTGATATCCTCCACAGGAGAGGAGGAGTTGCTGTTGGACCTAGACTGACAAACCCTTCTGCACAGAAACTCTCAAGGCAAATCTCTGTAATACTGGCAGAGGCTACAAAACACTCCCAGAGGTCTCTCACAGAATTGTCTGATATTCACTTGCAGGATGCATGTTAAAAAAAACCAAATGCAGTGCTTGATTTTTGTTCTTTACTTAGTTTTAAAATATGAATTCAAAGCTCATGCCCAAGTTAAGTATCATATATCTCAATATATCCCTTCTCTGTGTATGCTTATCAGTGATTACAGAAAAGAAAGGAGCAGATTTTTGTTGTCTTTATAAACAACTACCTCTTCTATAAATTACTAAATATTATGCTTCAACTGCTTTATTTATTGTGAAAATAAAATAGTTCTTAAAAGGAGATCAGCATATAAACATCAGTGAGAGAAATACAGAATCAATAACTACCATTCATAGCAGAAAGATTTTTTTTCCCCAAATCCAGAATTAAATAATAGAATAGTAAATAACAAGATAATGGGTAAAAGACAAGGTAGGTCTATCTATGGAAATATTTGAATTGGTTTTAGTGCACTGTCCATCAGATTTATTGGAACAGGACTGTGAGGTAGAAAGAACTAACAAAGGAAATCATAAATTCAGAAGAATGTATTTGCTCAGCTGTATTACAGGAAAAAAGTGTCAATCCTCTTGTCTCCTTTGGCATTAAAGTTAGAAAATTGACATGTGTATAAGTCAATCACAGTATGTAAAACCACCCAAACCAAAAATACATGAGTTATACAATGCATGTTTGGAATACTGATTTCTAATTCATTTTCTCTCCAGACAAATGACTTTTGCTCTCACTTTCAAGGGAAGACTCAATTTTCTGTCACTTCTGAAAACATGCAGCTTTTCTTAGTCCTCTGCTCCTTTGAAACCTTATCTATCAGACTCCAGCTCTGTGGGTCTGTCCTTGTGCATGATTTGGACACAGCTGATGTCCCTGTTTCCTGCCCTACCTCCAGTGCTGCAGGGATTTCTGTGAGGAAACAATCCTGCCAGGCGAGGTGGGAGCTGGAGGGACAGAGTTTGGCTGTCTTTGATGAATAAGAATCTCTTTTTGCAGAATGACTTCCCTAGTAGCATTCTTCTCCTGGCTTCAGACCACGAGCAAACAAGCAGAGGACTTAGCAGAGATGTCTTTGCTCTGCTTGTTTAGGAGTGGATGGGATAAGAGAGCAGAGATCTGTAAGAAAGGGGCCGTCTGGCTCGGTGGAAGAGGGAAATTAAAATGTACTCGGTAATCTGGCAAAATTAAGATAAATTTGTAGTAATTGGGAGCTCTGCTAGAGCAGAATTCATAATCTGCTGCAGAGTTGCTCTGTTTAGTCCTGTGAAAAAGCACCAATAACTTTTTATACTTTTATCTGTTCAGTTACCAAGCTACTTATGTTCTTAACATACTTCCTTTGCTAGTTAGCATCCTACAGTATAAAAGGCCTAGAGGAAAATACTGCTTGCTTAGCTTTCTTTTTTAAGCATTATTCTGTGTAAAGTAGAAAATATTATTTGCATTTTCTTTCCATTTACAAGGAAGTCTCTGGGTAACAAATGGAACCTTCAATGCAATAAAATTTCCATGAAACAAGCTGTCATTGGAGAGCTATGTGGTTGGAATGATGCCAGTCAATAATAGATTGCATACCTCTGGTTAATTTATTAGCCACCTGTTCCAGAAGCCATTACAAGAGCACATTAAGATGCTATCAGGTTGGGGAAGTATTTGGAGCTTCAGGCCTTTGAGGATGTTTTGCATGGGAAAAGTTATGCTAATAGGAAACTGAAATGAACGCTAGTGCATCCTCCCCTCCATAGAGGAGCAGGGGCAATGTTCCATAGGCTGCAATTTCTGCTTCCATCCTCTTTGAGAAAAAATAGGGGGGGGCTGTTGAAAACTTTCTCTCAATTAAAATGGAAGCTAAGAAAGAAAACTTAATAATGCAGACAAAGATTGTTAGTGCAGCTGACATGAGGGAATATCCCAAAATTATGAGGAATTGTAGGCTGATTTGTTTCCTGCCTTTCATGGGAGACACGGCACCGTTTTCCATATTCATATTTCAGCAATTCAGAGCTTAATTTTTCATAACGTGGCTCCTCAGAGTGTATCAATGTCACATGCACAGTTATAAAGTAGTGACAAAACCAGAAGCTAAGAAGGCAGTCTGATGGGGAAGCACCTTGGGCAGATGGCCAAAGCAGGAGTGGTATTAGGAATTTGCCTGGAGAGAAAGGGATGTGATCCCTTCTGTGTGCTCGTTCAGTCTGCACCACCAGCTGCTGTCCATACAGCAATGACACAACCACAAAACAGAGCCCGGCTCTCAAGCCTGAGAAGTAACACTCAGCTTAACAATGGGAATCCCATGGGAAAAGATCCTAAAGCAGTCAAAGTTAACGCAGCAGGGTCCAGGTGGGAACTATCACACAGCTGTTTGCAGAAAATAAAGGAGAGGCAAAACAGAAGTGGGAATAACATACATTCTCAAATGAAATGAAATTACACGCACATAGTAACTTAAGCATTGATTCAGTACTGATTAAAGAGTGTCTGAATTTATTATTGAGGTATCTTATTCAGATTCTTACTGGCCTCATAAGATAAGATGACAGCTGGAGGGGTGTTGCTGTAGGCAAGAATGTGAAGAGAAGAGAAAAGCTGACAGTGAAAGCCCCTTTTCAGCATCTCATCAAAAGGATTGTCAGAAAACCCCACATGGTGATTAATGTGGTATACCACAATTATCAGAATGAGCACAATTGATTGTTTAATCTTAGATGAGACAGCAAAAGTTTTCCTGACCTATCCGCCCTCTAAGTGGTAGCCACAATTAAGAAGTTTTTGATTGTATGTTACTTAATGCTGAAGAAAAAGCACAGTTTTAAGACAGGAATATTTATCCTTGAAACAGCTTTACTGCTACCACTTATTTCTGCATAGAAGATAGAGCTGTACTGCTAAAAATGTCATTTGGGGTCGTTTAATCCATCTCTAATGTTACAGCTGGATATTCTCACTTGATAGAGAATGATTCAGGCTCTGTACTTACAGCTACACTTGGTTTCAGCCAGAAGGAAAAGCAGCAATAAAACACATGGAAATGAGGGTGTGATCCTTTGCTGCTTTTCATCTTCTGTAGACGTGTACATCTTGAAGAGAGAAAGGAAAACACTGTGACTGAGCTGATGTCTTTTAGCTCTCATACTGCAAGAATGCAAGCACTTACAGAGCATACATGGCAGTAATGGATAAGATTCAGTATCTCCTCAAGGAACAGCCTCACTAATATTCCATTCTTAAAAAAAAAAAGTGCTACAGATGCCTGATGAAGGCTCTGTGAAGTCCTACACATTTCTCCAAGCCATCTCTGTGTTCATTGTGAAACCCCTCACCCTGGGGGAGGTTCTGAGCATTCGAGCCTGAGTATGGATAATCTTTGGGGTTTGGGACTTCTGGTACCACTGGTGGGATCCAGAGGAGGAGCAGGACCTCAACAGGACCACGACTGCCACTCTTGACCACACTGTGACCCTCATCCTCACCATCAGATTTTCCTTTCCTTTTGCTTTGCCCTCAGGGGCCCACATGGTGCTCAGGGGCTGAGGAGCTCCATTCTGTTTGTGCCCCATGGTGCTGGGTTATATTTCTGGGGGTTTATGGGTTAAAACCAGTCTTCCTCTATATCATTGTATTTATGGTAATCCTTTTAGTGAATTGTAGCTCTGGCTTGCAATCTCTCTTGAGTTGGGTTCATTTCTCCCGCTGCTTTGCTTTTAAACCAGCACAGTAACCAAAGCAGAACGTGTGTTAGTAACAAACTCCTCTTAGTGCCCTCAGAAGTGATATCTTGGATGAGTGTGTTGGGTTTACAACTCAAATGACCAACACAGGTGGCAGCTCTCTCCCAAATGTCAATATGGCCTGGCTGATTTCTCTCATTCCTTTTGTCCCTTTGTGGCAGCGTGGTGCAAACAGGGTAACTCCTCTGGGAACCTCCTTCTCACCATGGTGCTCCCTCCAGCAGCCCCGTGGCCACGCTGCTCCTGGGCCAGCCGGGCACCCTGAGCTGGCACAGGGTGTGGGAGCCTGTGCCCAGCCTGAGCAGCTTCTCTGCTTGCTCAGGGGGGCAAATATCCTGAGCCCACACTGCCTCAGGGTCAGTTAGCCCATTTTCCTTCCACTGCCTCTGCTGGCTGATGTTTGACTTAGGGAGCAGAAGAAATTCACTAGCATGAAGCAGTTTTAAAAATTGCTCCGAAGTCAATGCGTATATTTTCATGTTCTTTGCAATTTTTATGCTATTCTATTCCATCATTTTAAGCCATTACTAAAGTGGCACCAGTCTTGCAAATGATTGTTCGTTTTAACATAGTCATAAGTACTAAAAAGAGAGCAAGAGATTAAAAGATCACCACTGAGTTACTTTTATGAAAACATCTCATAATTCCTGCAGGATTCAAAATTAAATGAAATTAATTTTTAAAGCAGTAATACTGTACTGTTCCCTGTGTTGAACTCTCACTAAGATCAGTGGAGAAAAGCCTGGCTCAGAAAAATCATGCTCCTGTCAGAACAAAGAGTTTGTATTTCAGATTCTGAAAAGAACTAAGTTCCATCTCACTGTTCATTATAAAATGTGCTACAGTTGTCACCATTAAACAATACATAGGTCATATAAAGTCTGGGCAAATTCAGGGGGCTTTGAAAAAATTGTATCTGACCTTTATATGTGTGAGCATTGGCTAGAAATGGAATGATTTGAACTTGGCTTATGAGAAAAGTGCATTTTATGGCTTTTAAAATGCAACTCTAAGTAGAAGGCTTTCTAAGGCCTTCTAAGCAAGTCCTATCCTTTAAGCTGGATGGACTTTTAAACTGTCACATTTCCACCAGAGCTTTCAGGATGAGTAACTTTCTCCTTGTGAACAGAAAAAAATGTAATGTTTGTGTCTTTGCAACAGAGAGGTCTGCTATGAACAAGTATCCCAAATTGTTTGAGGCTAGAAAGTGGCAAATGAAAACATGATCCCTGAGAAACTTTCTAGGGGTGAGAGCCTGGTCTGGCCTAGAGAAGGCATTTCGAAGAGCCATTTCAAACAAAGAAAGGGTTGAAGAGCAAAGAGGCCCCTGTTTTGAGGGAGGATGAGGAGCTGCATCAGCAGGACGTCCTGCTGCAGAGTTCCAGGGAGCTGGGCCAGCAGGACCTCGACAAGAAACACAAAGGCTGTCACAGAGCTGTAGATCCGTCACCAAGGGCTCGGTGCCTCAGTCACATCTGATGTGAATACTATTGCCTATGCCACTTACAGTGCATGGAGTTTAACTCCTCCCATGGAAAAAACATGCTGAATCCTTTAGTGGAGACAAAATTCCCTCGCCCACCATCCCGCTGTTCCTGCTCAATGGACGTTTCCTCAGAGCATGTGGTTGGTAGTCCAGCCCCATAAGTTACATTTGCATTTCAGGTGCGAGTCCAAAGAGCTGGAAGGAGGTACAAAGGGAAACACTCTGAGTTCATTTGGTGGCTAAAACCCTTGCTGGCTGAATAGAAGTGCTAGTGTTCCCCACCAAGGGGGAAGCCTGACCTCTGGAAGCACCAGTTTGTTAAATGTCTTTATGGACATCCCACAAAACGGGTGAAAACACGACTGAATAGCACTGAAAATGCAACAGCAGCAGAACAGCATTACCAAAGTATAGTTTAGTGACTCAAAATGCAGGGTATTGCAATAGGCCTGACTGTATTCTGGGGACCACAGGGCTCTTCCCGAGTTTGATTTCCCACTGTTATGAAGATGTGTCTGAAACACGTAACTTTTACAAAACTGCTGAGGGAATATGTATAAACTTATCCATATTTATAATTTTCTTTTAGTTGCTTATACATGAGTGCATTTGTGCTTTAAGTTTTTGCTAATCTTTTAATTATATGAATTAAAAGCTTCACACAATGGGATGCTAATAATATTCTATAATCATTAGTTCAGAAATCATAACTTTTTGAAAGTTAAGTATTACATTTCCATTAAATGTCATACACATCACAAAGGCTGTGATGCAAAACAATTGTTTAAATGCTCACTATAGCCCTGTGTCTGTATGTTACAAATTTCCACGGTCCACTTTTCCAAGTCAGTGAAGAGGCTCTGCTCCTGGAATAGCAAAATGGCAGTAATAACCTGTACCTTTGTAAATCTTGAAAGCAGCATGTTCTCTCCTGCCATTTGGGCTCAAATTGTCCCACATTGCAGGTCTGAGTGTTTACAATCTTTGCAGAAGAGCTAAGGCTGGGAAAATCTACCTTTGTTTGCCAAGCCCCCAGCTGGTGTCTCTCCTGTGCTAAAGCCCTTTTGAGGCATCATCTGGCCAACTAAATAATCAGAGCTGGGCAACAAGTCACTGCTGTTCCCCAATCCGCTGAAGGGGCAGGGCATGGTCAGAGCTAAGGGAATGCACGCTGTCTTTTGGGCTGGCAAAGCCATGAGAAGAGCAGAGTATTTGAGACAATCTGCCAGTCAATGTGCAGCAAACAAGCTCTTGAGAAGCTCCACCACAGGCAATAACATCCTTCAGAGAGCTGAGAGAGCTGGCATTACAAGAAGCTCTTTGGGCTGGCAAATCCTGCTCAGGTAAAGCAACAAAGGAGCACTTCACAGGAAGGAAGAGAGTGACAGGACCAAAGGCTTAGGAAGAATCCTCCTTCCTCTCCTCCCTCCCAAGATTCAAGTTCCATAAATATTCAAAATAAACATCTGCCTTGAAGGTTGTACCCAACACCAACTATAAATTAAAAATAATTTAAAAAAGCAGAACAGGACTGGTAGGGAGTAAAGGGCCAACACAACACAGCAGGCACCTTTTCCTTAAACCTGGGGGAACATTTGCCTTCTTGAGGTACCCTTTCCATCACTGAGAGTGCAGCAGGTTACAAAGGCCCTGAGAGCAAATGGCCCAGGAACATCCATGGCAGGGGTTCCATCTCTTACCACAAGGGTTACTCAGTTAGGAGGCTCTTCAGAATTCCTTGGGAGTGACTCAGGAAAGTTGGGGATATAAGATACGTCCTCATCCTGCTAAAGGGAAGAACATGTAATAGCTTGTCTGCATGAAATTATCTGAATAGCTTCTGCACAATAAATTATTCCACAGTAGCTATCTTTATACACAAATATTGTGACATGTTTGTTGCATTTGCTGAATAATTTTTTGAAGAAAATCTAATTTTTCTGATCTAATTTTTCTGAGATATTCTCAAGATATTTCTAAGATATTTCACTCCTATAGGGAGTTAAATAGCTAATTCTTTAATAATCATTCTTGGGAAGTGACTTAGGTAGACAGCTTCTTATCAATGTTACAAGTGAAGAAAAATATTTTACTACTACTACTGAGTTAGGCTGACCCAGAAAAGGGGAGTATCAGTATCCATATTCATTTAGTGATCCAACAGTTTATGAGATTTAATTTCTGTAACAATTCAAGGAAACAAACATTTTTTGTGATCAGCATCACTGAGTTACTCAGAATAAAATATGCATGAAACCCACGTGTGTGAACTATTTGTAGGTGTTCAGTGACTTGATCGCAGGCATCCTCTTTGATTATGCAATTAGTTCTGTCCTTTCCCTTCCAGCACAAGTTTCTGGATGGGAGGAAAGAAAGCCAGTGGTGTCTTGCTGTAAAATTGCACAGCAGCCAGTTTTGTTGTGTTTTACATGGGCAATACTGATGGAGTTAATTAAGCTGCAACTTGTAATGGAGAACGAATTTTCCCCTCCCTGTGTTTATTTTCCAGTTAACCTGTACTTCTCATTTATTAGTAATTTAGCTCAAAATCCATGTCCCTGCTTCTTTTCTGTTCATATTAATGAAATAGATTTCTTGCAAGCAGAATTCTTTCAAGTTTAATAGTGTTGCCGTTTGAACTTATTTCTCTTTTGTGAGTGAAGATGTGAGGCCTTAAAAACACATTTGGGAAATGAGGGGGGGCCAAATGAGTCATCAGCACTGTTCTGGCTCTCATTTCGCAGTCTATTCTCCTCAGGATGCACTATAATGATGCTTAAATTATTATCTGCATTTGCTAAGTTAAGACAGGCTGCTCGGTGGGATGAAAAATAAATGCAGATCTGCAATACCTGCAGGCTCTTTTCAGTGGTGCCCAGTGACAGAATGAGGGTTGATGGGCGCACACGGAAAGGCAGGAGGTGCTGTCTGAACATTAAAGAACACTTTCTCCTCAATGTGGGGCTGGCCAAGCACTGGCACGGGGTGCCCAGACCAGTGGAATCTCCACCCTTGGAGTTCCAAGGATGCACCCACCTGAGGATGCCCAGGGTTCCTCTGCACACCCAAACTCCCTGCTGCCAAAGGGTTTAGCTTGCAGGAGTAACTCCTAAGATGATGTGGCAGGTGTGAGGGTTATTTATTAGTTTTCCATCAGAGTCCCATCTAGCCAGACTTTGCTTTTCTCACTGTTGCTGGTTAATTTTCACCCTCTGCAGCAGGAGCTGATTTGCACTTTCCCTTGGAGCATTAAAAGTCAGCCCTGTCACCAGACCCAGGCAAAGTGAGGAAATTGTTCAGTGGAGGTTCTTTCCCAGGAGCCCAGAGAAAAAATGTGAGGTCCACAGTTAGAAAGTGCTTGGAAAATCTCCTCCAGAATGCATCTGTGTTTTCAGAGGCTCAGCTTTTTGAACAGGTGCAGCTGTACCATGTAGACACAAAAATATATTTACAAGAGGGAAAAAAATAGATTCCTTGCCATATCTGTCTGCTTCAAGGGCGTAAAGGAGCATAAATTTTGGTAGGATTTAGTCTGGTTTGAGATTCTATCTTTCCTATTTCATTTTTACTTCATATGTAATCAGGTTGGTTTCCTGTAATCCTTTCCAAGGAAGTATCCAAGTTGAATTAAGATTAAATTCCAACTAAAAGAGCCTTGTCCTTGCAGTGAGACAGGAACTTTGATGGAGAATCTTCTTTTAGGCAATGAAAAAGTGGTACCCCTCTCATTAAAATAATTTTTTTTTTTTTTTAAAAAGAAAAAGATGAATTAGCATTTCAGGCTTCTTCATCATAGTAACTGAATAATTGCTGATATATCTATTCAGATGAAAACTGGGTTAGTTACTGAGGTCAGGCAATGAAAGAAAAAGTAATTTAATTCATACTTGACTGTTTGACCCATCTCAGTGTGCCTATATCTGCCATGAAAGATATCTGCCATAAAAGAAAGCTAATGATCTTTGGAAATGTGGACATACTTGGAAGGATTCACAGTGCCTCAGCATGTGAACAGAGACACAGCCAGCAAGGGCCATTCCACAGAGAAGGGTTTGTCTACGTGGCTGATCCCATGTAAAGTTATTTGTGGGAAGTCATTGTGGTCATTGTATAAGTGCTGGGGGTTATGGACCAGCCTGTGCAAAGGCAAGAATCCTCTGCTTTGGAAAAAAAACTGGACTGCAGCTTTAGCCTGTCACGAGCAGCCGAGCAATTCTGTGACACTTGAGCTCAAATAATATGTTCTTATGGGCAGGAGACAGACCTGGGGCTGGCACGAGCTCTTGGTTTTGCCCATATTTAACCTGCCTAAATATACAGGTACCTGTGAGTGCCCCAGCACTTACAAAAACGCTGTTTGTTTAGAGGACAGCAGGAGCTCTTAAGGCAGAAAAGAAGACAAAAAGCCTATAAATGACTCTTGGAGGCACAGGCTTCCATTATTCAGTTTTTAAATGGTCAGAGCCAGTTCGCAGCCCCGTGGCTGCCAAGGAAGGGTCTGTACTGCCCACAGTTTCTGCCCAGCTCCCGGGGGATGCCCACGCAGCGAGGTCGCTGTGGTTGGTACAGCCCTGATTAGTCTCCAGTCATTCACTTGTGAATTTTTGTGTTGCAAACTGTGCTTGTCTCGGGCTCGTGGATCGATGGAAAAGCCGAGGCACAGAGGCGTGAGGAGAGTGAGATTTCACTGGCAGTGACACCACAAACCTCAAGGAACCTGTTTAAAATCTGACCCTGCCACTTCTCCCTTCCCCTGCCAGCAACTCAGGCTCTACTGTAGAGCTTCTAGTGTAGCAATGAACACTAAGGCTCTAGGAAAGTACACATTAAGAAGTATTTAAAATAGTTAACAACTGAGGAGTCTGAATACTTTCTATTGTATAGATGCATTTGGTAATAATAATTAAAAAAACCCCACTACGCATTAACCTAGAAACAGAGAAGAGAAAATAGTCACATATATGTGTGCTTCTTTGGTATTGCCTGAAAGAAATAAACCTGGTAAATAATGCTGCAGTAACATCCATATTTCCTTTCTGTTCAGTAACGAAGTGGGTGCAGATACCATGTTACCTGCAGGAAGGGATTTCAGACCCCTCTCATCTGTGTCAAATACTAGTGTGAAATGCTCTGGCCAAAGCCACTGTTCCTGTTGAGGGTTTTTATTCTGCTGATCCAATGAATTCCTGCCAAGCTCCACTACAAATGTCCGTGGGAAGCCTGACAAGGCACACTGGTGTGCTTGGAAAGGCTCCTGTGAGAAGATGTGTGGCAGTCATTATAATGTGGTGTGTTTATTTCTTTCCTATGCCACCTACAAAACAAACAAGGGGAAAAGGTGGGGTTTGCTGCTGATGAATGGCCTTTACTTTTATAAACATTCCCGTGCTGGTTTAGTAATCAGTAGTAGAGGCAAGTTATTGTTTTATATATTGCTTCACTGTTCAAGCTGTTCCCAAGACGATTTCTCAAGTAGCTCTGATTAAGGAAAAGTTGCAATAGTCTTTGCTGCCATTTCCACAGAATGACACTTACTGAAGATAAGAGAGCAAAAAGAATGAGAAAAATGGCACCAGCTATATTGCCTAAGACAGAAGTCTAAACTGATAGAGTTTTTATGTCATGCCTCAACCACTTGGACCGAATTTCTAGTTTCTATCTTCAGGAGGTAGATATGGGGGCTGGTTTTTGGTTATTCCAGTGCAGAGCTGGTGGTTGAGGATGATTTTCTGCAAGCATTACCTCGACTTTCAGATGTTTATTTTGATATGCTGTTAGTCAATACTGCAATCATGACATTTTATGCAGGAAGCTGGTATGTCAATAAGCCCCTTATTCTCTACAGGCAGTGCAGTGGCATTTGCTAACATTTTGTGTAAGGTTTTCATTGAGCTGTTACTGTGTGAATGTCACTAACTGAAGCAAATTTTAAATGAAACAAAAAAAAAAGAAAGGAAAATACCCATGTTTTTATTCCCTTGATGTAAGATTGGAGATATCTCTGATTTCTGCAGACTATTTTCTTGATGCAATCTTCTCGTTCCAAAGGTGCTCTTAATCAAATGCACACCAAATGCCATGCAAAGGTGAGATGCATGTAGGGCCATATCCTCCTTGACTTGCTAACCATTTCCTTTTATCTCTGCGACCTGCAATATCTGAAGAACATGTTTTGCTATCTTGAATTACACGGTCTTAATCTCTATTTAATACTCGAAGCAAAAGAAATATTTAAGGTCCTATTCTGACATGTCATCAGAATAGTGGGGTTTATCCTTTTCATCCTGGAGTTTTCAAGTGATAAATAAACTCCCATTTTCAGATGCCTCTCTGTGCCAGTGCCCCTGCCCCACATGCTCCCCTCAGCTGCCCCACTGCTGGTGCTCTCCCTGCTTGTTGTCTTCTGCTCCTCTGCTCTTTGTCTGGAGTTCCCCTGCTCCCCCCTTTTATCTCAGCGTGTGGCGTGTCAGCATTTCGTGCTTTTTAGCCCCACAGCTGCCTTCTCACACAGCAGCTAAATCATCACAGGGTGGCTGTGGCGGGCTGAATTGTTGTTTGGGTGTCTTTTATTAGATCAGTGCTTCTCAGTGCTGTGTTTCTGCTTTAACAAAGGAAGGGGGTTATTAAGGCGTGCAAGGGAGTGTGTAAAAGCAGGCTATTCTGCTGTAATTCCCATTATCAGATGTTCCTTGATCAAGTGCAGCAGCTTCATCAGGAACTAATGAAGGCATGAAATAAGGCTCTGGTGTTGAACTGGGGTTTTCAGAACCTAGGGAGAGTGAGTGCTATGTGCTGCTGGTTTAGTATGCCAGAAACTCATGGGTTATGTTTTTTTCCTGCTATATTGTGTAATGGAAACTCAGAGTGCACCCCACCACAATCCTGATTTCACTCTGCCAAAGGCAGAATGCACATGCTGCAAGAAACATGACTTTTAAATGTAGGAAGTAATGCTAATTCACCTCACAAAGAGAATATTGACACTTTATTTTGGTATTGCATTTAGAGATTCCTAGAATGGGAACATGGCTTTTTAGAGCCACAGCAAATGTGATCTGGGGCCAGATAAGAGATACTGAACTTCCCTGAGTATGGTTCAGTAACTGAGGTGGTGGAATGATGGATTCATGTATGTAATTAAGAATAGTACCATGCTTTAAATGCATAGCATTTAATTGGTTGATGGCCAGCCATAATTTTAAACTGTTCTAAAGTTTGAATGCTTTACTCTGCAATCTCACCTTCTAAACATAATTTATATATATATATATATATATATCCATGATAGCAATACATATATAACATTACCAACTTAATGTGGTTTTATAATAATTCTTAAAATAATATGATCAAGTGTAATTTAGGTCAGACTCAATATCTGTGGATCATCTGAGTCAAGGCCAAAACATGTCTAATAAGATCAAGTTGTTCAGGGTCTTCTACATTTGAGTTTTGAATATCTGCAAGAATTCTCTGCATTCACTCTGGACAACCTAATGTAATATTTGACCATTTAAATTATGAAAAAATGTTTCTTTCTGTCTAATCAAAATGGAACATTCTGCAACCATCACTCCTCATCCTTTCACCCTGAGAAGAATCTGGTTTCAGCTCTAGCCTATGCTATTTGGGGCTTGCAGACAGCAAAAACACCTCTCCTGAGCCATCCCAGGCTTGAGGAGCTCTTTCCCTCCAGTGTAGCAATCACTCCCTCAGATTTGGTACTGACCACAAACGTGCTGAGGGTTTATTCCATCCCACTGTTTGAACTCTTAATGAAGACAGTAAGCCAAACTGGCCCCAGGCAGGTGGGCTAGCAACTTCTTTTCTTTTGTTTTTTCATGAAAGCCTCTAGAACTGGGTGTCCCAGCTCCAAAATCTGCCTTCCACTGAGGATGGTAACTGATGACTGCTGAGTTGCTTCTAGCCCTGAGGTTTCTGGTACCGTCCTGTGGCTGATCCTGCAAGCTCTGATCCTGTGCCTGTTAATTCTGCAGTTAATTCTGTGGTCATAGTTCATTCAACACACAACAGTTCCCTGTCAGTGCTGCCTGTCAGTACCAGACTGTATGTATAAAGCATAATCACAGAGAGCTAAGCAAAAGCTCAAACAAATTAGAGATGCTCTGATCAGCTGCATGACAGCTCACCAAGCTGAAGCAGGCCAGGCTAAGTCCAGAGATCTGCTAGCTGAACCCCAAAGTCTGGTCTATCACAACGGCAGCATCATATTTAAATCAGTTCCTAGCAGTCACATGGCAGATTTGCATTTGCTTTTAACAAAACTGCATGATTCTCAGTCAGTGTCTTTTTGCAGTGAGTTGATTTTTGATTTCTTGAGTGTTGTTTAGCAGTGCTTCATTCTCTTACTCAGCTGGGCTGTTGTGCACCCAGCGAATTTTAAGACTGAATTAAACATGGTTGGATGGAAGATCTGAAGGGAAATGGACCTTGAGATTGGTTGATTTTCTTACTGAAACTAAGATTTCTGATAATCCAAATTGTTTAAATACCTTTTCTTTCCACTGAAAAATAGGATAAATGAATCCTGCTCAAAGAGTCCAGCTCCAGATCATGTGGAAGAACTAAATGTCATAGTTTGAATTGCTTAGCTGTTGTGAAACTTGTTTTCTCTCTTTATAATGATGGAAAATTTAGGCTCATTAAACATGAGTCTGTAGTTTAATTTCATTCACAATTAATCATTTACCTGTGTCTTGCATTAACATAATTTAGCATACACACTTAAAGGGATGCTTCAGTGCTAAGGTATTGTTATAGCTGGCTATGATGCAGATTTTAGGATGGTTTTGTGTGGGTTTGTCGTGTAGCAGAACCCTTACTTCTGAAAACAACAAACCCAGGGAAGCTCCATGTGCTGTGTGGTCTGCCTGGTGTTCCACAAGGGTTGAGAGCAGCCTTTTATTCAGTGAAGGACATTAAGAAAAGCTTGCTGCTCTGCTCAGATACTTCATACTTGTGGAAACTTGTCACATTGAAGATTTCTATCCTATCTTTGGAAATATTCAAAACTTGAGTGGGCAAAGCCGTGAAAAACTGACCTAATTGGGCCCAGTTTTGAGTAAAAGGTTGGGCCAGGTGCCCTCCAAAGTCCTTTCCATCCTAAATTATTCTGTTTCTGTGTCCAGCTTGGCTGGCATTGACCATGAGGTGAAAAGTTTCTGAGGAGATGCTGCCAAGCATATACATGGCAGAATATGGAGGTCATCTTTCCCAAAATCCTAAGCTAACAATGAGCAGGGTTATACAAGTAGTCCAAATTTAGACAGAAGTAGCAAGCTTCTGCAATATATATTTTTATAATAAAACAAAAAAACCCTCCCTATTCGGATGAGCTTTTTTGCTTGGATTTGGATTTTGTTTCATGTCAATGGCCTTTGCAGTTTGGTTTTACAGACCAGTGATGAAATGCTAGAATATGATTAACAGTCCCAAACATCTGGCACATGCTTATACTGCTACTTAGACATACTAATCTATAAGCAAAAAAGGAACAAATGGGTTTTGTAACAGGGATACGAAAATTTTTCTGCTTTCAAACTCGTGTCAGTGAGTTTAAATAGGGAAATCAAGATTTCTAAATGGGTCAAATGTAAACCTAAGAACAATCTCATAAGTTACAGTGAGCTCCAGAGCTGAAATGCTGTAAATACAAGAGCTCTGTATGGTTATATAGGAAGAAGAGGACTCTATAGCAGAGTAACTTGTAATTGAGGTTGTTGAACACATCACTTTGCTAGGACTGCTTGTGAGTTTGCCATAGGGCCATGCAACTGGTTTGACATTTTGATTTTCCATGCACTCTCTCTCATGTCTTGTCCCCAGGTATAATTAACTAACTAGTTTTTATTTGGTGAGAAATAAATACTAGCAGAGGGATGCTTTTATCATTTTAATGGCTTGAGGGTTTGTTGCCTATAAAATCAGAAAAACAAACAGTGGTAAAATTTACCCACATTCCTGTTGGTTGTTCTTCCAAAGAGGGAGCTCTGCTACGTGGAGCAGGAATGTCAAGGACAAGGCTCAGACCCCTTTGCCTTTCCCTGGCTTCCTTTAACCCCAGCTGGGAGAACATATACTAAGCTCTTTATAGCGTTCTGACCAGAATTTGGTAGATAAAGAGAATTTCCTGCCTTTGACAGGAAAACAATAAATATTATCCTATTTGCCTTTATTGGCCACATCCAGCTGAGTAAGATTGCTGCCAGATTTGGAGAAACAACAACTCCTCAGCCATGCTCTGAAAAGCCCTGGTCTGTTCAGTAATTACAGAGAGAGCTGGCACGGGCTGGTGTCATTCAACACCACAATGATATTAGTTCTACGTTGGGTGCTTGAGTGACAAATCTCATTCCAAAGGCTAGCTGATTTTTTTCCTAGCTGTAAAAGAGCCATAAAATGAAAATCTGTTTTTTATATAATGTACTCATATCCTTCAAAGCAAGGTTTTCCCCCCACTTTCTCTTTAAACAGCAGTAGAAGGTAATAAATATTATAGGAAAACTTAAAAGAAAATCTTCACAGACAGCTTTCTTTTACTAGCACTAACTGTGTTTTATAGATTGTCTCCATTTTTTTTCCATCTTAAAGATCTAAAACAGCTCAGGCTGTAAAAATATATGATTTTATATGGTCCTAGAAGGACTAGAGAGGTTTAGGCATGGTATTATGAATTAATGCCATTAATCTTTACAGACTAGTCTCTAGCATCAGTCATTATAAGTCTGGTTTCTTACATCAGTTCAAACCTCCTCTTTGCTCTGAAATGTCTTTTTTTCTCTCTCTCCAAATAAACATTCTCCCCCACTGACAGATTAAAAAAAAAAAAAAAAAACAAAGCAAAAGCTTCTCTCTTCTCTGTCTCCTCTTAAAGAATTATCCAGGAATACTCCAGTTTCACCACGCTTTGACTTTGCCTTGATATGTAAGTAAGACTGCATTAAAACCAATTCTGCTAATATTCCATGTCCAGGCTATATTTTAATTGAGAAGCCTTTTAAACCTAAATAAAGCCAGTGATTACATCTAATAGGCAAATCATTCTATTCCCTACAACAACAGGGGGTTTCCCACTTGGTGATTACCCTTCCTTACTTAGGGGTACCTGTGGGTATTCAGTGGGTTCCCCTGGCTGCTCCCCGGCAGTGCCAACCTCGGTGTGCCAGCAATCACATCCTCACACTGCTTGTGTTCTGTCCTATAAACCCACACTGAGGATAATGTTGGGGAGCCAAGCTCAAGAATGCAGCAGAAACGTTTCTGGAAATGTGCCATTTTATTTCGCCTCTGCCCCAGTCTCTAAAAACAAGATGTGTAATAATTATGTTGTGAGGAGGGAATTCAGTCTTGCAAATTAGTCTCTAGTGTCTTTCAGGTATTGTACGCTTTGCAAGCACTGCTGTTAAAAAGACATGGGTGGCCTGACAGTGGCAGCACAGCATGATTGACCTCACATTGCTTCATCTGCACAGCTATTGATTTTTCCTTTTCTCTTCATTGTGACATTTCACATGGTTCAATCCAAGATTCTTCATTTTGGAAATGTCAAGTTGAAGGTAGTTTTGGTTTTGTTTGTTTTGGGGTTTTTTATTGTTTGAAAAGAGTAATTTTTGAAATGGTTTGCTACTTACCCTTTTTCAGACAGTCAGCTAAGCACATCAGCACTGAATCAAGCCAGGGCTGAGTGTATTTTTTTCCCTTCATAGTGTGTTCCAACGTGCCTTTTTACTGCGTGGCTAATTGTGTCAAAGTCAAAGATAGCAGCAGTGTTTTGGGTAGATTTCCAGCATCTCAGCACATTGCATGAGAAAAAGCTGTCTGGGGATAAAAGCCTGTGTGCAACATCACACTGTGCGATGGGAAAGCAACAGAAAGCAGTCATGGAACATAGTAATGCAGTCTGTGTTACAGAAATAACAGACAGCATTTCTGACATTTATTCAGCACCTAATAATTAGAGCTGTGGTCAGCAGTTGCATGGGGCACAAGAGCCTGAATGGAAAGCACCTGATCTGAACAGAAGAATGTAAGCAGCCCCACGAGCTTGGAGCTGATGGTATGAACCTGGTGCAAACGCCTGGTCCCACTTTGTTCCTGTTTGCACCCCGGATACAGCCCCTGACTGAAAGCCAAAGAGCTTCCAAAACACAGAGCAGCCCTGCCTGTGCTCCTCCTGGGTGCTGCAGCACCCATTTGAAGTGCTCAGTGTCTGCTGGAAATAAAGCCTAGGATGTTTGTTCGCTGTGCCAGAGCCCCCCAAACCCTTGGAGCCACACACCAAACTCTGAGTGAGCAGGTGGGCACAGAGGAGCTGGCCACCAGGAGACCCCAGAGGGTGTCCCCAGGGCTGGGACTGCACTTGGACACAGCACTGTGGTCAGGAGACATGTGGTTCCCAGGACAGCCCCAGGAAACTGCCTGTTGCTGTGTCTGTGTGCTGTCCAGCAGCCCTTGTGCTGCCCTGCCCCACTGTCAGCCAGGACAGGGAGCTGCCCATGAACGTGTGGGAGCTGCTTTCCTGCTTTCTGCAAAGACCCAAGAGCTCAGAGGTGACCCCTTCCATGGACACCCACTGCTGCTGCTCCAATTGCAGCAGGCTGTGGTCCATCTCTAGCCCATGGAGCTTTTCTCTCTGTACTTTCCATTTCCAGACCACCCCACTCGCTTTCTGGTCTCTTCTCACTGCCTCCTCTCCATGGGACAGAATGGCTTTGCTGAAGCTGTTCTTTCTGTCCCAGTTCCCTGTGGTCCACACTACGTGTTTGTCCTGCCCCACAACGCAGCATCTCCCCTCAGGCTGACCCTGGCCACTGCTTCTTGCCTTGTCTTGGTGGAGTATTTACAGACAATATGATAAACAGGGCATGGGAAATGGAATTTTGGAATGGTGAAGTGCACGTGGTTTCCTTGTGCTGTGGTTGAGATTAAGGTGGTGACCTGTGCAAGCAGGTGCTGTCAGAGGAACCAAGAGGAAACATTTGACAGAGGGGAGTATCTCAGTGCTATGGAGGTTGATTCATTAATTTTTGAAAAGCTTCTCTGTTCTTTGCTATCTGTTTAGCATTACCCAGGCATGGTAGCAGCTGCATAAAGCTCGGTCCTGTTCCCATGTCCTCACCAGCTTATTATTCAATACACTTGCTAGGGTCCAATTTTCTTCAGTGCTGGTGATTCAAAATTCTTCTATTAACTCCTACTACCATTCTTATGACATTATAGAGATGCCCCTAAGCAAATAAGAATTCAATATTCTGTAAAAGAAGTTCATCTGAATTTGAAATACGAGATTTTATGAACTGCTGGCTCCAGTACACCCAGCATTCAGCCCTTTGCTGAGGTTATTCACTTCCTTTCCTTGAGGTTTCACAGGTGTAGACAGTGATCTGTTTCTCTAATTTTTGTTTAAAAATCTTTCATGGTACTCAGAGTTGCATCAATTTTTGTTAAGCTTTATAGATGTTTATTTAAGGATTATCCATATACAAATGCCCATGTCAATGTTCCATCAATATTGGTGGTACCCTCTAAGTACTCTGTGGGTTAAGGCAGAAACCAGGCTATGAATAACCTGCATGCACTTTCAAAGCAAAACATGTATTTATTAAAGAACAATTGAGCAGCTGGTAGTACCAATGCATTGGTAAAGGTGTCTTTGTGAAAACCCAGGAAAACCTTTCCCACTCCTGCTCCTATAACTAGATGACAGGCTGGATAGCAAGTCTATTCAATGTCTGTCTATTTAAATTAAATTACATGGCCTCTAACATTTTTATTGTTAGTTTGATATTTGCAATAATTTCATTGCTTTCTTTTAATCTGAGAAATGGTTAATGCCTTTTTGTGAAGTCCACAGGGAGCGCACTCTGACAAACAAAGCAGAAGTTTTTGTGTCTTCCTAAATGTTTTTAAATCTTGCTTGTACAGGAACCCTGGCAATGCTCATGTGTTCCAAATATTTCTCATTTCAATGATTTCTTCTTGCAGTATTTACTGTTCTAACCATGTCTTGGCTAGAATGCTCCTTACATTGAGTCAGGGGAGGGGGTGAGCACAGTGATGGGCACAGCACACCGACAGAAATGGTCTCTTAAATGAACGTGTTATCTCAGCACTTTAGATTGTAGGAAAGTGTCCTTATCACGAGATTTACAGGTGGCCACTCATAAATAAATGTATTTTATGACAGATCTTGGAGAAACAGGAGGACAAGAAAATGAGCCAGAGATATTTACTCTGCTCTTGGTGATTCCTGGGTGTTCTGCAGCCATTCAGTGCAAGTGTTATCAGTTACATTATTAAATGCACCCAGTAAATCATTTCCTTACACGTTCTCTTTTGCCTTTGGAAGTAAAAAACTGGTATTTTTTCAAATTCTGCAGGACAATTAATGAGCGTGTTTGTAAGCTGTTAGACCATATTTCAAAGTAGAGCTCCTTGAATCAATGATCTTGAATTATCCCTGCCAAAGTGGTTGTCATTTTCTGCTGATAGTTTGGAAATAACAACATTGCTGCTGAGCTCCAGCTCAGCTTTATCCTTTCATTCCATGGCACTTACTGGAGCAGCAGTCTTGAGACTGATTGAAGGCGATATGAATAGGAGTCATGGTTTTTCTACATGTAAATGTGGTATTTATTCTAGTCCTTTATCAGCATCTCTACACCAAATTCCAGCCCAAAACACAAGGCCGTACTGTGCCTATTTTCTGAGATATTTCTCAACCAATATAGTTAACTATAGCTCATCCTTTTATTAAATAAATTTGTGGTTAAATGCCATTAAATATTAATAATATTTTAAATATTTCGAATTAATATTTAGTGGAAACACTTCTTAATTATATTAAATATAAATCTTGACTCAAGTCCTGGGATTTCACATTTGTCTTTTATTTCCCTTTCACTCTTCCTGGGATTTCACATTCATCCCTTTTAGCTCATTTTCCCCCTCTAGCTCACTGGGAAATCACTTGAAAAGTGTAAGGTTCTGCTGGGGGCTCCCTAGGAGGCAGTAGTCAATAAAACAAGATCATGGACTATCTCCAATAAAGTATTGCTGATTCCCAGAAGAATTAACACAGTTGTGCTCCATCTAATTCTTGCTTCTGTTTGTGAATGCCAGCACAGACAAATAATAAGAAAATTCCAATGCTGCCAAACCCTATAAAGTGCTGAGCGCATTACGGGGTTTTTTGACAAATTTTGTCAGACTGTAATTCAACAAGGAGTAATGAAAGTAAAAGATAAATGAAAATTGAATGCAAATGTGATTTCAAACTAAACAAGGCATCTGTCTTCCATCAGCCTGTCAAATGGGGCAGAAACACAGGTCTGGGAGCAGGCAAACACATTGTATTGCCATTTGTGGCAATCACCTTGCTCGCAGAGAATGGAAGCAGCACACCCTTCCCCATTGCATCAGGCGTGGTGATTGAGCCATCCTAACTTAGGGCAGCAGGTCCTAATTGGGAACTGTTATCAGCAAAGAAAACAAAGATGGCCTTTGGGATGAAACTGAAAGATGAGGTGTCAGAGAAAAGGCTCCATCCTGGCAGGTACTGCAGGTTCTCCTCAAGGGTGGTAATTGGAAGTAATGAGGAGTCCTTGTTGAATGACCTTGTGCATCTGCTGTACAGCTATTCAATCTGTAACTCACTTTCCATCAATTGCACTGTTAGGAAAATTAAAAGTGCCATCAGAAAGCCCTAAAACTGAACAGCACACGCTCTGCATATGCTCCCAGCTCTTTAGCCTGGGCCTGGGGGTGGCAGAAGTCCATCTCAAACCTTTGGTTCGTGCCAAAGTGCAGTGTGTTGATGGGAAGGTGCCCCAGTGACAGAGCTGGGAGGGCATGGCAGGGTGTGTTTGGCAGGCACAGAGGCACCCACGGCACCAGCTGAGGGTGCAGTGCCTGCTGGAGCCACCGTGCTGCTACGAGGCCACCTGGATGGGGGCATGGAGAACACGCTGTGCTTTCCCTCCCCACCACCCCACCCCAGGCCATTTACAGTCCTTCACAGAGCACGACTGAGAATGCACTGCCAGTTTGACAACAAAATTGACCACAAAATTCTGTTTTGTCAGAATAACGATAGCAAAGTAAGAATATAAACAGTTTTAGCTTTTACAAGTGAAATATTTCAGCCTATTGCAACGTGCAGTGATGAACTGTGTTAAAAAATTCCTTTAAATTATCTTCCCCTTTGCTGTGTTTTAATGGAGTTGGATAAACTCGGAACTGTAAATATACAGGATGGATTTTTTTGTTCTTCTTGATACTTGGTCAAATTATGAAACCAAAGTTTTTGTGTCCATATAATTTTCTTCATTAAGGTGGAACATGAAGTTGTAAGTACTAATAGAAGGGTCTGTTTCAAACCGTCTTTCAGATAAGTTGTCTGCTTTTGAAAAAGAAATGTTAGGATCTTGATATAACTGTGTGAGCTGCTCTGGAAAGGTTAGTTTGGAGATGGTGTGCATTTCTTTCTATAGGCAGCTCTAAGGAAAGCTGACTCTGTGTAGTCACCCTTTGAACATGTGGAGTTTACTGTCACTGCTCCACATCCAAACTGCTTACCTGTGACTTGCAGTGCAAAGAAGCTGGGCAGCTGTGACTCTGAGAGCTCAGTGCATTGGGAATCCTAGGGTATATGATCAAACACATGTATTTCAGAATTGATAGCAATTTACATATGATCTTTAATTGTGACAGCCTGCAGTTGTAAGGCTCTCCATACTCTGAGTGTTGGACAGCCTGCTGGAAGCGACAGGGAAGCACAAGTGATGCCCTCATTTAGGAAATCACCTTTTGCTTTCCCTGCTCTTTGGAATCCTTCGTCTCTCAGATTCAAGCCTTTGAGAAAGGGACCTTTTCCTCCTGCCCATACGTTTCGTGCTGGATCATAAATAATGCATCCTAATGGAGCACTTTGAAGTACTTTTATTGGCTGCTGGTGTCATCTTCAGTATTTATCTTGTCTACGCTCTGCTTCAGCGTTTCCAAAAGCAGTAAATGTAAGGCTCGTGCCTGATAACACTCTAATCTTTATGATTTCATTGACTAAGAATTCAGATGCACAATCCCACTTTTTCCTTCCATCGTATCTTAAGAGCTTTTACCATGTCAGAAGTTGTGCAAGACTAGATTTGCTCTGTCTCAGGAATAATATCCTTATTTTAGTCTCAGTTTACCAATCCCCCTCATTCCTCCAAAGTCTCCTTTTCCATGCTCCTGGTGAAGCCAGCCCATGCAGTTCTGGGATTCATTTGCATTCAGCAGGGCTATAAATCCTGGACCATTTTAGTACATCATTTGGATCAGAGGGGGTTTAATTCTTTAGGAGATATGCTCTGCCTCTGTCTCAAATATACATCCCAAAAAAGCCTGTGTGCTCCAGGATGAGCCTGTGTGCTCACCAGCATCCAAATCTTTGTCATATTGACACTTAAATATGTAAGGGAGAAAGCAGAAAACTTACAGCTGTAAATATAGTTCAAATGGTTAAAGTTTTCCCTTTAAAATTATTATTTTAACTATACAAAGTGTGTTTTTATTGGAATGTTACTGCTTTCAGAGACAAAAGTTTGGGGTTTTTTGGATCTTGGGTGTTTTTTTTAAAAAGTCATCATTTATTCAGGAAGAAATGTTTCAAGGGGTACCTTATAGGAATTTCCACAGTCTTAGGGATAGATACACTTGTTATAAAGAATTACTTGGGAAAATGAAAGAAAAAGTTAAAAAAGGAGGTACTGTGATGCTGCAAATAGAAGTAAAAATAGATTCTTAACATGAACTATAAAAATTCTCTCTAGAACCCTGTCCAGGTTTATTATTTTTCTGGGTTTCCTCCTGTGTTGTCTCCTTCCATCACTGTGGTTGCTTCACACCTCCTAAGTGATGTGCACAGACTTTCACTGGGATGCAGTTTGCTTCCAGTTCAAAATATTCATATTCTCTGTCTCAAAACTTCCCAGTAAATCCCCAAACTTGACTGAAGCCATCTGGCATGTCTCTGTATTCACACTGGCTAAGAAAACACAGTTTAAACTCCCAGAGAAGTTTGTGTCTTTCTTTATCTTTCCTTGCATGGTAGCATTGTAACCATGAGTAGGAAATGTGGGAGCAGAAGGGCTGTTTGGTTGGGGGGTTTCTCCTCTGTAAAGCCAATCTGCAGTAAATGTACTTGCAGAGACATGATGACTGAGAAGGCAGTGCATTGTAAAGCCACCCAGGAGCTGCCTGGTTTCATGCATTTTTAAATTCACGTGCCAGGCAGACTTGGAAACAATCCCTGTTTTCTGGACAGCTCAGACAAAAAGTCAGTTCCTGCCAGGGTGAGCCCCTGGGCTGGGGTGGGCACAGCAAGGACACCCAGCAGGCAGCCTGAGGTGCCATCCCTGTCCCTCAGCCTGCAGATGTTTGCCCACCTGCAGCCAAAGTGACAAGCCTCAGTCACTCTGCTGCCAGGGCACAGAGGAGGCACCTTCAGTCTCTACATATTTGGGGTTTGATCAGCAGCCAAAATTTGCTTATTATCTCTTGACCTGTGGAAGGGCACTAGATATTCCTTGTTTTATGTACTGCAGGATACAGACAGTGAACATCCAAGGTTTTATGAATTCCTTCCAGAATAGATGTGCCACGCCAATTTCATTAAGTAATAAATCTTTCCACATGAGTTTTTCCATCCAGTCCCACCTTTACTGAGTTAAATGGTTGCTGTTTTGATAGTGATGATACTTAAGACAGCGCTGAATTCTTAAACCAAGAGATTCATGTTAAGGAGTATAGCTCATGCTTTGCAGAAATTAATGTCTCAGCCACTCTGAGGCTTATGAAAAAAAGACCAATCCAGTAGTGTATGAATTTCAGCACCTACTTTGCATGATTATAAAAATCCATGGGCAATGCAGATGTCTCTTGGAAAATCCACTCACAGGCGGGCTAGTATTTCAGCTCACCCCTTTTTTGGGTACAGCTAACTCCCTGTAGACATTCCATTCAGTGTCCTCACAGTGCCTCCCTCCACGGGAGCTTTTCCTTTGCTGCTGCAGGAGTCTTGATGTCTTGAAGTCTCCTTGTCACTGCATTTCCATTAATGCACGTCCTGCAGCCTTCACTCATCCTCAGCCCCAAACCCCCATGGCTCAGAGAGGACTCCTTCCATTTCTGGCCATGGCAGAGCAGTTTGCCCACTGACAAACCTGCCCCTGGCCAGAGAAGCAGGACATATTTCCCCCAGGGAGCCAGGCAAGTGCACATGCCCATTGCTAAGAAATGCCCACCTTTGGCTGCCCAGCAGGTCACCTTCTGGCAGAGCAGCTGTCTAGGTGTGCCCTTTGGTAGTGGGGGTAGCACACAGTGCCTCAGCCTCCAAAGGAGCAGAATAATAGCTTTGTGTGCTGTCCTGCATGTGCAGCAGGTTCAGTGAGAAGACACCACACTTACCCCCACCATGCATGCACACAGCAAGAGGAAAATGCAAAAAAACCAATAAAAATAAAGGACCAAGACTCTTCATGGAGCTACCAAGCACCAAACCATACAGCCACTGCTCTCCTCTTCCATTCAGTGTCTGTTCTGTTGATTTTACAAAAGAGCAGCTGTTTGGGATCACACTGTTGGTTCATCTGGCTTCATCCTCTGTCTATCAGAGCCAAGAACTGAAGATTAGGGCTGAGTAAGGGAACAGGAGATGTTTGCAAGATGCATTTCCTGAATGCTCACCTGGTTTCTGGCAGGTTGTACTTTGGGGACATCCTTGGCCAGTGGCAGTTTAACAATTTATTGTTAGATTTGTGTTAGAAAGGAATCTGTGGCATCCCTTGGCAAGGAACGCAGCAGTTTGATTTCCCATGTTAAGAATCACATCCTTTCAACTTCACTCAGGATGCAAAATGCTCTTAGAATGTGCACATAATGCCATGGCATTATGAAGATCTGCTTGGTTCTCCTTTCCTTTGTAACCCCTAACATTTCATCTAAGCTTTTTTGTTACAGTTGAGCACAGAGCTGGCATTTTCACATGTCTATTTATTAGAACTCAAAAGTCTGTCTCCTGGGTGGGAATGGTCAGCTCAGAGTTCATGTTGCTTATTAGCTTAGGGTTTCTTTTTCCTTGTACATCCCTCTCCTCTGACTTTCCTCTGCCATTCTATTATCCAGTCAGTCGATCTCACAAAGTCCTTCCACAGTTCCTCACAGTTAATTCTCCCTTTTTACTACCCTGGTAAGTTCAGAAGACTTATCATGTTAAAGCACCTCAGGCTTGCCAGCCTGCCCATGCAGGCCTTTATATGTAATGTGTAAATATGTGTTATTCAGAGAGAAAAAATATTGCATTCACTTCTCAGTGAATGAGAGAACAAGTTTGTATAGCTTGGTAAAAAGGTATTTTAAACTTGTGAATTGAATATTTGCAGTATGGACATGTTTGAGACACAGAACAGAATTATGAGAGCTGAATATTTCCATTATGTATTTATCATAACAACGCTTGTATTTTACAATTTATTCTTCTGAATTATAAAACCAGAAATCATTCTTAAAGAGGTGAAATCTTCTTAATTATTTCATCATGTTTAAACATTGAAATATGTCAGCTATTGTCTTCCTTGCTAGTTCCAGTTACCTGGGAGTGCTAATAAATGTCTCCTATCAGCAGTTTTGCATTACTGTTGTATTCAGGATTGTGGGCTTAGGAAACATCCTGTAATAGTGATTATTGTTATCTTGGAATCTGAAGCACCACACTTGAATTTTTACTTATTTTAAAAGGAAGTAAGCAACATCTCTGAACTATAGATGTGGGGGCAGGATTATCCCTGAATACCTGATGGGAGGTTCTGATGAACAGAAGTGTTCAGGGAATGGTTTTCAATATATTATGTTATGATATCAAAGTTATAAAACAGAGTAGGCTTAGAGTCATTGTTTTCTTAAAAAAAAAAAAAGAAATGGGATGAACCTTGTGTCTCAGCTCCCTGAGAGGAGACACAGAGCAGGGACCAGACCCTGTTTGTACACAGTCCTGATGCTCCCAGCTCGGGGAGTTCCCATGGAATCAGGTGGCTGGAGGAACCAAGAGCAGATGAACCCCGTGCTGCAAACATGATGGGACCTGAGCAGAGAGTGAGGGTTGATAATAAACACTGACAGACTCAGAGCTGTAGCAGTTAGAGGGGTTCGTTCTCTGGGCAGCTGAACCGTCTCTTGTCAGCCAGAGCTATGAATTCATTATCAACATTGCCTTTCTTCCTCAACATCTTATGCAGTCAAAGAGGAATTTTTGGAAGGACATTTCAAGGGAAAATCAGCTTAAATAGCATAAGCAGCTGCAAACTTGATCACAATGTACCTTCCCAACCATGTCATGAGTAGTTAAGTCAATGCTACAAGTAATTTGTGATCGTGGTCATTAATGAAACCCAGAAAATTCTGATTTATTGCAGAGTTAGCATGATGGCCCGGGAAATTAATGTCATGGATTTGGGATCCTCAAAATGGTGACAAGTATGTTTTAGGGTGAAAAATTGCAATAAACAAGTAGTCTGTTTGTTTCCATTAATTATTTTCCGTAAGTTTATTAGCGCAGAATTAGTCTGTGAAGGCAGAATAATATTTTTTAGAAAACTATTAAGAAGTTATTCTGTACTATTTATTTTGTTGGTATTTTTAAACTTTGCGTTTGATCACATTTTGCTGATGCATTTTCTGAAATATATATATATATTTCTCTCTGAATAACATATTGACATATATTTTTTCCCTATATCAAAGATTTCCTTACTAGTTGCTGTGTTCTGTTGGGGTTTTTTTGCCCAGATTTCACCATATTTTGTAGTGTTTGAGTACAGAGGGACTTGAACTGATGGCCTGTGGTAGGAATTGAGAGATGGAGGTGACAGGAACAGAGATCACTGCCAGTTCCTGAGACATGGGGAGGAATTAGAGGGTCTGACTCTTTCGGTTTGTTTATTTTAAACATCCTGTGTGCACACCCTGATTTTCTCTCCAGACTCATAACTGAATCACAAAGCAAAATAGGCAAAGACAATTCTTTTAAATACTAAAGAAGGATTCAAAAGACGAAGATACTTAATGGTAGAAGTAAAAGAGGCTGAACAATAATTTCCTCATGAGATTATTATTTCAATGTAACAATATTGCTTGGAATTAACAGTGCAATGCCAGTGTGTGACCCTGGTGCTCAACATGGGCTGTCAAACTGAAAGGTGCCTGTATTCTCAAGTCCTGCTTTTCTTCCTCTGACAATAAGCTATGATGGAAGAACATAAGAAAAGTTATCAAATGACCCTTCTCCATGTGAGGTCTTCCAGCTCCCAGCAGGTTAGTTAATAAGGAGTGTTTTCTCTGTTTCTTGCCTCAATGTCTGTCAACCTTCCTAACTTTTTGGAGGCCACAGGATTTTTATGGTCCTCTTTAGAAAACAACCAGTGCCAAGTCTGCCCATGTCAGTAGGTCACCCAGACTTTGTTCCTTGGACAAGAAGAGGCTGTGAAGGACAGCAGTGCTCAGCTGTCCTCCTCAAACCATCCTGCTTCTTTTTTATCCTGTAGGAAACACCTTTGCTGTGTAGGGATGGGAGATGGAGAATAGACTTGGGGAAAAACTACAAGGGCAAAGTTTAGCACGCAGAATGCTGAAGAACACAAAAACTGATCATGACAGTGCCAAGAGAAAGAACGAAAATACCAAAGTGGCATAATGGAAGAGTCCTGAGAATTCAGTGGCTCCTGCTAGGAGGGCAGTCACCAAATAAGGAATTTATTGGAAATAAAAGACAGGCTCCTTAAGCTAAGAGCTGCATTGACCTGGAAGTGGCTCAGGTTTCTTTCTCACACAGATCTCTGTCAGGAGGTTGCCCACCCTTGAGTGTGGGTATGTGTAATAAGTATTAAAGCCTCAGCTTCAGGGCAGGAGCTGACTAGTAGCAAATAGTTGAAGAAGCTTCCCTTCTGAAAGGTTATTCCATAATTGCCAAGGCTTCCAACAAACCTTCCTTTGAAACATATTCTACTGCCTATAATCTGATCAGATTTCTAGGCAGTGCTTCTTTCTTGGTGTTTTGATTTTTATACAAGTCAGAAAGATGAAAACTCTTTAGGTCGTGGTGGTTTTTAAACTCTGTGGAGTTTTGTCTTTGCGAATGAAAGCGACTCAATCTTCCTGAAAGGGGAAAGCACAAAAAAGACATTTAATTTTCAAATGCATTTAACATTTGTGTTTTCAGAATATCAGCCCAGTAGTCCAGAGTGAGCCACTGACCTTTTGTGAATCTCTAGACATAAGAGAAGTTAGAGGCTGGTGGCTGGTTGCTTTTAGGGTTGATTTGCCCTGATGCTTCTCTCCATCACCCTGAGAGTCTGTCCCCAGCCTCAGAGGGGGGCAAATATCCCCTTGGTCTAACTTAAAGAAGACATAAATGATCCTTCACTCCAGAGCTTGTTCCCCTAGGTTTTGTCTATGGTTTTCTGATAACCTGACCTATTCATGAATTCTCTCTCTATCACTTTCAGTGTCCAAGCTAACTGGCTACCTCAGGTATGTCTGTGTGACACTGCTGCATCATATAGATATACCCAACTGCAACAAAACCCAACAAACCACTATATTTAGGATGCTGACATATCAAAAATTACTCTTGCACTGCTCTAGAGGTCCCCTTTAAAGAAGATCCACCTCTGAGTTTGTAATGAGTTCTGTGCTAATGGCAGTGATGCATGTATGGAGTGCTGTGGCTAAAACCAGGGCATACATTTGCTCTACTGGCACCCAACACAAGTTCAGCATCAAATCTTCCAACTACAGATTAAAGACCGCTTGCCAAAACTAACCCCCAGTTTTATGGTAATTTGAGTCAAGTCAGATTCAGCCCCACTGGACTATAAACTGAGCACCTGACACACATTTCACAGCAGCACAGCAGTGCTTTTCAGTGATTTGTGTACATCAAATACCAACCATTGACTTCCTGGCCTTCCAGGAGTGTTTCTTGTCTGTTTGCCAGAGTTTAAAAGGCTGTGCTTTTCTGTGCATGGGTCTGCACATTAAAGATTTAACAGATACTTGACCCTATGTAAACCAGGGATACACTAAACCTTTTGGATCTTTTTAGCGTTTATGTAGGATATCATATGTTACACCACTTTGTTTTTAACATCACTGGAGAAATTAATGTATGGAGGCACATTTATTTAGCATCACCGTATTATCAAATACTTTGTGAAAAGCAACATTAGTGTGGAAATTAAAGATGTGCATTTTGTGTTTCTGTGCACTTACACATATTCCCTGAGAATGCTGAAGTACAGCAGCCCTGACATTCTCTGCACATGCCAGCAAACACAGCTTTTACAGGAGGTTCACAGGAGATGTCCAAATAAAATATTCATTGTCTTCTTGCTGAAAGAAAAACCCCTTTCAGACCTGTAAAGTACTGTTTCACAGAAAATGACTTACAATCTGATCTAGTCTCCTATTTTTGATACAAACAAGAGCAGCAAAGACTTGCTGAAGGGAGAGTACATTCTGTGTTTGCCTTTGTTACATCGCGGGATGAGTGGCAATTAATGGAGTGAAAAGATTGAAGATTTCCCGGTGCTTTTTAACCTGCTTATTTCATTTTCCAGCTTCTGAGATCAATTTAGCAGCAGGAAGTTGTGCAGAGCAATTTGGTTCCAGTTGACCCTGGAGGGGTCGTTGCTGAATGAGGCTTAGTTACAGCTCTGTTTCCTTAATGACACCTGGCTGCAATAAATGACACCTTCTTAACCTCAAGTTGTTCTTCCAATAAACTCATAGCGGTTCCCAGGGTACCTTGGGGGCTGAAAACAAGGTTCTCTGGAGAAATGTATCCCCACAGGTTGTGCCCACATCACAGGGCACCTGGCAAAGCTGGTGAATTTTTCTCTTGTGTAAGGCACTGGCTGGAACACATCCTTCTTCACGCTGATTGACAGCACTAGAGCAGCAATCTGAGTCTGCTGATAAACCAGTTTCTCCCTCCTCCTCTCTTTTAGCCCAGGTTTCCTATAAAAGGAAACCCTGTGAGCCACTGTGCCTTCTTTGTTAGAGGGATCCTGCCTGTGAGGAGCAGTACCCCAGCTGACAGGCAGTGATGTCCCACAGTGCCTGAGCTGGCAGGAGCAGGGAACAGTCCAACACACAACAACATCTGAGCTTGGGAAGCAGCAAATCTGAGCCTTAAGGACTCAGTGTGCTGTTACTGCCGCTGTGGGTGCCACAGCAGGGTTTACAGGAGCTGATGGGAAGGGCAGTGACTTGTCTGGGGTGGCCTCTTGCCCCCTTCCCTGTGCCTGATCCATTAACAAATGCCTGGAAGAAGCCAATGAAGTGCAAGGCTTTGGTTCCCCGTTCAGCCCTACAGGTCGTTGCTGCCTGGTGTGAGATGGTAATAGCAACACCAACCCTAGCACTGCCTTCTGCCAAACAAGGACAGCGCAGCTCTGGCTTTGGGAGAGCTGTTCCCTCAGGAATCCCAGGGACCTATGGGATCTTTAAGCCACTTCTTGCCTCCTGCTGCTCCAGCCACAAAAGGCAATGGAAGGGAGCCAAAAATCTGCTTATTCTGATCAAAGTCCCTGTGGTCGTCAGAGGCTGTTGATTTGACAATATTTCCATTTATGTGACATTTTAGTTTTGCCCACTGTGCTTTTTTGAACTGAATTTATTCCACTGGCTTCAGAAATGCAGAGCATAGAAAGGAACTCTGTAAAACATATGTTTATGTAAAGCATTTGTTTGATTGCTTTAAAAAACAAACCCTTGTAATTAAGATATTTTAAATTCTTCACTATGATATAAATTATCCCAAATATCTCACAATACTTTTTATCTTTGGGGGTTGTGCACATACACCTCACCAGAGGGAGCAGAATATCCACAGAGTCTGACTGACAGCTGATAAGGCTTTATTTTATACAAATATTTTAAGTCTCTTCGACTAAAATCCACTTTGAAGGATGGGAAACTGAGCAGGTCCTGTAAAGGAGTAAAGATCTAGGGGTGCTGCCGTCTCAAGCTTTCAAAATGAAGAATGGCAGCACATTCTGTAAGTAAAAGGAAATCTGTAGTGTTCCAAAATAGTGTGCATGAATAATTACTGTCTTCCTGCATAAGATCAGCAAGAGATGAAAGAGAAATTAAGCAGCAAGGAAGAAAGAATTGCATTATGGAAGATAGGAAGAAAAAGGTTGTGCTGGATCTACATTTACCCTGGAGGAGATTTGGGGGGTGCATCTCTCATGACCTTTAGCTCCCAGCCCTGCAGCACAATCCCCTTTCTGACAAGGTTTTTGGGTTCAGTTGCCTTCCATCCACCTCCTCTGACCAAGCAAGGAAACTCTGCAAGGGGAGAGGATTTAAGGCAGAGATGATAATTAGAACTTGCTGCAGGCCTGTTTTCAGTACGTGAATGCTTCAAAAGGACCAGAGGACTATGCTGTCTTTTGAATGCAAACCTTTAGGGAAATGGTGTAAGAAAATGAAGTCAAACCCTTTTTTTTTCACTCCAAACTTGTTAATTTGCTAGCTCTAGTGCCTTGTCAGGAAAACACCATGGTCCATTTTGAACTCCAAGGTTAGTGCCACTCATAGTATCCCCCCCAAGCATTGCAACTGTGAATTGCCACTGAAATTATTAGACAGATAAGAGAGTAATGTTATGGGAAGACTCAAACATCTTATCTGGTCACTGTACTAATTGAAAGTAACTTTGTATGGTAAGAAAACAACTTCTTATTGAATTCATCACAAACCCAAAGATGTTTCATCCATGTGGACATCTTTAATATACAGAAAGATGGGTTGTGAATCAGGGGGATTTATAAAAGTTTAATTTCTGTGCGTATTTCCATGACTTTTCCATGTAAACTCATGCTTAGTTTTCAGTCTCTCATATTCACAAACACACTCTTCCAACAAGAAAGTGCTCGTGTACTGCAAATAGTGGAAGTTATTGACATTCACATTGTATATTAGGATAGCTCAGTCCAAAGATTAAAGAAAATCTCTGGAGCACAACCAGAAGAGACTATAAACACAGGTCTCCTGGATCCCTATCACATTCCTTGATCATAAAATAGCCTGTCTTCCTTTATCCTACAAAGACAGAAACAGAAAGATGAGCAAACAGGCACAAAAGAAAGAGGGAAGGACTCATAATCGTGTTGCATCTTCCCTCTGCCAGATCCTTCCTTGGCCATAATACTGCAGGCACTCCCATTGATCAGGAAATGTTTCATCATTGCCAGTTCTCTTACTGGAGTAAAATGTCTCCTCTAAGGAAGCACCTTTTTACTGCTTATTACCTTCCTAATAGACTTTCTAGAATCAGAAAGGAAATCAATATTTTTCTTACTCTGCCCTGAAATAACTTTTTTTTTCCTTCACATCTCAGTCTTTTTTATCGCTATGTATAATATAAAATCATACTCAGGGTCCAATAGTATAAGCATTCTAATATAGTTACAGAACCTAGGCTGGCAAAACACTGGATTAATATTATAATATAATATAATATAATATAATATAATATAATATAATATAATATATAATAGCATTTTCTGGTATAGAAAAAATGCAAAGAGTGTTTTTACCATCCACAAAAACACTTGAAAATTGAACCTTGGTACATCTCTGTTCTATTTCATTAATTTCCTAGCATTTTTGTTTAATGGGTTTGGGATTATTAGATAACCATAACTTCTGCTGTGTTAAACATAGTTTACTGTGCAGTTTAATTTGTGCCATTAATCTGGGATATAAACTGCAAAAAGTCCTTTCCTCCTGAGGAACAAGAAAGTTTCCAGAGAAAAGACACTGAAATCCAGTCATCATTTAAAATACACATTTTTTGTCCTGTCTGTAGCATATGAGAAAAAAAGGATTCTGAAAAAGAGAAGCCAAAGAAGTTTAGAATAAAATCAGCTCGCTCTGAATTAGGGAATGACCTTTCATTATTCACTAGAAAATTTGGAAAGACTAAGAAACTTATCAAACTACATTAAATGAGGAGCTCGCCTCCTTGTAGCTGACTCATTGTAATCCAAGGAATTGATAACAGTGTAGAGGAGAACAGAGAACAGATGGTGCAAAGAATGCTCAGCCCAAAAGAGAGCTCAGTGCTGAGCTCCAGAGCCAGGAACATCCCTCAGCCTAGGACCAGCAGCAAGAAAATGCTGCCATTAAAGTGATTAAAAGCCATGCTCAGCTTCTAAGCTTTTTTTTTTCAAATGGTTTCATTGGGTAACCAAATTAGAGTTCTGCAGCTACTGGGTTTGAAACAACTAATTAAAGAACTTCCCATTGATTCATCATAGGGACATTAGAGCAGTCTTTAGAAATGGGAAAACAGGATTTACCTATCTTACAATTTTCTGGTTAAAAAGAGCTTTACCAGTAAATGGATGGGATCTTTAAGGTCTAATTGGCTTCTGCTCTAGTGAGCAACAGTTATAGGAAGCTGAAATGTCTCCATAGAAAAAGAGCAAAACAAAAGACACAGAACCTGAGCTGGCTGCAGCTTTTAATCACTTGGGTTTGTCTCTGTCTTTCTATCATAGATTTCGGACTGGAGTCTTGTATGAGAAATGCAGGAGCATCCTTCTGCACGTGCAAGAAGTGGTCACTGGTGGCTCTTTGGTGTCTTTTTGTTATAAAGTACACTATTTTTTGGGTTTGTTTTTCTTTTTTTTTTTTACCAGTGCCTCAATATAAACACAAATACTTCTGATATGCACAGCCTTATCCACACACCTCTGCATTTTCATTGGGAGGATTCAGTGCTGCTGAGTTGTTTCCCAGGATGAGGACTTGGGTTATTTCTTATCCTGAACTCTGGAGAGCTCTCCCCATGTGCCAGGGCTGTGCTTTGGCATGCAGTGCCCCAAATGGAGGAGTCACTGCAGTGAGCTCTGGCAGAAAACCTGCGTAAAGTGCTGAATGCATTTGGAAATCAGGACCCACAGAGAAATCCCCCCCAGGAGTACGCAGGAAAAGCTTATAAAGGTCAGGTCATAGATTGAAGATGTTATATCAGCAATCTGTGCTTTAAAAGCTTCAGGGGGACACGAGTATCATTTCATCTGCAGCTTAACCTGGTGTTTGCTGTAATCAATCCTGATCATTTCACAAGGATTGGGTTGTCTGGCCAGGGGACCCCAAAGGCAACGAGGTGAAGCCACAGTGGGGTGGGAAGGAGTTCCTGCTGAGGTCTCACCCTGGAGCAGGCACACAGGGTGCACCAGGGGCATCTCAGAGCCTGCTGTAGCTCCCTGAGAGCCACCTGTAAATCACAGCTCAGGATAAACACATTTAAGTGAGCAGTGCCCTCCTGGGCCCTTGGCAGTGTTTGGCAAACACAAATCCTGTTTGCTGCCTCCTGTTTTCCTTTAAACAGACCTTCCTCTGTATCTTGCTTGGAGTAGCTGATTTTATCCCACAGAAATATTAGGAGAGCTCAGCTGCACCCTCAGTTTCAAGAGCAAAAATTTCATGTTAACTGAGGGAGTAGTTCCATGTACCCAGGGATAACATTTTGCTCCAAATCCTATGAATGGTTTTCATTCGTTTGTATTTTATTCTGTTCAGTTACTTACAGTATGCTTTTTGAGAATTTCCTGAAAACTAAGTTAATCCTTTTTCAGCACGGCAGGAAATCTTTTTTTCCCTCTGATACCTTTGCCTCAGCCCTGTGGTTAACATGGCATTAAGGGTAGAACAGTTTCCTGGGTAAGCTCTGTGTTGTGCACTTAGTACTTTGATAGGGGGTTTACATTTGGCATTACATGTTGATTTGGGGGGTTTTGCACATCAGAGGGGTCAGGACTATTACCCCACACAATAGTTATCCAAAGGGAGGATAGACAGTGGATGGAAGTTCATTTTCTCTCTCAGAGATGTGCATGTCTGTGTGTAGTGTTTCCCTTTTTTAAAAAGGCAAACAACCAGGTTTGTTTTCTTCAGCGTTTGTTTGCATTCTAGACTTTATTTATTGTTTTCATTTCTTATGCTTCCTGAAATATTTACAGGGAAGAAAAGTGAGGTGCAAAATTTTGTGACTAGCAGCAGATTCTTATTTCTAGGGAGACTCTTTCATTCAAAAGATAAACCCAGAAGTCATGAAAATGTGTTATTTTTAGGAGAAAGCTCCATGGAAACTTAGAGGATGTAGGGTGAGATTCATAATAGAGAGGAATGGGGGAGGGTGTGTAATAAACTGATATTTTTTAGAGGAAAGACAAATGGTGCAGGCTGGGAGCTGCTTATGGTAGCTGGTTTGTTCAGTGTGCTCACTTGTTGAACAGCATGGTTGGGTTTCCTGTAATGTTTGGGAAAGATGCATATCAATACTATTAAAACATTAGTGTCTGGAGGTTGTTAGACCTCCTCTGACATGCTTGACCAGATTAATAAAATAAGCCAAGATCGTTTCCAAGAACGCAATTTTTGCACCGTTTGAAATCACTACATAGATAACCCCGTATCTTTTTTTCCAAAAGGGCAGCAAAACAGTTTCTTAGAACTGGCCATCCCCGCAGTGAGCTAATTTGGCCCTCGGGTGTGTGCTGCCCTCCAGAAGCTGCTGGGAGCAGCTCCTGCTGGCTGTGCTGCAGCCTCAGTGACAGCAGGTGGGTTTGGGGGCACCTTCGCCCCCCAGAGCCCCATCCCTGCCCTCCTGCAACAAGCTGGCCCTGCCATGCACAGGGATGCCCCCCCAAGGGCTGGGATGCCCTTGCTGGCAGGAATAGGGTTCACTGTGCCTGGTTTGTGCTGTGTCACTTCCTTTTTGACCCCAAGGAGTAAACCCAGTGTGCGTTTTCACACAGCTGGATGATGACATTCAACCCAGAGTCACCCGAAGGCAGAATTTGCTGTCTCTACATGTGGTTCTGCTCTGGCCACGATGTCCTGGGAGCGGTGCAGCTGTGGCAGGGACCAGCCCTGGGTTTGCTCTTCAGAAGGTGCTCTGCACTCCGGCACAGGAGTCACTAGTGTGCAGTGGAGACACTCATCCAGGTTCTATGGTTTCCCTGAGGATTGCCATCTGTCGTGCTTTGCTGTGCAGAGGTCACTCAAAGTTACCTCGGGTTGGTGTCCTCAGACAGGAGGTTGGAAGGATAAACCGTGTGCTTCGTCTTTAACCCTTAGTTATCCTTTTCCCTTTCAGCACCCACCTTGATAGGTATGGTAAGGAAGGACTGGGCTTCCCAAAACAGCATTGCCCTCTCCTGGCAAGAGCCGGACTTTCCCCATGGAGCAATTCTGGACTACGAGATCAAGTACTATGAGAAAGTAGGTCTCGCTTACAGCATCACCCAAACTCAGCTCCTAAAGAGCAATGTGTTTCGTATTTTTAATAGTCTTTTTTAAAAATCCTTTAAGCTTTTCGCTTGATCCCACGTACAATGCTATGTATGCTAAAGCAGACATTTCGGTTTGTGCTGATTTTCTGTCGTTTTACCTCTGCCTTGTTAATGACTGTCTTGTTTCACATCAGAATCAAACAGAGCAGTGAGCAGACTGTACATACACTTGTCTCATAGTAGCTACATTTACAAACGTGGAGAAATGGGTCATATGCTTGAATATATTTTGATTTATGGGCTCTCAAAACATCCCATCAGAGTGACACTGAAGCAGCAGAATTAAGGAGAACGGGAATGTGATTTCATTTAGCAGCAAAATTGATTTATTTATTTTGGTATTTATTATTGCTAAGCAAAGCCATAATCTGTGCTTAAAGGATAGAGTGTAGCAGCCCTGTTTAGGGGACCCCAAAGTTGCAAGAGAGAGAAACTGCATTGCTTTCATGCCAGATCTCTGGTGCTCTGTGCAAGTCAGGTGGTCTCACCCAGGAGAGAGCACCACCCTGCATGGCAGGGCAAGGTGCAAGGTGCACACACAGTGTGTCCTGGGACAGCCCCATTAGCTCCCTGCTGCTTCTCCATAAGCACAGCATGCATTTGGTCATTTCCAGTTGCTACAGGGCCTTGAACCAGTAAAAAATTGGGTGTCTGTACCTTAAACAGCTGCCTGTAACTCAGTTCTTGCTGTTTCTCTGTGCCCATCTGAAGTAACAATGGACCTAATGTATATGGAAGAAGATCACAAAGAACAGAAACACATGTAAATATCTCTAAATATCTGAGACTTTTCTTCCTTGACTGCACTTCTCTATTGGGATTGTGCAGCTTTAATGATGCAGAAACAAAGGGTAAACTGGGGTGGGGGGGGGGGGGAAATCCAAACAATTCAAATAGCACTGCTGCAGGAAGAGGACAGATTGCTTGGAATATTTGGTAGCCAAAACCAGGAAACCCTTCTTTCCTACTCAGGTTTTAATCCATTACCATAGGAAGCCACGTTGTCATTTGAACTCCCTTTGTTTCACTTGTTGAGACTGAAGAGGTGAATTAAACAGGTGAAATTGTGAGATTTTATTCAGCTGAATAGGAACACTTCCAGAGATCTGTAGCTATTCATATGGATGTTAAATTATAACGCTTCTATATATTTTTATTAAAATCCTTTATCAATAGATTATCTGCCAACACCTGCCAGTGCTGAGTGACATGGCAAATAGCTTTCCTTGGAGCTCTACATATTACTCAGCCTTGGCCCTTGTGCAGCAGGACTACATACACAGGCTCTGTGGCCCTTTGCTATACACAGTTTAGACCACTCCCACCTGTTTTGACAAAACATTTTCTGCTTTCACTATTTAAAATATACAAGGATATATTTTAGCTATACATTTTTCTTCTAGCTATACATTTCTCTTCCCTCTTAGGTGTGGGGAGATAAATGCACTACTGGCATCTTCCAATAGTGTAGCAGAGATGATATTTTCCTCCAAAGTCAGTAACTGAACTGAACTCTTGGCTCTTGAATACACTTCTTGCCATTAACTTAGAACAGGCAGTGCTTTGGAATAGGCAGAATGACAGGCAAGGCAGCACTAGCAGTAAGAAGGTCACTTACCTGAGCAGAGGAACAGGGATGGGATGGCTTTGCAGGAACTCTTGGAGACCAGGTTGTAGAGAAGGGACATGAATAATCTAGAAGTCAGTCAGCTGAGTTTTATGCCACTTTAACCATATTTAAATCATGCTGAAGAAGCACATATTGTAACTATAACACTGGGTAAGTATAGGGGCAAATGCAAATGAGATTTGTGTAGTGAAAAAAATACAATCTCAAAGCCAGAAAATATTAACATGCACAATTAATTTGATTATGAACTGTTCAGTTCATTTGTTCTTCCTCACCTTGGAGCTCTGTGTATGAAATACATAGTTTGTGTTGCATCAGGGGTAGATGTGGCAAGTGAAACTCATCTCTCAGGATTCCCACTAACCTCAAAGAGGGTATATTGGCATTCATGTTCTCAGCAGAAGGGACAAAATAGGGATGTTGTTGCATACCCACAAGAAACATGATCCATTCTACTGGATTTAGTCTGAATTTGCCACAAAGGCATCCCTGTACTGGAGAGTAAAAAATGCAGCTAAAGCTGAAGAACATGTTAAATATTGAAAAGGTCAGAAATGTTATTAATGTCTTAGAAAGTCAAAAAAATGCAGAAAACAGTAGCCTGAGCTACTAATAAACACACCAGGAAGAAAAATGGAACAACTTTTGCAGTCCTGTGTTTATCCCTTTGTGCCTGCCATTTGCATTTAATAACGAGGTTTTGTTCTGATATACAATACAAGAAATTGAATGTCTCCAGTAAATATAGCCAATCCCCCAAATTAACCTGGTTATATCAGTTTATTAACTTTGGGAGACTAAAGAATTATGCAGGATTCTGAAGTTTTAGGACTAGTTACTGCTGTTTCTTTTCAGATACCTTGTTGGCATTTGAAAAATTGTCAGTATGTCATTGGGCAGTACATTATTGGGACTTGCCTGCTTTTAGTTAGAACCAGTGGGAATTCTGGGGCTCATAAATGGAAGTGAAATCTTGTCATGGGCTCCCAAAGTTTCCTGAAAAACATGGAAACTTTGGGAATCAATTAGCTGTCAAATGAAGTGTGAGAGCTCCACAAAATGGGGCACTTTCCCAAATGGCATTAGGCAAAATAGTGACGGTGAACACGGAGCTGCACCTTTCCATGCATATCCAGAACAATATCCAGTGAATTACTGTAAAACACTCAGGGTTGCACCAAAATATTGTTTGGCTTTCTGTCTGTCTCGAAAATGAAAATCTTGTGACAGTGAGAAAATTTCCCTGGGAGTCAGTTCTGCACGGACTGGCCGGATTTGTAGTTTCTTCTTTAGGAAAGCACAGGTACCTTTTTATGTTGTTGTGTGACAAGAGATCATTTCATTCTGCAGCTTTTGAGTCAAAAATGCAGTGAACATAAACTGACCCAGGACAGAATTAGAGAGCTCTTTTGGCCTGTAAGGAGAACTAAAATTCCTAGACATTCAGTCCAAGATGCTGGGAGTTCTGTCACAGTAAAGGGAAAAGGTTTTCCATTGCTTGAATAGTAGTTGTGATCTAACCAGAGAGAGAATGTCACAATCCTGAAATAATGCTCTTTTGTTGAGGCCTGGGAGTTGAAATGCCTTATTTCAGGCAGATTATGAATAATTCTGAAAACTATACAGTAGGCAACGTTTTTCACCTTAGATGATCAGTGAGTGTTTGCAGCAACACACCAAGACTCAGTTACTTAAGTGTTTGCCCTGTGAGATCCAAGATGTGCTTGTAAAAGCCTTCCTTCATGGACCTTCTTTGGACTCTTGAGCTGGTAAACACTGCAAGTTATCTCTGTTGATACAGGATGCCTGCCCTGTTCTGCACTCTGTTGGCTATCCATTATGTTTTATAATCCCTTGATACCATCCCCAAACAGCCCACTATTTCTAAAGAATAAATCTCTCATGGGCAGTATTGTCTTTCCCTTTAAAAATCAGAGTCCAGGCAGGACTATAATCTCAGTTTCATCGCTAATAGCACTTAGCTTTTCTTTTATACTTTAAAACTATTACTCAGTCACTGATCAAAGCTTGTGCTATTTGTGAGATTCCATGGCTTCATAATCTCTTTACCTCTCCTCCAAAAGGCTGCATGTTTGAGACACGAAGAAGGGGGATAAGAACCTTGTAGTGGCACTGAGTCCTGGGGCAGGAATTCCCTCACAGGAGAGGAAACACAGCTCCCAGTGGGCAGAAACCATTCCAGCTACACTTCAGGCTGTGCAGCTGAACTGGAAAATGCTTATTCCTCCCCTTCTCCACCCAAACCCGTAAAGTTTGTCATCAAAATAATGCTCCCTGAGAGCTATATTAAGCACACCAAGCTGTAGCAGTGTCAGCCACTGCAATAAGTTTGTTCTCTCATATGTTCCAAATACACCAACTGGGTTATATTTCCTGGGACACACAAGATTGTCTATAATTAGCTAAGGGAGCCTGTCTGCAGAGGAGAGATTTTAATGGAATGTACCCAAGCAATGAAATCTCCAAACAGAGAAACCAGAGAATATCTTTTGAATCAGGACATTGGAGGGGGGAGGGAACACTGGCTGATATTTCTTTTCTTTCTTGTCTTTTGATGAAAAGCCAAATGCCTTTGACAAAATACTGCATATTGTCGGGACACTCAATTTGCAGCTCACAAGGTGTTTCCATGTGAAAGATCGAACCCACCTCCATGGGACAGTGAGTGGACAGGATATGTAGGATGGCAGATATTACTTTTCCTCCATGCCAGTATTATTTAGAGTTGAATAAATAAATAAAAATGAGAAAATAGCCGAGCAGTAGAGGCAAGGGGGAAATTAGTTTTCCAATGAGACTTGGAAAAGAGATGAAGAGCTGATGAGGCAGAGAGATAGGGGAAAGTACGAGATTTAAAGAATTAGAAAGGAGTATGACCTTGTTAATTTTTCTATCAGCCTACAGCTGTATTTATTTAACATACTTGAGAAATTATGCTCCTTCTTAAAATCTAATATTAAAACAAAGACCTCTATTTCTTTGAATAGTCATTAATATGTATTAAAATGAGCCCTTCTGAATTTGAGTAATTGAATTTGAGGTACATTATATGATAGGAATAATGCAAAGATTTAGGACTATCAGTGCATAATGTTTTGAATGACAGAAATATTTTTGCAAAAGTTAATACGTGAAAATATAAAAAAGAAAGTAATTTTGTGTTTTAGAGTTGTTTGCCTGTAGCATTCTGTAGTTAAAACAAATCTACCTGCCTAGAAATATATACACAATATTATTTGAAAACTCTAGAACAGTAGATATACAATAGAGTACAGACTCTGAAGGCAAAAAGATGTGGCACTCAGTGCATGTGCAGAGCTATGAACTGGTGCTCTGGGCATCCTTTTTTGCCTCCTTTTTGAGGAACAGAAGAACTTGTGCCATGCACAGCAAGAGCTCAGCCCCGGGGACACACCAGGCTTGATTTCCTGCCAGTGCCTGAGTTCTGTTGTTCCATCGTTCATTCCCATGGGAACTGGGAGTGTGAACTGTGGGTCTCATCCTGGTTTAGGACAGCAGATGTTCCCCTGTGTCCTCTCGAGCTAAGGAGATATTTCAGTATGATCTCAGATTAATTAACCTAACCGTCCCTGAGTATCACCTGGAATCCAACCTCACCAAACAGGAGCCATACACATCCTAATAGGACAAGATATGGACATTTGTGATAAGAAGCTATGTCATGTAGAGCAGACAATCCTCGGAATGTGTGTGCCACATTTGGGAAAGGAGAAGCAAAGTGAGCCATTTCTCTTCTGGAGCCCTGTGCCCTTCTGTGAGGTCTGTAGGACTTGTGAGAGCTTCACTGACCAAACCTCTCCAGTCTTCCCATCTCTTTAATTACAATTTCACATAATGTTTAACTGAGGTAGAAGAAACACTTTTTTTTCCCCAGACAATTTCCCTATTCCCTTTAAGGACCAGCTCTTACTTTCTTGGAGCAGATTTTGCTTTTGTGTTTTATTTCTAAATCCTGGAGAATAATACATGCAGCAGCTCCAGGTGGCCTGAGGCTGGAGGGAGCCTGCAGGCCATGGCGTTCTTCATGGGCAGGCACAGTTCCTTTGGTGTGTTGTGGCTGGATTGTTAGCATGTTCTAGTTCTTCCTCCAGGCATGTTCCTTTGTTGTTGATACACCTACCATCCCATGCTTGACAACCTTTCAGCTTTCCTGACTGCATTCTAGAGCCAACATCAGTGACAAGACCAGGGACAGTAGGGATAAGCACATGAGCACTTCAGGTGCCTGGCCAGTCAGGGAGTATATTCAGCATAAAAAGCTCTTCATGTTGAATGTTCAGCTGGGCAATTTTTAGCCTCATGCTAATAATTATTTTTTTTTAAAAATGAACACTTTTCTGCTGTAATAATTTTCAAATTATTCCGATTATTTGAGGCGTGCATATCAATCTGCTGCCTACAAGTGAAATGTTTCTGATGTGACTGGAATTAGGAAACACGGGGCTCATTCAATAATGCACGTTCATTATGTTTTCAGCCCATTCTCACCTAGACCAAAGAGCACTGAGTGTTTGGGATATAGAGGAGCTTTTGGACAGTGTATTAAGCAGACCTTGGTGTTTGCTCATAGCTGCAGGACAGAGCAGCATATCACAGTGGGGCTCCAGGGCTCCGAGGAGAGCCCTTGGCATTCTTGGCCACTCACAGCTCCTGGGAAATGAACCGTGCCTGGGGAGTGTTTTTAAAAAATAAGCACTACAAATGTGCTTGGGGATATAATCATTAAAATGAAATCTCCCAGCTTATTTTAGCATAGTAAGGGATGTTAAACAAGCCTCTCAGTTTTCCTGTTCTGCTGTTATTAAGCCAGTTTCCCAGGGGGAAAACTGCAAAAGCCTCAGATTCTAAAAAAAAAAAAAAAAAGGAAAAAACTGGGTCTCAGAACTATTGAAAATGAGAGTGAATAACTACAAGACTCTCTGACCAGATATCATTTTTGCCTGCAGGAAAGAACCTAAGGAGCCTGCAGCAGCCATTATTAATGCCACTGATAGCATTACTATTAGGAGAAAAAGGAATCTGGCATCTAAATGCCATTTACATGCAGCAAAGGGTTTATCAGAGAATTTCTCTGTTAGATGCTTGGTTTGGCTTGTCTCCTACTCATTGTCATCAATTATTTGGAAATAGCTTCTAAACTTTTGGATTTAATAGTAAAGTAGCCTACAGAGCTATTACTATTGTTACTGCTGAGCCAAAAGTTCTCAATGAGAAGCATAATGCTGTTTAAGCAAGCCTGGTAGATTTGATTAAAAATATATATAAATATATGTCTCTGGTGCTCTTGTGTTCCTGTCTGTAGCCAATACTATTTTCTCCCAGGAAAATTACATGTACAATTCTTATTCCAGTAACTGCAGTAAAAGTGTATTAATGATTTGGGGTAAATGGTTTTCAAATGCTTTTAAAGGCACAGGAATAGGCATAGGAGGTGTGCAAACTATTGCAAGACAACAAACACAGCCAGTTCCAGACCTCAAATACAGCTAAGAAAGCTAAACCCACTGATAGCAGAGGTTAGCTGCTAAGAAAATGAATTATTAAACATTCTTTCTAGGCATTCAGCATTTGAACCTCGGGAAAAATAGTTGTAAAAATTGTTTCCTGACACAGCAAGAATAATAATTAACTGCAGGAATCAGCTGTTAACCATAAGCATGTGCTTAGGTCGGGTCAAAAATCAGAAGCAGCTCTTTTCTAGTGCAGTGAGTTTCAGCTCTCTCCTGAGGACAGACTTTAGATGATTTTGATGAACATATTGCAAAACAAAATGTTGTCTCTTCAGGTAGGATGTATCAGTTGCATAAAAGGAAGGGGTATGTAGTTTAGCATGTTTAATCCTGACTTAACAAAAGCATTTTATTATTGTTTCTGTTATTAGTGACCAGTTGCAGTAAGTTTTAGCTGAATCTGAGAATAGAGCTGGAGTTCCCTCAGGTACTTTAACACAAATTCAGGAGGCAACTTTTGGGTTTGGAAGTTTGACAACTTTTTACAAAAAAAAAGAATAGTGAGTTTATGAGCAGTGACCTAAATATAAGGAGTACCTGTCCAAAGATGGCCATCTAAGCAAAAGGGATTTCCTAGTTTATGAATTAAATATGATGTCTAGGTCTCCATTTCTCTAAAACCTGTCATACTGTTTCCTTTAGACCCTCTTAAAATAAGAACTAGATTTAAAGTTCCCCCAAGTCTTCATCTGTGTGCCCAAACTCTTTTAAAAACTGAAGCTAGCACGGTGTTTTCATAATACACAAATGACTTACTGCTCATAAAGAGCTGGTTTGCAACCATAAAGGTGCATTCACAGATTAAATCACACAGATATGTACCTTGAGAGACGTGAGTTTATAACTGCTAAATGAAGGAATGTTCTGATATGAGACACCATTTAATTTACAGTCTCTTCCTGCAATCCTTGATGCCTCCAGGAGATATTTGGGGAGATACAAAGATACGTATCATTTTGAGGGGTAAAACCAGAGGAAGTTCTTTTTGTTCTTCCCCCTCTCTTTTTCTAAGACTGCATTGCAACTGTCTCCTAACCCTAGAAAAGGGCAGATATTGGAGCATTTCTTTCCACATTAAATGAAGATGAAGCCACTGACTGCATAATATTAGCAACCTCTTTTTAATAAAGTAGCGACACCCTCAAATTCTGGGAGAAGGGATAAAAATCCCGAGGGAAAGAGGAAGCTCCTTGAAGGACAGCCAGTCAATTTTACTACTTTAAAACATACTGCTTTCATGTTTCATATTAATATAATTATTTTTCCATGCCTTTAATAGAAGCTGTGGGTTTGGTGTGGGGACACGGTTGTTGGAAGGAAAAATGAGCTTTTCATTTAAATTAGTAATTTTCTTATTGCTTGGGTAGTAAGTCCCCCACAGTTTTGTTAGTTTTGTACCCTAATAAAATCAGCAGCATTAATTTTACTTATTCAAAGATACGCAGTGTTACAATTCTCCATTTCTCTTTTATAGCTTTCTAACGTATTAGTAATGATAATTTCCAAGTGCCCTTTCTTGGTGGTGTGGTTGGGCTGGGTGAGTTCAGAAGCCATTCGGCTGAGCTCCTTGCCGAGCTGTTATGAGCTTTGGGGGCTCTGGCGGCAATTCACCTGCTGCTCACAAACACCGTTCTGCTGCTGCAGGGCCTGCCCCACGTTGGACCCTCTGGTATGTGCAGTGACCTTGCACAAACTGTCTGATTTCCCTGCACACGCTGCAAACACTCGGGTTATACTGGCACAGGGGCAATTCTTTAGACACTGAGGGAGCTCTTTTTAGAAAGGTATTGACACTAATCTGTAGTTTTTATCAGACTTCCTGTTGTTTTAGTTTTACCACCTCCAAAAATGATGTTCCTGCTGAAGTTAGTCACACTAGAAATGGGCACTGCCCCCAAAGCATTGGTGGAAACTTGCTTTGTCAGTTTTCAAAGTGTAAAATCAGTTTCATTTCCTCATTGGATTGTTTACTTTGCACTTGAAATGCCAGTTAAACTAATAGCAACAAGAAGAATTCTTTTGGCTTTACATTCCATTAGGTGACTGATGTGTTTGAAGAAAACATAAATTTAAATAATATGCTGTATTAATTATTGATGTAATGTCACGTTCTGCAATATAGTCATGATACCAGAGGAGGATTCAGCCCTTTTGAGTTTACATTACAAGATAGATGTTTGCTGTCTGCCTGCATTGAGACACAAAAAGATGCATGCACATGCTCACAAATACAGAAAACATGTGATATTTCAGTGACTTTTGAATAGTTCTTAGATATTTATATCTGAAGAGGCTTGCATAATGAAAAACACTGCAATCTCTGTAGAGATCAGCAGGTTCCCTCTTGCCTCTGATTTATTATTTGTACTGGAGTGATTAAAGTCAAATATTAATCACTGTCAGACTGTATTTTAGAGCCAAAATACTTCCTCCAAAATTGATTTTTGTTGGATGGTTGAAATCTATATTAATATTGTCAACATTAGCCTGTACTTTTAAACCCCGGTTTTCTTTGAAAAGGGAAGTGTTTGTCCCAAAGAACTGGATACACAGTTAGCATATGAAAGACTTGTGATCCCATAACAGTCTGAAATGAATCCAAATGTCATTTATTCCAGAGTCAGAATAGCAATCTGCATCAATTCAATCCATGAGAGGAGATACCTTGCTTACATAAATAAAAGGGCTAGCTTTATTAATACCACTAAACCACAGTTAATAGCTCTCTGACGTGTTTCTCTGACCCAAGGAAACAACTGTGGATCGTTTGGCTTTAAGTATGCCTTGTTTTCAAGCTGTTATATATCAGTAAGGATCTTTTCTGTCTTTGCCAGGTAGGAAATATTCTGTAGAAAATGAAACCAGAAAGTTCTACATAAGTCTGCTCTTCTCATATTAAAAGGTATTTATGTAGAAGATTCAAACTAGTTTTAAACCAATCTTAAAACAAGCCTAGTCATTCTACTTAATTCATCCTAAAAGTCTGAAACATATTTTGGAAGGAATTTGGAAAGGCATGTTTCCACAAGAGTACTTTAATACAGTGTGTAGTTTGCACGAGGGTGCTTGTAAAGCTGCAAATATCACACATAGCAGTTAAAATCTCCCAGCAAGGTCTTCCAAACCTGACCAAAGCTCCAGCACTGAACAGCAACCCCGGTCAATCCTGGCATTTCTGGAATCACTTGATTCACAACTTTGGAAATATGTCATGTTTTTTGGGCTTTTGGGGGCGTTTTTCCTTGTTTTTTGGGGGAGTTGTTTGTTGGGTGGGGAAGTGTTCTGGTTGGTTTTTGTCAAGGCAGAGCATTGGTGACTCTGTACTGCAGCAAGTCCCCATCACTGTAAGCAACTTCCAAAGGCCTGCGTAGTTGTTATTGCATTGAAATTCCACTTCTCTATATTAGAAATGTCTTCACACTTCAACACAAAATAGGGTCATATTTTGAAGCTGACTGAACATGTCACTGATATTCATGATTATTCACTACTTCTTATAGGCAAGAAACCAGAGTATATTCAATAAAATAATCAAGAAACAGATTTAAAAAAAAAATAATCCCTCCAGTATTTTTTTAAACACAGTTTGTAATTAAACTTGTTGCCTAGCGATGTTTTAGAAACCACAAGCAAAATTGGCTGAAGGAATAATGAAGTAAATTCATGGAAGAAGGGCCCATGAGCTGTAACACACAAGGAAGCCAACTGAGTAGATTTAGAAGCCCACTAATCTGCAGACTGCTGGACTCTGGGCCAGTGGTAAAGGTGAGCATGGGGACAAGGAACATGTCCTGCCTGTGTTGAGTCTCCGGGCTGCAGGTTTATTATACCCTTCTGAGGAGAACTTGGGTGTTAGGTATCTCAGAAGAAACTCTGCTTTACTGTCCAAAGGTGACAGCAGAGCTTCTGAATGCTGCTCGAGTTGATCTTCACCATTAATTAACTAGTCTGTGCTTGCAGTAGCTTCCTGCTTCTTTCCAACTGGAAAAGAAAATTAAAATGAGGGAAAAAATCAGAATAACCTTCGAGTTATCTGGAGAGGCTGGCACATGTGCTTAGGTTAGAAAGGCTCCTGGAGATCCTGGTGCAGAGGTTCACCCTAGTAAATACTTTTAATTAGCAAACAAATGTTGTCACGGTAGCTCGTAACTGCTTTTCATGGTTCACCTCACACCAACTCCTTTCTGCCTTTCTGAGTAAATAATCCAATTAAAATGAAGTTTGTCTGGGTCTTGACCTTTCTGCATTTTCTTTGTGATTGGTTATCTGTTCTTCCCCTTTCTTGTTGAGAGCTTCACTTTATATAGGGAGAAAGCGATGAGCTGACTGACAGGCAATCAAAATATAAAATATGGAATGGCCAAACAGGTAAAACACATTTTGTGTTTCAGCTTCCCAAACTGTTACAGCTCAGATTAATCATAAGGGAGGTCAGGAAGGGAAGGGAGAAGATTACAACCCGAAGTGGCTGGTGCCTTTAAGTGCTGCAAAGTGTCATCTCTGGAGCAAATCCTGGAGCCACTGGCAATTTTCTCTATGGCCCTACTGGTTTTTGTCAGAGTTTTCAACTTAGTTCCAGCTGATCCTCAGACCTTTGTACTCACTTTCCTAAATTTAGGTTTGTTGTTCAGCTGGAAACCAAAGGTAGAAGGTTTTTAGGAAGTGGGTTTATTTTAAGCATACGAATGTCAGCTTTTACTCTTAGTTCTATTATTATAATTTTCTCGCCACTCTATATTACAGTAAGAATTTATTTAATCTTATTGATCAGATAGTAATTAATGTTAGAAGCATGTTTTTGAATCTGTGGTTCTTTTCTCCAATACCTGTCAAATCTTACCACTGGGCATTCCTGTTAATTGAGGTACTGTAAGTCAAAATACTCTCCTAAGAGAAAATCAAGTATATATCAAAGGCAATATCCATAAATTAGAGCTGTGGGGGCTCTGTTTGTACTGGAGATCATAGAGAACAGGTACAAACTTCACAGTTACATGTTATTTGGGTTTCATAGATTCTATTTTAACTGATTAATCAGAAATTACTGATTTATTCTAATGTGTATTACAACATTAAAGTTCAAGTGACTATGGAGTGCCATCATAGCTCATTCCATGGGAAAAGTAAGGAAGAATTTGGAGATTTCATTTCACAAGGGACTGGAGCTATGATTAATAAAAATTGTTATCTTCAGAATTGTGGCCATTCCTTTAAAATGATGATGTTTCTTCTGTGGGTCCCATTGTGTATATTCTTCAAAGTGCTGCATCTAGGAAAGACGGAAGATGTGACCAAACGGTCTCATAAAAATTCTTTTTTATTATTGTGCTTTTATTTAAACATTTATAGTGTGTGAATCATGAAACTCCAAATCTTCTTTACTTTAATGTGGTACTTATTCAGCTTTGACATTGTGCTGTAGTATACAGGATAAAGACCCGGTCCCGGTGGTATATAGATTTAATCTCTATTAGTAGTTTTTCTTTTAAATAACAGTGCTCTGAAAAGGCCAGGCAGGATTGTTTTTGTGTTGGAGGACAATAGATATAAACTAGGAAGTGTATTTGCAAGCAGCTGATAGTGAGTTCAGTTACCCTCCCCAGATTCTCTGTGCACACCTGCATTTGGAAGCTGTGGGAGCACAGGAGGTCTGTTTGCAGCTGGCAGAACCCTCTGGAAACCCTTTGGAAAGCCCTTCCCTAGTGCCAGTTACTGCTGAGACTCAAGGAATTGGCATTCAGCAAATGAGCTAGACTTGGAGTATATTGCAAGAGAGTGGCGATTCCTGGAGCTCCCAGCATAGATCCTAAATGACAGAGAATTATATTTGGTTATCTCTTTCAGTTGCTAAGGTAAGGACTGATAGTGTTTTGATTAGAGCCATGTTTCTCTTTCCCACTCAGATATTAAGGGGGATAAATCTTGTATGCCTGAAAGTACCTGGGTTTCTATCAGTGCTTTACTGGTAAAGTTAAGCCCTTAAGGGTTATTTAAGCACTATAAGCAAAATTCTGCATTTCAGCCTTCATTTCTATTCATTTTTTCTTCACTAAAGATTTGTAGTTATATATACTTTCACTTATAACATTGGAGTGCAAACCCTGATTGCCATATGAGTCTAAACTGACAAAAGGTCATCACAGTTTGAGTAGTCTTTATCAATATTTTACTTCCTATCTGTACACAAAGTCTTCATTTCTGTGCTGTTTCCCATAGTAAGGCGGGGAAAAGGTTAGAAAGCAGCATATTCACCTACCTGGGGGGTGTGAAAATGTATCTGTTTGTTTGCAAGTGTTAATATTTATCAGAGGAAATCCCCTTTGTTTTGAGTACACGAGAAAAATGGGAATCATCATCACGATAATAGAACAGCTGGATATTGAATTAACATGACATTCATTAATAAGGTAGCTGCTTTCAGTGGTGAAGAACTACCATTTCATGTGATGATGTCACACAGTGGAAAGGTTTCCTCACAGCAGATGTTGATGGGACAGATGCAGCTGCTCTGGTGCTTTGCAAAAGCAGAAAGCTTCCCATTGGCTTTTGTCCTCTGATCCTGCTGCTCCATCAAATTAGGTTGTCTAGTCTTAGACCATTAGCACCATTGTCACCTCCATTCAGCCACTCTGTTTCTTTAGATATGAAAAAATGTCTTGACTATAAAGCCAGGTATAAAATTAGGATAGATGGAGATTCAGATACTCATGCAGAGGAGGCTGCAGCAAAGAGTTTCTTTCTGAAAGCTGTTCCTGTTCAGGCACAGACCAAACTGATTTGTGAACACTGTCTCTTATGATCAAAACTGAATCCATTGGCAAGAAGAATCACCCAAACAATAAGAAAAATACAATTTCCTTAGAAATAGAGATAGCATTTTCAAAGTTCATAATGCAATTCTGTTTAACTTGGATAGCTAGTCATAGACTCAGTATTACATTGTGTAATAGCATTGGGATCACTTGCAGTCGGATTATATTTATGTTTTAATTACAGATTTTCACCAAGATAAGTTTGCAGTCGTCTACAGAAGAGGTCTTATGAATTTCCCCCTATCAGATTCTGTCTAGTAGTTCTATTAGTGTATTTTATTTAACTTCAACTTCTGTTTAACCCCCTCAGCCTGTTCTCAGAACTGCTTTTTGTGAGTCCTGTGCCATCCTAAAGTCACAAATGCTGCTCTCATACTAATGTGAAGGGTCACAGCATTTCTTGTACCTTCCCTTTTATATGGACACTGGGCTGTATATAGTGGTCAATAGTTCTCTCACTCCTTACGTGTCATGGGAAATACAGCTCTATCAGTGAAACTTCTATTTTATTTTGCAGATTTTGTAATAGTCCTCTGTAGTTACCAAGAAATACAGAATAAATTTAGTCCCTGACATTTCCCGTTGATCCTGCCGGAGATCTGTGACAGAAACCCTCCTAGCACTCAAACCCAAGCTCCCTTTTAATGGAAAGCAGGGTGCAGAGGGAGTGGGTTGATGTATATCTACATTGTGCCACCACATAAAAGCAGGGTCTGGGAAAAGCATGCACAAACGTGCAGGAAGCATCTCCAAGTCCTTCTGTTTAACATTCTGCTTATGAACCCAGAATCCCTGCAAAAGTGAGTGTGTATGGTCTGGAGCAAGAGTAACACAGCACCCCATGCTTCTCTGCAGATTAGAATGGTATTTTTTTGAGTCTGAGAGTGTCTTTAGCCTTCCTGGGAGAAGACCATGTCACATCGCATGGCATCTCTCAGTGGAAGGCTCTGGCTTTCCAGGCAGGCTGCAGGTCTTGTCGTTGTCAAGAGAATGGAATAAGATCATCCCCTCTTTGGAGAATTGTCTTCTGCATGAATCCCGTCCAAAAAGGCTCAGTTCTTTGCGCAAAACATCCCACCCATGTGCAGTTTCCCAGCTCTGAACCCTTTTGTCTCAAATCTGAGAACCTTGCTCCTGCAGCTGGTTCTTCTCAAACACCCCAAGGGGACAGGTTCCCTTTCTGCTCTCCCACATACAATAACCAACCTTACCCCCTTTCCCTTATGGCAGCACTGTTACATTTTAGGATTGTGTCCTCCTTGGTGTTGTTTTTGGGTCTGTGGGCTGGTGTTACAATCCCATTTGAAATTGTACCTGGCTTGTTTTAATTGCCAGCTCGGCGGGCGAGACTCAGGCACGGCACTGCTTGTGCTGCGTCTCTGCCAGACACTTGTGTTTATTGGGGTGACAAATCGAGGGAGAAATGCGGGAGGAGAGCGAGGGATGAGGGGCAGGGCGGGCTAAAGCAGGGAAGGGAAATCACCACGGCCAGTGGGAAGAACTTTGGGGATAGAACAGGTCGGAGGGAGGAGGGCACGGTGAGGGCTGTGAGGAGGGATGGTGAGGGCTGTGAGGAGGAGGAGGGTGAGGGCTGTGAGGAGGGATGGTGAGGGCTGTGAGGAGGGATGGTGAGGGCTGTGAGGAGGGATGGTGAGGGCTGTGAGGAGGAGGAGGGTGAGGGCTGTGAGGAGGAGGAGGGTGAGGGCTGTGAGGAGGAGGAGGAGGAGGGCAGTGTGAGGGCTGTGAGGAGGAGGAGGAGGGCAGGGTGAGGGCTGTGAGGAGGAGGAGGAGGGATGGTGAGGGCTGTGAGGAGGAGGAGGAGGAGGAGGGATGGTGAGGGCTGTGAGGGGGAGGAGGAGGGCAGTGTGAGGGCTGTGAGGAGGAGGAGGAGGAGGGCAGTGCGAGGACAGGCCCGGCTCTGAGGCCCAGCCCGGTGCCCCTGAGCTGCAGTGTCCCCCGGGCCCCCCGGCCATGCTCCGACACACCCGGGCCGGCCGCCATCCCCCGGCTCGCCTCAGGCCGCCGGGCAGGGAGGAAGGTAGCTGTTTTCCTACATTTTCCCCCATCTCCCCGGGTTTTCGGCGTCAGTCCCGCCCTCGGGATGTCCCCAGCCTGTCCCTGGGCAGTCCTGCCGGCCCGGGCGGTGCCCACCATCCTGTCCGCGCTCTGAGGGCCGGCCTCCTGCAGACCACACTGACATCGGGCTGCGAAAGGACCTGTCCGAGGTGCTTAAACTGCCCTCTTGATGCTTCTCACAACTCATTACTGCCCTGGCAATGTAAAAAGTGCATTAGTGAGGTAGGGACAGAGCAGGCTCTCATGGATGGGTGCAGGGAGGAGGTGGGAGACGATGAGGGAGTGGGTCAATAAAAACAGCACGTTGTTAAATGCTTAAAACTGCATTTCAAGGTAGTCTAGGGGAGGGGAAAAAATGCACCTATTGCATTGTACCATGAAATCCCTTAGGCACTGCTCCCTTACAGGTCTAAATAAAAGTTCCCAGAGCATTCCAGACTGTAAACCCTGTGCCCATCGATGGGCCATGCCAGGCCATTTTTGGGTCTAATTCCTGGACTGAGCTGCTTGATAACTTTCCCCTCTCCACATGAAAGTCCCTGGAAGTTGCACTTACATCAAGGCTGTAGAGCAGAAATTAGCTGTTCTTGACACACTGAATGCTTGTGAAATGTCCATTAAGTACTATGGAAATTCCTCTGGATGTGTAGACAGAGTTCTCTATTTCCTTACAAATCTGAGTATTAACCTCTTAGACCTTTTTTTGCCCACATATGTGATATTTTTCAAATTGAAATAGGCTTAATCACAAAAGAACATAACTCTACCACTCTAACAAGTAGGCTTTCTGTCAGAAGAAAAGAGAGATTTTCTGAAATGCCTAAAAATGTCTAAAATCCACTAACTTGTTCCAAGTGAAGTTCTAACATTTCACGTAATTGGGGGAAATCTGATAATTAAATAAATATTAGGAAGTATATTATAGTCTCTATCCATAAGATTACATGTACAGTGTATCTCACTATTTCAATTTATACACATTTCTTCAAAATTTGGTACTAGACTGCAGAACAAATCCACACTTCCTCTTACTGTAGTTTCTCAAATTCTTTCCACTGCTTGAAGCAAGCATCAAGTGCAGTTATTTTATATATTGGTCATTGTTGCCTTCCTTCTGCTCCTTCCCTTACCAGAACCATTAGGCTGTTTTTGTGTGTTTGTTTTTTGATCTGGTTTTCTCAGCCATCTCCTTGTAGGCCTGCTGGGGGAATAGTGATACACCTGCTGCCCTGTGCTGATGTGGCTTTGTTACATTAACTCAGTGTGTTTTATATAAAACTCTGTGTTTTATATAAAAAGTATGTATGTGTATGTTGCTCAGAAGAGGTCAAGAGTCCAGGACAATCTAACTGGAGCCTTTTCTTGTCCTGGTTATGTCTCTTCTGTGAAGCAGACTGCTTCCTTCTTAACAGGTTGGAAGCACCCTTTGAATAACTTATACATACTCTAATACTGCTTTGTGGTATAATAAATGTATATGGTGCCCTGTGGGTGTCACAGTTGGATTGCTAAGCATATGCCAAGGACATTCCTGCCCATTTGTCAGTGTGGAGGCAAATCCTACTCCACTGGAGTAAAGCTGCCCTTAAGGCACCTCATAAAATATTACAGATTACTGATTTATCAAGTGACAGTAACTAATGACAGGGAATAAATGTTCTCCTTCTAAATCACTCCCTCATGGAAACGCATTGTCAGCGACCTGGCTGGCCAAGCAGCTCTCACAGCAATCAGTGTGGCTGGGCTCTGGTCTGCAGGGACCATTCCCAAGGATCTGTGCCCACCGTAATTCTGGGGGAGCTCTGGGAAGGGTCAGGAATTCTCAGCAGCTGCCCGGGATCAGCTGCTGTGAGATAAACAGGGGACTTTGGAGGGAGTATTGGAAAGTGAACTTCACATGCAGCGACATTGCAGTGGCCTGGGAAGAGAGATTTCGCTCAGCAGCAGCGAGGCAGCTGAGCTGTGCTAGAACCTTAGAGGCTTTAAGGGAAAAGTTAATTTTTATTCTCTTTTACCCACAGGTCTACCCACGGATAGCGCCGGCATTTTGGCACTACCTGCGGGTAGAAGTGAGTAGCGGGCATTTGAATACTCCCACATCTTTACTTTGCAGCTTACTAGTATTTCCTGACCTCCTAGTCTGTGCATTGTGCAGCAGTTATTAGCTACCATTCTAGTTGCCATTTTGCTGTGAATGTAGTCTTGTACTAATTCCATATTGGTTTGATGATGGTGTAATTACTAACCCAAGTCACAAAGATGTGTCAATATGCAAGATTAAAGACCAAAAACCTGAAATCTAAAAGGCAAGGCCATATCATACATTATGACTATAGCACAGAATCAAAGTAGAGAAATCCATACCTGCACCTCCTTTTATGCACACATTTTACATTCATGAGAAGAATATGGAGCTTCAGTTCTGTTATATCATTTTTGCAAAGTTTGTTCAACTCAACTTGATATCATTTCTTCCCTCTTTTGTCCCTCAGGAGCATGAGCAGCTCAGCTATTCCTCCACAAGGTCCAAGGCTCCAAGTGTTATCATCACAGGTCTCAAGCCAGCCACCAAGTATATATTTCATATCAGAGTCAGGACGGCAGCAGGATACAGCGGCTATAGCCAGAAGTTTGAATTTGAAACTGGAGATGAAAGTAAGTTTCACTGAAGGGAAAAAAAATAAAAATGAACACAGAAGTAGCATCTAATTCTAAAACAGTGAGACACTGGGAGTTTGAATGGCTGAACTCACACCATTTGCTTATCACAAAATGACCACTGTTGTGTGACAAAAAACAACTAATCCACAGGCTCACACTTGTGGATTTATAAAAAACCCCAGAAATTTTAGTCCAGTGCTGCAGCTGAAGGAATGTTCTCTTCCATAAAATTTCCTTATGGGTCCCTTCCAACCTGAGTTGTTCTAGGATTCTATGATCCTTTCTTTCCTTGTAGAAGGCCTTCCTTTTGACATCTAGAAATACCCTTAGTCAGACTTTGCGTAAGTCCAGCAGCTTCAGGCAAGCTCCTGGAGCACAGGGATGGACTCTTTGCTCTGCAGTTTTTAGTGCTCCCAGACTTTACAAATTAATAAAAAAAAAGCTTTCATTTTCATTTCCATCAACCAGTAAACCTATTAAATTTGCCAGTAAGAAGCAAGAAGCCAACATACTCCTTCAGAATGTGTAAAAAGGCTTCGTTGTGTGATGTTCATGCTCTGGACAGTTTTATATTTGAGTAATGTATTGCCCTCCATATGCAAAGAAACATAAAACAAGCTATTTACATGTATTTGAGATAAATACAACACTAGACGCAACACTAAAACACTCATTAATTAAATTACTTTAATTAACCAATTATGTATACCATGTTTTTCATTAGTGTTCTGGAATTCAACTTGCTTAAGCCAAGGCACAGACTCAAAACTGTGTAAGCGTTTCCAAGAGCACCCAGGGATTTGTGTTTTCATTTTCATTGCTTCTTAACTTCCGTTTCAAAAGTCACTCAGGGATAGATTTCCAAGTGCTTAATGCCTAATTGGACTTCTTAAAATTTGCTGTGTGCTTAAGCCAATTGGTTTGAATAGGACTTGAGCACTTGGGTGCTTTCAAGAATTTCAGCAGATCTTGTCTGTATCCTCTGATGCAATAAATACCTGGCACTGGGCACCCGGGGCAAACTTCATATAAAAAGGAAATAGTATTTAAACCTCTGTGAGTCTAGTTGTGTTTGTGAAAATGTCACTTGTCCATGTAAATCAGGAGGACTGTGGTTCCATGGCATTTCTCTGCTTGGTGCTGCTGGTAGAAATATCTCCTGTGAGTGAGATTCCACTCACTCCATCTAACCCTGTCTCTCCTTCTCCATTCACTAATGCCAGTGGCTTTGGGCTGCATGGTGAGCTTAATGGTAACATCCTTTTCAGGGCAGAACATCAGAGCTGAGCCCGGTGCTGAATTAAACTGGAAAGGCAAATGTGTTTACAATGCCAGAAACAGACCTAACACAGCTTACCTCCCAAAAATTCAGGGTTTTTTTTTTACTTACAGGTCCAAGCACTTGGTGCCTGAACTAGCACATTGTCTTACACAGCTTGAAATAGAGCACAGCAACATTTTTGTCAGCACCATTGTATTCCAAGGTACTGACCTAGGTTTTCATGGACAGATTTGGGAGAGCTGTGTTGAGGCTGCTCAGTTATATCAGTACATTGAAATGTTAACCTGCCCTTGCTGGCATGCAAGGTCTCACCAGCCAGTCCTGGGCAAGCTGTGTAGGAATCTTTCTTCATTTTCTGTGCTGGCAGGATGCTGCTCAGCTGAAAATGTTCTGACTCTCTGATATGCATTCTTCTTAATTATTCCAAAAGCTACCAAATAACAGTAGATCAAGCCAGACTATTACAGTTCCCTCCATCCCTGCCAGTTAGGAACAAGTTACTTGGTGAAAATTAGAAACAAGTTACTTTTGCAATCAGTTTTTGTGGACTTTCAGTTAGCCAGGTTTTAATTAATTTAAAGCTCACGTTTTCATGAGAAGACTGGGAAAAATAGAATGTCAACCAACAATCTCATCAAAATTAAAAATAAAAAAGTCAAGTCATATGTTTGAAAAAAATCATTCTCCATTGGCATTAGCTTGTAACATCCTTCAGCTCTCTGCCAATTGTACATAGAGAAGAGAAGAATTCCAGGACCAGTTGTAGGTAAACAACCAAGGTTATTCCATTTACCTTGTTGGAATATTGGCATCAATTGTTAATAGGTAGTGGGGGAAAGCAAGCAATCCAAAATGAGGATTTTTCTTAAAAGTAATAGACTGGTTATAAAAAGTTAAGGGTTCATCAGTGTATATCAAATGTCCTAAAACACAGTGTCCTTGGCTGTGGCTGGGTGAAACACTACCTGTGTTCCTTGAGTTGTACAGGATAACAGTAGATACATCCTTAGCAGGAACACTAAGCCATTTTGCTGTGATTATTAATGGTGGTGCATGAGGGAGAAGGAAAGCAACCCTGCAGCAGTAATGAAAATTCAGTTAATGATGTTTTGTGTTTTTTGGGAAGCGCCCTGGCTTACTGACCCACAGACTGGGGCACCCATTGCTTGGGCAGCATGTTGTTGTTGGATGCAAACACAAAGAAAGGCAGCATCCAAGAGAGTAAAATTTGTACTTTCTTTGTGATGGGAAATGAATGGTCAGGAAAACTGGTGAATGAAGGGATGCTGCCAGGCATTTTTCTCATTAAAACTAAGAGGCTGCTGGGATGGTAATACCTTTGCACTGCATAGTAATTAGTGCTTTTGACCATGTTTCTTATTGTCATTTTATTCACCTCTCTGCTCTGGCACCTAATATGCAAAACATTTGTAGGCAAGCTGGCATGGTCTCCTACGCTCAGCACACACAGAGGTTCCACTGCTGTGGCTCTGAGCTGAGGCAGAACCTCACCTGTAGCTCCTGCTTTTACCCATTAGAAGTCCCAACTACCTGAGTCACCACAAGAAACACTCTGGTCCTTCCTAACAGAGAAGGAAATGTATTCTGAGAATAAAAACCCACCTGCCCCAGGGCAAATATGCTTTAATCTGTAACTGTGAGCCTCTCTATTTTTTATCTTTCATAAAGCTCTTTATGGAAGATTTTTTTTGTTTGGTTGCTTTTGTTTTCTTTTAAATTAATGATTCAAAGCTTTCTTTTTTCTAGAGAGGTGTTTTGTGCTGCAGTACCTCAGAGGCCCTTGTGCCTAGAGGAATTTGTAAAATATTGAACAGTTTACAGCTGTTAGGCTGCACAGTCTTTTCAAGCTCTAACTCTCTTGTTCTAAAACCGAGGGTATTTTCCATGTCAGCCTTTCCATCATTAGGAGAAAATAATCTGAAAGCAAAACGGTTGGCTTCTTCCAGAAGGGACCTAAGGGACAAGCTAGCATTTATGCAGCGTGGAGTAGTGCTTGGGCTGAAATGAGAAATGGAAGCACATGATGACACTTAATCCAAAAGCAATGGAGACTTTCATATGCTTTAAATGTCATAGTAACAATAAAAAAACTTAAACATCTCAGAAATGTTAACAGAATATCTGATTAGGTATTTTATAAAGTTGAAGACTGTGAAAAAATAATTGGCCTGAAACCCTGATCTTGATGAATCACTAACTTTAATTTCTTTACTGTAAGCACAGATGGTGATTTTCATGTATTGCCAGATTCTCACATTCTTCCTACATCCCAAAAAATGTACCTTTATCTTTTGATGCTCAAATCATGCAGTTTTGGATTTGCCAAGGGGGGATTGAGACCCTTGAGCTCCACTTTTTCCAGAACTCCAAAGATCAAGAGAGGGGTCCCGAATCATTGTTTCCAGCAGAGGTTCAAAACTGGTTTAAGCACATGCTCTGATTCATGCCCTGGCAGAGGAACCATCCCTATGTATTTTCAGAAATACTTTGAATTACCAATGCAAAATGGAAATTATTTTTTGGCTTTTTAGAATGCTTGATGTTTGACAGTAGTAAATTGAAGTCCTTGTTGAAACAAACCAATCAGATGGCACATATCTCATATTTAGAAACTGTCTTGTTGGATCTCTCCCCATGTCTGCTTAGTCCTACTGTTCAATGTTAGTCAGCACTGGGTGCCAAAGAATGTCTCATTTTAATCTTGATATATTTCCGTACTCTGTTTTATATTTTCAGCATTTTTTCCCACATTTGATTTTGGTCCATCTGATTGTATGTGTCCAGAAGCCCAGAGGCCTGACTTTTCCTCTGCATTTCCTAAACAAGAGCAACATCCTTGTTCAGATGTCAGCCTGCCTGCGCAGGCTCTCCCTTCATCCACTGGTCAGGAAGTGAATGTTAGGGGAACCACTTGGAAGAAAGCTTTTCAAGTGAACACATACCAAAATCTTTTACATTCTCGTGCTAGTGAGGGCATTGTCTTTTCATGCCAAATGCCCTTTTTAAGATGCCTTTTCCTTTGCCTTCCCCACATTCCCCCTTTGACTGGAGCCCATCAGCTCTGTGCAGCCCAGGAACTGCAGCACTCGTGAAAATGTAAATGTTACCCTAATGAGACTTTGTGTTTTACTACCTGTTGTTTGCAATGCCTTGTAAAGCCACCCAACAGCCAGTTCCTCTCTGTTAGAGCTGCAGTTCTCACTGTCCACACTTATCTGTCTTACAGCTGCTCACTATTATCTGTCTAGCTGTCCTTCTTGTCACTTTTTATCTCTAAGTCTGCTGGAAGGTCCGCTGCCTGATAGATGTCAAGTTGAAATAAGTAAAGGATGCAGCTAAGAGACAGCAGGGAGCTGTCATTAGGGCTTCCAGCTCTTTTATACCAAATACATAAACTTGTAAAATATTGTGGAGAAATTGGCTCAAAGGAAAGAAAGAGCAGAGCTGAAAGATTCTCCTCTTTGTCTTTCATCCTCTTGTGCTGTGACTAAAACATCTGCACCATTCCTTCCAGTCTGCCCAGTGGGGAAATGAAGAAGCTTTAGGATACTTCCCTTCAGCCCAGCTTGTCCTCCACACATTTGGATGAGGAACCCAGAGAGGAGTGAGACAGGGGGTGAATGTAAAGAGGAGATTGCAGGGGTGGAACTGCCCCCAGGCTGGATGCAGAAGGGATACCTGGGCATGGGGCTAAGCAAGGAGGCTGGAACGATGCAATGAGACACTTGAAATGGCATTTCAGGCGTTTAACCTGAGTGGAGCCTGAGGAGTGGGGAGTGAGCAGTTTATCTGGATAACAAGCTCCTGGGTACATGTGTGATACATGCTGCAGTTTTAAAATGAAGTCATCACTGTGACTGATCACATTAGCTGCAGGTACAAGGTGTTTGAAGAGGTTTGCCACCCAAACATTACAGCACACTATTGAATCATCTGCTGGGATAAGTAACAAATTCTCCCTTTGCCTTGTCTTGTGCTACTCATTTTTTAAAAAGCTGTGTTTTCTGTCAAAAGGAACTTATTGATCAGACAGGTAGAGAGAATGAAACATACTCTCAGAGTCAGCTCAGCTGGGTTGGTACTAAACTCCCTTAGCTCTGCTCGTGGTTTATGTGTTCCTGTTGCACCAGCACTGCCTCCCCCTTCCCTCTGAGCCTCACCTACCAAATGGAGTATGGCCCCAGATTTCATTCATCCCTGTGCTCCCAGGGCTACCAATCACCCTGCTTCGATGGATCTGGGTGGTGCACAGCTGGCAGATATTACACTGTGCACTGGACAGTGGAGAGACAACAAAATATTGATTTTAGCTGGCTGTGTTGTCTAAAAAATGAGATTCTGGGGGAAAAAAACCTGCTGTGTGCTTCTGTGATTAAATGTAGCACGCAAAGAGATGAAACAAGTTTGCAGGAACTTGCTTGACTTTGCAACCTTTCATAACTGGTTTTTGAACTGAATTATTTCTGTCTTGCATAATCAAGAATAGTTGTGAGGAGAAACACAGGGTCATATACCAATACACATAGGGAAAATAAGGAAGAAAAACCAGGAAATTACAAAAAAAGATTCAAGAGCATGCAGAACAGAAGCAATTAAAGCTCTTAGTATTTACAACTTGAACTTTACCTTGAGAGAAAGCTGGAGAAATGAGAAAAGAACAGAGAGACTGAGAGGCACGTTGGATTTAATTTAGAATGGCAAAATGCTGTAAAAATTAAAATTATTGAGGGTCCCTGATTATTGTCTTCTCACTGCCTTAATAGTGTTTTCTGGAACCTTTTACCTGTGTGTGATAAATCTGTGTATGCACATACACATGTGCTTGTGTGTGGTGTTCACTGCACTGTGCCTTTATTGATTTTACTGAAGGATCACTTCAAGCAAAAATAAGCATTCCCATCATTTTACCTTACCTGCCTCTCTGTCAGTTTTTAACAAATCCACATTTTCCAATTATATTTGTCTGTCATTTGACATTTTTATCTGACAAGTAAATTAAGGTCATCTGGAAGTTTCAGGCTTGAAGGCTCCTTGTGGTGATTTGGCTACTTGGAAAAAACAAACCCTAATGTATTGGACTGTGGCATCTCTGCCAACACAGTAAAACACAAACAAGAGAAACAGAGCAAGCACTTTTTAAGTATTTACAGTCTCAGCTAAAAATCATATTGCTTCGAGGTGGAAAGACCTTAAGTTAGTCTGGAATTTCTCCCCTTCATTTACATGCCTCTGGTTCCTGATAGAAAATATGTGTTATTAAGTGGATAGACTGGATTCTGGGCTAGCCAGAACTCCAGTAAGAAACCCACAGCTAATCAATCTGAGCTTGTGGTCTGCTTTTCTCCTGCTGAACTCACTGGTTTTTCACCCATCTTTACCCTTTTAAAAACCAAAAAGTGCTGCAGTTTGTCCTCTTGTTCCCATCACAGAGCTGGGCAAGAAAGACTCCTCTGAAACCTTCTCCATTTCCAACTCCAAACCCTGCCTGGCTGTGACAATCTTTGCAACACTCAGCACGACTCCCACTAGTGTGAAAACACTGCTCAGCATTTTATTTGGAGAGCCTGTTATCATTTGCATTGTTACCGTGTGGCATGGTATTTGTTATGTTGTATTTCCCCACTAAACCTGACCCTGTAGGACACGGCACAGCACAGAGCAGGACTGCACTCACACAGCATCACTGAATATCATTTTGGAGATTAGCTACTCAGTGAGTATTTGCTACATCATTTATTGGAAGATGTGTATATTTAACTTGTCTGCTGAGAGCTTATGACCACAGATACTGAGTGCCTTGTAATTTACTGCCTGTGCATGCTCCCATAAAATTATATGGGCAGAAACCTAATGGCAGAAACTTAACAAGTTGGGGTTTGCTGAAAATTTGACATAAACTGCTATTGTTTTTATTGGCTTTACTACTATTACAAAGACAGTTTACACTGCTAGTTTCTAAACCACACACAAATATTCTTTAGAAGCCAAATGTTTTTCTTGGAGACAGCATTTTATGAGGCTTTGGACAGCAATTGTATTGGGTTTCATCAACTGCAGAGTGGGAGAATATCTCCTGCTGAGATTTCTAGGCAGCAGCTTGGGTGATTTCCCTGAGCTTTAATCATCAAAAGAAACCTGAAGATTTCGCTTACTGAACAGCTTGCAAGTTTAAAAAATCAAAGGTCCTTTCCTGACAATGTGAAATTTATTTTCTTCTCTGTTTTTGCTACTGTTGTCAGAGGTCATTGAATAGAATTATTTAGTCTCCTTTCAAAACAATGTTTTATTTCCCGTGGAAATAGAAAGTAAGAATTGGGTAAATGTCATGTGGTGAAAATGTTTAAGTGTAACTGGCTTTAACAAATAAAATTGAAGTCACAAGACAGGAGGCAGAGGGAAACATGAGCCTAATTCTTCTTCTGCTCATGTAGTACTTGGACAGTGAGAACCAACCAGACTGTAAGCAGGTACTTTGTCAGTGTAAAGATTGAATATCATACACAATAAATTAATAAAAAGAGCAAGTGTCTGGAGACCAGATAATTTCAGGTGACCTTTGTGAACTCCTAAACATCCTACAGAAAGCAGAGAGAAGAACACAAGGCATAAGAAAATGAATTTTTATTTTTTTTTCAACTGGAGTGTTGTCAGCCCCAAGGAGTGTTATGATAAAGTGTCTGCATTTTGGTCAATAAAACTAAGCACCAGACATGCTGAGGAGTGTGTGAATTCACCCAGCAAGTGTGCTTTTTGTGCTTTGCTTCCTTCTGAACCCCCTGTAGCATCTCTGCCGTCCACAGCTCTGCTGGGGACTTCACTGGGAATGGTGGGTGGGGAGAAGTTCTGAAGTAGATGCAGGATTAAGATCAATAAATCTGCAGAAGAAAACAGTTTTGTGTCCAAAATCCTGTCATAGCTAAGCTTTAATAAACTGCAAGTGTCTGATAATGCCATTTTAAAAGCCTGTAAACACCTTCTTCCCTTCATCCTGGCTGGGACATGGACTGTGGTTCCCAGACACATTCCCACCTGAAGTCCTTGCTCAGCACCGAGGAAACTGTCCCAAACCAGGTGCAACATTCCACCACTGAACTGTTTTCACCCATTCTGCAAGAGCCCAGGGCAGCAGAGCCTCTCTAACCTCGTGTCTTTGTGCTTCTCTTGCAGCTTCTGATATGGCTGCGGAGCAGGGACAGATCCTGGTCATTGCCACGGCTGCTGTGGGGGGATTCACTCTCCTGGTCATCCTCACTTTGTTCTTCCTCATCACTGGCAGGTAACTAAAACGGCAGTGTAGCTTGCTAAATGCACTCGAATGGACCAGTTTTTATTGCTCTCACTATATTAACTTCATAGGGAAAGTCATACAAAATTATGCATATGTTTTATATGCACATTTCTGCATCTATTAAGATAAAATGCAGGAATTATGTAATGAAATTAAACTAAGGAAAACTCTACTCTGAAACACTGAACTAATTCTACTGCCTGCGTTATCACTCTCAAACAGAAAATAGTTTCCTAAAGGTCCTTTCTTTTTTTTTTTAAGATTGAAGATATCCCAGTTAAATCTACATTGCAGCCGTGCTGTTGCACTGGCAGGGGAATTCACCAGTGGGGGCAATGTGGGCTTTTCTTCATAACCAGCCAATTCTTGTGCTTGCAATGCTTTTAGGGCAGTGCTCCTTGTCCACATTGGTTCAATCTGTGTGGTGATTGGGAACAAGTAAGGACATTATTCAAATTGGATGAGAAAGCATTTTGGTTTGAGTGGCCACATGCCGTGCTGAGTTGCACAGCGAAGGTTTTAAGGGAACTTATGAATTCTACTTGGGCTGAAAAAGACGTGTCTAGGCAGGAACATCAGTCCACTTACCCTGCTCGGTGTGATGATGGTCATCACAGACAGGGCTGGTAATAATAGACTGGATGGCACTTTCAAATTTGTAATTATGGTCCTGTTTTGTTGGTGTAGCATTACCTGTGATTTGGAAAGGAAGGGAAGTTCTATCAGTGTAGTCCATAGGTTTGATTTGCAATACCCCAGCAGCCAAGCATGGCTCTGCAGTAGCTGCCATGGTGTGAATTAATGTTCTTTCTGCTAAATAATAAAACCAGTGAAGTCTAAGACTGTGTTGAAGTTAATGAGAGCAGGTAACCTCGGGACATATTGTGACCTTAGGTAATCTTAGAAGCTCAGTAGATATTCCCGTGAGCTGACAGACAGTAGGGTCTGTCAGAAGAGGGAGGGATTCTTTAGTCAAAGACAAACTTCCAGAGAAAATGGTTGTGTGGAATCCTTAGGTGAAATCCTGAAGCATAATTCAAACTCTTCCTTTAGAAAAAGCTCACTAAACTCAGGAATGAAAAAAAAAAATATGGAAATGGGGTTTTTTTCTGTCTATTCCTCCTGTTTGCTAGTGTTAAGGATATCAGAGATTCTCTTAGCTTTCTAATGCCTTACTCCATGGGACCATTTCAATTATATAAGATATGAATTCATTTTGAAGTGCTGCTTAAATGCAGTGATAAGAGCACATTCCACAGAAGACAGAGCAAGAAAATTTTGAATAAATACTCAATTTACTCTAGGGCTGGAGGCAAATTTCAGCATGAAAAATGGGACTGGTCCCCTACAGATGTGCTCTGCTGCAGTGTTTAGAATTAACAATTTGATGAGTCCCGGGGCTGCTGATGAGTCTATTCAGAGTGGAGAGGCTGGGTTAAATGAGCACCTGCCTCTGCACTTTGCTGAGTGATTACCCACCAAGAGCAGGCAGGAAGCACCACTGTCAATTGGAGAGAGAAAAAATGAAAGCAGCAGAGACTTGGAGGCACAGGGCAGGTCTTGGCTTAACTCCAGGAAATGTGGTGGTAGAGCTTAGTATGATTTAGTCTTATCATTACAGAAATTACTCCTCTCTGATTGTTTTGTAGCCAACACGAGCAGAGAATGAGGAGACTCCTCTGCTGGTGATTAATCCCTGGCTTCTGTAGACAGACTTGGAGGCCACATCAATACTGGACAGGGTTACAGTCTTGTTTGTTTGTTCCCTTGAGGAGACACTTGAAGTATAAGAAGTTTAGCATTCCTGACCCTTAGTGCCCTACAGACCTAGGAGTGTCACTGTCACCCTCAGTGGTCACAGCCACTGGTGTGCAATCCCAAGGTTGACCCAGACTCTGGGAATCCACTGGTCTGCATTTCCCTCCACGAGGGCACATAGCCATGACAGCTCCAGAGGTCTCTGCCACTCAGTTGGTCATCATCATCATCTCCTGTGCAGCAGTGAATGGATTTGTGACTGTTCCTACTGTTCTCAGCAGTTTAAACTGCTCAAACCATGGAGATGAGGTGGATATGTCCACCTATTTCTCCTATATCCTTTTTTAGTATGGATATGCTGCCTGTAATGAATGTTTATGTGATGAATACAGAGGACAGTCACTTTTTTTTGTCAGGCTTGCCTTGGAACTGCATGTCTGTACACCAAAGCACATGTCCACAGGCACTGCTGGGGTCAGCCCTCAGACCAAAAGATTTCCCTGTAAATAACAATCCTTAGGGTGTTCAGTGAGTGAGAGCGAGCTCAAAGACCAAGAGCAAAATATTTTTTCCTCTCCTGCCCCGTGACCCTTCAATCAGCATTACCAGCCCTGCAGGTAGGCAGCGTTCAGGCTGGGGGAGATTTCATTACCAGGGACCCAAAACCTTGCCATGTGGCAGCTCTCCTCAACACACACCCTTGCATTGCCAGACACAGGTGCCAACAATTCCCAAACATCCACAGAGTTTCGGGTTGTTTGCCCGGGATTTGCAGTTTTATAGAAATCACACAGGCATGTGCTAAATGCTCATAGTCACAGAGCAGGCTGCATGTTGTTTATCCTGTATGATATTTGCTATAATAATAAGCCAGTGTCTGGTTCAGATTGCACAGAGCCACTCAGGGGGAAAAAAAAAAAGGAAAAAAGTGATCCTGATGTGGAAAAATATTTTCTTTTTCCATGAAACGTGATGGAGTCATTTTTATTCTTTTATGAAGAAAATGTGAGCTTTTTTGACCCACTGGATGTGAAAGTTAATAATCGGATAATGTGTTTGCATACAAACTTATGTATGCAAACAGGAATGCAGGGAAGGGATAATCAGAATTCTTTGGAGGAGTTAAACTTGAAAATAAGGTATTGCATCAAACTTAAACTGAAGCAGTCGTTTTCATGCTATTAATTCAGCCATGATCTGTTTTTCTTTGTATGTAATCTATTTGTAGTTCTTCATACATATCTCCATCTTTCCATTCATAGCTCAGCATATATTTCAAATGCAAAGATTCTGGCTTTCATAAAAGGGCAGATAAAACTTAATGTGTGTTTATTTTATTCATGGCAAGTATTTCATTTAGAACCTCTCTTGTTTTTCTTGAAAGATGCCAGTGGTACATAAAGGCCAAAATGAAATCTGAGGAGAAAAGAAGGGCTCATTTGCAAAATGGACATTGTAAGTAGTTCAACACTGTGTTTCATGATACCTTTATCATGTTGTAAATGAGAATGTTCATTGTTTCCTAGACAGCTTTTGCCTTTGATGTTTTAATCAGGTCATTATTGTCTGCATCATCAAAGGTGTTTATTTTTTTTGTATGTTCTCTTGAACAATTTCACTAAATACATTCTAGGAGGGCATTTTGGCATGATATTTAGCAGCTTTTCAGGTATATTTCTTTGAATTCTCCATTGTTGCAGATATTAAATTTCTGCCTCAAAGTTCCTCTCTTGGTGATTATGTGACTTATTTGTATCTAGTTTTCTTTGGATTTAGGGATCTTCATTTCCAGCCACCCAAGAAATAAGTGGAATGGGTTGTCTTGCCTTATGTTCCTGCTCACTGACCAGTACAGTGAGAGAAAATCCTGGCAATCTCTAGTGGGCAGTACATTAGTTTATATACTTTAGTTTAGCTACCTAGTTTAAATTAGTTGCCTTACTGCTTTCTGTTAGAGTAGCCATTTAAAGGGGGGGGTTTCTTATTCAAAGGGTATTATACAAAGGGTATTAAATTTGATTGTTTCATCATTTTGTTAACACCCCTGGAAATACTACGATCAGCACAGAAGTTGAGTCACCAGAAGTAAGATCTTTTTTTGGGTATCCAGCACCTCAACCTGGACCAGCTCCTCCTGGGACCACTATAAGGCTGGCCACTCCCAGACTGGCTGGAGCTCATCAGATAATGAGCTGCTTCAGACTCAGCTATGAAGTGCTAAGAGGAATGGCTGAGAAATGCTGAGTTCTTTTTAAAGGGCTTCTCTGGACCCAGCTGCTGTAGCCTCCTTTCATCCTGAGAAGCTGATGCATTATTTACATCAACTTCTGTTAATGGATTGAAAGTTTTCCAGAACTGAATCATCACATGGCAGCAGCCTCAAAAGAATCCCCATCCAGACAGTCCAAGAGAAACAACCTAAGTTCTTGAACATGCTGTACTCAGGAACACAAGGGACATTGGCCATGCCAGGAAATGATGGGTTGGTGGAGCCTGCCAAAGCCATCTGGCACCAACCCACTATTGCCACGGCCATCTCCAAGGAAACAGGAGTTACCCAAGCCTTGGGAGTGGATTTGGATATTTGTGTTCTTGTCTTGCACCTGGCTCTCTGGTTGTTCCAGCTGACCAGGAGACAACAAAGCAGCACAGTCCTCCAGGACTCATCCTTAGAGAGAAGGATCTCAAAGACTTGACCTGGCTGGCAAAAAGACTGTTCAGCCATCCAGCCCTAAAGGAAAGGAGTGACTTAGGGAGGGGTGTTCCTGAATTGCCCCAGGAGCAGCAAACAGGAAGATAAATTGCCTGGGCAGGAGTCCCTGTTAGTGTTGAGGCTCTGCTTTTCCCCATGTGGCTGAGCCCTCACTTGGTGTCACTCTGGACAGCCTCTCAAGTGACCAGCTCCTGTGTTCTCCTGCTGCATTTTCCACATTTACCAGCTGTACTGGAAGCATTCCTTAAGGATGGAAGCTAAGTGCTGAGACTCCAAGGAGCCTCTTAGACTCAAATACTAAACAGAATTCAGAAAGGAAATGCTTACAATTAAAAGAAAACAAAAAAAGGGAATGCAATTTAACCTACCCATAATCAAAATAGCATCTTCCTTACAGCTTAACTAGGGCTGATATTTTTTTCAAGGGAAAAGTTTCCAAAAAACTTTACTGTCCTCTTAATTTTCCTGCCTGAAATGCTGTGCCTCAGGAGATGCTTGTTTTCACCTGGGACAGAGACAAAACAGCAGAAGAATTCAACACTCTCTTATCAGTTAAATACCAGAGACTGAGTTTTCTAAAGGGTTTTTCTTCCTGTGGGCCAGAATAAACTGGGATCCACGTGACCAGCAAACTTGAGAGTAACCAGAGGCATAAATAGCAGTAAGAGAAGCTAATCCCAGTCTTTGCTCCATTCTGTATGCTAACACTGCCTATCAGTTATCATTGCAAAGGATGTTTGTTTGTATCCTTGCTTTCAGTCCCCCAGAACATCTGGGAAGATTTGAGCAGGGCCCACAGGACCTTTTTACAGTTTCATTCAGCACTTTGGAGTGCTCTTCATAGTGTTGGGTTGGCAGAGAATTACTCTCTGTCTCTGGAGTTGTAAGATCAGGCTTGTTAATGCCTCAGAAGCCTCACCTAAAAAAAAGCCACTTGAAGGACAAAGGGAGATGTTTGAGCCTGTGCTCGGTCTTTGAAGACCCAAGTGCTGGCAGCAGATGGGGACAACTCGTGCATTCTGCAGTTGGTTCTGTGAAATCAGCAGCAAGCATTAGTAATTTGGGGTCATTCTCCTCTTCTGGGTTCTGGAACTTTAAATCCTTTGGTGTCTGCAGTGCATGAATGGCAAAGTTCTTGATCCCTGTTGTCTCTCTTTTTTGCAGTACGTTTCCCGGGACTCAAAACTTATATTGATCCAGACACGTATGAAGACCCATCTCTTGCTGTCCATGAGTTTGCAAAGGAGATAGATCCTTCAAGAATTCGTATTGAAAGAGTTATTGGGGCAGGTAAAACTATACCCACTTAAAAAAAAATATCCAGGCATGGCAAGGCTGCTTTTCTTGAGTCACCAGGATAATACAAGTGGTCAAGAATAGTACAGGATGTGGGTGTGTTTGTCTGATAGCACCAGTTCTCTCTGAAATGTGGTGTGTATGAGGGGTTGCATTTGGCTGATGTTCCAAATACGTCTGTATTCAGACCAGGGGTTCTTCAAAGGGAGATTCTCCAAAGCAAATGTTTGTTCCTCAACCTCTTTTAAGCTTTATCAATATTTGGGGTAGGGTTGGTTTTTTACCCTGTTTGTTGGGGTTTTCTTCTTTTATCCAGATGTGCTCAAAACACTGTGTCACTCAGCATTTGCCATAGTTATTGTCATGTGTTCTCAGTCACTGAGGGTGAAATTAGAGCAGAATTTCTCTCCGTGGGGGAGAGAAGTTCAGAATGTAGAAGACTGAATAAAAATAATTCTCAAATAAAAAAACAGGAGGAGTATGAGGGGGGTGAAAGGAGAGGCTGGCTTGGGATAGGCATTCCTGTGTGGAGAAGGATCATTGATGAGAAGGGTTAAACAGTATGAAAGGTGATGGGGACTTGAAAAGCAGGGTGAATGGAAAAAGAGCTTCATGGTGTCCTCCTATATCCCTGTTTGTCCAAGTGTGTGGTCCACGTGTGGAGAAAGACAGGAATTACCTCTGGACAATTGTTTTAGACTCTGTCCTCACCTCTGGAGTGTTCACCTTCAGCTGAGAACATCTCATGGGGGGTGTGGGCCATTTCACAGCTGTTTGGTAATGTCTCAGCAGTTCATTAATCCTGAATGGATATTGATCTTTTTCTCCCTAGGGGAAATAACATGCCCCTGGTGTTTCCAGGGATCTCACTTTTGCTGATGTGCAGTGTCTACTCTTGTCTGAGGGTTGGGTTAATTGGCAGGAAAGTGACGTGCAGGTATTGCCACACATTCACTTTTGGAAAGTCTTTGTGGGGCTAAATGTTTTTCGGAGTTCACCAGAGGGCCCTGATGGCAGCTCAGTGGTGAGAGAAAACACACCTTTGAGGCTGCACAACAAAAGTGAAATCCTTGTAAGGAACAGTCTTGTAAAACCATTTATTTTAACTTGTGTTCTGACTGTCAAGGGCAGATAACATTTCATTATTGACCAGAGCCCGAGACTGTTTGCTTTGTTTTACCCAGTCATAGCTTACTGAGGACCCAGAGAAACAAACCTTCCAAACTTACCTAAATAGTTGATATCCATGACATAGAGAAGGTCCACCAGCATTTCTCACAGTTACAACAAATTAAAGCAGAAAGCCAGAGTGCCAAGGGGAGTCTGGAGTTCCTTTGGTACGTCACAGCCTCTGGGCTGGCACCCTGCACTGGCAGGGGCTGAGGAGCATTAATCATCTCGCAATTCCAACAGCAGGGGGAGGTGGCAGAGCTGTCAGAAAGTTTGATGAATGTAGGGACACGAGCCAGCTCTGAAATCTAATTTCCTGTCTTCATAGAACACAACATGGGCATTTCTCTGTGTCTCTAAGGTATGAAGAGTGACTGAACTTTGTAAATTGCTGTGTTCAAGGTGCTTACAATACTGACTACACAGATGTTCCCCTCACTGCAATTTTATTTCTGTAGCAAGATTTAGTATGTTCCATACTCCAGTGCCCATCTTTGAGCTACTGGGCTTTCTTTAACAATGCTGGCTTTTTGCTTAGTAATTAATTTTAACTGGTTTACTGTCATACACTTTAATGCCATGAAGAAAGCAACTAAAATAATTCACAATTCAGCAGACTTGAAAAGTCACATCTTGTAGTAGGAGTTCAGTGGGGGGAAAAAAAGCTTATTTTAATTTTCTCACAGTGAACCCACCAAAGAACTCAGGCTAGTAAGTACTGTCAGGAAAATTACTATCAGAAAACATAATGCACTGTGATCCTTCTTTTTCATCTTTGTTTCACATTTCACTCCAGAAAGGAGGGGTATTTTTCACTTGAGATCCCTCATTTAATGATCTGTAAGAATGGAAACAGCTTCAGTGTTGCTAGAATGTGTTTTATGCACCAGAACTAATGTCATGTAAACAACAAGCAGGTCTGTTAACAAAGAGGGGGAGACAGTTGTGTTTCCCACTGCAGCCCCTCTCACTGGAATGCTTGCTCTGCCTGGGTGCTGAAGGCAGCTGATGTGTAGCTGTGTGCAGCCCTGGGATGACAGGCTTGGCAGAGCCCCAGAGGACTGATTTCTGCAGAAAACATTCCCTCTGATTTCTTTTATTCCTTCCCTTTCTTCAGATGTGCTAGAGGGGTTGATGTCTTGGAATAGAAAGCACATTGAGCTACACTGACACCGGGTAACTGCTGATTTCAAAGCAGTTGAACACCATAGCCAAGGACTGAGTTTATTGATTTTAGTTCACATTAAAATCATGTCCTTACTCTCTGCTTAATTAATTTATGAAAATTCTTTACTCGCCTTCTTTCTGCCTTTTATGTGGGGGAGTGTATACTTTGGCGTGTTCTATTTTGAGTGGGTTTCAATTTTTCTAAAATTACTTGGGCAATTTGCCACCTTCAAAAATATTCACCCAGGAGGATTTGCAAACTATTTGCAATAAAATTGAAACCTGTTTCCATGCAGGCAAGGTAAAGGTTAAATGCCATGACTGAGGCATGGAGACTGCAAGTTCTAACCTAGTTCTTCCATGGCTGCTCAGGGGCGTAACATACCAGGATAATTCACAGCATTTATGCATTCTCTCTAATTCTATATTAAACATTTCAACTGGATATAAAATGGATTTCTTATCACAGGAGGATTCCTTTCAAAAGATGTTTACAATTTTCACCTAAGTGAAACCAAGAATCAACATCTTCCACAAAAGGAAACATCAATATCTGTTAAGAAGCCAAGTACTAGATGTATTTCCTAAATTTGTTCTAATATTTTGGTCAATGATTTTCATTTTTAATTCCTTTAGCTTTAATTTTTCAAAGAAAAATTATTTTCATTCAAGAACTAAAAGTTTTCATTTTTGAAAATGCCAATGTGAAAAAATGGAAAATATTTGGAAAAAAAAAAAATCTAGCTTTTCTGGTCAGGAAATTTTAAAACTGATCTTCTCCTGAAAGCAGTTTCCAGTTTGGTGTGTTTCAATGGAAATAGGTCCAAACCTCTTGATAATTCACTAATTGTGGTTCAGATGGCTTGGACACTCAAGGCAAGTATTTTTTTCTTGGTTTCTTTTTTCAGCCTAATTCTAACCTAACTCTGAACCCCAGTTATCATTTAAGGCACTTGGCATTTATAATGTGAATGTTGCACAAGATACTGGGATTTCTCTGTAGTCATTTATTCTCCACGTCACACAGACAAGTGGGTCTGCTCCTTTGCTGCCAAGTCCTGGTATCATAAAGGTATAAATGATACAAAAAAAGAGGAAAATATCTAAACTTCCTGCTCACACACTGAGGGCTCCAAATAATGATGATTTTTCCATCAGATAATAAAAAAAGCTTTAGAGAAAGTGGCAACACACTGAAAAAGTACAAGGACTTCAAGCAGAAACAGCAGATTGGAAAACAGCCTTTAGTAGTTACAAAGATCAAGATGACACTTGGCCTGCAACAGAAAATAGCCAAAATAAGAAGATAATGTCTCTACATTTATTAGTACATTTAATAAACATGGCACTTGCAAGTTCATCTCATTAGGCAGCTAAGAATGAGAAAGGCAAAGCAGCAAGAATTGAAGAGAGGATGCTTTGAGAAAAAAATGAATTAGTGCAATCTCTGTTAAAATCCCTTTCTATGTCCTCCTGGGTGGCTTTTACTGAGCTGATGTTTTTGAAGGGAACTACACCATTCTGTGGAGACAGTTAATTGAAATTCCCCCTCTGGCATGCCCTTGGTGTTCCAGTACATCTGCAAGCACTCTGAGTTACTGCCCTGTTTTCTGGTGCTTTGGTCAAAATAAAGCAAGGGAGCTACGTGATTTGCAAAGTCCTCTCTAAATTATTCAGGCTTTACTCACTCCATGTGTAGACACAAAATATCTGCATCAGGTTGCAGGTTGCTGCCCCTGAGCAGCTTCCCATCATCTCCTACCTTACATTTGGTTCATCTGAGTACAAACCTACTGTGTTATAGACCTTTGGATTGAATGAAAGACTATCCAGGTTAATAGCTGTTAATGGTCTCTCTTGTTATTCTAATATCTCCTCCTGGTGTCTTGGTTCAGTCAGGAGGGTAAAGGCAGTATGGGAGACAGTTCACAACCAAAATGGAATTTGCAGTTTGATGAAAAGTTCGTAATAAAAAGCAGATTACAATATGAAGGGTAAAACAGGACCTATTTGTGTTCCCTGCTTAGCTTATGTTTCTTCTGATAGCATCAACCAAATAAACATGTATTCATGAAGTTCACATTCTAGCAATAGCTGAAATAGTTATTGTTTAAGTGGTGCAATTCCCTTTTATCTACTCCTTATGACAAAGTTTTAGTATTGTTTCATTTGTTATTGCATACTCTTGGATTCAGAACTCGGCTTTATATTAAATACTGCATCAGATCTCACACTGGTTGTGAACTTTGCAAAGCTCACTCTGTGCCTTTTTGCCAGTTCCCACAATTTGCCATCCATTCATTACTGTAGATTTTCTTCAGATGGTCCATTTCAGCAACTCTCCTATTGAGCTTTCTGCACTTGCTGACCTTTGATCACATTTGATTCTGTCTTGCCCATGACACTCTTTTCTGCCCCATCACTTCTTCCTATTTGGTTTAAGGCCAAAGAGAGAATTCCCAGACGTACTTCATCAAGTCTGTCTTAAAAGTTAAAATCGCTCTGTTATTTTCTTTTTAAAATGTTGAAACTCAAAGAAGAGACCAGCTCCTCAATTTTTCCCAGAGAGCAGACTATATTCTTTTTATAAGCTCAATGTCCTGCTAGTTCTCCCACAGGTGTAATGAGTGAAATGGGAAAATGAGCCGTGCTGGATTTGGTGCTGTGACCTTTGAGTTGTCTCAACAGCGACTGTCTGTGCTGAGAGACATTTGTTTTGATCCCATGTAGCAGTGCCAGGCTGCTCAGCAGGCTTTGAAGGGACTGACTATTCCTATTTCCCTCTAAATAACACACATTTGCTGACTGAATGAGAAAGGGGATGTGTGACTTGCATTTACATTTTATTAAAACTAAACGACGAGCTCTCTTTTTTTCCCCAGTTATCATCAGCCTTTTCCCTGGAGCAGGGAGAGCTGTCGACTGCATTGACATCTGGCTCTCAGCTTCCACTTACTACACAAGCAGTCATGAACCTTTCCTGCTGCAGGGTCAACATTTATCTTGTTTATCCTCAAACTTGAGCAATGACACTTAGGTTCTTACATTTTAAATATCCCCTTTGTTGGACACACTCCCCTTTGACTTCAAGAATGCTGAAAATTCTTCATCTGAACAAGAGCATTGAGAAGTTACTTTGGGATGAAATCCTGTCAAACTCTCAGTGTAAATAATTCAATGCTTTAAATTATATCATTGATCTCCATCTAGTCTAAAGCAGAACTTGAAGTTATTACACACACTTTAGGTTTCTAAATGTAGGAACTGCCTGTTCTGGGAGCTGATGATCACTTACTGTCTGTCTGACAGCATGTCACACAAAACCTGCTGTTAGTCTTTATGTTTCCCAGCTTTTCAATCCCAATATCCAAGGGGAGTGAAAACCCTTTCCGACTTTACAAATCAGACATCCAAAAAAGGTAAAAGAAACAGGTCAGGGAGAAGACACAATATTCCTCCCCCTGCTTTGGATGTTATACAGGTAGTAAATTTTGGAATTGTAAGTCCTCCTCCTGCCTCCTTCAGTTTAATTTATTTAAAAACACTTACTGAAGCGTCCCCGAGGGATGAATGCCATTATTTATGACATTCTGAAACTGTAGTACTCCTAAATAGTTTTATAGTAGCAAAACAGTTTATTCTATAACCCATGCTTCCCAAACTATTCTCAAAAATAAGATTTTGCAGTTCTGCAGATGTATTGATCCCAACATTTCCTTAGAAATCTGGGTATTAAGGCTCTAGGATTTTTTACTTTTCCATCAAGAGAAAGAAATTGGAAATTCTTCTCATTTTAGGCATTGAAGTTTGGAAAAGCAGTAAGATGCAATAAGGTCATGGCTTTGGGGATGTGTTTTGGCCCTGCAGGATATATTAGATGCCAAAAGATTCCCAGGCCATCAGTCTGATGGCACTGTCAGGCCCCGGGTGTGACTCTTGGGGACGGTCCCGGCCCTGTGCAGGGTGACAATCTCGATGGTCCTTGTGGGTCCCTTCCAACTCAGCACGTTCTGTGATGCTGTAACATATATTTTCTCTTGTCTTATGCTTGCACACATCTTCAGGGAAGAATATGCTCTAATTTGTTTCTGAAAATTAAGTAGAAATAAAACAAATTGGGGGATGGGAGAACTGTAGAAAGCAGACCTGGGACACTTGGCTTCTTTTATCTGTTTAAGAAGCTGCTAATTTGTTCAAAGATTATGTTCAGCATCTGTTAATTGTACTCTTGCACTTGAGATACCTCTGCCTTTGAAGTGAAAGACAAGCTATGAAACTGTTCTTTTAATCCCTCCACTCTTCCTGGATCTTATTGACTAATAAAACTTGGGTTTGTTTTAGTGGAAGTGACAGAACCCAATAAAATAAAAGCTGTATGACAATATCCATTCTAATCCTCTAACATCAGGGAGTTATAATGTTCTGAAGTGAAGTTTCAGCCTTTAAGGTCTCTGTCTCCCAGATCTGGCTCATATCTGAAGGCACCCTGTTGCAGAAGAGAGCTTTCCTGGTTTGTTTGCTCTTCTTCTGTCCTGAAAGTTTAAGGGAAACTATTTCAGACAACATTTGATGGAGGGGGGTAGCATTTTATTTCCTCCAGTTGGGTATATATCTGTTCATTACCTACTTTTTGGCTTTGGGCAGTTCTGATTCCAATATGACCAGCGTAGAAAATTTAGATCTGCTCTGAAAGTTCCCTGCACTGAGAAGTGCTTTGAAATATATTTGTGAACATTGTTTTTCATTACCTGAATTATGAGCGATTGAAAACTGACCTGCAGGCATCCAGAGTATATTTGGTGGGGGCCTTAAATAACTTCTGAGTGACTTCAAGATCAAAGGCAAGGTGTGATTGCCACAGAAACTCGATTAGTAAATGTGTGAAGGGGATGCAAGGAGACAGGCTTTCTTCCCAGGCCATAACATACACAGGGAAACAAGCTCTGACATTCCTCTCCTTGTGCTGCCCAGCCCAGGCTTGCTGAAACTCTTGGCCTTTGGGTGTCTGAACAGGGAAATACATAATCGATTTCAAAGTAGGTGTGTAAGTCCATTTAAATAAATCATGTGCAAGTGCTTTTCTGGGTTATAATAGCATAAAGTACTTTTTAAATGCTTTCTCCAGTCGGAGGATAATCAGGTATTCTGGTAGTCTGCACAAGCCCCCACGATTGTGGTGTGGCACAAAGGGAAGGTGACCATTGGTGGGGAAGTACTGCTGAGTATTTTGATGTCCTGGGATGTGCTGAAACTCAGGAACTCGACTATCCCACCCACTTGTAAGGGCCGGGTGAGTTTCTTGGCTATTTTCATGAGCAGGCCCAGGCAATGATCTAACAAGTGTTTTCTCTGTTCAAGGTGAGTTTGGAGAGGTGTGCAGTGGGCGCCTGAAGACCCCAGGAAAGAGAGAGATACCTGTTGCAATCAAAACTCTCAAGGGTGGCTACATGGACAGGCAGAGGAGGGATTTCCTGAGAGAGGCCAGTATCATGGGCCAGTTTGACCACCCAAATATCATTCGCCTCGAAGGAGTTGTCACCAAAAGTAAGTTCCCAATGTGTTTACAGTTTTCTGCTGGTTTTCCCATTCTATGGCATTTACTATCTGAATTAAGCATTGGTGTCCACACTGAATATGGATTACAGCTCTCAGAAATCTTCCAAACCACGAAGTGACAGCTGATACTGCAAAGTTTGGGGTCATAATAGGAAATGCTTGGCCTATCTGCTTTCAGTTAGAAATGGTTTATTTTTTGCCAACAATCACCTTCATCCGAGTGATGTCTTTATGGGTTCTTATGAAATAGACTGGAGAGGTTGCTTAGGGGCAAGTGCAGAAAACCATAAATGTAAATAAGTTGACAAGGAAGTAAAATTGTCTTGAAAAATATCAGTTCTAATCTTCTTTTAGCACAAATATTTATTATTTATTTGGTAGGGGCTTACTGATTTTGGTACCAGAAGAGATGAATTTCCTATTTGAAATAAATAAGATGTAAACCCTTTGTAACTTACTGTACACTTGCAAATGATTTACTGAAATTCCAGAACAATCTACAAAATGTCTTACTCTTCATAACTGTTGCAGCTGCCAAGACACACCCCTTGCCTCTGAAATTTTACATTTTTAACAATGCTATAGACTTTTCTGAAATATCTAGTGATCATTTCAGTATTAAGTAAGAGGACTTACTAACATGCATGTAATTTATTTAATGCCAACTGGAATCAAAAAGTTATATTCTTTTCAAAATTGTTCATTGTCTCAACTATGCCACGTTGTTTGCTAGCTTGCAGTACTTATATTTTTCTTTTGCTTTCAAAGAGAAGTGTTGTGTGTAGAAAACAGTAACTTCCTCTTACCTTCGCAGTAATTACAATAAATATGTTGTGAATATTTCCTGTTTCCACCTTGTTACAACATCCAAAGCTGTGCTTGGAAACCAACAAGTACTAGGACAAGGAGGAAAGTACAGCTGCTGGACCCCTGCTGTTGGGATGGCATTCCAGGAGGTTTGTGGAATGGCCCGTCCATGTTCAAATCTGTCTCTCTGTGGTTCTAAATTGAGAAGAAGAGGATCCTTTTGCTTCTTCCCACAGTACTGCAAGGATGAATTTATTCTTCTTTAGGAATGTTTGGCTACTAGACTAACACAGCCCATTGCAGAGAAGGTCCAGCTCAGTCCCACACTGCTCTGCCAACAAGCAGGGGCTGAGCAGCACTGGGGGTGCTGGGCAGGAGGTGTCCATGTGCAGGACCTTCACTGACCTGAGCTCCTGGCCTCCTAAAGAACACAACAGCAGCAACTCAGTTCCAGCAGCCCAGCATCACAGGTATGAGCAGCCCCCGTGTGGGGGAGCTTGCAGGGTGTTTGTCCCCCTGAAAAGTGAAAATGGTTGTGATTTACAAATGTTGCTTAAGTCCAATTGGAGAGTGCACACAGAACACGCTATAATGTACTTGGCAAGGGCATGATTGTTTAATCTTTGCCATGTTTGTAAATTTTCTTTCTGTAATGGCTCATCATCAGTCTGGAGAGAAATTAACACTGCACTCAGAAAGCAGAAACAAACAGATAAATCAGCGCTCCAGCATTAGAGTATTTGTTCATGTTCTACAGGAAAGGTGATTATATAGACATCTGTAAGCCCAGAAATCGTCATTAGCAGTTCTGCTTTTCCCTAAGGTGGCAACAAACTTTATTATTGTTTAGTAATGTTTGCTTAAAGGTAATATAAAAGCAGTAGTTGTTACTGTTATAGTCACACTGCCCTATAGAAATGTGCATTTCTCAGATACCAAATAAGCAGTGAAAGTTTGAAAGAAAATATTTTGGGGGTCAGGCAGGTTTGGAAAAAAGCAAACAATAGACCCATAATTATAGAATGACAAAAGACTGCATGAATTATGCACGGATTTGACCCCAAGGCCCAGAAAGTCCCAGCTGTGTGCAGTGGAAAGGACGAGGTTGTGCAGCACTGCTGTGCGGCAGGAAGAAGGCAGGCTGGGCAATGGCCACATGCACTCTGCTCTGCCTCTCTCTGCTTTGTCTGGAGCATGTTGCCTTGCATTTATTTAGCTTGGGGGAGAACAGTTGTCTTGTATTTTGCTAAATCCTGAGTCTAGAACTGCAGGATCCACCATGGGACAGGAATTTCTGTTACTAAAGAGTGTGCTGCAAAAGTCAGACAGAACCTCGTCCTGGCAGAGTTATTTATGTAATGATAGCATGATTAAAAGGTGTTCTGTGCTGAAACTTAGATAGATAACAGCAGAAACTATTTATCTGATGTGCATTACAGTTCCACTAACCTATAAAGGCACAGCAGATGCAGTAAATTTGATTAATAGATGTGTAATGCTGTTCTTAGCACACACTTTCCTCCTCGTAGCCATTAGTCATTAACTCCTGTTGCTGGTATGTGTTGCACCAGGCAGGCTGTAAGCAGTACCTTCCATTACAGTCTGATTGACTATTGAACAAACAAGAAAAAGGATTTGGTTGTAATAAGCAAAAATGCTCTTCCAAGTCAATAGCTATTGACTGGGGCAATAACAAATTCTCCTGCTCCTTACAAGTGAGAGCTTTTGTCTGGTGCTACCAGCTAAGCAGATGGTAACTTTTAAATTATCCTGCTTTCAAAACTACTATGGAATACATACTGTGCAGGATGAAAAAAAGGCTAAACTAAGCCTGCCCAAAAGTAGGTCTGAAACAGGTTTAATCCCTTTGCTCATTTGTCCTGACTGCAGTCCCTGCTCACAGAGAGCAGGGCCAGAACAGTGGCTGTAACGCAAGGTTTGTGTTAGCAGAGTTCATTCCAAGGGCAGTTTGCTGGGCCAAGGCAAACACACTGGATGCCAAGCTTCACTTACAGTGCTGATCAGAAGGCACACGGGAAACTTTATTCCTCTTAGGTTTGTTTCAGCAACACCCTTCCTTGCGTGGTTTGCCATAAAAGGCTGCTCATTGCCTTGGAAAGGTATCATAGCTGCTTAGGCACTTCATAAAAACATCCACGTTTGCCTTTCGAGCCATCCTAGCACAGTGACCATTTTGGGATCTCTTCTTGGGTGTGCCAGGGCATGCTCAGGGGAGTTTTATGTCCTTGGCCAAGCTGCTGATATTTCACAAGCAGTTATAACAAAAAGAACTTCATTCTCCAGTACAAACATATGTGACCAACATTGAAAGCTGGGCTATACAGAGGATGTGTCTTCCACATCATGTTGAAGTCTGTGTTGCAGATCTTCAATAAAAGTCCATAAAATCAATTAAAGCAAACAAGTGATAGCAAACCTGCATCTACAAGAGACATGGCAAATGGTCTCTGACTACTGTGACTGTGCTAGAGGAAATCCAGACTGGCATCCAGAGTTAGTTTAGCTTTCAGTTTAGTTATTACACAATAGTTTAAAGCACAGCCTAATCAGTGCTGTGTAATACTCTGTCAATACAAAATATCACTGCATGAGAGGGCTTTATTACACTCATAATCTGTTTGCTCCCCTCCAACTTTACCCTAAATAACTTCAGTTGTTAAAAATGATTTATAAGGAATTGCTTCTGTTTCCGAGTTTTGACTGCTGAAGGATTTGCACCTCTCACATGTACAAGAGTAATCTCTTTAAGGCATTCATTTTCTTTAACACCATTATGCACATTTCTATTCTCCAGCAGAATTGTCAAACAAGTGTCTTCACTAAAGGAGACTAAATGAAGGCAGCACCTACACTTTTGGTTCTGTGTGCACTCACATCCTCAAACACTGAGCCTGGGCTTGGAATGGCACTTTCAACTCCCTTCTTGTCTCCTCACTGTTTTCATTTAGTGCCTTTCAAGCTGTGAATACTATTGCAGTTCTGAAATCTTTATTCTGTCATCTGGCAGATTAAATTCAAAGCTTTACTCATTAGGTTTCTTTTTAAATTATTGTGTATGACCCACCTTACCTTGTCCAGGAGGAAGGCAAAGCAGCAGCATGATCCTTTTTCCCTGCAATTTGCTGTATTTAGCTCTTCATATCTGACCCATTTTTCATTTTTCAAAAATGCAGGACATAATGAATCCATTTTTTCTCATCCAAGACATTGCACTCTGGGCCCTTGAGCCCTGAGTGTAATGAATCTAATGTTGCCCTTTTCTCCAACCTGTTAACAGGTTACAACTATCAAATGGAGTTCAGGATTCATTTCAGAAGGTGAACCATTTTCCAGTGGATGTGATTATTATACACATAATATTGTATATTTGGGGTTTATGCAAACGGATTGAGGAAATTCTGTGGCAGTGTTTGAAATATTCTTACCTTGGTCATGGATGTTGAAATTGTACTCCCAGGAAGTGTGATTCTGCAAAGTTTAAATGCTGACCTTTTAAGAGCCAGGTTGTGACTATCTGAAGCAGGCTACACCATGCTAGCTTACAAAATATGATTATACCAAAAAATGGAACCTACATTACAGTATTTATCCTGCAGTTCTGAAAAGGGAAACCTTTAGGACCAACAGCCAACATCCAATGTTCATAAAACCCCCGTTAGCATCAGAGTTGTTTATAAGCTCCAGTGTAAAGCCTTTCAAGTCTCTGTGTCATATTAGCCACTGGGCTTTATGTGGCATTGCACACAGAGCTGAATTGGCCCGATGGAGCATGTTGGGGTGGTGCACATAATGACAGACGGAACAGCAGGGGTTCAGTGGGATTAGAAATTTGTCAGGAAGTGGAGCTGTAAATTTGAAATTAGCTCACTCCCTTTGTTTCCCTTTATATCCTATTTCATAGATAAATATCACAGCACAGTACTGAATCCCGTGTTGCTGTGGCCAGCAAATTGACCCCAAACCCAGCACCCACATTGTAGCCAGATTTCTGAGCCCGGCTTATTGCAGTATCATCCAAATCACAGAGTAAAAGTTAGAGCTGTGCACACAACTGCTGTAACACAGACAAAACTAATTATCTGTAGCCTTCTTGCAAAATAGGGTGCCCTTCATGACTGGGACTGGAAGAACATAATTAGTGTTGATAGTACTGAGCTATTTTTACCCATGCATGCATGTGGACATTCCAAATAAAACTACCAAGCATCCATTTGCTGAACATTGCTGGCAAAAATTGAGAATACACAGTACTCAGTTCTCAATGACACATGCTTAGAGGAAGTTCAGCTTTTAAGTTTTAATTAAATTTGCCTGTCAAGCATTACATTCTGAGAATTTTCTGGGGTAAAAATCAAAGGGCCATTATGGCTTTCTGCAGTTCACATCAGCCCCATTTCCGTGTGCTGCTTTTCTCTGCTGCAGTTTGGAAGTTGTACATTAAAACTGTCAATTCTGCTGCAACATCTTCCCCGATAAGCAGCAAAGAAAAAGCACATTGTCAAACAGTCAGACAGCTAACATCTTGTTAGCAGCAGCTTAATCTGCCCATGATACACTATCTAACAGAACTGCACCTCTAGGACTCTGCTTTGCGAGGTTACAGCTGAGAAACAGGGTTTCACTTCTTCAGGATCCTTTGCCTCTAGGTGTTTGTGTTCAGACACACAGGGCCTGACTTTCGAAGGTATTCAGATGCTTTCATGGGAGATGTGCTTCTAGCAGAGAAACAGGTGACAAAAATCCTAAAAAATAAAAAAGTCCTCTAGATAAGATAGGTCCAGACTCTTTTCTTTTAAAGGAAATGCACAGTCATTAATTTGCATAATTAGCATCATTGTTAACGACAAATGATTGCAATTCTATATGCCTTCTGAATAAAACATGCAATTGCTTCCTCCCCATGAAAGTAGAGGAGAATGTGGCACAATAAGTTAAAAGGCAAGCTTGTCAGAGTGTGTAGGAGATATTTCAAGGGCTGGGGCTTTTTTACCAGCTGCAGCCAGAAGATTCAGTGAACAACAGGGGGACAAGATTGCACTCACAGACAAGATTGCTCTCACCTTGCTGCTCTCTTCCCTGGGAAGGAGCACCATACAAGCACCGATGAGAGGAATTATAAATGACAACAGTAACTGCAGCTGGCAGCTGAAGGAGCAAGGGGGTTAAGGAGTGCATACACAGCAATCCATAAAACCCAAATCACAAGCTGTGTTTGGTTGGTTTGGTTTGATAACTGCACAGAGGCAAACACACAGCACACACTGAACACACATGTAACTGAGTGTTGTAAAGTGCTGGGGCAGCTTGGGTTTCACTCAAGCTGTACTGAGAAGGGAGGTCTCTCCCTGCAATCAATACCAAGACATGCTGAGTTTGAGAGTAATTAATAGTGATAGCCAGGATGGGTTCTGTTGTATTTTAGAGCCCAGTTAAGTCAGATTACATCAGAAGCATTATGGGGTAAACTCCCACCTCATTGTTAAATAGTCCAGTATGCTCAAAATTGAAGCATGGTTGTGTCCTTGGAAAAGGCAAATGAAATAAACTTTGCAGTATTTTTCAATTTTAAATCATTCTCTTGTAATATATGGCCTTGGGCTGTGAAGGACACTGAGAGGTCACCTTGTCCATCCTCCTGGCCCAAGGCAGAACCAGCTACATTTGCAGTAGTCTGGATAGAAGTTCTGGATAGAACTTTTCCTGTGAAGATTCCACAGCCTCCCTGGGCAGAGCTGAGTGTTTAACTGTTCTCATACTTAACCTTCCTAGTGTTAAACTGATTTATTTTTTTTACTGCACCTTAAGGCCACTGACTCTATTCCTGTCCATGGTGGAACAGTTTGTGCCTTTCCTCTTTGCAGCAACATTTTACATTTGCACACCATTATAATGTCTTTCCTTTCTTCACTAAATCATGCAGATTCTGTCAAGTTTTCCTTCATGGTACATGTTTGCTAGACCTTTGGTGATCCTTAATGCTTTCCTTTGGACTCTTTCCAGTCAATTCATATCTCTTCTAAAGTGTGGCTTTCAAGACTGGATGAACCGTTCCTTCCACTAGCAAGCAGGAAATGTTTTAAATGAGTACTGTGTTACTCATCTTTAAATACCTGTGGGTGTCAATAGCAACCATAATTGGCTTTTATTTTGATTTATTATGCCCCACAGATCCTCCTCTGTGAAACAGCTGGCTGTTGGTCCTTCCTGCAGGATGTATTTGTGTGGTTCTTAGTGCCATCTCAACTGGCCTGCTTTGTCTTCCAGAACTGTGCTCTGTGGATTCTCACACCTCTCCCTGGCATTCCAAGTCCTTCCATTTTGCTGTCTTTGTCAAATTTAGAAACAGGCTCTTAGTTCCAGCACTGCAGCCATCAAGGAGAAAACAGCACAGTGACCAAGGCTTTGGACCTTTGTATCTGGCTCCTGGTGAACCAGTGAGGACAGTTTCCCACCCTGACTGTGCAGTCATTTTATCTGGTATTTCCTGGGGATATTTGAGAAAAGTACTAAGGAAAAGGAACTAAATCAGAGTACAATTTAGAACACCACACAATGATGTGATGTCATATAGCCAGGACTGACCTCTCATTGCCTCAGACTAACTCACTCACTACCTTTCTTCCTTCTGTGCTGCCAGCAGTCTCTTGGTCTCTGGGTTAGGTTCTTGTGCTAGCAGTCCCCTAAAGAATGAAAGGGTGGCAGCAAAGCTGCTGTAGGCTGCAGTGACATAAGCTCAGACAGTGTACCAGGAAGGCTCTCACAGGTATGGGGATCTGTATCCTATTCTCATGGATTACAGCTGATTCTTCAAAAGAGGCTGAGATGTGTTAATAAGTTACACTAAGACTGGACTTGTGTGAGAGAAGTCTAGATCAGAGCTTAGATACCAAAATATCAGAGATAATTCAGCGTGTTTGTCCCATGGCAGGTGTAGATCCGTGTGTGGTTCCAAGGAACACAGATCCTCCTTGAGGTGACAAGATGAAAGCTGGGAGACATAATCATGGTGACTGTTAAGCCTCCATTTTTTCTTTTTTAGGAGAAACAGCTGCCTTTCTCACAGCTTGGCTAAATTCAGACCTATATGAGCGTATCAAAACAATAATGTATCCCTGGCACTTCTGGTTTGGTGCAGTGATTCTCAGAGTATTATCTTAATGCTGCCTAAAGTTTGCTTGTGCTTTAAGAGTTCTTTTTCTCCCTCACAGTTTTGTTTGCATTTATCTGATGCTTTGGGTATCAAGAGGTTGTTGTGGGGATTTACACGTTTGTTTATCATAGAATCACAGAATTATTTAGGTTGGAAAAGACCTTTAAGATCACAAAGTCCAAACGTATTTATGAAGTGTTTGGAAACCCAGGAGGCAGAGCACTATCGAACCCATAATCATTACAAGTGAAGAATTTAATAATGCTGAAATCCTATTACAGAGGAGCTGTCAGATGTAGTGAATGTTATAAATAATATTAATCTTCTCTAGTCCCATGGATTTTAGGTTTCTGAGAATGGAATTATGTTTCTTAGTACTTCTGCAAAGCTCTGAACATTCATGTCTCATTAAAGTGAACAGGTACAAGATAGCAACTAGAATTTGGTAAGTTGAGATCCTTAACTTTTTAAAACTAATGTAAATGTCTGTGCCACGACTTAAAATAGAGCACAATTGTCTGTTGTTTCTCATGCAGGATATTCTGACAGTCTTTACTGACCAATAGTATTGGTGTTAGCACTTTGAACCATGTTATGCTTCCAGGCTCTAGTTACCAGCTGAGTTACAGCCTTCACAAAAAAAGTGAGGGAATACCGTGTGTAAAAATCTATTAATCACCCAAGATGCAGAGTTAAATAGCCCAGTTTTTTGCTTGAACTGGAGGAATGTTTGAGTCATTAAAACTGTTCCAGGAAAGCTGTGTCCCTTCTCTGGTTCACATCTCTTGAAATTTTACCTTTTTTTTTTTTGTGAGTATGTGAATAAGAAATGAAATAGTAAGTTTATCTTATTCAGTGTTGTTTAGGAGTGCCAGTTCACTTTGCCAAATTTGTGATGCTCCACAAGTTAATATGTAAGGACAGGTCAGGGCCCATCTATTTACCTGAACTAGAACTAGATGATCAATGCCCTGTCACCCCAAAACAGAGAGGCCGTCAGTCCTAGGAAGGTGCAAGTTCATCAGCTAATTGTGGCAGTGGTGTCCAGATGTCTCATGTGGTCTGTCATATAAACCTCTGCCTCAAAACTTTGGGTTGTGCTTTTTTCTGTTTCTAATGGAGGGCAGCAAGCTTGAGATATCTTTAACAGCAGATTCATACGAAGAAGAAGAATCAAAACACAGATTGGTGATTTTCTCATATAAATGATCTGATATTTTATTTCATGGAAACATGAGAGTTAGATGTGATAAAAAACCCCCTTTGGTTATTTACAACACCATCTGCTTTGCAGTGCAAGGCCTGCTATAAACAACCATAGTTGGGGTGCTTTGGGTGGGACAGAAAGAGAGCAGAAGCTTCTCTTCATCTCCAACCCGACACATCCTCCTCACTCAGGAACCAAAGCTCTGCCATGGAATATTGCCAGTCGGGCCATACTTCCCACGCACAGATTCATTTCCCAGCCTGCAGAAGTAAGGAGTGCTGCAAGTAACCATTTCCAGTGATTAGCCAGGAACCTCTGAAATGTGGAACAGTCATCTTATGCAATGCAGGTCTGTTCAGACTTGTTTGAGTCGTGGTGTGTTGCAAAGGGACATGTTTCCTGTGCTGTGCTCTGCAGAACAAGTGGGAATTTTGGTGGCAGGGATTTGCACCTGCCCATTTTTCTCCCTGAGCTCACTCAGCCCTGCAGCTTTTATCAGGCAGAGAAATTATTTCTGTTTCCACCATTCTTCTGGCACTATCACCAACATCCACACAAAATAATGCCATCGTTTAAACAGAGTTTTCATGTGTAAAATTGTTTATTCAGAATTTATTAACTCAACCCATCACTACTTCCTCTCTACGGAGAGTCTGGCTCTATTCAACTGGCTATAATTATCTTTCTGATTCTAATACATACATAGTTCAGGTTCCACATGAGTAAATAACTTGCATGCAGACTGCTTGGAATCCTTTCCAAACTCCTAAAGTTCTGGTTGGAAAATCAGTTGGCAAAAAATACTACTTCTTAAATCTTGAAGTTCTGCACAGATAGACAGAGTGCTTTTAAATCAGGAGTAGATGATCAAGCTGTTAAGGGAGACACAATTGAAAGAGAGAAGTAATGTGGGGGAAGAGAAGTATATTTTTTAAAACACCATAATAGATGTTATGAAGTTACAGAGTATTCAGTTTAAATATTGGGGGGGTTTTAATATAAGCACTAAGGACAATCCCTGTAAACACATTTTAAGAGGCAAATATATTCAGTGAGACATTCCAGAATAGATTCATGACTACATGAATTGGTAAATATTGTCATTTTTCTACTAAACTTTAACAAGGTAATTTCTGCTGAATAAAATTTGAAAGTCAATAAGTTTAGCTGATAATGACTTTATTTCAATACTTCATCTAGAGAAGCATCATACAAATTTTCATAACAGTAGAAGTCTGAAACAAACCACTGTAGTGTTGCTGGAACTCACATGATTTATTTCCTTGCTTCCTGAAACAACAGAAACTTGTTAATGTCTCCCTGGACTGTCAATAATAGACCCACTTTGGAAATTAGTCTTTCCTCTTTCTGCTTTTTTCCTCTCAGCTGTAGCTGAGTCCATTCTTCAGCAGACAAACACTTCTGCTGCTTTAGATAAGACTGGCAATTTACTCCTAATTTTCACTGAATGCCTTTATAGGCATCCCAAAATGTGACTCTGTGGCCTGAGCAAACAGTGAGTGCCCAACACCCATGTTGCCAGAATGGCTCCTGCCAAAACTAGCACCAGGAAAGGTCAGAGGACACGTGGCATTCACACTTTACACCAAGGAGCTTGAGAGAAAATCCTCTGAACACACCGAGGGCAAGGAGATAATGCACGAGCACAGCTGATTGTCTTTGGGCAGCAGCATCTCCCAAACAAGAGAGCAGGATTCCTGCCCAGGAGGAGCTGCTGCACTCATTACATTAAAGCTTACTGCAAGTTTTACATGTAAAGAACAAAAATTAAAGCTTGATCACCCTTTTTATGGAAATGCCATGAAAATAGGTATCTGAAAAGGTAAAATCCCCTGGAACTTCTTAACCAGCCCATTTATAAGACCCCATCAATGTGTCACATAGGAGGTTCCTTTCTTAAAGGATGAAGAATTCCATATGATAAGAATACTTCGATTTTACTTAGGATTTTTCCTTCCAAAATCACAAAAAATGGGTGGTCAAAAGATGACTGAAATGGAAGTCATATTGCTAATTATTAATGGATTAACAATTCCCCAAAATCATGATGTATACAAAATGAATCAGAAAGGTTTTGGCTGATACTGCAGGCTTTGTTTTTTATATAATTTTAAAGTATTTTGTTTCTAGCTAATTTGATATTATTTGCATGATAATGAAATCCAAAAGTACAACATTCAGTGCTTGTAGCAGTGTCCTACAAAACTATGAATACATAAAGATTTCAGAGTTCTTGTTTAGCATTGTGCTAAAGCTATCTTCAGTTTAGCACTGACTGAAAAATACTTATTTAATAGACAGCTTAAGCATGCACAGATTATTTTATCCCATGGATGCACAGTATTTCCAATTATTATTCCATTAAGGCTACAAAGATGATTCAACACAGCAGTTGTTATTGCTGTTAAAAGCCTTAATCATATTAATGTTTCCACACCAGCCTCGTCTGCAACCAGTGTGCATTGACATTTAACACACCACAAAATAAATGGCTGTAGTGTTTGTAGAACTCTTTCCAAGCAATTCCCTCCTTTTTCTCCCCCCAAATCTCCTGTTTGTACAGGAGCAGCGAGGGAAATTAAATTAGATGTTCATATTCTCCCCAAGCAGCCAGTAACTCACATCAGTTCCTCCCTAGGAATTGTAAGCTTCTTTCAGCATTTGCTTTCTGTCCCAGAGAAGGCGTAAGTAAAGCCCAAACTTGTTATAATTGGGGTTTTCTAAAATAGTCTCATTCTATGTAAATATTCCTAACTCTGGATTTATTACCAGCTGCCAGTCAAGAAGGGAGAGAACTCCAGCACTTGAGGGATGTAGGAAAGGATTGTCTTTCACAAGGATCTCAAGGTGAAAGTCCTCAGGGTTGGACACCCAGACAGCAGCTTTGCCCTCTTTGCCCTCTCCATATTCCCAGATAAACCCCATAAATGTAAATCTGGAGCAGAGATTAGGGGACCTGATGCAGGAAAGCAGGCCTTTTAAAATACTTCCACCAAGAACTAGATTGTAATGGTCTGCTTTTCAGAAACGAGGCCAAAACATGGGAGTGATTTATTATTTCCAGTAAAATGAAGGAAATTCAGAGTTAAAACCAAGCTGAAGGGTAAACCCAAAAAGCATGGAAATAAATGCTCCAGGCACCTAAACTGCTTCCTGGGGTGTCATGCAAAAAATTGCTCAGCCCAGGGCAGGCAAAGACCTGTGAGCTCTTGAAAGGTCATTGAGGGATGACAGAATTATTTGTGACTGATGTCATTTACCCTGGTGGACTCTGGGAAGCAAAACTAGACCAGGCTTTGAAAATTCCCTGCTGCACATCAGAGTACAAATTTCCCTCTGCATCACCTACAGGTCTGCATTTACTAAGCCTAGAGCAGAATTTAGCCCTCAACAGTTCCCAGGGTGTTGTGTGCAAGGGAATGGATGTTTGCACACCATTCAGGTGCCCTGGGGGCCTCCAGAGGTCCTTTCCAAGCTCGGTGTTCTGGGATTGCAGGAGGGGTAAGCACAGTCATTTTTGTCAATTCTTGTTATGCTCTAATATTCTATGATGTATATTGCAAAACATTGCTCAGTGATCTTGAAAATGAGACCTTCCGAAAGCATAGAAGTTACAAGGGTAAAGATTTAGGCAGTCCAAGAGCTATAAAACAAAATAAAAGCATATTCTACCTCTCCAGATTAAAATTAACTGTGTAGATCCATGGTTTCTAAATGCACTGAAAACAGGATCCAACAAATTTATCAGGGATAAATTCTGATCTTTTTTTTTCCATGCCAAGACAAACTTCTGATCTTTTTTTCATTCCACTCCAAGACAAGCCTTTTGAATGCTTTAAAAATTGTATTCTCACTTAATAATTTCAAAGTTTTATAAAGCCATTCCTTATAAAAACCTTCCATATGTTCCCCCTCCATATAAAACCCCTCCATATGTTCCCCTATAAAAGATTATGAACTAATGTGCGATTCCTGGCGGTCTAGAAAGGATAAATCAATAGAACCACGTGAGAGAGAAGCTGACTGGTTTGCAGTAGTTTCCATAAAGGATATGTTACAAGTAATTTGGGGGGAAATGCTCTAACCCTTCTTCTGGCTTCCCTGAGGAGACACTCCTAACAAAACCCCCAGGGTTATTTCGCAGTGGAAGGTGCCCATAGCAGGAGTCACCCTTCTGCCAGGCACGAGGGGATAGGTACGAGGGGATAGATAATTCACCCGTGCAGAAGCAGGGGCACTCTTGCTGCACTCTGTCCTCCAGAATGATGTCCACTGGTGAATATTCAGTCCCACCTGCATGGCATGCAATGCAGCAGTGAAAACAGCCTGTGTCTCCCTGCCAAACTGATTGCCAAAGTGATGATAGGCCTTTGACTCATGTCCCCAAAGCCTTCACCTGCACAGTTCCCAGGAATTCTCTCTTCCCTGTGTTTTACAATCCCCACGTGACAAGTGACTTTATATACGGAAACAAATATCACTGGGGATTTTTACATCAAATACATCAAATACACTATCTGTGCATTTTTATTCTTTTCCCAACTCAAAACAAAATCTGTGGGAAAAGAATGAAAGGCTGGAGTTTTCTTTTCATGGTACTAATAATTAAAAAAAAATAAATAATATTATTTGTTCCCAGCTGGCTCTGTATTGCACATGGGAGAAAAACTCGTGGGAATTGGTGAGAAAGCCTCCAAAAAGTGCCAGCAGCAAAAATAATGGGTCAGTTTAAGATTTCTCAGCTTGTTCAACCCCTGAGAGTTTTAAAGTGCAAGTTAGTCGCTTCTAAATGCTTTTACTGTAGCTCTCAAGGGCCCCTCCACCCCCTGTTCAAACATCCATTGTGGTGCACCAGGTGTTTGGTGCCGTTCTATCCCTCCAGCCAGCCATCCATCCAGCCATCCCTCCATCCATCCATCCAGCCATCCATCACTGTTGCTGAGCCACAGGGCAGACCTTTCCCCCCACTGTAGATCCAGGACTCTCCAGCAGAACTGTGCCCTGATCCCAAGGCCATGGGATGTGCCCATGGGGTGAGAGGAATGGCCGTCCCTCCTGGCTGGCCCTGCTGTCCCCATGCAGTGCTGGTAAATGGGTGGGAATTAATGTATGTCTCTGGAGCTGAACTGAGCATATGGATTTCCATTACTCAGCCATCCACTCCTGCCCTTCTGCTCAGTGGGATAATATGCTACTAAACCCATGCCAGTTTAGGATGCTATACCAGTGATTTCCCTATCAAATTCGACAATTTGTGGGATGATATTCCCCCTGGAACAACAGCTGAAGGTGGAAGGCAGGCTAATTGATTCAGCACTCCCCCACTGCCTCTGAGCACAGGCACTTAGCTGTAATTATTGTGAAACAGAAGAATTTACACTGAGTTATAAATTGGTATCACAGGACTCGGTAAATGGTGTATACTTCATGAACTGCCAGCTATTCAGAGTATTGCCATATATTTTTACAGTTTCAATGCACTTTTCCAACTAATATCTGCAACTAATGCAGTTTGCCCTGTTAAGGTGTCATAATGTTCATAGAGAGGGTGGAAGTGTGGAGCTGGGAGAGGTGAAATAACAACTGTGTTTCAGGGCACTGAGGAATCGTGGCTTCATATTCCTGTCTCCTTTCCCAGTTTAGAACCAGCGAGACCCCACACTCAAAGGTCTTCGCAATAGTGTAAGAGCACAAATGAGTGTTAATTTTTACCCAAAGCAAGAGAACAGGTGTGAAGCACCAGTGTCTGTATGGTGTGCACTGAGAGAATGGCATTTCCCAGGGAAGCTGCTTCATCCAGCAGTCCCTTCCACCCTCACCCATTCTCTGATTCTCTCTGACTCTTTCAAAAATTTTGTGTTTCTGCAAACAAGTAGAAATTGGGGTAAGCTGCTGAACTACCATAAATCTCTTCCCAAACCTCTGCCCTTCTGGCCGTGATTGATGATTGATGTGCCTAACAAGAACTCAGTTTCTTTCCCTGCAGTGAAAATTCACTCGTGTAATGGATCTCAAGCCCTACCCACGTGGTGCAGGCAGTAAAACAAAAGCACCCCTCTGTCCATTCTGATGATGTATCTGGATTTAGGACCGTGCACGCTTGGAGTTGAGGGAACTTTCAGCCTCTCCGTTGTCTGCAGTTTTTTGTGGATGGATTCTGACCAGGGCTCAATGCTACCAGCCTTGCTCTGTCCACAAGCTCTTTGTGGACTTCTAGGAGAGACTAAAGGAGGACTTGTTCTCCTGACTGTGTTCTAGTTGACCAGAGGCATTTCTGAGGTGGCAGTAGACTGTGTGGATGGGATTGAGTTGCCCAAAATGACATTTGGTGCCTACTCTTGGATACCCAGCTGCTGCTGTGCCACTTTCAAAGAGTCTAAATCATGTCAAGTCACACTAAATGTGGATGTCTCAGAGCATCTCAAGTGACACAAAGCATTTATGCTTAAACAACTGAATCCTAGCTTTTAAGTGTGAGAGAAAAATTATTTATATGTATTTTTAGTTATTTGCTTCTTGCAAAACCTCAGTAATCTTAGCCCTCTAGCTCTCCACTTAGTATTGACAGATACAATTGCTTTAAAATTTGTTGCTCCTTGTTTTTATTTATGAATATGTACAATAAGTGAAATAAACTTGGGGTCGTCTTCATTGCTTTCTGTACCAAGTAACTTATTGTAAGCCTGCTAGGAAATGAGTTCTTTGCAATTTAACAGCGTTTAACTAGAGGAAAATGTCACTGGTGAAGCTGAAGCTGTGTGGGTTTTCTGAAGGTCTGTCCATATGGCATGTGACTCAGTGGCTGTGCATTATGGTAGGTATAGTGCATATTTTGAAACAGAGAAGCTGTTTTATTTGGGAAGTCTTCCTATGCTCACTATTTAGCCTTTATGTGTCAAGATGCTGTTTAGTACCAAACATCTTGGAGTTAATGGAACAATTTTCCATTTTAAAATTGAATTCCTGTGTATTGCAGTCTATCTACCCACAATGACTTCTGCAAATCTTTAAAATGAAAGTCATGGAATTTGGGAACACTTTTACAAGAGTGTCAAAGACTTTTCTGGAGTGGCCAGAGGGAAAACTTTTATGCCTTATCTATAGCCCCCAGCTATGAAAGTATTACATCTGGAACTCTAATTAAATGAATTCTTTTTCCACCGACTGCAGCAAGTCTAATCAACAAATTTAAAGGACAAGTGTATTGAGGAGAAACAGTAGAACTCTGGCTTGAAAATAAAAGTATAAAATTCAAAGCTCTCTTAGGCTGCTTTAAGTCCAGCAAATACCTGTATGTGTTTTGAAGGTAAATTTTCCTCACTGAATTTTAGTAGTTACAAACAAAACCCAAACTGTTGAGGGCCATTTATTTTTCTCATTGTGTATAAAGAGCAAAATGTTTTCTGTCTCTTAAAAGAACAGCTATAAAATACCTGCAAGAGGATGAGATCAAACGTGCCATTGCCTGAATTTTTGGGTGGGTGGTTACAAGATGCACTTGCAGAAATACCCAGATTATTCTGAAATGCCTCCAAGTCACTGTACTTATGCTGAAGGCTGGAAGAGTGGATCAAGTGCTAAAGACTCTGTGCATTTAGGCACTGAGAAGAATATAGAGTGTATTATATTGAAAGCATACAATATATTCAGGTGCTGGTGAGGGCAGAGCAGTCTGTACTCCTGGTCTTTGCCTGTCTCAGTGCACTGGCAGGTGCTGGGGGGTGAGACAGGAGCTCTGACAAAAGGCAGCTGCACATTCGGGTTCCCTTTCCCCCTTGTGGCCTGACTTGTGGCAGGTGGCTTTGGATCACTGGTGTCACTGGGATGGCAGCTTTGCTGGTACAGCTTCCCCTCTGCTGCTCTGTCTTTGATTTGTACACAGGACTGGCAAGCGCAGCTGTAGAATCATTTGGGATGCATGATGAATATTCCACAGGTGGAACTGGATGCTGAAATCCCCAATTCTTCTGTTCCTCACAGAAGTCTCCACTTGCACAGTGTGCAGAAAGCAACCTCCTCCTGGTGAAAGCTGGGTATTGTGTGCCTTGGTTCCAAAGCAAGCCAAGATGTTGAGCTGGGTTTTGTGAAATCTGATCCAGTGAAACCACTGTTAACTGCAGAGATGTGATTGTTCTTTCTTTAAAGTCAACTTCTTTTGGCAGCCAAAGAGCGAGTCGTTTGATTAATGATCATTTTTATCTCTTTGAAAGGATCCTTTCCGACCATTGGGGTGAAGTCTCTTTCGAGGTTCCTGAGGGCGGGATTTTTAAATAGCATCCTGGCCTCACATCCAGTGGCAGGGGGTGGATCTTTACCCCCCAGCATTTCCTCTGGTAGGTATTGCAGCCTCTTCCCCCACCTCGAGTTTTTTGCTTCACCCTCTGCCCCATCTCTCCACACATTTAGGGAAAGAACATTCGGGGTTTGGTCAGACAGGGAGCTTAGGTGTCCCTTCCAATTAAAAGCCGAACCCAAAGGCAATGGAAAAGACAATTACATTTTGGGAACTAGTGGTTTTCCTGAATCAGTGTATGGGAGAAATTGTGAGGGAAACTGATCTGTACTTAAAGTGGCCACTTAAATACTGGAAGAGAAGGCCTGGTATCCTCTAATCATACATTTCATGAAATGTGTCCATACACACCAAAGGAACATAACTTTAAACATGCCACTATAAAATCTCAGCATCTATATGACTCTGTGACTCCTTAAAAAATTACATTCCCTTGCTAAAACATGGGAGCAAAACGAATTTGGAAAGGGAAAACTGAATTAGGTGTTAATAGAGGGTTTGAATCCTCTGTATGTTTTGTGGTTGCAACGTGTATCTCAAACCACCTGGGGATGGCAGGGGGACCCCAGCTGGATGGTGTGAGGTTGAGTGCAGGGCAGGGAAACTGGGAAATTTCCCATTGGGAGTTTTCCCAATTTTCCCAACAGGGAATGTTTCCCATTGCAGGGAAACATTGTCAGAGACTGGCCTGAAACAGGAAGGAAGGACAGAATAGAGACATCCTTCCCGAGAAAGGATGTTACTCTTTCTCTCCTGGAACCATCAAACACCATGTTCCATCACAAGTAATAAAGGAAGAATAAACACATGTATCTAAATTATGGTTATGACTGGATCAAAGGCCAGTTCTGTCCCTTTCTGAGCTATATATATTTCTATGTACAGTGAATCCATACATGGGCTAATGTCACACTTGTACCATTTGGGACATCTCACCTCTAATGATACTTAAAGTTTTTCTTGAAGAGAAATCTCTTATGGGAAAAAAATTGGAAAATCACATAATGTTATTGACTTGCTGTACAAAAGAAACCATTCTCCTATTGCAATAATTCCAGGCCTCATTAATACAAGATGATTCTTTTCTCCTTTTTTAAGTGCTGTTATTTCTTTGTGTCCTTTCTTTGAACAGAAGCTTCTCAGCAGCCCTGATGTCTTTTGTTATGACTGTTTGGGTTTCTTTTGTGGGCAGTTTGTAAAACACTTTCCATATATGTTTGTTCATGCGACATCTCAGGGTGTTTAATGGCCCTGAGGTATTTTGCAGGTACTGTAACCATACATCAAAGAGGAAATACTCAATGGCCCATAATATTCTCTGGTTTGAGCATAAAGTTATGTAGAGCATCCCACTGGTTCTGCCAAATTCCAAATGGCCTGGCTGCACTCGTGCACTGCCTTCCAAACTACATGCTTACCTATAAGTTTATTTTATAGATCCTCAGCACTGTTGTTTTCTGAGGGCTTGTAAAGCCTTTTATCACATTTTTTGGACTTAAAGCTCTTAAATGTGGTTTGTTTAGTAAAACTTACTCATGACATCTTGCTATTTAATGTCCTTTACTAATAATTCTGATTCCATCTGATGAAACATTGCAAAAAGTTAAAAACAGAAATGCAGCTCCATGATGTATAACATACCTAGGAAGTTAATGGAGATAAATGTTCTTGTTTGATCGTGTCAACAACAACAAAAAACCCCAAACAGCAAAAATAAAATGAGCCAAGCAGCAACTCCACAAGAAGGGAGAGACTCCCACCCTCTGGAAAGGGAGGATTGCCAGTAGAGAACTGAAATAAATGCAATGCATGAGACACATTCCTGTGCATGTGGGGGGTCAGCTGGAGGGAAACTCTGCAGGGCCAATCAGGAATTGTCCTTGACAGATGCACCCCAATAATGTGAGCTGCAATGTTTGTATTGAGCTCTTCCTGTCTCACTGTACCGTCCTTGCATTGACATTGAGCACAGCCTTAATTCTGAATGGCCTCTCTTGTATCAGAGGTGACCAGAGGACAGCATTGCCATTTCTAAAGGGCTAGAACCTGCTTTGCCTTAAATGAGGGCAAAAAAACATTCACTGAATGTAAAAACAAAATACCCCAAAACCAACAAACCCCCAGAAACCAAACAAACATTGCTTCACATAGTCCTTATGTGTACGATTGCAGTTAATTTAACTACGTGGAAGACTCAGAATGCTGGCATTATTCTGCTATGAGGGTTGTTGGGAACAAAGGTAATGAGATGCTTTTTATTTACCAAAACCTTTACTCAAGCTAAGTGGTAGATTCCCTTCCAAATACTCAGAAAACTTATTCCTTACTGAAGACAAAATGTTTTTACATTTTTTTTCTACAAAATTTGCCACAGATATTTTAATTACACCCAGAACCAACCGGGAAAGCTTATGAGTATCTGGAAAACAGCTTGGCAGGGCAATGGAGCTGCTGGTTTCCTTTTTAACCTTTCTCCTTTTCACTCAGGAGTTGAGGGGAGTGTATTTTTGACAGCTGATGTCCAGTTTTATGTGATTTGGGCTCTGCTGTTGCACTGTGCTGAGGTTCTCTCATGTAAAAAGAGTAGCCAGCTGAAAGATTAATTTATGCTGCTGGGATGAGGCATTACATCTTTCTGCATAAATAGATTGCCTTGAATGTAGGTGTTTTATAAGCCTAGACATACCTGCTAATGCAGGAGTTCTTATATTTGATAATAGTTACATCAAGTCTGTCACTGCTGTACAGCTGCTTCACTCAGAGCAAAGCTTTCTGCAGGCCTCCAAAATCTCTCCCAGATTTTCACAAAAACAAGCCCATTTCCAGACAACAGCTTCCTTTTGATTTAGTTACCATTTATGTCACTAGCTGCTTATTTCCAGTTATTCTACCTGTTGGCAGTACAAGTTCACATGGCTCAGTTGTTGTAGGTCTGTAATGTCAGATGGATAATAAGTACTTCTTTTTCAAGTGATACCCTTGCATATATTAAATAGAATTCTCAAACCACTTAGCAGTTTACACCCCTCATCATTTACACACTGGCACAAGCTGAGGAAGATTAGCCCTCCCTTCATAATTACACACACACATATGTGGGGAAGCCCAAATAATAAATCACCAGTGCTGCATCTGCCTCTCCAAACTCCAGCCCAGCCCAGTGTTCTTTGCTCCACTTGGGGGAAATTCTGCGGTTCCCCCTGTTGCTGTGTGCTCTTGCAGCTCTTGGTTAAGGAGAGGGGTGAAGGGCCTGTTGTGGAAATACCTGCCCATGTGGCCTGGCAGAAGGTACAGGCAGGAAACTTCACAGGGTGCTGCTGTCTTTGAAGAGCCAGGCAGAGTGTGAAGCTTGCTGAGCTGGAAAGGAAGGGAGGGAGAGCAAAGACCTCTCCTACTGTTCCTTTCAAGCTAAACTCCTTCCCTGAGTTTGGTTGGTTGGTTTTTAATTATTGACAAGAACTAGAGAGGGGTGTCAGGCTATTACAAACCCTGGAAAAGTCCCTGTTCAGCAAACCTCCCAGACCCTCTTCACAGTGCTCAGCATTCCAACTGCACTGGCAGGATAGGGGGGAAAACCATCCACATTATTCGTGCCATAAATACCCTGCTTTGAACATCAGTGCGTGCTCTGATCTCCTTGTAGTCAGCAGCTGGACCTTTGCTCCTTGTTTCAGGCACAGAGCATCTCCTGTGAAAGTACCTTGAGGTCACTTCTTTAATGAAGTTGTCAGCACTTATTTTGCAAGGGTTAGTTAGCCAGCTTTTTTTTACATTTCAGGAAAAATGGAAGCCAAAAAAATTAGGCTTGATAAAACAATCCACCCCTGTGAACCTCAAAAAATATATTACAAGCAGGAAATGAGGACGCACTTACTTTCCAGAGACTTGAAAGTGATAGAGGACAGTTCACTCACTATCTTGGTCTGGGTAATACCAACAGGACTTCTCTTCCACATATACAGAGGAAAATCCCTTCCAGCATTTACTGCCTGGTTATTTATGGCTCTTTGTCTAACATACATTGTAATGTTCCCATTTATTCCAGGGAGCTCCTCAAAAAGCTCAGATATAACTGTAGAGTACCAAACCAGATGATTATGAGTTTTCTCCAAAATTAGTATTTTACAACAATTTCCAAGTGCACCTGAGTGAGTCCATTATTCTTGATATTGTATAAACTGACACTTGAAAGCAAATTGTATTGACAGAGCCTTATTGAATGAAATTACTCAACAAGAACCATCAAGGAGCAATTGCACATAGTGAAATTCAACTATAATTATGATACTCCAGTAATGAGAAAAGTAACTTTTTCCCCTCCAGCTAATGCATTTTTTCCCTGCTCTGAATTCCAGCACCTACACTTCTGTGTTTGTTGTTAAAGGAAAATGGCTGATCCTTTCTCAGGGACTAACAAATTGATTCTTCTGTTGCATATGCATTTTCTAGGGTATCTGAGCCAAAGGGCTCTTTGGGGTTGTTCTTTCCATCCTCTCTGCTGTTTCAGTGGCAGTTCTAGCCTGTAAACCTACGCCTGGGACATGATGGCATGTATTTTCTGAGAGCAGGAGTTCAAATGTATATGGACTTTTCTATTAGACAGGCAAAACCAAAGCAAGGATGAGCAGTAAACAGAAAGATTTTTGTGCTGGTTAATCAGGGTTTAGCTTGAACTGTAGAACTGGGATTAAGCTCTAGTCCAGGAGGTGGTAAAAGGAGGATTTCACCCTCCACCCTTGCTGAATAGCTCAGATGGTCATCCCAGCAATTCTAAAAAGGGTGAGTCCTAGAAGTTCACAAAAAATCATTTGCATTTGTGGTAATTCTTACAGGATACATACTACTGTTGTATATTTTTAAAAATCAAACTACTGAAAATGTGGAAATTTATTGTAATAGGCATGTTACTAACAGGACCAGAAAGAAACGAAGAGGAGAGAGGGAGGAGCAGGATGGATACACAGAAATGTATTTGTAAATCTTTGTTTCACAAAATCTGCCCAAGTCTGGGTTTGACACCAAAGCCTCTCTCGGTGCCTTATACAGTGGGTGAAGACCAGACAATTCTGCACAGGCTCATGTAACCTTCTTGTGACCCACAGCTATGAACATTTAACTCCTCCCCTTGAAATACCCTGTTCTTTCTCAGAACTAAAAACCTCTAGCTATTGCTGTCTGTGGAGATGCCTCCACAGATAAGGGAGAGGAATGCTTTTGGCTTTGTTCAGCTGGCAATGAGTTTCTGTATTTTTTGTATTTCTTCCAGATGTGTGGGCTTGTCTAAAAACTGCTCTATCTCAAGTTGACCTATCTTCATTGTAACTCTTTGCTGATGGTCAGAATCAGGGTTGAAGGGAGAAGCTTGGCAATGTGTGCCTTCACATCCTGAGGGTCCAAACCCTCAAAGAGGGATGGAAAAACAACTCCTGAGATCCCAAAAATGTCACCATGTTAGGTCCAGTGCAGTGTCGATTGCTGGAGTCCTGTCTCATGACATTTTAGTTTTTCAATTTTGGATTTTAGGCACCCACACATTACAACCAAATCTTCCTTTATGGGTTGCAGAAACTTCAGGGGCTCCACTCCTTCTGGAAATGAAATGAAATGATGCCTTTCTCCTGGAGGAGGAGTGGTAGGTCATCATTTTGTGTAGCTCAGAAGTGGCTCAGGAGTTTAATCCTTATGTAGACACTAAAGGGAAATAGGACAAGACGTGTGGGCTCCAACAGTTCATGGGAAAAATGTGCAAAGGATACCCTGAAGTGCAAGACATGTCACAACCTTAGAAAGGTCACACACAGGCATAGTATTGAATAAACAAAAGATGACATAATAGGATTAAAATAATACTTTAACCATGTCATTATGCTTAGGAAAGCACAAAAGCATGTTTCCTGTAACTTTATGTATGTGGATTTTTTACATTTTGCTCATTTTCATATTTATGTTGTGGCTCACAACCTCTAAAAACAACATGCTTATGATAACATGTAAATTCACAGTAGAGATCAAGTCAGATTTGTTCCTTCTGTTCCCTCAGTACCTGTTAAGTCCCGTGGCATACTAAATATTGGTGAAGAGCAGAAGCCCCAGGACACAGACTTGACATTGTTTAAATTCCTTTACATGCTCTGGGGTCAACAGGGCAAGTAATTATTGATGCAGTTACACCCTGTGGTCTAATTCTGACCCAAAGAACATCCCTTTCTCTTTCCACAGGAGGATGTAGATTGGTAAGAACACTGAGTAACTTAAGGGTGCAATGTCACTAGATTAAGTGAAATGTGCTGAAATTCAGTGATAAAAAAGCGAGGTGAATTTCTTGGGTTAATCCAACTGGGCAAAAGTATCTGAACAGAATTTGTTATTTATTATGACTCTTATTCTTTGCTTCAGTGCTAAAGCTTATGCCAGAATTTTGGGGGTTCTCAGTCTAATTTCAAGCCATATAAAGCTTATGCCAGAATCAGGGCTAGTAATTAACAAGTCAGGTGTTTTCTTCCCCCAGAACATAATTAATTTAAAACTGAGAGGCCCAATTTCTTTTTTTGTGGCTGTTCATTAACAAATTGCCTGGTTTTGTGATGAAATTAGTCTGTCTTCTCCCTCCTGCTTCTACAGTGATAAATGCTGCCTTCAATGCCGTGACTTCTGCATTTAAAATGTGAGGGTATAACCTAGGAATTGAGACAGATGGTCAAAAATGCAATGCCTGGGTGCTGTTCCTTCTTCAGACCTGGTCTGCAGCCCAGCAGCTCTTGTTCTGCTCACCCTGTACTGCTGAATCCTGATAAAGCATTCCCCCCCAATCATGGAGCTGGTTCTTCTCCATTCCTGCTTACAATGGTCATGTAAATATAAGCAGCAGGAACAAAATGGACTTTTCTGCATACATATTGTCTTTGGGATGCCAGTAAATATGCAGAAAGAGATCGTACAGATGAACAAGCCAACAAATGGAAACTTGGAGAAATCCGACTCTTGTTCAGAAATATCTCTTTGTAAGGTATAAATGCAGGAGGCAAATTGTGCCAGGTTTTGTATTCTACAACAGAATTTGTATTCTGTAATATCATTTTAGCCATTATACCTCTCTCATGTACCCAGCCTCCAGCTAGTGACACAAAACTATTTCTTCTGGTTTTGCTCTTTACTGAATTCCATTTGCTCCTCTCACGGAAAGACAAGAATCAGAAAACAAGCCATGGAAACAACACAACTGCTTTCTCCTTACAGTTCCACTTTTGTTTCCTCAAAACCTTCCAGAATATCTTTTGTAAGCACACATTGATGTGAATTAGGGTTGCAGGAGGAACACAGCAGAGTGAAACCAGGAGAGCCACTCACAGTGTTGGCTGCAGCAGCAGGAGAGGGCCAGGAGAGTTAAGGAGGTGTTTTATAAATGTACATTTGCTTTTCCTGGCTTCCAAAACACAAACAGCCACAAATTCTTGCCAGCAGGCTAAAGGGTAGCAAGTGGAAAAGTATTTAATATATAATTACAGAAAAACAGCTCAGAGAACAATATTTTCAGATAGTGTTGATAGAGTAAATCCTCTTCAGTTGGCAGTGACAGCTCTATGTCCATACTTCGCTACAAATGACACAGTAGCTTATGATCATGGATGTATTTTGTGTTCTTCTTTAATGATTTTGCAAAAGGATCTTTCCTGGACTAAACTAAGTAGTGCCAAGTGGTGTGTAGACATGGAAGGACAGAAAGGAGCAGTGGGATGAGGAGGCTGTGTCTGGGGGATGTCCTGCAGCAGCACCACGTGCATTAACAGTGCAAACCCCAGCAGAACTCTGCAACTGCTTTTTGCACAGCCTTTAGTTTTCTTTCTTCCTTTTCTCCTCCATTGGTTTTGTATTGCAGAAAAATATTTCTCTTTTATTGACTGAAATGACTCCTCCTCTGATGCATGTAAAGGCATTATTAGGAGCAGCAGGAGAGAAGAAGCTGCCGTGGCAAGTGGTTCTCTGATTTGGGATGAGAAGGAGAGGACGTTTCTGAGCCTCTGAGTTCTGATCTGCATTTTCTGACAGGAACTAGAGCAGTTCTTTGTTGGTTTAAGTGGCAGAATAAATATCCTGCGTTTATGTTAACAGATCTACGCCCATAATTGCTATTAAAGATTTCATTGTAAGACTGTACTAAAGGAACATGTGCTAACTATTCTTTTTAGAGGATTAATCTTACGTAAAAAATTCATTAAAGGAGGCTTTGCTGCATTATTTAAAATGACAACAGGAGACAACAAGCTGAATATTTTGTCATTGATATGACACTTAAAATTCTCCTCCTTATTCATCAGTCTAGCACTCAATTAAATTGCATGTTGTCAAAATTTTTTGTTGTGGGAAAAAACTAGAGAAAAATATATATGATATAATGTATTTTACATTATTCTGCAATGTATGACTTTTTTTTCTTTTTTTTTTGCATTCCTGCTTATTAAAGAAGTTGCAAGCAGATTGATGAATGGATAATACAAATTGCAACATATTCTGGGCTGGCATAACATCAATGAGGGTTGTTTGTCTCTTAGGCTGGTTTTATTTGAAAGGCATTGCTGGGTGGAGAATTCCAGTGGAGAACTTTCCTAGGGAAAGCTGTCCAAACCAGTCAGCCTCTGGTCACAAGGCAGGAGCTACATCCAAAACAAATATTGCCTAAGGCAACATCCCACACGTTTGTCTGGGGTGGGAATATTTACAGAGCCACAAAAAATACGTAAGCAGTGACCGTGGCAAGTAGGTAGTAAAATGATAACTCCGTCACAGTAATGAGCTGCAAATGATAGCTGGGATATACAGAGTATGTGAAAGCTGTATTTGGGGTTAAGACCTGTTGCCTCAAACACTGTACAACTCCTCGTGTGTTTTCTGACAAGGCTCCCTCCTCCAGCACCCTTAGGTAGCCAAAAGCGCTGCAAGACTGCTTTGGTCACTGCATCCCTCTTCATGTACTTTCTACTTTGTCCTCCCCCAATTCAAACAAGAAGCTGGGTGCTCTCCTCCAGCAACCCCTGCAGTTCTGAGCTCCTCGATTCCCCCTCGGCCCACACCTTTTCCATGTCCTTTTTCCGTGTCCTTTTTCCTTGCCTTCTCCTGTGTGGGTCTGGACACTGATGTTCGTCTGAGCCCTGAGTGCTTCCAGCTCCCATCTGTGTTCCACTGTTTTAACTTTCTCTGTTTTGTGTGTGCAAGCAATCCTAGCGAAATAATTCTATGCCTTCCAGCATTGCATTAACCTACCCTGGATAAAATAATCAAAGATTGCTTCTCTCTCTGAGAGACTTCTCTGACCCCCTCCCATTTATTCATTCCTGTTCTCCTTCTGAGGATGAAGAATTCATCTTTCTTAGTACCATGAAGACAAAATGAATTTTCATAATCCAAGTAATAGTCTTTTTTCTTTTTTTCTCTGTCTACAGGAAAACATTGCACTAGTTTAGAAATCTCCCAGTATTATTTCTCAAAGGCCGCTTTGTAGCCCTCTTTAGAACCAAAGCAGTATTCTGTGTTTGTGCAGAGGTTTACCACAGACAAGCTTTTCTGGACTCAAAAAGGATGATACCTGCTCTTTGCAGCTCAAGTGAAACCAACACCAGGCAATGTCACCCACAGCCTTTGCTCTTCCCAGACCTTTGTTCCCGGGTTGCAAACCACTCTGTCCCTCTGCCTGCCCCGGGATGGTGACCCGGTGCCTGGGCTGAGATCCCCACTGTTGGGTTCTGCCGTGGGATGTGCTGGACTCAGCTGCTCATCCTCACATCTCAGGCAGCTTCTCCAGATGCAGCTGCCAGTCCCATTCCAGCTGGGGACTGCAGTGTTCCTGCAGCTGCTTTTTTACCACCCCTTTGAAACCACCATGTGTCCTCCCTTACGTTTCCTGATGCTCAGTGTACTTACATGTATAAAAGGTTTAGAGGTCCTTGTATGAAGTTTGCAGACCTAGAAATGGTTGGGAAATAACTGTTTGCTGGAGATAGAGCTGCTGTTCCCACTTTGGGGGTAAAGGTGCCCACTGGGTTTTGCTGTATCACCAGAGGTTTTCACTGTCTCTTCAAGCAACCATAAGAACAGCTTCTAATACATGAACAGCTTCAGTGGTACACTAAGCTTGCAGCCAAAATAGGGTGGCTTCTCTCAAGTGCTGTCACACCAAAAGAAAATGCTTTGAGAAGTTAGTGTTCAAATCTGGATTTAAGATTTTTGCTTGAGATAATCAAGGGATGAAGGAGGGTCTGAGCCAAAGGAAATACAGTTGGGATTTATTTTGGAGGGGGAAGTATTTTGAGAGAGAATGTAGAACCATTAATAGGTGCATTTAAAAATAAGTCTGAAAATAAGTTATGTTGAAGGATATGTAATGAGAGCCTATGAACCTCTAGAAAACCTTACAGAAGAGCTTCTGAAAAGCCTGCAGGGTACCCAAGGATTACCCACAGCAAAGCAGGGGCACTGTTTTGAAGCTCAATAGCTCCCTTTGTTATTCCCTTCAAAAGTAAATTTTCCATACAGCTCTTAAACGTGACGATTTACCAGAAAGAGAAATTTCTGGCTAACTTACGCCTGACCAAATATGCCACGTGAAAGCCAGCCTTACCTCCCCATTTACTGAAAAGTGCCATTGTCTGCAACAATTCCGAAATTACTCCTTGTTTGAGAGAGTTCTGCATACAGTGAGACCCCCCAGCACCAGGCTGCTGTTTGTCTACCTCTCCACATCAGAGGATATTCCTTTCATGGGGAGGTGGCAGCCCCTTGACAGTAAGAGAATGATGAAGGTGATGGAATCTAGGCCATTCATGTGCTTGAAACTAAAGAGACAAGGCTAGACAGCTAGTCATCATTAGCAAGCTGAAGGAAAGAAAACAGACACTTTTAAAAGGCTGTGATCTCTAAGAGCTTAAAAAGTGATGTATCGTTTAAGCTTATAATGCAAACCCAGGGCGTAACCAGTGGATGCAGATGCTATAGCTGATTTGGTGGCAGGTGCACATCTGCAGCTGAGATTAAACATTGAGTTAATAAAAATAAAAAGAAGCTGGTAATTCTTCACACTTCCCAAAGGCTTCCCAAAAAGACTGCTAAGGCATCTGAGAATTTACGCACAGAAAATGATGTATTGCTGTGCCAGCACTCCGAAGCACTGTTTTATTCACTGAGAACCTAAACAGGAGGGCTAATGCAGAAATCACCACAAGTTTGCTTGGAGGCAATGGGAGGATATTGTGAGGAACTCAGGAAGACCAGCTATGTGAGTGAGCATCACCTGGAGCTCCGAGTCGACATGCTGGGATGAGCAGAGGAGTGGTTCGTTCACTTCTTCAAAGTGAACATTAGCTCGGGAGCAGGATCTGCCTGTGGCTTTTTGTATAGTGTGGACAGTTCAATAAACACTCTCACTATAACCAAACTGGACAGAAATGGACACTTGTGCTGGAACAAGCAAAAAGCCCTTCCACGCTCCATCAGCCTGGACACTGTGTTTGTTTCTCATCCCCTCAGCCACATACAGCAGAAACGTCATTTGAGAGGCAGAGAGAAAAAGTGAGGAAAGGGATTTCTTTTGGGTTTAAAAAACCTGGCACAGCTAGTGCTGAATGGAGGAAGTGAAGTGACAAACTCACAGTGTCACCTCTGGCTTCCCACACACCCCAAGGGACACGGGTGCTCTCAGGGAAAGAAAAGTTTGCCAATTTAAGACTTCTGTCTTCAAGGCTTTTTACCACCTTCCCAATCCTACTAACTTAGCTCTTCATCGCATTAGTGTTTCTTGGATCAGAATGGCTCCTTTGTAACATTAACAATCTAAAAAGCTTATTGCAGCCTTAATTTGAGGCTTAATTTGTATGTACAAATATATAAATTCACAGTTTTGCTGGATTATACAAACCCAATGTAGGAGGGCTTTTCTTTGTGTGTGTGACCTCCCCTTCCGTCTGTCCTGTGTGTCCCAAAGTCATTCAGATATTTTTCTTTGGGAGGAAAACTATGACACTGGGTTTGTAATTACTTGGACATGGCTTATGAATATTTTGTCTTTGCCTTAACTGAAATATATTCCAAAATATTGGAGGATAGCAGGCTCTTCTTTGATCCTTTTAAGGGACTGAATTATGTACATTCAGCTAATCCAGTACAAAAAAAAAACAACATAGGAAATAATTCTTAGAGAGTAAGGCAAGAAATTGTGATAAAAATGAGGATTTTGAAAACATGTAACCTATTTAACTCCTGTGAATAATTTGTGCATAACACATGAAATAAGGCCCATAATAATCTGCTCATCATCTGAATGTGTTTCTTTGCTGTTTTGCAGGCAGACCAGTAATGATTGTAGTTGAATACATGGAGAATGGATCCCTTGACTCCTTTCTGCGGGTGAGGTGCCATTTTCTGGTGACATTTGAATAAGACACCATTCTAGGTTAAGATTTTAAATCATTTATCACAAATTAATTTCTGCATAATGTTATTCATGGATTTTTAGTGAAGAATAGAAGCATTTTCCCCACGGTACATTTCTGAGGTACAGTGATATATTAGATCGTGGCTGGGAAAGAAGAAGATTTGAACTTATTATAATTGATTTATTCTACAAAAGTTGTCCCTGTACTTAGCAAAATGTATTTCAAAGAGTGTTTTTGTGAAAGAAAAGATAAATTGAGGGATAAATGCCTGGCTGTATGCAAGTGGCTCATTTTTCTCAGTCACCTTCAAAAATACTCTGTTGTGATTTTTTTGGTTGGTGAAGTGTAGAATACCCTCAGTAATTGATTTATAATTATTTACGGTTACTTGCATTTAACAAATGGAATTAGAAAGCAGTTCAAATGTCCTGGCGTTAATTAACCCTCAAAGGTCACTAATAAACATTAAGGAAGGGCTACAGAAATTATGAGTGCTATGCTGGCCTAATTGTATTTAATTTTTCCTAGAAAAGTAGAAGGAAGGGATGACCTTCCCCCCCCCCTTTAAGCTAAACTTATCCTAAAATAGTCTCCTTCTTAATAGAACTCCTGGAAGTGCTCCTGAGACCCACTGACATAAGACCCTGTGGGAACAATTTTAATGTCAAGTATTCCAAATTTGTTCTAAAAAGTAAACATCAGCCCTCCCTTGCCTTTGCCATCTTGCAGAAGGGTAAATTTGGGGTTTGGGGCAAGCTCAGGTGGAGGATCAGTGGGTTTGGGAACCTGTTGGAAGGGTGTTCCAAAGGAGAGACCTGAACAAGGAGCTGTGGGAATATCTGCAGGAACATCTGGGGGATGGTGACTGAAGGAAGAAGGAGCTGGAGAGAGCAAAGAGTGAATAAGCAGGAGGGAAAACAGCCAGCACTTTAGAAATGAGACATCAGAGAGAGGGAGGGAAAGTCATACAGATGGGATTGGTCTGATTGAGAAGAGGGGTAGCAACAAGAGAAGAGCACCTGGGACAGAGGACACTGCCCTGAGAGTGCATCAGAACCATTGTCTTGGCTATTTCTAGACATTTTTCCTTTTGATTATTCCACAGTATTTTTTACTCTAACAGTTCTTGTTGTCCTCTTCACTGGCTCTCCCAAGGAATTTTTATTTCCCATTGTCAAGACACGTGACAGATGCCTGTTATGTTGTCAGAAACAGAACCAGCACCACCTTTTCTGGGGAGAATGTGCTTCACCCATGTCTTTTGATATCACCCACGGCTTAGAAAATGGGTAGTTTCTAAAAATCCCCCCCTTGCCTTTTCTGGTTCATACCCACACTGCAGCTTTTCCTCACACACAGCCATTTATCTGAACAGTTACTACCTGTTAGGATGCTTTCATAGGAACTGGCATCAGCAGGATGAGGATGTTACTGGGAAGCAATACTTCTCTCATTGCATGGGATATATTTGGAAGCAAAACTGCTGGGGGGAGATTGGAGCTAATAATTTCTGCAGGTGTTTGCCATGTATATTATCTCACAGTTTCGATTCACACCAGATATGGGTTATTCTTCAAAAATGCTTTTTAAATGTACATTAGATAATATTCAACATCCCAAAGCACTGTAGATATGTCAGCATTTCTCTTAATAATTAGCAGAGTAAATGGCTGCAAAGTAACCTATTTAAAAAGAAATCCAGCTGCTTCATTAATAATAGTTGTTTCCTGCAGATACAAGTCCACACTTTTAAAAGCTTTTGTGAAGATACAAAGAAACAGAAAGGCTTTATCTTTAGCAATCCTAATCAAAGGCATTCAGTGAACATAAGAAATGTTGTGAGATTTGGAAGGGCTTATAAGATAGTCGATCTTTCTTGTTATTTAAAGGATCACAGTGCAGTGCTTTTACACAGAGGGGAGGAAAACCTATTTCTCACCATAATAAACATTCCCCACATACCACAGCTTGCAAAAAGTGACTAGCACAGCCCTCTGTCTTCTTCCAAAAGTGTAAAAATGGTCAGTGCTACAAATTCAAAGTGAGGTTCTGTGATGAACCCCGGCAGGACATCCCAGAAGAACCCATTTGGCATCACCCTCCTCACAGCCTTGGGGGATATTTGCTCTCATGACAGTAGGGGTCTCATCAAGGAGGAATTATAATCTCCAAGTAAAGCCTCCCTCAGCCCCCTGGCCCCTAAAGCCTGAAATCTTCATAGCTCTTACTTCCACCTTGCTGCTCTTAGTATGAATTCAACAGCAAGCTCAGCCAAATCATGTCCTGCCCCTGTGCTAACTTGCAGCTTTTGGGTTAAAAAAAATTGGCATGGATTTGCAATATGAAGATGCTTCAGATATATTCTTAGTGGCTAATTATAAGCAATTCTGTAAGATGATGGCAATTAATTACAGTGATTGTGCATCATCAGACATCCTAAATTGCCACAGACACTTGACACTGAATTTTCCCCAGCAATCCTGCATTATTTTTCCAATTATATAAACCTCATTTCCAAAATATGAAACTCAGTTATCTTTTTCTTTATATATATATACATATATATATATAAACACTGAGACAAGTAAGTTAATCATCCCTCAAAAGTATACATGAATTTTGCTGGCAATAAAATGCTTATTTGACCAGAAATGAGGTTTATGTGGGTTCACTTCTGGTAACACTCGGAGAGATTTCTCTGAAAAAGGATGTGGGCTCCCAGCTCAGTATTTCCTCGGGGGCTGGAAGCTCACTCCTCTTCCACTGTTATCCAAGAGCTGCCAGACAGAAGCAATCTGTGCTCGGAGAGAAAGTGCCTAAGACTTGGGAATTGAGGAGCCCCAGGTCCAACTCTTGTTACCAGCTCCACATGCAGACTTTGGATGGGACACCTTGTCTTTTTATTTTAGTCACCTGCTTGTCTTGTGGAGATTTTAACAATTGCTTATTCTGCAAGCACATGAGGAAAAGAATAGAGACAAGAAGGGTTGAAAGGGCAGCTATCTGTATTGACAGAAAGATGTGGTTAGTAATAGGATAGGTGCAGTCACGTGTCTGTTGATACACACTAAAGAAGATACAACAAGAAAGACAACTAAGAGAGATGCATAATAACAACAAAACACAAACAACCAAACCCCCAAACAAAGACCCCAAGCCCACAAAACCTTCTCAGTGAGCAGTTTGCCACTGCTGCAGGCTGGAGATATCTGTTCTCTGAGCGTGGCCATGACCAAGTAAATCATGTGGGGTTTGAACCCCTGCTTGGTGGCCTTGCAGTTTTCCTGTGTGGCACAAATGCAGCCCCATCTGTGGAGGGAAGGTGGTGCTGCTGCCCCGTGGGACCCAAAGCTGTGCAGCAGCTCGGGGGTGATGCCATCCCAGCTTCCCTCAGTCTGGCCCTGTCAGCTGATTGCAGTAATCCCTATCAAAGTCCTGCCCCCGAGGTTGCTCTTTTCACCCTGACACACCATCCCCACTCAGCCCACTCTGTAAGTCCCTGCCTCACAGACTTAGGGAGGGGGTTCATTAGGAGTTAAACCTCATCTGACAGGTGTTTAGGTTTGGAAGATGCTCCAGTCTTGCCCAGTTGTGTGACCTCAGAGCTCTAGGAGGAAGGGATGCGTTACCTGCTGTAATCACACAGTCATCTTGCTTTCCTCATTGCTTCCATTTGCCATTGCAATGCTCCTTTTCCTACCTACAAACCTGTGACTGATCTATTTCCATTCAGAAAATCAAAATACATGTAAAAACAGCTATTTACAGGCATGCAGAGGAGGTGAAAATGCTGTAACACACACTTAGTTCTTTCAAAGAGTCTGTAAGGAACATGCTTAATTGCCTGAGAGCACTCACTGCAGCAGCCTGTGCAGCAAATGAAACCCTGCAAGTCAGCTTGAAATTTTAATCCCTCGAGGCTGGTCCAGCAGAGGGTAAGATAAGTGTTACTAGGTGGAGAAAACATTATGATACATTGCTCTTTCATGCAGTAATCGTTATGAAGTTATTCTCAGAGCAGCTCTGCTAGCAGGCTCCCCCTGTTTTCCACTGCAGCAGACACCTACATTTAGCAAGGCTGGGGGAAAGGCAGAAAAGAGAAAAATGAAGGCTTGCAGCAAGCTCTACAAAGCAAGGTTGTAAAGTGTGTGTTGGATATCCATCTACCGTGGCCCCACTAGACAGAGGCAGCTTTGGGGGAAGGAAGCCAGATGGCCTTTTCTAAGTTTAATGGTTCCTGTTATTATTTATCTGCATTCAGAGAGGCAACAATATCAGAGCTCATAACTAATACTCCTCCTTTCGCTTTCACACGCAGCATTCATGTGCACTTTCATTTATTGGAGGCACGTTCCTTTCCTGCAGGAGAAGGGTGGCATCTTGCTTTCAAAAACTACTCCATAAAGAGGAAAACCTGCACTGGAGACTGCTGATAGCAGTTTTTATTTTTCTGAACCAAAATCTGATGGAGCAATTAGAAAGTAAATCTGAAATCATGCATCCCCTTAACAGTGACATTGTAAGCAGCGTGTATTTACGGGATCTAAGATTACCCTGAGAAGCTGGTGCTGATGCTACAGAGCCAACACTTGTTCTCAAGCCATGTTTTACCCTGCTAAAGGCAGGTAGAAAACAGAGTAGTTCATTTAGAAACCCATTTTTAATTCTTACTTAGACATTAAATTCTATAGCTATTCTTACTACAAGAAATTTATTAGAAACTGTCTTGTATTTGAAGGCAAAAATAATTTGATAGGTAATGTGGACTCTTTATCTTTGTGAATTTGCTGAGAACACGTAAGAAACCAGAGGATCAGACCAGAGCCAGTGCCACTAATATCTTTTAAAAGAAGGGAAAAGAGGAGCCAAGAAATTACAAGGCAGTCAGCTTAGTGTCAACAGCTGTAAGATTCAGGAACGAATTATCAAAAGAGTATTTACAAGCACCTTAAAGATAACAGTGAGATAAGTGTGAGCCAGCAGGGATTTGTCACGAAGCAATTGTGTCCAGCAGCCTGGTTTCCTTCGTAACAGGGTGCAGGCTTTGGGGCTCTGGGGGGAACAGCTGATCTGGTAAGCCCTGACTTCAGCAAGGCTTTCAAACTCTGCCATGAGGTCCTCACGAGCAGCTGCAGAAACGTGGCCCTCAGGAACTTCTGCTGGGGGACACTGTGTTGGCAACACACCCTATGGAGGGAATGCAGTTTGCATGGAAAGGTACAGGAGACAGGGCTCTTCTGCACTCTGTGTTTCCCATGTTTTATTAAACTTCTGCATCCCGAGGCTGCAACTAAACTTTGACATTTCCAGGCAATACAAAGCTGAGTAGGAACATGGCCATCAGCGGCATAGAGCTAGGATTTAAAATCAGCACAACGGAATTAAGAAATAATTTAGTAACTGGTTAGTTTGAAACTAATTAGAAATAAGTAAGGACAAGGGCACAATACTCCAGTGTGGCTGGAATAATCAGCTGCAGAGCAGAGGACAGAGAATAACTGTTCAGACAGAAGTCTGCTGAAAGAAATTACTCCAGAATTTGCAGTAGGTCAGGGGCATTTGCATTGCTGTGCAATCTGGAAACACAAACATCCCCTGCAAAGTCTGTGAAGGAGATTTTTCTCTTCCTTCACATTGGTAAGGCCTTGGAGCACTGTGTTGTTTGGGCCTTAATTCTTCAGGAAACGTATGGAGGAGGTGGACAGATCCACAGCAAGATCAAATAGAATAGTTGCCAGGCAGGTGAGACCTGGGGACAGAACCAGTGTGAAGCCCAAAGGAAAGGGCAAGAGAGAGATTTGGTCTTCATGGGCATAAATAAAAACCAGTTGCCAAGAGGAATGGAAATTGTGCCAGTCCAAGTGCCATGTCCAGGGAGACACCTTATCCAAGCTGTGGTGCAGGCTGAGCAGTACTGGCCCTGCCAGTGCAGGTTAGAAATGCCAGGAGTGACACGGGGGAGCAGATGATTGACTCCCTGCTCTGCTGTCCACATTACAGGGAGGTGGTGACTGCAGCTCATAACGAACCTTGCAAGGGGCTCTGCTTGCAAATATTTTTAATTTTGAAAATATTATCATAGTTTTAGTGGTTGAAGAGTCACTTGGGATTGCTTACTAGCAATTAAAGTAATTATAATTGATTGAATTAATGGAACCTATTAATAATAATTAATTAAATCTGTATGGAGCTCTGTTAACAGCTGACTAAAGAAAGAATTCTCAGTTGACCTCATTCTATACCAATAATATAAACTTGAGCGATAGTATGGAACACGAGTTATACTACCAAGCAATATTGAGCTGCAACTTGAATTCTGGAGGATTTATCCTCACAAAGTCCTACCATTTACTTTGCATGGTAGAACAGTAACAATAAACACAGAGCAAAATCTGTATCTTTCACATAGTGACCAGCAGGAGCTGCCACTGGTGAATATGATCTAAGCCAGGCACAGACACAGCATTTTCAATGCTATTCCTCATCTAAAATAGGATCTAAATCATCTGCAGTAAAATATTTAGACTTATAGCAAGTACTGCATGCTTCTGAGGGTATAAGGGCATAAAAGTGCCCTGATTTACACAGAAAATAAAGAAGTGGCTTTAAAAAAGACAGAAATCCAGTGACCACACCTCCAAAAGGTTACTTGGTAGTAAAATAGAAACAAAATCTTCTGAAGAATTCCATGGGTTGTAGAAAAGCACCAAACCTGTGCACACTGGAGCTGGAAACTAGAGGGCAGAAAGCAAGGAGAGAAACTTTGGATGTCATCCTTCCTGTCCCCAGTAACTGACCCTCCTCACCAGCCCATTATATGTCAGGTCTGTAACAGGAGCAGAATATTTCACTTACATGAGGTTTTCAAAAGCAAAGTGTAGCTGAATGAAAAAACCCACACTTTTTCAGGGCATTTGCACAACTGCATAAAGGCAATGGCAGCTGCTCAGCCATTGCATCTGTACTCAGCTGTTGAGAAAGGTTTATTTAGCAAGGCCATTAAAGCCTGATTAAAATTTAATGGAATGATAGGATAAATGTGGTAAGTCCACTGAGGTCTGAACTGCTGCCAGTACTGATTAACACCCTTAACAGCCCAGTGGGAATCCTATCAAAAGCATATTTCAAATCTAAGCTCTGGCAATCAGAATAAAGCCCTGGGTGAAAACCACCCCATCCCTCAGATGAGTGTTTTATGTCCCTTATATAACAAGCAAATGGAACAACATAGTGGACAGTTGCCAAAGGATGGTCCTTGGGAGTGTACAAATGCTGAAGTTTCATCCAACTAGTTGAGTTTTCCAAGGGCTAAGTATGACCCATAGTCTGCATCCACATCAGACAAGTGTTCTGAGATATTGAGAGGCAACAGTTCCTAGATTGTGCAGGGACACAACTGGCATGGAAAGAGGTGCAGAAGTGATTACAGCGAGACTTGGGAGGGAAGACTGCTTTGCTGACAGGGAAAACGTACTTCCAGCTGCAAGGGTGGCAGTGAAACAATACAAAAGCCAGCATGAGAAGGGACAGAGGAGAAGAGATGCAGCAGAGCATTTGGAGAAACACAGAGAGAGAAGGAGGACAGAAGGAAATTGCAAGCAATACGTTTGCAGGTCTGTCATGTCTTTAAAGAAGCTTGAACTTTTTTTGTCAAGGCAGAAGTCAAAAGAAATATGAAAGATGGAGGGAGAGGATGGCAAAAGCATAAGATTGTTTTAAACTCAGGCAAATGCTGAGATTTGGAAAGAGCAGAGAAAGGTTATGTTTTATGAAAAATCAATCAAGTGTGGTCTAGATTTGAAAGAGCAGAAATTAAAAAAGGAAGGAATGAATGCTTGTGATGTGAGAGGACAAAAGGTTAAGGGAGGTGTAGCAGATGACTCTGAGGTTTGTTGAAAGAAGGGAGCTGTGAAGGAAGATGAGGAGGAGGTGAAATCTCGAGGTCTGGGGGTTGGTTTTGTTCGGTGCTTTGTTGTGGAGGTGGGAGGGGTTTGATTAGTTGTTTTGCAAGTGTCAGGTGCTGGCACCTTGTTCCAAATCCTAATTCTACTTAGTTAGCTACAAAAAGTTACCCATACAAGGTAAGTGTGAAGAGTATTAACTGCTGCTTCATAATTTTTAAGTCAATTGAACATTTAGAATTGTTAAATAAAAAAGCAAACCCCAGTCCTGGTTGGCTTCATTACATAAAACACTGGATAAAGTCCATGCCAAGAGCCCATAACTCCATCTCTGTACAAGCACTCACTCGGCCCCCACTGCCACTTAACTCAGGAGCTGCCTGGTGTAGGAGGAAAGGAAGTTTAAAGTGTTAAAAGTTAATGCTGCAGGTGAGGAAACTGAGGCCCAGAGAGAGCCTGACATAACTCTTGTTTACATGTTCAACACCAACAGGAGCTAAGCAGCTTAATGCATTCCTGGGGCTGAGCTTAAGGGCTTTCTTCCAGGAAGACTTTGGAAAAGCTTTGGAATAACCCCTGAATTTCCTTTTTAATCTAATGCTTAGGGATTATATGGTGTTGGGTGCAGAACAGACACAGAGAAAGCTCCAGACTGCTTGTGGATTTTTTTTTAACAAACAAATCCTCCCCCAAAAAAGGCAAAAAAGTGAAGTAGCAGCAGCTCCTTGATGCAGCCAGTCAAGGCTAAGACAACAGAGAGGGTTCTTTGTTTCCTGAGGCCAGAGACTCAGAGATGAGGAGAGGATTTTTGTGTGCTTTCTCATTCTTGGACTAAAGCCCCGAGTGTGGGGAAGGCGTTCTGAGTAACCGAGCCTGAAAGTGGGGTGACTGTGGAAATGAAAGTTGCAGAGCCAATGTGGCCAGTGGCAGAGGGGTGTGAGAAGGGTGTCCTTTGAGCTGGGCTCTCTGCTTGCAGAAGCACGACGGGCACTTCACGGTGATCCAGCTGGTGGGCATGCTGCGCGGCATCGCCGCCGGCATGAAGTACCTGTCCGACATGGGCTACGTGCACCGCGACCTGGCCGCCCGCAACATCCTCGTCAACAGCAACCTCATGTGCAAGGTCTCCGACTTTGGGCTGTCCCGCGTGCTGGAGGACGACCCCGACGCCGCCTACACCACCAGCGTGAGTCCAGTCTGGCGGCCTTGGCCCCCACAACATCCCAGCCTGGGGCTGGTTGTGCCACCGGGGCGGGCTGGGCTGCACTGCCACGGTGGGACTCCATACACACACCGGCAGTGCTGAGGGAGGAGGGTTTGATCTCGGGCTGAGGGATGTGGGATAAACTGGGGGAGGAGTTTATTTTGAGCAAATGGAAGAGGGAGACCTTTTTCCTCCGTGTTTGGGGTTGGGGTTTGGTTTTGCTGGCTACAGAGGGGTTTTTCCCTACATTGTTACCTCTGCTGTTAGTCTGTGCTCATTTAAAAAGATATGTTTGTAAAAGAGAGGGATGGAGGAGGAAGGAATCTCACCAGTTGCACTGTTGGAAGAATAGTGTGAAACCTTGCATTCATAAATGAAAATTTTCATTTCATTTCACTTAAGCTTACCTTCCAGCAGGATCTGCAAGACCTTTCTTGGATGGTTTAACTCTCAGTTCATTAATACTTAAATTCCTTATGTGATGAGATTGAATTGTTATACTGGCAAATGGGGTTTGGGGGGTTTCTTCTGGTTTGTGGTGTTGGAGGGGAGTTCCACTGAAGTAAAAAGCTCTTGAACTCGAAGAAGCTTGTTCAAATTTGACTTAGAAAACAAAGTCAATTGTACCTGTAGTAAGAAGAAGGTAGGGAGAGTGTTACTTGTTGCTAATAGAATGACAAGCTCTGATACAGCACCTTTTTCCCATAGCAGAATGTTATGTTCCTGTTACAGTTAATAGCCCATCATTAAGAATTGTAGCAAAACACAAGCTGATTTGAAGTAACTTTTGTATCTCTCACTGAAACTCTTTCAGTCAGAGTGCATTCTCACTGGTACTCTCACAAAATGCACAGATTTGTATGTTCCCGTGGTAGGGCACAATGACAGAATTCTAATAGAGATGATAAATGAGTACTAAATCATTTATTTCACCTCTTTTTTTTCTATTTCACTTTGAAAAGTGATGTATGGCCAAAATAGGGCACTCATCTAATTTAACTGTATTGCAGTAAGTACTCTAGTGTATCTACTGAATTACACAGAGATGTTGTAATGGGATTATGGATCTCATATAGTTATATATGTATAATATATATTTGTTTTCAGTTTAGACCCAAAATAGAGGTGTTCTGATAATTTTACTGTAATTTCCACTTCACAGAAGACGTTCTACACAGAGCTACAAACTGACTGGAGCAAAACAAGTCTCTTTGCAAGGTTTTCTATCAGTACTCATATGCAAGCCAGGGCAAAAAAACCCATGCTAATTTTTCCTTTATCGCAGAGATTTCCTTCATTTATTTCTTTTTGCTTCACACTGCTTCTTAGTATGAAGCCTGAAAGGAAAAACAAACACTTCTGCAGCTTAACAAGTGCCTCACACGCTGGCTGAGCTGTGCTAATTGTCTGTGTGCCTGTGCTCAGCTGGCAGCAAGTGCCCCCTGTGCCAGGCAAGTTGAGTCTCGGTGCCCAGCACTGCTCCTGGGCTAATCAGCCCAGCTGCTGGGAGGCCCTGGAGATGGCCAAGAACTCTCTCTCTCCCAGCTGGGCTCAGGAAAAAAATAGCCAGATGACACCATGAGGCTTTCAGCTCTTATTTATGCTGTAATTTTCTGCTGGATACCGATACAGAACAATTAGTTTCTCGGATTAGTTAGAGCCTGCCTTGTTCATCATAGGCTGGAGCTGCTTTTAATCAGGAAACGCTATGTTAAAAAACTAATAAAAAAGGAATATTTCATGGCCATGTATCTCTGTGGGAGGACTTCCTTGAAAGGTAGGACAGGCTTTGATGAAGTGCTCCCATTTCCCTAGCAGCTGAGGCAGAGGTTGTGGGGCAGCTGTTGCAGGTGGAGAACCTCAGAGCCATGGTTTCAGAGCCCCAAGGCTGCAGCCTTGTGCTCCACCAGAAAATCAGGCTCAGCAGGTTTCTACCCAGCAGGATTACGTCCAGAAGGGGTGGGATATTACAGTGGCAGGACCCTGGGTCAGACATTTAAGGTGAATCTGTTTCGACCATGAATACCCCAAAGAAGATAAAGCTTTGAGACCAAGGTGGGAAAGTGCTCTGTGTCATCATGATATGGATGAAAAACTTGGTGAACACAAAAACCTCAAAGCAACAGAGTCAGGTATAGTAGAAATTAATAGCATTTAAAATCACTCATTCCTTCAGCTCCAGCTTCCCTTGTCCTCACAAGAGAGCCTTCCCAGGCTGTTTCTGCTGTCAGCTCAGCTCCTTGGGAATGTCCTCCCCTCATTCCTGAGGGCACACTGCCGGCTGCAGGCCCCCTTCCATGTTCTCCTCATTCTGCATGCCCTGGGGGTAGCCAAGGTCTCTGTGGGATGCTCCTACCTGCCATTGCTCCATCCTCTGGGTTTTGCTCCCCCATCCCTTGTTCTCTGTGGGAATGCTCAGCAGGAAGGCAAATAGCCCTGTCACTGTTTGAAGAACACAGCCCAACCATGACCAAAATGGGCTGGGGACAGAGAGGAGGCACTGTTTGTCACGGGGGCAGTGAAGGCTCTCACCCTTTAAGCAGTGTTTAAAGGAGGGAACAGAGCCCCACACGTGTCCTCTTGGAGCTCTCACTGCCCATCTTATTGTCACTGACCTTCTTGCTCACCAGGAGCATCTTCCCAACAGCAGGCCACGTGTATTACTAGAGGATTTCATACCTTCTCTTTAGTTCCACACTGTGCTTTGCTGTGTGAAGGTTAAACCCTCAGTGTCCTCTCAAAGATTCTGATGCTTTTAGAATTCATGTTTCCTCTCCACAGAGATTTCTATTGATAACAGCCCAGTACCTGTAGCTGCAGGAAATCCATACAGTGGGTCTGCATATGGAGCAGCAGGGTTTTCAGGCTGCCATCTCCCAGCACAGCACTGTCAGTGCTCAGAGGAAACTGGCACTGGGGTTTATTCCCCTTTCTGCCTTTCTCCTCGTGTCACAAATTGAATGGTACAATTGGATGTTTTCTTTGGAAATGAACAACAAATCAATCTAAGCCAGAACCCAGAACTTTACATCTGTGATGCTGTGGTCAATACTGTGTGAACGTATTGCAGACATACAAATGTAAATTGTGGCAAAACAGGAAAGGCTCTTGTACCTTGTGAATTTAGCACACCTGAGCAGGCACATCTCAGAAAAAAACTGATTTCCATGAGTTTTCTCTTGTCTTCCAGCCTGTTGAGACAAAGGATGGAAATATGTTTTTCAGAAGAGCATTGATTTCTGTTTGCTATCAGGAGTCACAAAATTTACAGCAGTTTTAGAATGGGAAGGAGGAATTAAGAGCTAGGAACATTTGACTGCAGATCTTTGTGTTTCAGACTGATTAGGAAAATTTGGGGCAACTGAACAGGATGTGGGGTGTTTTCCCATGGAGACAAAACTTTCCTTTTTAGTAGTGGTTTCCAAGGTGACAAGTGACTCATAAAAAGACATTTCTAGTATCTAAACAAACATTTCTGTCAATGCAGAGCACATCTAGGCTCTTGCGTCCCTGCTTTTAGATAGACTATGTTACAGTTGTAGATTCATTTAGTTTAAACCATAATCAGGGTTCTCATGTATTTCAGAAAGACTCACATGCCTTCAGAGTAACTCTTTACCTGTAGCAAAACATCCACAATCAGAACTGGGTCTGTAGCTCTGCTGTAAAAAGGACTGAGCTGGTATTTCTGTTGAAGGTAACACCTTAATAGTCTGCATTAAATACGATTATTAGTGAGACAAAAAGTGCTACAAACTGGATTATATGAGACATAAAGAGAAGTATTCTAGATTTCTTTTATCAGCTGCATTTCTGAATTCAGGGTGGATCTTTCCATAACAGTAGTTAGAGAATTGATTTATTGCATTGCATTTCATGAACCACTTTGTAAACCTTATGGGTCCAACTCTTCTCCAGCCATTTGGATAAAACGCCCCATGCAGGAAGATTTCAGGCTTTTTAGATTCATGAGAGGAGCGAAGAGGACTGATGCCAGTAATCTATAAAAACACCAGCAAAACTCCAGGGGGGTCAGGATGAGAACTTGGTGTTTTTTTACTTCATTACATAATTGGCAAGACATTTTCAGTTTCCTCTTACTCTTACAAAAATAACTGGTTTGAGGAGAGAAGGTTTAATATGCTAGAAAGTAAAACAAGATGCAAATGATTTTCCAGTTAGTTTGGGATGTTCACCAGTAGTTTCTGAAGACCCTCAGTGCTCTGACAAGCATACTGCCTAGACATTTACTTTAAGATCCAAATGAACCGTAGACCATGGAGTAAATTGGTTGTTGGCAACCATTCAGAAAAAGGAGCTGTCTGTTCTGCAAAGGTCTGCATTAACCTGTTTTCTTGAAAATTACCTGGTGACATACAGTTGAGCACAATTGTCGTCAGCTAGTTAACTCTCTATGCAACATGAGAGGAGCTGGGAAGGCTCAGCCTGGAGAAAAGGAGTCAGAGGTGGGACTTTCTCACTCTCTACAACACCTGAAAGCAGGTTGTAGCCAGGGAGGGGTTGGTCTCTTCTCCCAGGACAGAGGAAATGGCCTCAAGCTGCACCAGATCTGAATATTAGAAAAAAAATCCTGCTGGGGCCACCATGTATGATTACAACAGTATTTTCCAGCCAACAATTGCGGGTCTCAGTCAGATCCCAAAGGCTCTTCAAGCCTCTGCCATCTGCTGTGTTAGCACCAAACCCAGGACATGCTCAGGTCCTGCTTGAGCACGAGCAGCCAGCAGGGAAAGGAGCAGCCAAAGGAAGGAGCGTCTTGGGAAGAAAGACTTGTAGCCTTTTGGGCTCTAAGTGTGAGCTGGGATGGCTTTTACTAAGGAGTTGTGTGTTTAAAAGGAGCAGAAATGCCAAACTTACCCAGTCAGGGTAGGGCGTGGTGCTTGCCATTTACCTGGGTTATTAATAGTAGACCCTGGAGATGAAAACAGGTGTCTCTGATGAAATTTAAATGTTTTAATACATCCAATGTCTTAAACGTTCCACTCAGCTTTTATCCAACTGTTAGCCCAAGTTATTCGAGAGGTTTTCTGATTTAACCCTCCCTAAAATTAGTAATAGAACTGATAATGGAATATAACACAGATCACAACAAAAGCAGACCCTTAGGAGGAAGGCTCTGGCTTTGGTGTAAGATGCAAAACTTGCCAGGATGGAATCCATAAAAACAGGCAATGCTACATCTCTGAGCAAATCTGAAGTAGTTACTCAAGGGCAGAGGAGGGGGGGAAAGCCCCTGCACGTGCAAATAATTTCTGAATTCACAGTTAAATGAGGAATATGAACCACAGAAAGCCACAGTGATGTTTTCAGAGAGACTACAGATTGACCAAGGCACCTCCCAGGTGGCATGGGAGTCCCAGGAAATTCTCTGTGTGCACACTCCTTTGCCTCTTAGACTATTGCAAACACAGGACCTCAGTTCACGGGGTGTTTTAATATTCACTGTACTGACCAGGGGGCAGCGTATCACAAAATACCTTCACTGGCTTGGGACACACCCGCAGCTTATGGTGTTATCACATTCAGAACAAGCACAACCAGCTCTGGAACGCTTGGAAAAAGAATGTACCTTAGTCGTGGGGGTGCTGCTTTTGTCTCATTGAAGACTATTGGTACCTTTCAAAGACATTAAAAAACTAAATTTGTTTACTGATGAAGCAATTAATTGGGAGAAGAACCATTCAACTCCAGGGATCCAAACTGCTCAGCTCCAGCTCTAGTATTTAGCTAAAGATCTGAGATATTGCTACATCTGTTTTTCATGGGGTGGGAGGGATTTTTTGCCTGAGGAATTGTCCTACATTGTATCTGCATATGACTGGCTAGACCTTAACCAGTTTCTTAATGAATTTCATCCATTTGAAATTAATCAAATTAGAGAGAGGCATTAAAATTTCAGAAACGCTATTGATACTCCTTTTTTCCTGAAAACAAATGGTAACATAGGAAATAAATTCTGTAAATTTAGCAAGGATTTGACCCTAATTGATTTTAGCCTGGAACTCTGATAACTGGTCTTCAAAACATAAATCTGAGGAAAACTAAGATTCCTTTTCTTTTTGTACTTATGTGAGGACTTTTTGGGTGTTTAGCCTGTTTGTGGTCTGGGGTTTTTTTTAAATGAGGATCAATATTTATATATACTGTCACCAAAAGGAGGCAATCAAGAGAGGAGGGAGCAAAGCATTTGCAGGAATACCAGGGAGGAAAGCCTGACACTCCTGAAAGTAAGGAGAGTTAGTGTTGGTTGGATTTTGTTCCAACCTAATGTTGGCTTAAGGTAATCATTCATAAGGAGAGGAAGCAGGGGCTTTTGGGGGAAATATCAGTGCTGTGGAGATGCTGAAGTATCTCTACAACTTTATGAAAATGGATGAGGCAAATCAGTTTGGCTGCAGAACCCTTTGGGTCACAGGAGAAAGTCTCAGAGGCAGCAGCTTTGAGCCATGGTCTTTGGGAGTCCCCTTCTCCAAGGCTGCATTCATCAGAGACTGTTTCTGCAGCATCTCACTGCCCTCACCTGGAAATTTCAGAGGCAAAGCAAGAGATGCTTCTCCTTCATACCTGGGGGCAAAACCTGCAGCTGCCTGAACTTTGGCTGTGTGTTTTAGTATTTACACTGTAAGATTGCAAGGCCTTTGACACCTCATAGAAGTTGTAAGCTTTTTATTTTCAAGGACCCACCCCTTAAAAATCTTTAGTTTCATAGTCAGAGATGGTACCAAACTGTTACCTGGCTGAACAGTGCAGCTTTGTGGCCAGCAGCAGCAGGGCAGTGATTGTCCCCCTGTACCCCGCACTGGGGAGGTGGCACCTCAGGTCCTGAGCTCAGGTTTGGGCTCCTCACTCCAAGAAGGACATTGAGGACATTCCAGAGAAGGACAGCAGGGCTGGGGAAGGGTCTGGAGCACAAGTCTGCTGAGGAGCAGCTGAGGTGTTTAGCCCAGAGAACAGGAGGCTCAGGGCTGACCTTCTCTCTACAACTCCCTGAAAGGAGGTTGTGGCCAGCTGGGGTTTGGCCTCTTCTCCCTGGGAACCAGCCTCAATTTGCACCAAGGGAGCTTTAGATTGGCTGTTGGGAAAGAATTCTTCATGGAAAAGGTTCCGAGGCATTGGAACAGGCAGCCCAGGGACATGGTTGAGTCACCACATTAGGAAGCTCTAGGATGCATTAATGATGGAAGAGTTTGCAGATAAAAAAGGAGTATCTTTTCATATTGCTTAACTACCGTGTTATATAAAGAGTCTTGCACAGGGTAGACCCAGATAAATACGAAGGGAAGGAGTTTTAGCCTGGTATGATTTTTGCTTTTGTGTTTGGATGTGCAGTACTCATGTTTCATCATCTCCCCCTTGCCCTTCAGGGGGAACTTCTGATTGCTGGGGGTGTCAAGGTTGTCATACTCACCTCACCTAGAAGAAGGAAGTCAAATACATGCACGTCTCTCATGCTTATGAGTTTCTCTGCTCACTTTGATACAATTTCTAATATTTCTCCTGTACATGATATCAGAGTTGTTGCAAATGGGATTCTGTAATTACAGAAGGAAGTTTCTGCAGCAAGATAAACATATATGTTAAACCTAATCTACTTTCATATTTCGGTAGCAGAAATGTTAACTTGTGAATGAGACTGGCCTAGTTATTCACCTAAATTAATCTCTGGTGAAATCCACTACAGGAATTGTCACTGCCCACGTAGGAATTGTGCTTTGCCCTAAATCAGAGGGGTAACTACAATAAGAGATTATTCGTTGTTTCCTGTTTGCTTACAAGAATGAAAGACAGACTGTTTTCAGTCACACACAGGCTCTTGGGAATCTCACTTGTACCTCTCTTAGATTGAATCTCTCTTATAATTTATCAGTTTACCAAAGCCTTGCTATGGCAAACTTTTAGTCTCTTGGCTTCTTGCTAGTGTTGGTCTTTGGTGGAGTTCCAAGCTAGAACTCAGCTGTGAGTTCTTCCCTGCTTTATGTGCATGGGGAGGTGGGGGGATGATTCACAGTTTCCTGTGTTTCCCCTGACACAGGATGTCACAGGAATATTGCGGCCCAGTGGCTGTGTGCCTTGCAAAGGTGTGAGGGCTGTGTGACTGATCAGTCTAGGTCAGACAGCACAGTCTTTGCTCACTGCTTATGCAGGCAGAGCTCCCGTTGAGCCAAAGGGCAGTTTTGCCTGAGTGAGCACTGTGGGATTTTGCCCTTAGGATCGAAAAGATTTGATGTGTTCCTTGTGCTCGAGAGGCAAATCTCATGCCTTGTCCTTGACTGCCCCACTGTGGCTGTATCACCATCAGCCTAAGAGGTGGCAGATTGCCGTGCCCCTGCCATTATTGTCAATCTGCACTGCCAGAATGTGTATGTACACAACCTGATATTTACTAGAGTTAAAGTAATTCCAGAATCTACGTGCAGTGACTGTGTGTATTACTGCAGCAAAAGGAAATGTGTTACTTTGTATTCTAGATTACTTGTTCCCTTTTCTCTACTGTAGAGCTTCAGCTGTTTGTTTTCACTTGTGGGGGCTTTTAGGGAAGGAAAACAGAACCTTTCCTCTTCAGAAGTCTCGTGCCTTTTTGTTGTGTCCATAAACTGTTTCACATGTTCCCATCACTGCCTATTCCATATGAGGCTTTTGGTTCACAGTTCAAATGTCAGAAATTCGTTCAGTGCAAGTTGGGGCCAGTTTTGTGCAGTAATAATTGATGAGACAAACTGAGCCATTAAAAAACTCACATTTCACTGCTATCTTAAAATAATTGCCTTGCCAAGTCAGCCATTAGATGAACCTGCTTACTTGATCTCACCAAGAAATGTGTGCTATTTGGAAATAAAGACAGGCATGCAGGGACTTGAAACGATGTGGAAAAACTAGTTTTCCTCTCAGTAACGTGGCCGTGCTGACTGCTCTGATTTTGCACAGGTTTTCTTCAATTAGCTGAAGTGCTTTTTGAGCTGAGACTTGTCATCCTCTCCCATAACACCACATCGCTAACTCTGCTTGCACTTCTAACCCAGTTCCTGCCTGCCTCTGTCTGCACTTGCAGTGCATTGCCTATTATTGCTTCCTCTATTTTCTCTTTTCACTGTTTATATCAGACCCTCTGACTGGAACTATCACTTCTTTTTTTCCCATCAAGCACTCTGCTTTTCATTTCAATTCCCTCTTGAAGATCCACATCTGAGGTTTTTAATGCAAACCCTTTTGAATAAAATGCTGTCAACTTACTCTTTATTTAAAAAAAGAAAGAGCTCTAGAGTGAATCTCACAATAAATGTGTTGCACAGCTCCGTAGAAGCTTGCTTATCCTTACTCAGGCTGAATAACTCCCAAATTTTCAGGGCTCCACTGAAATAAATACTCCTAGACATGGATAAGCTGTTATTCAACAAGAACAATTAGCCTGAGAGTGCTGGCTCTTTCTCCCCCTGTAGCTCTCATGAACACTTGGGACACAGCCAGTCGTAGCCTCAGAAAAACACACTAGACTGCTTCTCCAAAATGAGGAAGATGGCAAGAATTATGAAATATTTACCTTTCTTTACTCAGACTCCCTTTAAATTCATCCCAACAACACACACAGAGCGAACTCCAAGAAAATATTAACTTTATGCCCAAATCCTGTAAGTCAGCTACCACACTTAAGCCCTCTTCTTATTTCAGACTCTTTATCAATGTCATGGCTGTGATTAATTTCATTTTTAAACACAGAAAGGCTTTGCAGTGCAGACACACTCCCAGAAGTACAGGAGCAGTGCTATTGATTAAACATGCAGGCAGACATTCTCTGCTCAGAGTCCTTTCTTCCTGGAGCAGTGTGGAACATCCAGCAGTCTGGCCCTGGTTTCATTCTGCATCAATGGATAAACATGACACAATCCTTGTAATGCCATTTTTGTGTCATTGGTACTTACTTAAAACACATTTCTCTGGTTTGGTAATTTAATTTTTCAGCAAATTATTAATGAAATCATTTGCTCCATAAGAGTATCCAGCATCAAGAGAGTCTCTTCAGCCTTTTCTCTAGCAAGTTAGAATAATTAATTCAAGTTGCCAAATAACATATTTAACTGCATCTTTAAGTAAATGTTCTCGATATCAAGTTCAATTTGGTCTTTGTTGCCTTGTTTGGATTTTTGGTATCATTTTCTCAGAAATAACTCTCTGACTACTCTTTCCCTTATAAGTTTAGCACAGTTCATCACAGGAACTGAAGTCATTCAAATGCGTGCTGGAAGTAAACAGCTCCCGTGCTGGGGCTTATTTGTTAAGTGAGTTATTTTGGAACATCTGAAGTTGCAGAAAGGTGGGGATGTCAAAAGTCTGTCCTGCAGCATCTGGGCACATCCAAGAAACACTGTAACTATGCATTTCATTCTATTGTTTGTTAAGTTTTGACTGCTCAGCTGTGTAGCCTCCAAGTTTTGATCCCCAGAATTTCCAGTTCCATATGTAATGTAGACAATATTCCTGTGGGCAGCTGCTCTGGGTGAGAAGGGAAGAAGGAGAAGCCCAGTTTCCCTTGGCTTTAGGCTCAGGCATTGAACTGCCCTGTTAAAGGAACTTGATTCCTCTGTCTTGTGGCTTGTCCTGCAGTGTGAGCAGCTTTTCTGCTCCTGGTTTTGGAGTGCTGCCCCATCAGAGAGGGACAAACCCTCCTGCTTGCCAAGAGCTCCTCCCTGCACCCTGTTCCATAGTGCTGGACACATGCTGAGGCTGGGTATTTCCAGCTCAAACAGGAAGGCAGGCTTTATACCATAGAAATGAATTATGCCTTATAAGCACTGGGGTTTGTTATCAAAAAGACTGAAAGACTTTCTGGGATTCCTTCAGTCCCTTGATGAAATTGTCTGTTTTTTCATGGTACAGCAATGTTAGAGTAAGAGGAGGTAGAGGAAGAAGAGAGCAAGTAGATACACCTAAGAGCTGTGACTAACAAAAGGAATATATTTCACTGCATAGCATTGCTTCTGAAATTTGCTCAGTTCATAGAATAAAGGGGGAAAAAATCCCCACACCACAATACAGCGTAAGTTATTCAATGAAAAAAGCACAGACTTCCTTTTCAAAGTCTTTTCTGAACGGGACCTGCAAAAGGTTCATGAAACTGCCATGCTCATAAATTGTTGAGCAGACCTGCTACACTCCTCTGCAGAGAAACACTCTGGGACCCACAGCTTTAGTAATTTGTTGAGTTTTTAATATGTTTGCACGTGGAACATTCGGCCTCCATCAGAACCAAAACCATAAGGAACATCTTTCTAGGAAAGGATGATGGGGATTGTGTATATTTTTGGCATTAACTATTCTCCAGGGAACAGTAATATCACATTGCCATGTGTAGGTGCCAGAATAATCTCCAGGGTAATTTGACATGCAGAGGATGCCATGTTTCCACGGTTAAATATTTTAACGCCAGCAGGAGTCCTGTGGGATTTCCCCTCTCCCAGGGCTCTGGAAGCTGAGGAGGAAAGGCTTGTGACAGGACCCTGAGCCAGCCAGAGCTTTGGGTAAACGTGCAGATCTTGCCTGTAGGTCAGGCTTAGTCGGGGACTTTATGAATTGTACCAACTCCTCCTCATCTCCAGGCAGCTCCTCTTGGTTTGGCTGCCTGTTCCTCTGTAGGCAACCTGTCACCTCCCCCAGGGCTTTCACCTTTACACCAGAAACAACTAGAAACAGAAAGAAGGAAAACCCCAAATACCCATCTTACAGTTTTGCTGCTTTTTGCTGTCCTAAACAGACCTGTTACTGCTCTGACTCCTGACTGAATGCAAGAGAGCACAGCACTGAAGCTCAATGTCTGTTTTCAAGCATCTTTTTCTCAGGTTGTACCTGAAGGCAGAGCCAAGTCCTTATTAAAAGTGTGTTGTAGGTTCAGCTGTAGGAACCTACTCACTTTAGTGTTGGATGCATGGACAGCTTCTATCCAAGTGTGTTGTGTCCCAGTTGAACTCCTCTGTTTCTTCCAGTTTCCCAGCTGTAAGAGGGCAGGAACTGGTTTTTGTTGGTGATCATTTTTGTCCTTTTGAATGTGATTTTTTTTGTTTTGTTTCCTTTTTTTATTTGTATCCCCACCGGTGCCAAGGTAGGGCAAAGGCAGCAAGCTCTGGCTGTTCCTTTAGCTGCCTCCTCTGGAATACTCTTCCCATTACAACATAGTTGTACTGTGTTTGATGGCATTTTATTTTTTTTAAAACCCATACAACTGTCAGTTCAGAGTTCTGGAATAAAAGTTTGTTATTGAATCCCACAATCTCCTCAGAACTGTGGATATTGTGTTGTTTTGGGTTTTTTTTACCATGGACTTGAGTTTTTTCTTTTAGTTTTCTGCCTGTGTTGTAATGCATTGTGCTGGGCTTTTTGCAGAGGCTGCTTTATAACCTTATAAAAGGCATTTGTATTAATTCAGCTATACGTCAAGTGATGTTCTTTGCTAATCTCTGCAGTAAAAACAAGCATAAAGCATACATAAAATTATAAGCAAAGATTGATGTGACAGACCAAAGACTCCTCAAGCTAAAGATGATGATGTGAGGCTTTGAAAGTTCTGCTCAGAGGGCCTGTTGCATTAAGAGAAATGTCGACATGGCACACTTCGATTTGTGTGCCACTTTAACTACAGCACACACAGCCTGGGCTCACAAACTGCCGGCATCTCGCGTGTCAGCAGGTTGGATATTACTCTGAGTTATCTTTCTTTGGAAGGAGTCAACTCCTGCAATAATCCTGGGCCTGGGTCTTGTAACATGACAAGCCTTAAATACTTGTGTCTTAAAAGATCCCCCTAAAAGTACTTGTTAAAATTATAGTGAGCTTTTTGCACTTGGGTCATGCAGGGACAAGCCCTCTCTACACCCAAGATCTTATCCTATTATCAGGAAGATGTGTATTTTGAGAGTTTTCCGTGGGGAAAAGGGTTATTTTTCAGCGTCAATATGCACACACCTCCTTTTGGCAGCTGTGCAAGACCCCATGGCCAGCCCCCCAGAGCTGCCGAGTGTCCCCCAGGACCCCCCTGCAGCCCGGTGCTCCCTGCAGCTGCTGTGCTGCTCACATCTCCGTGCCCCCAGCTGTTCAGTGCTCAGCAGCAATTTCTCCATGTGTGCACACGTGTTGTTTTCTTCCTGTTGCTGCTTCAAAACACCAAATCCCAATTTGCTCTCCTATTAAGTTTTTATAAGCCAATATCTTGCAGTAACGTACCAGAAGTTGATAAGGCCTCGTGAGGATTCTGGGAGGATTATTCCCACACTTATGAGCCATCACAGTCATCTCATCTGTACCCAGCTAATAAATTGAATTTCACCGGTTTTCCTGCTCCTAAGTATAAATACTTCTACCTACCCCATTGCTGCATCTTGCCATAATAGGCAAAACAACAAAATAAATAAATCTTCAAAGAAGAACATCTTTTGGCATGAGGGATTTTTCCCCTCTTCCCTAATTTTGCCTTTTCCACTTTTGCTTCCTGCTTTGTGTCAGGTTCTCAAAAGCAAAGACAGCGAAAGTGAAGGGACTTAACTGATCTTACTGCTTGCTTATCCAGGGCCATGACACTGTGGGTAAAGAAAACTAGGATGTTTATCTTAGAAATGGACCAAATGCCTCCTGTTCATTAGAACATCTGTGAATTTGGCTTGATGACAATTCCCAGAGCAGCACAATAAAACCAACATTTTGCTCCTGCAGCTTAGTAGTGCTGATGTGTGCTTAACCAAATTAATGGGAAGAGGAATGAGATTTAATAAAAAATTAAAAAAAATAAACAAATGCAAGCCTAAGATATGAAACTGAGGTTTCGTTATGAAAGTTAAATAACAGGAAAGAGAAGTTATTATTAGCCTGCTTTCTGATCTTTTGAGCTAAACTGAATAAAGAAAATGGAACAGATTGTGTGCTCTTAGAGGTTAAATAGCTCTCTGCTGGCGTTGGTGTTTACAAAATCCAAGGTAGGAGATCAACAGCCCTGTGTTTTGGGAGATGCACTGCAGTGTTGCACTGAGGGAAAGGTTTGAGTTATTAACGTGAGTCATCTTGAGCAGTCTAGAGGCTTATACATGTTCCTGTGGCTTATTAACTTCAGCAACACTTCTCAGTTCAATGTGGAATATCATACAGCATGGAAAGTATTACAAAGATTGCCCCAAGGTGGAACTGTTAAACTCTGTGATGCAAAGAAAGGTATTATCCTTTCCTCCATACTTAGAGTAATTTTGATTTTTCTGTACCGAATCACAACTGGTTCTGTTTCCCTCTTACTGTTTCATTCTTTAAAATCTGTGGGTTTGGGTTTTTTTTAACTCAAGTGAACACACTGTGAAGGAGAAAGGTGTCCACATACACATGGACACACACAAGGTGTCCACCATAAAGCTCTCTCCACTGTGAGATGAAGGTACATCCAGAAAGCCAAAAACTGCTTGAGCTGGAACTTTATTTCAGAGGTTCCTGCTCTTCTGCCTTGCAGATTGCCCCACATAAATCATGTACAGCCTGTTTGCAGTAACAATGAGCATCTAGAACTGCAGCTACGGGTACTCAGGGTGTTTGATGGCTCTTATGGAATTGTGGAGACAAATGAGCAACAACACAGAAACACGATTATTTCTCTGACTCCAGATTTGTGTATGGTGCTTTTGCTGTGATTAGCAAGAATCTAAAGAAGGCAGTTTCAGCACTGAGCTTTGCGACCCTCAAATGCCAAAATAAACAGAACTGTTTAAGTTTGCTCATGCTTACTTTTGCCATTCATTTCTAACAGAGCAGCAATTGCCCATGTCCCGTTGCTGAAAATCTTCAACAACTGAATGATTTTGAAGCACTTAAAAAAGAGCAACTGTGCCATCAAATACCATGGCATTAGTCACTGTGTATATTGCAAACAAAGTAATGCACCTGAAGAAAACTGATGAGTTCATTGCTTCCATTGACTCTATAGCTGTGAGAAACTGAAGGCTCTTATTTCCCCAGTTCTCGGTTTTTGTTTGTTTGAATTCCAAACTGTGGCTGGAATGGGCAAGGAGGGTTTGAAGGACCAAGAGCCTGCTGTCAGCAATTTCATTCAGGCAAAGAAGACCATGGTCACTTCAGCATCCCCAAAGGGAACCTGGTGCGGAAAACATGAGCTTCAGAAAAAGAGAGTTTGTACAACAAGGGAACATCTGTTCAAAACAGAGAAAGGGAAAAGGAGTGAGATACTGCCATTAAGAATAATGCCTAAAGCCATGGAACAGGAGGTAATGGTGTTGGATTGCATCCTATGACCCCAGACAGATTAAGACTGGAGTTGTACTTTCTTTTCTCAGCCAAGATAAATCAGCAGAAGCAATAGCAAGTCCATTTAAAAGCTAAAGATTTGCAGCATCCACTTGCATTCTAGAAACAGCAAAAGTTTCCTAATTAAAGATCACTTGTGGCCCATCACAGTGAAACAGAGGTGTGGCTGTGAAGAGAAAAACTGTTCCTTGAGGTACTAAAATGAATAACTCAAATGACCAAGAGAATGGGGGGAGCTGTGGGGTGCAGCACAGAAAGACAAGATAAAAAGCAGTGAGGGGCCTCCTTTCTGAATGTTGCATGTTATCATAGCAATAAATAGTGCATTGGTTTGATTTTTCCTTTTAATGGCGTGTGTGCTGTGTTATAGGTGCTTGAGGATGGAGGGCATGACTTGGCTTTTCTCAGGTCAGGCTGAGTTATGCCCAAAGTGCAGCCTGAACCACCTTTCATTAGTGGAAAGAATCCATGCTGCAGAGATCCTGATGCTCCAGTCTGGGGGGGGTTAGAGTGTGCCAGGAGGTGTGGAATTTGTTAAGGAGGAGAGATGATCATCCAGATCAATTTGCCAGGGCTGTGATTAGTCAGCTCTCTCGTACCTGGCATAAATCAAGTGGCTCTGGAAACTGCCAATAAGGGATGGGGGCTTCTGATTGTTGTTTTGGTGGTGGTAAATCACTGGAGGCAGACTTTACCTGACAAGGTTTTCATCTTGATGCAACTGTGTTACTGGGTGCAGGTGTGACACCCAGCCCTTGGAAGAGTCCATTCTTCCACTGGAATTACAGAGACCCTGTGGCTTGGGGGCAATTCCTGGCAATGATCGCCAGGCTGCTCTAGGAATGTTTCACTCTACACCAAAACAAGCAAGGGAGGAATGCTTGTGCTATAAAATATGCCCTATTTTGCTGTGAATGAGGAAATAGGTGGGTTTGATTAGCATTCTGGCCCTTGAAGTGACAACAATTTCTGGGTTTGAAGATAGGCTCGAACTTTAGCACTTTACACAAAAGACCTAAAAAATAAGGAATCAAACTATGCATTAGTATTCCATAACTTCATATTTTGTTGGTATCAAAACCAGTTGGTTTTAATTTCCTTAAGTATAGGTCATAATCCAGAAATCAAGGGGGAGCAAAAGAATAAATTGGTATCTGTCTATAGACAAAGGAGAAAAATGCTTTTTCCTGAATTGTCACTAAGTTCTGCTGAATGCTTTTGATTTATTCTGTCTTGCACAATGCTATCATCTGAAAGAGTTTCCCTTCAGATGCTGCAGGCACAGCTGTGCTGGAGCTGCCTCTTGGCATGCACATCACTTTATTTGTCCACCAGAGATTTGGAAATCCATTTCCTGTCTATACATAAATATATGCATATATTCATTTTTCAGTACATAAATGTAACTCAGATGATGGGGAAAAAAAGACAATACCAGTGCATATGATTTTTATGGCACAAAAAGACACTTCCTGCAGAAGTTGCACCCAGAGATTGTGCAAGCTTGCCATGCCAGCACAGGAGTGCCATGCAGCTGTGCCTGGAGGCAGCAGTTCAGCCAGCTTTGCCATAAAGGAATGCTAAAAGCTCTTGAGATGGCTGGCTCCCAAGGAAGTTGTGCTTTAAGAGACTTTGCCATTTGATGACCTACCTCTGATAAATTAACATTTCTAATCAAGGGAGTTTGTGAGAGTTTTTTAGTGAAATAAACACACTATCCCAGGATGCTCAAACCCCCTCCAGCCTGGCCTTGGACACTTGCAAGGATGGGGCATCCACGGCTTCTCTGTGTAACCTGTGCCAGGGCCTGCCCACCCCCACAGGGGAGAATTTCTTCAGCATCTCTGATCTAAATCTCTTATCTTTTAATTTAAACGAGTTTCCTCTTGTATTATCACTATCTACCAGTACAAAAAGTCTCTCTCCCTCTTATTTTATAAGCCCCCTTGATGTCCTGGAAGGCCCCACTAAGGTCTCCCTGGAGCTTTCTCTTCTCCATGCTGAACTACCCCAGCTCTCTCAGACTCTCCTCGTAACTGTGGTGCTCCAGCCCCTGACCATCTTCCTGGCCCCACTCTGTCACGTGGGGCCCCATCTTTCCCTCTCAATATGCTCTGCATCTTTTTACCTCTATTTCCCTGTTCTGTTAGAAAAGTAGCCCTGAGGACTGTTTATTATCTCTGGACAATAGTCTCCACTGTTAAGTGGAATCACAGCATCATTTAAATTGGAGAAGACCTTCAAGATCATCAAACCCAACCATTAACCCAACCCTGCCAAGTCCTCCAGCAAACCATATTGTAAGTGCCATGTCTACATGTCTTGTAAATACCTCCAGGGGTGGCAGCTCAACCACTTCCCTGGGCAGCCTGTTCCAAGGCTTGACAAGCCTTTTGGGGAAGAAATCTTTCCCAATATTCAAGTATCTGCAGTATCCAAGTAATTTCTACAATATCCAAGTACTACTTCATCAGAAGGTTTCCTTCTGCTGATGTCTTGCTGTAATGCGTCATGAAAGGGACAACTAATATATGACAAAGTAAAATCCCCCTGACCAAGGTACAGAGGTGATAAATTCTGTTAATATGTTATCCCCATTTTACTATCATCAGTCAGATGATGATTTAGTATGATGCATCATCAGGAAAACATAATCTAGTAGGGTTTTGCTCCAAGTGTTTTGCCTCCTGGGGATTACAAGGAGTAAATTCAACTGCCTTAGAGGACAGAAGGTATCCCAGTGCTACGATTCACCAACAACCTCAACTAAAATATATTGAGGTATAGGAACCAAGTACAGAAGTCTAGGAAGTGCAGTACTAAGAAACGTTGCTGTTATAAAGGTCAGAAGCAGTTTCTGAGTGTCTGCAAACCAAAATTATGCTGGTATAAACATTATATATTAAATTGGCCTTGCCATTAGCATGGCATGCATCAGTCTAAACCATACTTTGTTCTGGTGAGTCACTGATGATGGTGAGGCAGAAACTAAGTTGGTGTATTCCAGCAGCTGGCAGAGGTGTAGCTGAATGTGGATATCTGCAGGAAGGCTCGACCACATGTCTGTGCCAAACTATTCATCATCAAACAGATGGTTACCCTATTATCCAACAGCCTGCATGCTACAATGATCTATGGGCAGTACCAGGATGTCACTAAACCAGACAGAAATACCACAGACACTTGGTGGCAAAGCAGCCCTAGCTGGGACTGAAAACTACTCTTGTGTGTTTGTTTCTCTGGAGGTTTTTGGTGATATGCTTTATTCCTGTTTGTGCAGTTACAGAATGATAACGCTGTGCTGTTCCTTCTGCTGCAGATTGGTCAGAGGGGAAAATGTATGTCATGAGAAGTGAATTAATGAAGCCCTGTGTCCTAGGGCTGCATTACAGGCATCAGCTGCGTTTTCATGCTGCAGTTATCCTGCTTCTCAGGCTGCCTTCTGCAGCCCCAGTGGGGTAACTTCTGATCTCAGAACCTCCCCGGGGCTCATTCACAGCCTCCTGCTGTGCTGCACCAGTTCTACATCCCTGGTAGAGTGTAGATCCCTCCCATGTCTGCCACATCTCTACACCTCTCTCCCTTCTAGTCCAGATGTTGGCCAGCTGGGCAACTTGTGTTGTGCCTGGAATTGTGCCCAGAAGGATGGCAGCATGTTGAGCTCTTCCATCAGGAGAAATACTGTGATCTCTTTGCTTCGGTTATGGGTTTCACTAAATATGTGGGATCAGCTGCCTGCATGCAGAGGTCCAGCTCTGAGAAGTGACAATACCACGGGCAAAGAGGTCTCTGCAGAGGACTGGCACACTCAAGACAGGAGGGAGACCTGCACTGTCCTCAAGTGACAGCTAGTGAGCCAGTGACAATGCCTAAGGGGACACCAGACACCAGGTTTAGGTGATTTCATCAAGCCTTTGATGCCTTCCCTGTCTCTGCCTTTCCACCATCCATGAAATCCACTTAAATCCACTTCACTTCTTGCAGTTGCCATGGGTTTGGAGCTCCCAGCCTGGTGATGTACAGCTGTGGCTTCTTGTGCCCCTCATGTCTTTGGAAAACCAGCAGGGTGGCACTGGGAGCATTTTGGTCTGTTGTGGGAGACACATCTGCTTACAACCCTCTTCCCTGCTGGGCCTCACTGCCCATCGTGGCCTTGGCCAGGCATTCCTCATCTTTGTCCGCAGATGGGAGGCAGGATGAGGAACATAACAGGAGAACTGTCTTTAAACCGTATCCTTTCCATAAATCTGATTTTGTATGCCCAAGTTATCCTCAAAAGAGAGGGCACATCTTGAGCAGCATTTGCAGCTAGATTTGTGACTCCTGACTAAATATAAATGAGTTTTAAAGAATCTGATCAGACTCTACAATAGTTTCATGATAGAGCTTTCCTGACTGATCCCTTTTGGACTGAAACAGTAGTGGCTCATTGAGTGTGAGAACGAGACTGGAGAACAGAATCTTAACAAAATTCAGGGCATTTCACATTCAAGGGCATAAGATGTGCTCAGTGTTGTAATGTAAAATAAAAGCCTTTTGTGCTGCCTCTAATGACAAAGTGAAGCAAAGCAAAACCTCTAAAATTTTTCCAAAGGATTCATCTTATGTGTGAAGATGTTATATTCATAAAAATGTAAATTTTGGTACCTAATTATGTTTGCAGAACACCTTTTTTATGCAAAAAAGGTTGTTTTATTTATTTGAAAGCCATTCAAAAGGCAGAGATTGCAATATGACTACCTTAAGAGATGTATGTGACTGAACAGTAGTAATAGCTGCTCATGCATAATGAAAGCACACATAAGGTTTAGAACAGCTGAAAATATATTTCTTGTTTCTGATTAGAGTAATAAACAGTGCTACTGATATTGGATATGCCTTTTTACATTTGGATCTAACTGGGAAAATAATAAATGCAATACTGTTTACACAACGCCTCACCTTCAAATTAAGATTATTTATAAATCATCAGCATTGTACTACTGTAGCAATGAGATCTGGCACAGCTGCCCATGCCCTTATGCAAGGCCCTGTTGCTTTTAGTTTATTCTCTTTTGGGGCTGGGGAGGAGGCAGAAGGGGTGGCAGGAACGAAATGGGTTTTCTGCCTCTTCTCATAGGCTAATAATGGTATCAGTGATAACCTAATTTTATTCCCACATAGTGAAATAACACTGACTCTGCTATTCAAATAATTAGAATTCAGCCTTTTTTCCCCCTCCATGCCAGCTGAACAGCGTCTATCTCCTGCTTTTTTTTTCTTGATTGTAATTTAATAAGCAATTTTACCATGCAGTGTCAAGTGTCCCCTTGGAATTAGAATATTAGGCTCACATTGCTTAGCTCGTGGAACTGTTCAGAGCTGAGCCCTTGAAATGAAATTTGCCCCTCACCCACACCTACCCACGCTCGCTTCCTCTCCAGAGCTGGCAACAGCACAGTTTGCAACACACTGAAAGGCAGAAGGGGGACTACATGCTGCAAACTGCCTCATTCTTTACTCCAGCTATGCAGGAAAGCATGACAGGCTTCACACAATGCCATGTCTTCTCTGAGCTTACAACACCCAAAAGGCCTCCTGGGAAACAACTGACACTGAGGCCAACAGGGCACAACTGCATTTTTGCCACCTCCCAGTTGATTTTTTTTTCTCTTTTACGTGTTAGACATCTTTCTGGAAACAGGAGGCATTAGCAGTGCCTTTAATTAAAGATCCAGACATGTTTCAGGGCTCCAGCAGGACAGTGTACCTGGCAGCTATGGCCCATTATCCCACTGAGCAAAGGTGGGGATACATCAGCAAGCTCAAAAGGTGTGATGTGGAGAATGACAGGCAGGGCACAGAATCTACTACCTGTTTTTTTCTCTACCCCAAAACAACAGAAACATGGGGGAGGGAAAAAGAACTTCAGTGTGAAGAGAGACAAAAGTAATGAAGGAGATTAGTTTAAATATTGGATATAATTCATCATTCTGTAAAAAAACCTTCTGCCACTTTACTGGAGTGATGCTTTTATTTGATGATCAATTTTTTCATGTGCAAAGCTACAAATAGTCAGAATTTAGCATCCTCAAATCACAATTTAGAACTATTCAGCATTATTGACAGTCTTCTCAAGTGTCTATTGAAATATCAGAGAAACTACATGGCAAGATAACAAAACTGCTCTGAAAAGCCATTTCAGAATTTGTGCTCATTATGCCCAATTCCAGTCAGTTCTACCAGTCCTTCATTTCCCTCAGAACTGAAATGAATAAACCCCCCTGATTTTCAAAAAGACTGGATTTGCTTTTACTCTCTGGGAAAATATTAATTTCCTTTCAAACATCTTGATTAACAATGCTGAAGTTAAATATGTGGAACTTGATTTCTCCTCCTAACTTAGCTCTCCAAATTTCCAGAACAAGTTATTTCTGATTTCGAGAATATGCCAATTTTAGTGAATATCAACCCCTGCATATCTATTTGTGTCCTCCAAAAGAGGGAAAGCTGTTGGTGGATGGAAAGCATCAGCACTTCAGATATTGGCAGAAGGAAAACAGGCAAGATAGGATGTCTGTTCACAGAGCATCAGGACCACTTCCCATTAACTAGCAGGAACAGCAGAGGTGTACCAGGATGCTTCTCCAAAATAATCCATCTGAACCTGTCATTCTATCCTCCAAAGGGCCATCAGTGGTGGACATACATGCAAACCTCCAGAAGGACACACATCTCCTATCCTACCATCTTTCAGTTCAAGAATTAAAATATTACATGTCTCTGCCAAAGCCCAAAGAATGCTGAAATCAAGAACAGTCTGTAGCACAGCAGAGAGGCTCATTAGCAGTAGCAGCAGTGTTCATTTCCTTTGCAACAAGACACTTCAGCATGCAATCCCTTGCCTGCTCTGAGGCATTGATCTTCACTTGGGCTCAGAGATCACAAGAAGGCTGATAGAAATGCATAGCTTTGACCCTCCAAATCCACACAAGTGAAATGGCAGGGAAGATTTCTCACCACTTACACCTGTCCTGCATTTGTATTTTCTTGACAGGGCCATTTAAAAAGCTTCATACAATGACACAGATACAGCCAGTACAAGTGGTTAGTGCCATTGCCTCCTGTTGGTGTAATTAACTGGGCTATGCACATCTTTTCTGGTCAGGCATGATGCCTTCAGCTACGAGGGGCTTATTGAAAATGGACCGATTTTTGCCAGAAATATTAGTTTTTAAACATTTGCTTAGTCTTTAAATGACCAAAGTAATTCATTCCAGAGATGAAACAGAAAGAGGTTGAAGATGGGCAGAGGTCTCACAAGAGCTGAAAGCTCAGTCAGTGTGGGTTTTTTTCAGAAGAGGAAGACGGGGAAGGCAGAAAAGAGGTGCAAAACGATTCAGCTTTTAGAAGTTAAGTGCTTTACAGGCCAGCACAGAGAAGCAGAGCTGGGGGTGGGCAGGGCAGGGGGGGATGGCTACAGGTGCATCAGCAGAAGGCAGGGGAGCAAGCCAAGGTGAATCCAGCAAATCCAAACGGCTTCAATCCAACAGGTTGGGGCTGACCAGCTGCCGTGGTGCTGGAGAAGGCACTGACGGCCCCAGGCTGAGGGCCTTGTGCCTGTGGGCAGGGCTGGGGGGAATGCTGGTGGAGGCCAGGCAGGACTGGTGGTGTCCTCAGAGCCCTGGAAGAACCAGACAAGTGTACAGAGACACATAAACACACGTGTTTGCAAAGCCTCTTTGAGGCCTGTCTTTTGAAAGGTAATGGTGAGACAGGTGGGGCCAAGGAGTTCCATAATGTTTTACAGAACAGGACTTTACATTTCTGTGGGGTTGAAAATGCACCAGTGAATTTTACAGTATTGTGTGCCTGGCCCTCAGTCACAGAGAGACCCTTTACTTTTGTGAAATTAGATATCAGAAGCATGCATCTCCACCAAATCCACTTGAGAAACTATAGCACTATTTGACAGGAATGATAGGAAAAAATGTCATTTTTCTTGAAACTAATATTTCTGGAAAAGCTCTCTCTCTTTTCAAAAGCATCAATTTCAAGCTCTCTGCCAGCTGTGTCAGCACAGCTCACATTACAGCTGTAACCAATTTCTTGAAAGTTCCTTCTAGAGAGTCCTGCAATTGCACATCCAGCCCCATGCGCTCTGCTTACACAAGTAGTCAATGGAAAAGGTGAAAAGGATTTGTTCTGAGATGCTTATTTGAAGGATGCCTTGCGTTGCATGACTCTGTAACAAAGCAATTTGCTGCAAGGTCCATCCTTCCAGCAGAACTGAGTTAGCAAACAAATATTTCTCTACACTCAAGTAATTTAAGTTGAAAAAAAAAAAAAAAGATGTTACTAGGCACTGTCCTTTCTTAAAAGCATCAAGGAAGGCTTGTCTCTGAAATTATGCCCCTGACTTGCCCAAGGCTTCATGAAGTGGTTATTATTGGATCAGAAATCAAACGTTCCCATGCACTGCTTGAACACTTCATGTCATTATCCATCATTAACCGTTTCACAGCAGGTGATTTCCACACTCAACCCAGCTGAGCACACAGTTCCCAGGTTTCACTAACCAAGGGGCCATGATGCCCAGGTCACTCACACTCTGCTGCCGGGCCCCCAAACCCCTGCCAGAATCCCTTTCACACCCATGCCATTTGGAGTGGCCAGTGAAAACTCAGGGGTGTATGGAAACCTGAAAATTGAGACAAAGTGAAGTGGATCTAAGTGTAAAATTAACACCATATCTCCAGGAAACATTTTCATAGCCCATTCTTTGGGGTGCTACACTAGAGAGAATGTAGATACTGAGAGTTCATATACAGCTTGTTCTGGAGTACATGGGATTTTATTTACCTAAGGCTCCTTCCAAGTTTATTCTAGAAACAAATTGGAAGCACCACAAGAATTAGGCTTTTCTTCTGAGAGTTACAGTGACACACAAAGCTGGTGAGCAGAATTGGTATGAGGCTTTAGTACCTCTGCTTTAGTTTTCACCCCAGCAGCTGCTTCAGCAAGTGCAGGGGAGAATTAGTAACTGGTGAATTAAATTTTCCGCTCACATTTTTGTGAGGTCACTTCTCATTTTATCCTGAAGGAGTTTGCTGGTTATTTAAGTTTCAGTCAATTCGTGGATAAGTAGCTGGTCAAAAGACAGGAAACAAACAGTCAGAAAGAAAAGGTCAGTTTTCAGAGTGGCATCCCCCAGAGATCAATGCTCATGTCCTGCTGGCAGTGTATGTAGAATCTGTAATACAGGCAGGGCTGTGAACACAGGAAATTGTGCTGGCAATCCAAAGGTATTCATGGTGATTGACCACAAAAATCTGCCAAAGGATACTGAGTTAAAATTGATATAATGTCACAAAATCCAGTGTCAGAGTGACGCACATAATAAAGCACTCCTAACTTTACGTAACAAGTAACGTGGCTCTGTACTGAGCTATCACTGCTCAAGAAAGATCTTGTGGTTATAACACAGAGATGGCTCTGTAACACTGCCACCTCCCTTCCCAAAAGCAGGCTCAGGGGAAAAAACTGGAATGAACTTATAAAAATAATCAGGAAAAGAAAAAAGCATGTCAGCTGTTGAAACCTAGGATATTCCTGCATATTGCTTGGTGATCACAGCCTTGATCCTCCATCCCATAGAGATACACAGAATCACAGAATATGCTGAGCTGGAAGGGACCTCCAAGGATCATCTATTCCAGCCCTTATCCCTGCACAGGATCATCCCCAACAATCCCCCCTGTGCCCCAGAGCATCATCCAAACCCTCCTGGAGCTCTGGCAGCCTCGGGGAGCCTGGGCAGTGCCCACCACCCTCTGGGGGAAGAGCCTTGTCCTGAGATCCCACCTAACCCTGCCCTGACACAGCTCCAGCCCTTCCCTGGGTGCTGTCCCTGGTCCCCACAGAGCAGAGATCAGTGCCTGCCCCTCCTCTGCCTCTCAGGAGGAAGTGCTAACACACCTATAGAAAAAGACAGAATGAGTGATCAAAGGTACGGAATAAAAAAAAGTAAAAATGGTCTGTACAATCCTGAATATAATGGATTGGATAGTAGATGGGGGGTATAGAACCAAGATATATCAAACATAAATGGAAAGTAGCAGACTAAAACCATCACCAAAACCCTATTTTCAAAAAAACCCCAAAAACACAACATTGCTGTGGGATGCCATGGAGTCTGAAAATACAAACATCTCCAAAAGTAACTAGGTAAACTTATAGAAGAAATATTCATGAAAGATATTAAGGATATCCTTTGTGACCAAACCCTTTGACAAAAGAAAATAAACAGTTCTATTGTGGGTAAGTTTTAGCAAAGGGACAAGGACCAGGTAACTAAGGAGAAGAGTCTGTAAAAGTATTGCCCTGAGATAGTGGGGGCTCACTACCAGATATTTGCTCCACAGAGACACAACACTGTCTTGTAAAGATTTGGGTATCATATTTTTCATCAGCAATAAATAATTTCACTCCGGAAAAAAAAAAGAATAAAATCAATCCCAGACAGGTGGGAAACACAAAAGTTTCATGTCTCTAAGTGAGCCCATACTGCCTAAAAACATGGTTTATATATTGGCAGGGAGATGGGAGCACTATGTTATAGACATTAAAAGCAAAATCTATAAATATCCAAATGCCTCTTAGTTGCATTTATAGATTTGTGTTTTCCCCACAAGCAGATATTTAATTTTCAACACAAGATTTTTCATGAAAATTAAAAAAAAAAATGAATTATTAATAAAACTCCCCAGATTAGGAATCTGGCACTTGGGAAATTTATTGATCATTAGTTTGTCTTGATAAACAAAGTCTTACAGTAACAACCACCTAAGCTGGTAGACTCTTTTCACCTGTCATCTCCTGAGATCTGATAAAGCCTGAGATAAGGAAAGAAAGTATGGGATTTCTTTCTTTTGCATCCTCCCTCAAATCCCAGTGCTACACTGCAGAAAGCATCTTGAATCATTTGGTGAGGTGGGTCAGTGGATTTGTGTTTAACTCCTAAAAACTGCATGTATCCAGGCCCAAAGAAGGAGGTAAAAAGCCTACCATGGCCATGTGACAGACTGGGAATATAATGTCCCAAAAGAACCTGCAGAAGAGATGAAACTAAGGCTAGAATTACATAAGTTGGAAAGAAAGGGCTGAACCCAATCTGGTGGAAAGAATGAAGCCCGTAACTCTTTGTGAGGAGATCCTTTGAACTGTGCTCTGCAGTTAGACCCTAAAACTCTCTGTTTCCCAGAGGACACATCCTTTTGGTTGGACATCCCAGTGCAAGCTGTACACTTGGGGCATTCAGTAGCAATTTTTCCATTACCTCAGAGGGTTAGACTCACCCATCCCACCAAAACACCACTGAAACCAGACCATGAGATCAAACACCAAGTACTCTTGCCCAATTTCTTTAGAAGATACAGCTGTTTCCTGGGAAGACACAGGAAATGAGCGTGGTCTTCCTTGAAGAATGTGTTCTCACTTTGTCACCCTGTTTCTTCATTCTCATACCCCAAAAGCATCTGCAACTGCTTCCCAAGCGGAACAGCTGCACCTGGAAGGGACAAAGAGCATCGCTGATGAGGGCAGGCTCACAGGGGGCAGCAGGTGGGGCATAAAGACTTCTGCCTCTCTGATGTGCCCGAGGAGTGATCTGACCACCAGGGCAGTGGATTAAGAAAAGGTGGGTAGTGGAGGCAGTTGGGCAGAAAAAATACAGTATTCCATTTCCCTTCCCACTGCTAGAATCACCCGGTGGTTCACCAGAGGCTTTAAAAAAGCAGCTGCAAACACTGTGATGTGGTGCAAAGGACATCTTGGCTGCTCTGACACAACATAAATGTTAACTGTGCATTTGTTGTCAGCAAGTGAGAGCCAGGGAGGAGCCCTTGGCTTGGGGACACGTCCCCACAGACACAGAGCTTGGCCTTTGAGCAGTCCCTTGGTACAACAAACAGCTTCCCAGTCAGGCCTTCATTCACACACGGGTTTTATACATTCAAAGCAAATGAACAGAGATTTACATACTTGTTTTTAACTGTGGCTTCTCTTCAGTTGCCAGACGGATGTTCTAGTTCATTTCTTCTTTTGTTTGTGTCAGAAATACAATTATAACGCTGAGCAGAATCTATTAGTGCTTGTTGAAAGCGAGTGGGTGAGCTCAGCTCCAGCACCTACCTTCTTCTACCATCTAGTGGCACCTGAAGCATACTGCTCTCACTCTGCTTACTTGAAAGAGTTCAGTCACAATGCCAATAAATGTATACTTTTGGAAAGGGTAATGTTCCTGGAGAGGAAAGGCTTTCTTCTGAAATGGGAAACTAGTTTTCTTACATAAACTATTTAGAAAAGTTGATTGATTTCTTACTTTTTTTTTCTTTTCTTTGAGGTAGCGCTTGGATTTTAAGCTGAAAGCTTCTGAATGAAACTATTGACTATCCTATGGAAATGCCTGTTAGAAACACACTTGGTTTGCTGTTTACCTGGATATTTAAAGGGCACAACAAAAATTAAAAGATATTATCAAATATAAAGCTTAAAAGAAAGCCTGTAGTTTCCTTTCTGATTATACAATATTATTAATAAGAGCTTTCAATGTCCCATTTTGAAATAGAGATTTCTGTTTCATTTAAGGAAAAATTTTAAGTGCCAGTGAACTAGGAATTTCAGGCTTAGGATGTTTTCAATCAAAAAGCATGTTCTGACTGATTATATGAGTGAACAAGCACAAATTATCTCAAATGCTTTCTGTTCTTTGAGTTTTGCCTTCACAAAGTGCTGGTTTGGGTGAATCAGACTACAGATGAAACTAATTTTTTTTCCTTTCCTTTTAAACATGTGCTATTCCATATTCTGGTCATATTGACAAGTTTCCCACTCGTTTTCCAGGGTGGAAAAATCCCCATAAGGTGGACTGCCCCCGAAGCCATCGCTTACCGCAAGTTCTCTTCGGCGAGTGACGCGTGGAGCTACGGCATTGTCATGTGGGAGGTGATGTCCTACGGCGAGAGACCCTACTGGGAGATGTCCAACCAGGATGTAAGTGCTGCCCAGGAGTCACCTGCGGGTGGAGGAAACGAGCCTGGGAAATTACTGTCGCTCCCTCGGTCCCGTTCTGGGCTGCAATCTCAGCTTATTGAAATCGGCATAATTCTCTCAACTGCAGTGAGCCAGTTAATTTAGGCAACCTGAAGACTTGGCCCTCTGTAACTAACACCTTGACTGGGTTCCTACCACAGATTCAAGACATATTACAAAGTGTCATAGCCAGCTTGCCAGGCTCTAATGCTGATTACATGTGGTTTCCATCCAAATCCCTGGGAATCTGGGCAAGCTGATGAAGTTCTCAGTTAAGCTGTAAATCAGAACTGGGGAATACTGGAGAATACTGGAACTGTTCTGGTGATGGTGGCCCTTATGACCAGTGCAGTCTGACAGGACCCTTCAGTGGGCATGCATAGTTCAATTCTAACAGAATTACCTGCCATGAGAAATGTATTTGGCAATTGTCCTTTCTAAGAAGTCAATGCATTCTTTTCACCTTAAAATCTACATACAGGCCCAACCACAGTGCAGGACAATAGCCCTACTTCATAACTAACTTATGTTTCCCTCTAACTTTATTTTTTTTCCCAAAAGTGGTGGCCAAATAAGTCTACACAATTAAAAAAACACAGTATTTACTTCTAGTAAAATGGAAGGCTTGTTCTAGAAAAAGAAGCATGGAAAAGGGGAAATGGTGGGGTTTTTTCTCTACCACAATTAAAATTTTCACAAATCCTCTCATTTGATGGATCCCCATGACAGCTCAAACTGGTATACTCAGTCTTCACACCAGCCATCAATCTCTATGTCAAAATACAGAATATCAGCCAGGCCACCTTAACCTCTCCCATGTATGTGCCCAGAATACCTCTGCATTGGTTCTGAAGAACTGACAAGACTTTTCCCAGATGGCTGTTTTTATATTCTTGCTAAGTTACTCAGCTCTGCAAGTCTGCCTGCTTGTTAAGGCTGATCAGTCATTTGGGGATAAGGATCTGAGAGAGATTTTCATTTTAAAAAAATAACTTCTGAGTGTTTCAGGAACAAAGGAAAGGAAAACCAAGCAAACCCATCAGATACAGAAAAATCCAGCAGTCATGCAGTAGCAGAGGGTGCTCTTCTTGAGCTCCTCTTCCCCCAGCAGCAGAGCTGAACACAGCCATGGCAGTATCAGCCTGTTCCTCAATAGTGTGCTGTGGCAAAACCCCACTGCTCTGCATTGCACAGAGTGCATCAAAATGCACATACAGCCTCAGATTTCCTGCCTCCCCAGCCTGAGAGACACGATGGTTAGTTTCACTGTGAGCCTGCTTTTAGTGGGAGACTGAGCAGAACAAGAACCTGGGAGAAGGAACTAGCAAATCACCATAGCTGAGGCTGAGGGACCCTTGGAGATGGCCTGGCCCAGCCCCCCTGCTCCAGCAAGGGCAGCTGAAGCAGTTTGCCTCTATGGACAGATTTTGAGTCTCTCCAGGGATGGAGACTCTCCAGCCCCTCTGGGTGACCTGTGCTTTGTCACAGGCACAGTGCCAAAGTGTTCCCTTGGGTTTTGGTGGGGCACAAACTCCTCCCCTCCTTGCTCTCTGAGCAGCCAGTGCAATGTCCACATGTGCCTTTACACGCAAGGCTCGATGGGTGGTGACTTTTCCCTTCCACCCCACTGGCACTGCCTGGTTGAGGGGCTGCACTGTCCTGAATGCAGCACTGGCTCACGGTCCCTCCTGCTGCAGGCCCTGCCAGTTGCCAGGGACACACCCTCTGAGCCAACTGGCCTGGTTTGGGTCCCACCATTCCACAACTATTCCATTCCTCCATTCCTGCTGCAGCACCCCATTCATGGGTGATTTTTTGAAGCCCGTGAAAGCAGGGATATTCCTGAACAAAGTTGGCCCTTCCATAGTGCCCAACTTCTGTGCAATGCCAGTGCTGCCAGACTGAAGGTCACCTCTCCCCAGCTGTGCCACCCTGTCTATCCAGCCCCAGGGGATGGGCAGCTCGTGGTGGCTGCAGCTGGAGGAGGTGGTGGGGAACAAGATGCTTTTTGCTGTGTTGTTGTATTGGTTTGAGTGGTGTGGGTTTGGCAGTGGGTTGGCTTCTGTGAGAAGCTGACAGAAACTTCTCCCAGTCTCCAGTGGAGCCAATGCCAGCCAGCTCCAAGGCAGACCCACCGCTGGGCAAGGCTGAGCCCATCAGGGACGGACGGTGGGAACACCTCTGGGATAACATCTTTAAGAAGGGGAAAAAGAAAACTGTGCTACTGCAGCCAAAGAGAGGAGTGAGAATGTGTGAGAGGAGCAGCAGGACCTGTGGCCCTTTGGAGAGATAAGCTCATGCTGGAGGCATGACCCCGTGGGGTACCCAGATTGCAGCAAGGGAACAGCGTGAGGAGTCCTCCCTCTGTGGAGGAAAGAGTGGCAGAAACAACATGGGATAAACTGCCAAACCCCCCCTCTCCCCGTCCCCCAGTGCTGCTGGGGAGGAGGAGGCAGAGAAAATCAGGAGAGAAGTTAAGTCAGGGAAGAAGGCAGTGGTGGAGGGACAGTGTTTTTAAGATGCACTTTCATTTCTTGTTACCCTACTCTCATTTGATTGGTCATAACTGTGATTAGTTTTTTCCCCCAAGTCTGGTTTGCTTGTGCAGGTAACCGGTGAGTGATCCCTCCCTGCCCTCACCTTCACCCCCGAGCTTTTTGTTGTATTTCCCCTTCCCCGTGAGCTGAGGATGGGGAGTGATCAATCTGCACCTGGCCCCCAGCCAGGGCCAACCCACCACAGCCATTGTGTCCCATGTCACCTCATCTTGTGCTGTACATGGGGAGTTTTGGGAGCGATTTCATCTGGTGTTGGGCCAGCTCTCTGTGGGGAACCCAACTGCCCTCATCTCTTTTCTTTCTCCTGTCATGGTAATCCTTCTCCTCACCCCAGTCCATTACCAGCACACCTCTTGGCCCTTACCACTACCTAGGAATGGGGGCAGAGAGAGCCTTCCAATCCAGTCTGTTCATCCCCACTGTTCACCTGCTGGGAAGAGGGTGTGAATGAGTGGTAGGAGCCTCAGAGAGAGCCCAGCTCACCAGGGAGGAGTGGTGCCCAGCACAGACCTCCCTTCCAGCTGCCTCTCCCTGCCTTTGACACTGGCTCCAGCCTGTGCTCTGCCCCTCCATCAGACCCTACGATGCATTTGTGCAAGGCCATGCCAGCAGGGAGAAGTCATAAAGTTACCTCTCCATTTAGAAGATATTAAATAATCAGCTACAGCGTGCAGATAGCAACATATAATTATTCCCACATGCCCAACAGAAGTGTCTGTTAATACAGAATAATGCTGCAGGCCCTGTGGATGCAGCTTATGCTAATGATGCTGACTCCTGGGGCTTGCCCTGCAGCTCAGCAATTCACAGCACAAAGGACTCCTTTCCTCTGGAGGCTTTCAGAGCCACAATGTTCACAGGGGGCACCTGTGACCTTCTACACGCATTTACTGACTTGAAGTGTCATTGAGAAATTTCAAGTTCTTAGACATGCTGTAAGGTTCATTCTGCTGGATATTGGGACATTTCTTTTAGTACAATAAATTACCCTGAATTCACAGGAGCTTATTTTGCAGAAATAACAGGACTTTCAAAGGTCAGAGATATTGTACCAATGGCAGGGAGAGTAACAGGGAGGGGCACGCACTAAATGGATTCATAAAAGTCACACTGTGCAAACGACAGTCAATAAGGTCTTGCAGCAGTATAGTCAGAGGTTCTGCTACCACAGAAGGACTGGTACCATTAACATAACAACACTCACTGGGACTTGGTCACAATAAAACTCTTTAGTTAGCAATCAAATATTTCTTGATTTGGGTGGGTTCTTGTAAGTTACCAAAAGTTTTCCAAATACAAACTCTGCACAGCTGGATCTGCTTTTTTGGTTTTTTCCCCCCACATTCCATCTTACAAATTGCTTTTCTAATTATACAGCTTTGGGAAATTAATTACCTTTTTTAGATCCATGGGGTCCATGTGAGCCAGAATGACTCAAGACCTCTGCAAATCCAGTGCTGTTTGTATTCCTCAGCAAGGATTTGGAAGCTGAACTTAAGGAAACTGAGTTGGAAAATGCCTCTCATAAAATTTGTAATACCTTACGTGGCATAATGCAGAGGCTTAAAATGTTACTAAGCTTGAGGAATGCTCTTGTTTAAGTAAATAACCATTTTATTATTGTGGGAAGTCACTTCCAACCTGGGCTGGTGCTGATTAATGCACTTCTTAGATGTGTGGCAGGCACCAGAGGTGTCCATTAATTAGGGCTGCTGCACAGTCTGTCGTGTCTTATTGCTTAATTAATAAACATTAGCCAAGATACTGAACTTTCCAATGAAAGTTGTGTAGTGAGGAACAGATTGTGCTAAGAGCTTGCCTTGCTAATGCTCATGTGAGGGAAGGAAGATTTATATTCCATGCATTTGGTTTGTAGAACAGCTGTGAGTGAAGTCTCCTGGGACACCTGCTAGAGCCACCGTATAAATGAGTGCACATTGCAGAGCTGCAGTGTTCAAAACTAAATAAAAAAAAAATTTAAAAAGAATATTTAATGGACTGTAATTGGTATGCAAGAAAGCTACTGTAGCAAACAGAATAAAACTCCTTGCACTCCTGAAAGTTTCTTGTAATAGTAAAAAAAAAAATTACCCTAATATAGTTCTTTCAATCTACAGATATCAAAACTCTTGGCAGATGCCAAGGTTGGCTCTGTACCACGAGGCAGCAGCAGCTGCCTCTCCCTCCTGGTAGATTTTTCAGATGTCAGGAGGACACAGGGACAATGTCCCTCTGGACTCTCTTCTCTCTCAGTCTCATTAAAAAATCTGTCAGTTAACTTTGGAAAGCAAGAATCTATGTTACTGTTAATAATGAAACTATCAGGAAGATTACAGCTTTATTTCCAGGTGTCAGTTTTGCCAATTTCCAATTATTTTGAAATTAAACATACATCAATTTTATGTAGCAGTCCATTAAATATTGTTCAGACAATTTTGGTATCATAATAGCATTAAATATTGACTCTGTGGTCAAGCTTTACAACTCTGTCTAACATCAAAGGATAGGATGTATTTAACAGGCTCCAGTGTTTATATGATCTGTATACAAAACTAAAAAAACAATGGTCCCCCTTATAGAAACAAAAGCCTAAGCATGAAAAAGCTTTGAAATAATTAGCTGTGTTAGCTACCAAAAATATTCCCTTTTCCTAATAGTTTATATTCCTCCCTTTGATATCCATCAAGGTTTGCCACAAAACCAGAAGTGGGGAGCCTTTTTGTTGGCAGGCTCAGCCTCAGAGACTCACCTGATGTCCCTGTTCTTTCCTGGTGAAGGAGATGGGTCTCTGTGGGCAGAGTTACACCAGTGGCTGAAGATGCTGCTGTTTCTTTCTTGTAGATGCAGCTGTTTGGGCCATTTCAGGGTTAATGTGGTGTTTCATCAGCCTTAAATGGCAAGGAAAAAGGACACTTAAAATGAGTTAACATGTATTCTCTTTACATATTATATAATATATAATTTTATATTAATGATAAAAACTTCATGCTTCTTCCCTTTAAGGTGCATGGGTGTCTAATTTCTCTGTTCAGAAAGATAGGTGCTGTGCATGAAGCAGAGCTAAAATTAATAGAAAGAAGAAAGAAAGAAAGAAAGAGAGAAAGGAAAGAAAGAGAGAAAGGAAAGAGAGAAAGGAAAGAGAGAAAGGAAAGAGAGAAAGGAAAGAGAGAAAGGAAGGAAGGAAGGAAGGAAGGAAGGAAGGAAGGAAGGAAGGAAGGAAGGAAGGAAGGAAGGAAGGAA
>JAWWEE010000001.1:4146421-4166742 GCA_035221455.1 Xenops minutus
GGAAGGAAGGAAGGAAGGAAGGAAGGAAGGAAGGAAGGAAGGAAGGAAGGAAGGAAGGAAGGAAGGAAGGAAGGGAACTAAAAAGCTCTAATTCTTCCTTTGAGACTTGATTCCCATTGCAGTGTTAGACAGTTATCACATCTTTACTCTTGCTTCTCAGACTCTAAAAATACTACTTGCCTCACAAGAGATACTAATGAAGCAATATTTGCAGTTTATTTTTTAAATGTGCTGGTATTAATGAGAAATTATAATTATCCCAGTACCAGCTGGCATTTCTCTTCATACTGAAATGTTCCTTTAGAACAAGAGAGAGAACAAAATGCACTGTAACTTCATTTTCAAAGATACATGATGATAGAGTGTGTCAGAGAAAAAACGCCTGGAAAATGAGGGTTGGTTTTGGGTTTTTCCTGAATAAATTATTTCAGAAAAACCTCATCAGCCCTCTCTTGTTGTGTTGAGCAAATGCTCATAAAAGTAGAGCAGGTTTCCTGTTGCCTTAAAAACAAAATAAATTTCATAAATTTGTCATTTGCAACAGGCACAGTTAAATGTAAAGGCTATGATATCTGCATTTCTGGGCTGCCACAGACTGTCTCTTCAGTGACAAGTCAGCTATACTCTCATGAGTACCTGTGTTTTATGAGGCCACTTTTGACCAACTGCTTTAGATACGTTAATAATAAATGGAAAAATAAATGTGAATAAAATGTGCATGTGGGGTTGAATTTCACCCACCCTGAGTCTGCAGGGCATATTCCTCATTGGAAGAAAAGGCTTTGGAGGAACTGTTTCCCTGGCAATCTGATGGCATTTTTTCCTGTAGCAGCTATTTCAGCAGCCCAGATTTGGGGCAGTTGAGACAAAGGCCAAGTAGCCAGACAGGCAGGTGGAAGGATTCTCACACTGACACAGCATTTGCTGCTTGGCATCACCTCTGTGTGTGCATGGCCAGTGCTGCCTGCCCCTCTGTGAGCCCTCAATACTCACAGGTGCACACAGTTCAGGGATCCCTACAGCAAACGGTGCTGCCTTGGGAGGAGCCTGGACTCTCCAGTGCTGTTGCCAGTAGATGTCAAACTTGATGCCCTGCCACGTTGCAAACACTTGTTTTTCATGCCTAGGTGTTTTATCAGGGTGCAAGGGGGCTAAACACTGTATAGCACCAAGTCACCTGGCTTTCCAAAACTCACACAACCAGCTGTGCACAGCTACAAAAGCCTTGTCCCCCTTCCTGCCACGCCATGAAGGGGAGCTGAGGTGCTAACAGAGCTTCAGGACCCTTACTGCATTTGCACAATGCTTGCAGCACGAGCATTAGGCATGGCTAAGCAGAGCCAAGAGCATTAGGTCAGAATTCAAACGGAGAACGAGGACACATTCCAGGAAAATAAGATTGAATATACCGAAGCCAGAGCTAGTGCTGTAAAACACTGATTTGCTATAAGCAGTTTAATGTGCCCCATTCCAGCTGCAGTCATGTCTGCAGTGTGTACATACATCTGTGTGAGAATGAGGGATGTCTCCTTCCAGCAGAGCAGGTAAATGGACTGGGTCTGCTTCTCCTAAGTGCACTGCGTGATTATAAATACTGTGTGCAAGCATTTGTGCATTAGAAAGCATTTGGCACTGGTTGGATTTTTATGTGGAAGGGCTCTGTGTGTGTGGTAAGGCTGGCCTTACTCCTAGCTTTGTTTTGGTCAGCCACTTAGCAGCTTTCCTTTTGTTTTTATACAAAAAATCCTGACTATGTGATTTGTATCATCATCCCCACTGCTACCACCACTCACTGCAGACCTTTCCTCCTGTTTTTCAGATCTTACATGGAATGAATCCATATAAGCTTTTACCCATGAAGTTTTCCATGGTCCTTTCTTTTGCTACCTCCTGAGGCAGGGCTGCTATCTTCTTCTCAGACAATGTCTTTTGCTACCAGTCTTACTAAAAACAAGCCTTAATTGTAATTTCTCATACATGTCATTTATCTGTGACATCGGACCTGTTTCTTTCCTAATCCTGACCAAACACTTTTCGACACCTGCTGAATCTTTCCCTCACTTTAAGGCATGCTTACAGTAATACCATAATTCCAGTAACTTTTGTTTAGTCATAAACATCTTGGACATCCAGGCTTCCAAGGGAGGCTGTGTAAAATAGTGGTGCTGTAACTTGGTGTGTGGGGCATTGCCTGAAATAATGACACTTTAAGGATCAGCAGAGACATTTCATCACCGAGTAGATTTGTCAGGTACTGTAATACTTGCTTGTATTGTGACAGTCACACACTAATACTTTATCAGGATGCAAATGTTAGACCATGGAGGGATGCCAGGTTAGAGTGTGGCCCTGTGACTGCCTTCAGTACAACATCAGCCTGAAGGGGATGAAAATGATAGTGGCACTGGTTAGCTCTTTATTCTTCTGTTTGAAGAGGATGACCAGGGAGCCTAAAGAATTCCCTGCCATTTTTCATATGACTACAAAATATTTTGTGTGTGCTCTGGTCACATTCCTGCCAGTCCTGATTCCCTGAGAGAAGGTCCAGCAATGCATACAGTGAGGGTGGCTGTGCCATTCATTATTTATCATCACTGGCTCCTAATTGTCAGCTCCACCGTGTCCTTTCAGTATCTGCTGCCCAGTAACTGCGTGCATCGTGTTTCCTTAGGTTATACTGTCCATTGAAGAAGGCTACAGGCTCCCAGCTCCCATGGGCTGTCCAGCTTCCCTCCACCAGCTGATGCTTCACTGCTGGCAGAAGGAGAGGAACCACCGCCCCAAATTCAGTGACATTGTCACCTTCCTGGACAAACTGATCCGCAACCCAAGCACCCTTCACACCCTCGTGGAGGACGTTCTTGTGTAAGGCTCTCTGGGGTACCTCCTGGGGCTTTTTATAACACAAGTGGCTACCATGATGTGTTTGAGGTGGGAGAAAGCCACAAAGATATGGGAGTTCAAAGAACTCTTAAGTCATTTTAAGGTTTGCTTTATTGTTAATACACTTTATAAGGACTTTTTTCTCAAGTCATAGAGATTATATTAGGTTTTGGGGGGTTTATCTCTGTTTGTGCACTGTCTGTCCTTAATCTTTGTGAATCTCTTTGTTCCTCTCTTTTCTTTTTGTTATTCTTTTTGGTGTTTCTCCTGGGTGTTTGCTTTCTCTTTGTCATTTTCTTGTCTATTCAACAGCCTGTCTCTCCATCTAACAGTGCTCAAGCACTTTCTGAACTGCCTGGGAGTAATATCCTGCAGAAAGCAGTTGTGCCTTAGCTTGCTAAAACTTTATTTATCTGCAGAAGAATGGCAACAGTGACCAAATAAGAAATTAAGCTATTACCATTCCACAACAAACGTTTGGTGGTGCTCCCCAAGGTTTTTTGCATTAATAATATTACAGGAATTAATGCAGCCACAGGAGAAGCAAGGCTGTGGTGCAAAAATTGCCACTGTTTGTAGACTTATTGATCCAAGCTGTTCCTGATTATCAGCTGCAATCAAGGAAGGTCCAGGTGGCCTCACTCTCTTCATTCACTAAGAGTCCCCTTAAATAAAGGTACCTTGATGGCGACCTCCTGAGTTTATAAAGGGGTCTATAAGGGGTTCTCAAGACCTGGGTGGGTCTTGCTGAGAACCTCAGTCAAGTCTTTCTCTGCTTGTGAGGAGGGTTGAGCAACAAGGCAAAGGTTGAGGCTGGAATCCTGCAGTGGGAAAGCCAAACAAGAGAGATTACCAGGGAAGCCTGGAGTCAGGGGTGCAGCCATTTCATCTCCTCCCACACACTGGGGGACTTGTTGGATTTGATGTGCACCCACCAGAGTCAGTGGCCTCTATGTGTAGGTGCAGGTATATATGCATACATGACTTGCTACCTGTACCTGGCTCACTTTATTTAGCATAAGAGTAATGTATTTTTGTCCCTTTTTGTTGTAAAACATTACTTGAGCTCTAAAAGACTTATGTCTTATTGGACTGTTATTGAGTTCACCTGCTTGGGAAGGATTTTTTCCATTAATCTGAAAAAGCTTGATGCAGTCAATCTGAATGATTATTGTAACTTAGAAGGTCAGCAGTTATTTTATAGAATTATATACTCATAGAGCAATTCAGATTGGAAGGGATCTTGGGAGGTCTTTAATTGCAGTTTGTACTTCCCAGTGTTCTCCTGTCCTTCAGCTTCTCCCTCTGTCATTTTGACAGTCCCAATGAAAATCAGTGTATTTAATGTATTTGAATTTGTGTGGGTGGAACTCAGGATGTTAAGACAGTAGGCTGCGTTGCTTCTTATGTTCCAGCAGTTATGGTTGGCTGGCTTTTGCTGGCTAAATCTCCATTTTAAATAAATGGTATCTTTCTCCTAAAGGCTACCATAAAGCTTTGATAAACAGCAGTCTGTGTTTGCTGCATTCTGTTCATACAGTTTCTCCACACAAAATGCACGAAGTCAACAGAATGTGAGCCCTCCCAAGTGTGGTACAAAAGAATGGAAATAAATGCCCCAAAATCAGAATCCTGGTGGTTTTTTTTTTCCTCCCCATCTTTCTGTTTATTGCAGATAAATATATCCCACATATAAGGATAATATTAGGGGAAAGACCTCAAACAGAAATGTGGCTAAATTAGCCCCTTCATTTTCATTTGTTACTCTATATAATTCCATATAATGTTTTATTCTTTTTGCTTCTTTTAAGGGTGAGTTTTAGCTTTTGAATACTGTAATCAAAGTGTTCCTGTAGCATAATGGCATCACAATGGGGGGGGGTGGTGTGTAGATAAATGTAAAAATCATCTCATGGTGTTTTAATTCTTTAAATTGCAACTCATGTTAAATTTTCTTTGTCCTCTACTTTGACTACTGTATGAACAAATGACTATAATCCTGAACACACAGTTCTGTAAAGAAACATTCTGTGGGAACAAAAATAAATGCAGTGGGAATGGCCTTTTCCTCAGTTTGTTCCTGAGCTGCAGTTCTTTAACAAAATATTCTGTTTAAGTAGTGCAACTTGGCACCCTGACATGATTTATGAGTTTTAGACAATGGGTTAAAGAGATCCTCAGTTAAGATCTGACCTTTACAGCTCAGGCTCCTCTCTCATTCCTTGCACCTTTCGGTAAAAACAACGTCTACCAGAGTAAATTGGGTGTCCTGCTTTGTGCTGCTTTGGTAACCTTTGCATTTTGTGTTTTACAGAATGCCAGATTCACCTGGTGAAGTTGCAGAATATCCTTTGTTTGTTTCAGTCAGTGACTGGCTGGACTCCATAAAAATGGGTCAGTATAAAAATAACTTCATGGCAGCAGGTTTCACAACTTTGGATATGGTTTCAAGAATGAATATTGAGTAAGTATGTAATCTCTTATCCCTACAGTGACTAATCAATCTGAATCTGTTTGGATGCTGCAGTGACATGATTATTGTGAAGTACAGAACTGTGCTTTCATTTCATTTCCTCCCTCAGCTAATAAAAGACAAATACAGGGGTTTTTACCAAAACAACACACGAGAAATATATGATGAAGAGACCCAGAAGTAATAGTTCCATTCTGTGACCATAGCAAATGTAACCAAAGGTCAGGCAGTGAGTGTGTTTCTTGGGGAATCCGTTTTGATCTAGACCACTGAAATCAGTGGTAAAAATCATTTCTTACTTAGCCATGACTATCATCAAGTCCATATCAGTCCTCATGAGGAAGCTGTTCCACACCTTGGGGCCCTTTTCCAGCCACCTCTGATACCACTCAGTTGTTTTTTTAATGAAAACCCTGCACCCAGTGCGTAAGTGTTTGGGGCAAACTATGGGTTCATATGGGAGCATGATGATAGGATCTAGTTTACTTTCTGTTCCTTTTCCACTTATCCTGATCTTTTATTTGATTAATTGCTGTATTAATAATGGGGTCAGTTAAGATTCAGTAATTGTACATGTGAGGTAAGGACTGCTTTTCTCCCATGTGTGTCACTTCAAGTTCACCTACACTGAATTTCATCTGCTGCTTTATGGCACAGATATTTAGTCTCATCCTACTAAAACCGGTCACAGGTGGCCCTTTCCCTTCCTGCACAATTCAGTCTCACCAGCTGACTTTTGCACCTCTGTGCTCACCTGTTTCTCCAGACCACTGACTGATTTCTTGAACAGTAGTGTTCAGCATTATCCCAGCACAGGTGCCTGCAGATTTCTATCAGTAACTGCATTGTAAAACCTGACAAGTTACTCCTAACCTCCTGTCTTCAAACCAGTTATTTAGTCACACAAAGGCCACATTATGCTATGTATTACGTTACTCCTTGTGTTACACAATAGTCGCTCCTTGTTGTCATTATAAAGCTTCTATAAGGAATCTTCTCTAAAGCTTTTGGAAATCAAGTGAGGTATATCCACTGGATCACCTTCCTCCATGTGTATGCTCCACTGGAAACAAGTCATTTTCTAAACCAGAACTTTTCTTTGCAAATGCCTTGGTGACTCAGGTGGATCATTTATGAAAGCATCCAATAATTCTGTACCCCCCTGTAGTTTCTGGTATGCCCTGTAAGGATTGCAGACTCACAGGTCTGTGGCTCCACAGATCTTCCCTGGAAACATTTTGTCTGGCACCACATCCCATGCCTCAAGCACCACAACATTTTTAAGCATGTGGAGCACAGCTGATAACTCCTGCTCTCACCTCCCTGTTAGTAATTCCACTATTTCATCCTAAGGCCACTATTCCATCTTTCAGAACTCTTGGCTAAATATAGTCTTGTTCTGGAGGTGGGTTGTTGCTTGTTTTTCAGTTTGCCCTAAAACCTCTCCTCTAGTTACTCCAACTTCAGACAGACAGGCTGGCAAGTCCCCCAGAGAGGATCTGACATAGGAGTCACTTCAATTCCTTCTGCAGCAAATGCCAACTCAAATAAATGACTTGGTTTTCCAACAGTGGCCAATGTTTCAGTGCTCTTTTGTACCCAGATCATCATTAGACTCTACAGGCTTTCTGGCAGCTTTCTTGTACCCAGTGAGTTTCCAAAAATATTTATTATCAGGTTTATTTCTTGTGTGATTTTATTTGTTGGAGTTTTTTTCTGTTTGTTCCTGAAGTTCTTTTTTAGCCTGCCTTACTGTGCTTTTACAGATAATCTAAGGTTAGCATCCTCTCTTTCTTTAGATACCACTTCACCTTTTGGAAAGGTTCCTTCTTTCTTCAAAGAACCTCCATTACCCAAGACCTTCTGGCACCTTTCTGTGCTTTATCAGGCAAAGCATTGGTCTTGCATTTCTAATACCACTCTCCACTCTAAAGCTTTATTGTTTAATCTTTTAGGTTCTCAGATGCTCAGTGTTTTTGCACAGTCCCCTGCTGACCTCAAGGGTTGTGTATCATCCCCCACGTGGACATTAAGCCTAAGTACATAATAGCTGAAAGCTGTCCACTGGCTCTCCATCTGGAGGGTACAGAGGCAGGTACCTTGAACTGCAAATCTGAAACTCATAAAGGTCACACCTCATCCCACGAGCTCCTGTAAGAGCTGGATCATCAAACATTTAGGATGTCTACACAGGCACTGTCTCTGTGTGTCCCAGTGTGGGGTTTGCACAGTGGACAAGGCATACCTGGAGCTTCCTGCCCGCACGTCACCTCTGGGGCCCATCTCAGCAGCATCTTGCAGCTGGGGATGTTTGCAGAACAACTGGACTGTGCATTGTGCTGAACTCTGAGGGCTGCTGCCTTCCTTCCTGCCAGAGTCACGCTCTGTGGGTGAGCCACCCACTCTGGGTGCAGTTCTAGGGATGAAGGGAAACCTGGGTCAGGCTGGAAGATTCACTGCTCCTTTGACCTTTAGACCATCTCTCACCACCATTGCCCAAACCATCAGAAGCACAATCCTTGTCTGTTATTTGTGCCTCAGGACTGCACTAGTGAGTATATCAGCACCAGTCTTTGCAAATAGGAGTGGGAAATACTTGCAACTACAACATTACTAAATATGGGCTATTAGAACCCACCTCTCAAGTTATTCCTCAAGATTTGGAAAAATTACTTGACCATTACTATCACAAAGGCCCCAGTGTTCTAACTGCAATTTTCTTTTTTTATATTCTTTTTCTTAAATGACTCTCTTAAAAAAAACTGAAATGGACAGGTGCAGAAAACTTGAACATTTGCAGCTTTCTTATATGCCCCAGCCAGGAAGGTAAAAAAAAGAGCAGTTCATCATATATTAATATTCTGTTGTGTACTGCAGGCTTTACTATACTTGCATCCAAGAGTCAACTTTCTATCTTGCAGTGACATTAGAAGAATTGGAGTTGTACTCATTGGACACCAGAGACGAATAGTCAGCAGTTTACAGACTTTGCGGTTACACATGATGCACATACAGGAGAAAGGATTTCATGTATGAAAGTACTAGAATCAACTGTGTTTTGTGCCTCAGCATTTCTAAAATGGAAAAATATTCTCATTCTTTCCTTCTGCTCTTCCCGACTTCAAGGACTGCAGTCTCCTGTTCAGACTATACAAGCACTCCAATGATAATGCTTCCAAACTGGAATTTTTAACCACACTGCATACATAGCTCCTCCACCAGTTACCTGCCCATAAAATCCTGGCCTACTGCAAGACTCTTGCTACACATTGATGAATAACTCAGCATGGATGTGTAACTTTGTATAACAGTATTTGGGAAACTTTCATGAACTTCCTTGAAAGTAGTAATCTATTTGGCCTGGTGTGGCTTCTTTATCGATGTATTTAGAGTTTGCTGGTAGATCAAAAAGTATTTGACTTCTTTCATGTTCTGTGACCATGTAACTTCCTATACCAAATGTGCAATCAAAGAGAAGTTTAACATAAATATTTATTTTATCTCTTAATTAAATCCAAATGTATGGGTCCTATCATTATATTCCTTTATAATAGTTTGAAAGTTGGTTAAGCTGGTGCCTCAAAATATTAATGTTGTTTGCAGAAATGACTGATGATTTTATGTAGCGAGTTTTCATTGTGTGAATAATTGGGAGGATAATGAGAGTAATCTGATTGAAATCTTAAGGAAGGTCCTCGATTTTAATTACTTTAGCACTTGACACTTTTTATGCTTTAAATTTACGTTAGGTTGGAAAACTTGTTCCTCCTCGGGCTTCCTCACCATCCTGATTTCTTTACTTTTTTAAATGTAATACTCAGCATTTGCTTCTACTACATGGCAAATATTCACTGGAAAACTGATTGTAACATTCCATGACCACATGTAAAACACGGCTGTCAGCTGCATTGTGGCCACACAGACCTCAGAAAGCTTTGTGTGCTGGAAATGCAGGTCTGTGCTGCTTGGAGGGGGCAGACCTTGGAGGGCCAGCCATCCGTGGGTGGGGTGGCTATTCCCATGGGAGCATGGCTATTCCATGGGGGATGGTTATTGCCATCCCTGCTATCCTGCCCCCAGCCATGCTGGCAGGTACACACTGCAGGGTTCAGCTCCCCTGCACGTGGGCAGGAAAGGAGATGTAGGACAGCAGTGCAGTAACATGTTGCCTTGACTTGACTTCTGACTGCTTGGAGAAGTAAAAAGCAGCTTCTGCTGAAATGGAGCTCTGGTCATCAGAGGCTAGATCTTCATTTAGTACAGCTATCTAAAGGACATCCAAGAGAATCACCTTTAGAACCCTTCAATAGCCATATTTACATGCAAGAAAACGTCTGCAAAGGCCTGACACCATATTTATACCTCTCTATGACTTAGAGCTTTCACATTTATTCAGACAACTTAACACAGACGTGCTGGGCTACATTTCCAAACGTTTGCATGGGCTGTGCCCCCCGGGGCCAGGGCAAGGACTGCATGTCTGTGTGCTGCAAACCCACAGGCACATCTCCACTGCATGGCACGTGTAACCTGGCTGCAATGCTTTTCTTGGTTCCTGCATCGTTTGGAGGATATTTTTGAGTTCTGAGGCATTCCAGTATACTCGAGCCTTACAAGTCTTCTGTTAAAACCTGCACTTGGGCAATTAGTATAATATGTGTGTATATCCAAATGGGCTAACTACTTTATGTAATCATAATGATATTTACTGCTTAATTTACAGCTTCTAAATGTATTTCCTAACCCTTGGAAAAGGCTGCCATTGTGTAGCAGTGGCAAAGAGCAAAAATCAGAAACTCAGAAAAGAGCATGCTTCCAACCAGATCACAGAGTAAGACATGCTAGGCCTGATTTACTGTTGTCGCTTTATGTTGGAATAACTGCATTAACTTGAGATAACAATAGTGCAATAAGTCATTTTTCCTTTCTTTCATTTAAAAAAAAGAAGAAAAAAAGGCAGTTTTAACTGAGGAGCTAGTTTCATAAAGATCAAGATTCCCCAGTGTTCTACAATGCCAATTTGATGAGCTTGTTTAAAGAAGGGCAGCTCCAGTCCTATTCCTGTTTTGTCAGCATGAGCAGTCCTGCTGCACTCAGTAGGACTGCATAAGCACGTGTGTTTTGCAGGATCACAGGCCTTTAGTGGGGAACAACAAAAAAAGAAAGGGCCTGTTCTTTTCTGTGACTGTCACTTGAAAAATTCTGCCCTGATTCCACAGCTGAATAATTTTTGGTAAAGGTTCTCCTATGGAAAGAAAATCGCACTTAGCTGAAGCCTTTTAAAAAATATTAACACACCACAGAGTAATGTAGAAGGTGATTTTCCTTTCTCATTTTATCATCCATTTTGCCTGTCATTGCTTCCATGGCCAACAACAGGACATCTGCGGAAGAAGACTCTTCCACAATTAAATATATTACTGAGGAGGTATGAGTCTGCTATTTGTTACTGGGGTTTCAAAACCATCCATGACTGATCCAAACCATGTATGTGCACTTTCAGGTTGTTTTTTGCAAGTTTTCTCATTCCTGGTAGTGAGGATTGGCAGAATGACATTGTTACATGCACACAGCCTGGATATATTTAATGAAAATTAATTTCAAAATTTATCACACTACTGAAAATATATTTTCAATAGAAAAATATAACAATATTAAAACATTTATTAATCAGATATATTTTTTATATAAACAAGAGTTTGGGTAACCAGAAAGGAAAGAACAAGGGATTCTTTGAGTGAAGACATTTGTTAATAACATTGTAAGTCCAGGACTTTGTGGGTTTACACAGCTTGGTGCTGCTGTGTGACACTTTTATAACAGTTATCTGGATCAAAGTTACATTTTCCCCATTTTGGAGACATTTTATTTGCTCTTGTGCTGATTCCCAGTCTACTGTTGGTTTGGTTTTTTTTTCCTATTCTTTTTCATTTAAAAACAAAGAAAAAGTAACACACGTTATTTTTCAAATATGAACTTAATTCTGTGCAGGCCACAAATGTATATATGAAATTAGAGTAACTTTCTCTGTTATAGTGGATGCTTTCTTCAGGTGCAAATGAGCTCTAATTATCCTGCATATTGCAGTGTGCAGCTGGAGTTTAAATTTGACAAATCTAAGCAAATTCAGTAGGCTGTTTTTGAGAATCTGGTCCACATTACAGAGTGCTTCATGCCTAAAAGCAGTCATTGAAAGTTTACAAAACAAAGTGTGTGTGATATGCAAGCAACACCAACAAAAAACAGGCGTTAAAATGTGGACATAATAAAGATGTATTGCTAAGTTATTTACACATACCATTCATGTGTAGATTTTTTCACAGACCTGATGTCATTAATCTAGAACAAAGTCATCTGCTGGGACTATTAGCACCCAGTGATACTTGTGTATCACTAAAGCCTCCAAAGCAGCTGAAGTGAGGCCTTGTGTGCTGGTAAGTGCACTGCACAGCTGTCCACCCTGTGCCCATGCCAGTGCTTCCAAAGCTGACTGACAACCAGCCTGGATGTCCATCTGCAGCCCAGTGGGCTGCTCATCTGACCTGCAAACCACAGCAGTCACCCTAACTCAAGTATCCCTCTTGCCTGTCAGAGCCCTCTTGGGAGGAATTCTTGAGACCTAATTTTGCAGGTCTGCATTTGAGCTGCTCACCTGAGGTTCCCTCTTAACCAGTGAAGAGAAGTGGGCTCATGTGAGATGCAAGTCATCTGACAAATTATATATGGATTATTTACTTCTGGGTTACATGAGTTGAGCTAAAGAGGTACCTGTTTCTCTCATTCAGTGGTGGCTCCTGTCCAGGCACCTGTGCTTGGTCAGATGAATCTCCTGCCTCAGTTGTATCCAGTCCTTGTGCTGTGCCTGTGAAAAAGAGAGGAGCTTGTTCAGAATGCTGATGTTAAAATTGAACAAGTCCCAGCAGAAGGGTTAGTAGATTTTACTCATGAGGTGTTTGCACATTGGAATTACTGAGAAGCAGTAGGATGCCATGAGGTGAAAGGAAAAAAATTGGGCTATGTAACTTCAATTTTTCTGAAACAAAAGTTACCCTTTTTGTTTCCCATGAACGTAAACCCACTGTCTGTCCAATAAAAGCTTAGACACATGCTATGATTTAGGACATCAGCCAAGACGTTTCAGCATAAGGCAATCCTTTCATTGCAATTAGTGCACTCAGCAATAAACTCAAATAAATTAGGATTGCTCTGGACAAACATTCTTTTCCAAACTTTAGTTGGATGTTAGATGTTAGTTCCGACACAGAACTCACAGACTGTAGTACTTTGTTTTTATAATATAATTTAAGACTATCCATTTACCATTTTTGGTATGATGAGCCTAATACTGGGCTTCATTAATTTCGTTTTCAGTGCAGATTCCTATAGGATCCAAAGGTGGGTCATAAGTAACACACAGCAATCTCCACGTTCCAGTGACCCCCTGGGACTGACGAGCCACGCAGGGAAAGCAGCACAGAACACACGTGAGCTGGTGTTGAAGAGCAGTTGCTAATTTTCAGCTGGGCCCAGGGCAGAGTGAAGCCTGCACTTAACTGTTTTAGCTCAGTTCTGTGGGACACCCTCTGGCAGCTGAGAATGTCTCTTAGGAACACAGGGTACCTGTAAGTACCTGGCATGGGCTTGGTCTGTATTGGAATACAGCCCTCAGAGAGTGAAAGGAGGACTCCCTTCTAACCCAGTCCAACACATCTTTAGTTAGAAAATATATTTATCATAATAAAAAGTCTGTCTTCCATTGCCTCTTCTAGGGAAAGTACTGAAAATAGACACTTATGGCATGGTTGAAAAACACTGTGTTCTGTTAAGCGGTGTTCTTCCAGAATATCCTTGTTTACCAATTGTAATAGATCTTTCCTAAATAAATGGCAAAGATAATATTTTATTACTTTTTTTATTTTGCTTTTCTTATAATAGTACTTCTTTTTGAGAGTGAGGGAAGGATGTGTTGGGTTGGGCTAATTCTTAGTAGGACAATGACCTTTAAATTCCCTGGGGAGACAAATGAATCAGTACTGAAAAGGAAAAGGAATCCCTAAAGCCTACACTAAAGTAAAAAGGGAAGAACTGCCCATATTGTGCCAAGGAGCTCTAACAGAACCATGAAAGAGTTGTACAAGACCATTCCAGGTAGTTACAGCTCACACATGTCCTCTACCATCATCTACTGTGTACAGTTCCTCAGATTATGAACCAGGAGAGGTTGAACATATTATGGTTATAAAATCTTTGTTCATATGTACATAAGGAATTGTAAATATAATGTGTATCATAATTTCTGATCAATTACCTATTATCAATAATGCTAATGGGGTTGATCTGCTCCATTGGGCTTTTAAAATTTTTAGTGGCATGCACTGTGTGTGTACAGCTCTTCCCAAACTTCCCTGGCTTGTTATCAGGAAAGGGACAGCTGCTCTTTTCCTCCACTGGCAGAGAAACAAACTGGCTTACAGAAAGCTGCCTGGTCACCTGGTGCTGACCCTTCTGCTGCCACCTCACCCAACCCCTCCCTGCTGGTTCATCTCCAGAGAACAACTAATTACTGTAGAAAGCAGTCAGCACACATGGGAGGCAGCATTATTATTATCATTATTATTATTGCTATTATTATTAAGATGTAGTCCATGCTGTAAAAAGTTTGAGTTTCCCTGCTTAAGCCACCAAAGATGTTTAAACAGTATATAGATGATTTTCTTTTAAGTAGCCACTTATAGACACTTTGGAGGTTAAAATGAGGGAAATTTTAAAGGGAATATGAGTAAGGATATGCCAGCATATTGTATAAAAAATGTAGTGCATTTTAGAAAAGAAAACAAATACAAATAGTTGGTGAAAGACATAAGGTTGAAAAATGGATGAGTTAAAATATATTTCCATATGTTACACATGAAATAATGTGATGCCAGTTCAGTGAAATCTATTTGTGTGTATGATTCTTTAAATATCCTACATGAGTATCTCTTACTTTTCTCTCTTCAAAGAAATTTCCCAAGCACCTATCCCTTCCACAAAGGCTTAGCATATTATCTGATTTTTCATACCTCTATAATTAAACTGGAATAAAAATGCAAGTTCTGACACTGAAGATGTGGGACAAAAATGTATTAAAAGATCAGTCTCAAAGTAATTTGAAGTTTTCACATGTGTTCTGCTTTACTCCTGTCCAAAATTTTGACCTCTGTCTAACAACCTGAGCACTTTAGGAGTTAACTGCACATATGTGTCAGTAATCATGTAATGTGCCATGCTCAGGAACTCCTGAATCTCTAAACACTTATGTGTTCCTGCAGCTTCATTCATCTAAGAAGGCTGATGTGGAATGGGACTGTATACATGAGCAGAGTTAGGCATAAAGGACTGGCCAATCAAAATCTCTATAAAATATTTGTAAGGCAGCATGAGGGAATAACATATCTTGTCATTTTTTTAAACTTCAGTCCCATATATAGGGTCCTTGAGGAGTCCAGTGCATTCACTGACCCTGTCACAAAACCTCCTGCACAGAATCTTCTTGATATATATCTTGATATATGTTGACTTCTTTCTTCATTTGGGAAATACTATACATTTTGGGGAATATTCACCTCCAATGTGCACATCAGCAAGGTGGCCAAAATTGGTGAATAAACCATAATATTCTACTAATACCTCTTCATTACTGAAAATTCACTGAAGGGCAGCAGCAGCATGTATGCTGAGTGGTAGCTCAGCCAAAACCCTGGGACAGAACATTCACAAATCCAAGAGAAATCTCTCTCTCTCTGTGTTCTGAACTATGTGCTCACCGGGGCCTTGACTGTAGAGAAAGTAACCTTGATCCTAGGATCTGAAAAATCAGATCTTGGAAAAATCTGCTTTGGAATACAAATATTCATTTCTACTTGCTGATTTTCCAGGATCCATTCCACAACCCAGAAACAGGTACACTTGCCATTATTTAGATTAAAACCTCCAGCAGACACAGGTCTGTAACCCAGTGAATATTTGTTCTTATTGCTGCATACTGACATTTTTGAGAAGAACCTAAATAACAGTAAAGAATGCAAGTATCCAGTTAAGAGTGGCTTCCAAACTGAGTTTGCAGTTCTCTCTCATTCAGGCCGAGCTTTACTTGAAAATGATTAATAGGCAAAAAGGAAAAGTATAACAGTATTATTTTGGAATTTAAGAAGCTGAATGCTTTGGGCTGTATAACTTACATCACAGTCTTTTTATGTACGGTAGAATTAGCTGGAAAAGACAAAGGGCAGCCAGGGTTCCAAATCTGTAGATTATTTGAGTTACTAAATGTCAAATTCACAAGTGCCATTTTTGGCTTGGGAAAGTTCTGCTCTAAGACACCTGGTATTTCCAATGATTTTAATTAACTTCTCGCTGCAGTAATTCCTGGGACAGTGTTGTAACTGTGAGGAATTAAATGTTTCTGTGCCAATAGGCAGCAGTCTTGCAGTGATCAGAATTCGTGACAGTTTGCTACTGACTTCTGGTCTCCCAGAGGACTGTCCTTTCCTTCACCCCACCTCCTGTCAAGGCCAATTTGTTGTCAGTGACCCAACACTTCCTAGGACACGTGCTGTCTTGTCACTGGAGATGTAGGTTGGTCCTTCAGGGCACGACCCAAAGTCAGTTATATCCGTAAGAAGCTGTCAATAGACTGAACAGGTTTTGAATCAAAGGTTTCTACAGGTTTTTGTGGAATGGATGGCCTCATTTAATAGGGGAGAAGAGGCTGCTCTGAGCCTAAGGACATGGCTACTACCTCAGGGATGTGATCAAATAGGCTATGCTTACCTTCAGCGTGGCAAAGGTAAACTGCAAGGTACAAAAGGGGGTTGCTGCACTGTTCTTTTAGCTGGAATGGGCTGTCAACTGTGACGTTGGAATAAGTAATTTAAATTATCTACACATCTAATGGAGTACCTAACAGAAATGGTTTGGGTTTGTGTTTTTTCCCCCAGATAATTCCCCAGACTTCTGGATTCAAATTTAGAATACAACCACCAACCCCATCAAACAAACAGAACCTATAAAACAAATAGGATTTGTCTCTCTCTTCTTTCCTAATCATAAACTATTATGCAATATGATCTCCCCAACACAACAGAAGTTCTAGCTGATCATTTGCCTCTTTGAACAAGCTGTTCCATACTCCTAGTGCACTGCAGTCTAAGTTTTGAGATTTTCCAGTTAATGAAAGGCACAGTAGCAAATAAAATAACTAATGCCCTCTTAGTGGTTCTGTTTCATTAATCTCAAGAAAACAATCCTACTCCAAGATTCCTAACAAGTAAACCTGTAGGCATTTTAAAGCTTATGGCCATGATTCCCTATCTGCCTCTCCCCAAGGAACAATTAACTTTGAATTGGCAGTGTAGCATTTTTATCAGCATTTCTTCTGCAGCAATTTATTCTCACAAGTTTCCTAAGTAAGGTAGAGAGGGTCATTTTGCATTCAAAGGGGGAGAAGCTGTTTGTTTGTTTGTTAGCTCTGGTGAAGGGACTGGACTCAGAGCAGGCTGCTCTCACCCAGAGCCTTCCTTCTGCTTCTGTTAAGGCCAGTGCCATCACTCTCTGACGGTACCAGTTACACCCCACACAGCAGTGCGTGACTGAAAACCCAGAGACTTACAAAAGGGCTCGTTCTTTGGTGCAGTGTAACTCCTATCCACTTCAGTGACTTCTCTGCACTTCTCAGGATTGCACCTGCAGTTTAGCAAGGAAAAAAATCTTTAGAGGATCATGTGAAACCCTATTTACTGAAAGGCAATAGTTTCTTTTCTAGAAAAGCAACATTCATTGATCTAGTTAGAATTAACTGTTTTCATTTTGTCATCACCTTTTTTAAGAAAAAACAAACCACTTTGACTTACAGAAAAAAAATACAAGAAAAATATTTTACTACCTTCCAAAAATTAGCTTTGATTTACTCTTGGAAGATAACGTGGTTGGTATGTTTTCTCAGGATAGCCTCTATCTCTTTCTGTGTGTTGGATTTAAACGTATCTGAATTAAAAGGGGTTTTAATCTCTGTCTCTTCTGTGAAATTAGATTGTACACAACTAAATATGACTGCTCTTCATAGTTTGCTGTTCTAGCATAGCCATAAAATGTATCAATGTATGTGTATATATGAATAAATATTTGATGACAGACACTTTAGATTATATATTCAAGCAGCCATGTCGAAACTTTAAAGGTAGATGGCTTCAAAAGCAATGGTATAATCATAATACTCATAAACTATCTTACAAACAACCCGTGGCCTCAGCACTGACCTCATACCCTCACCAGTAGTCCGAAACCTCTTTTCTTTAAAGACCTCCCCTAAGGTTTGTTTTGCCATGGCCAGACGTGTTCCAGCACTGAGACCTCCCTGGGCTCTGTCCTCAGCCCCAGCCCTGCAGCTCCAGAGGCTCGGAGCTCATGTAGCCCTGCACAGGGCCAGCAGGATCTGCTCCTTCTGGCAAACAGCACATTTCACAGCTGCTTTCCCCCTGGGACTGCCTCTCTCCTCAGCGTTGCTTTCCTTCACTAATACATCTCCCAGACATGTTCCCACCATGTTTTCTTTTTGCCTGTTTATAAGGAATAGCCGTCAAATAAAAAGCTTACTATGCCAATTTGCAGTCCCAAGGGGAATTTACATAAGACGTGAAGTTGTTATTATTTACTGAAAAGTTGGTGTTACCTTATTTTTTTTTTAATTCTTATTCTATTCCTACAATAATATGATGTTCCATGTAAATTTTCATGTGCTGGCATGCCTACAAGTTAATAGTGTAATAGAATGCTCAGCTCTCAGCATTAGAGTGTTTTTAAGGTGAATTGCATTACATATGCCATCTCTTTGCCGCAAGAATATGGGGTTTGGCAAAACTACCTGCTGAGCAACATAAGGAGATTTTTGTACAAAGTACAAGTTATTGATTATTATTGTATTTTATTTTTCTATGATTTCCTAAGAGGCATTATCAGGTCTTACAGATGGGGTAAGCCTGTTTATTAAGATATTTATTAGCAAATAAAAGTTACAGTACTGGTGGTTATTTCTGAGTTGATGGTGTTTGTTTTGCCTTAAGTCACTAAGATAATGATACACAGTGAAGCCTGTCATACATGATCATGCAAAAAAACCCAGCTGCTTAACACAGGGGGGTGTACCAATAAAGATGGACCAGCAAGATGTTCTAACACCTGAGATGCTTCAGAGTGATGGTGTTTTCTTCCAGATGAAAAAGAGGCCCCTTCTGTGCTCACCACTGAGCATTTAGGCCCTGATAAGCACCTTGTCAAAACCCACATACAGTTCACAGCATCAGGAAGAGACTGTACACATGGAAAGTTCCAAACAACAGCACTCTCCCCTTCTTGGGAAACACTGTGAATGCGTTATTTAATGTGTTTTAATGAGTTATGAAGATTCTGCACTGCTGTTCACCTTCCTCACGTTGATTCACTGAGCCACGCCACTCCTCCTCTGGTGTTTTTCAAAGCTTTCACTGATTGTATTATGTAAATAATGCCAGGGCAATACACAGCGATCCACAAATAAGTGAATGCCATATACAACAACCAGACCCTACTTCAAAAAGTTTAGTTACCCTTTCATGGCAAAGCATCCCATGCATGCAATGCAAAGCTGAGCAGAAGTGCCTGTGGGTTAATAGGAAATGCATGTCAGATGCCCACAGTCTATTATTTACATGGGAAGAGCTTTTGCACCGAGGGCTGTCAGGCTTAGGAGTGTACACAGTGAATATTTCATTCTAGATATGGTTACAGAAATGCCTTCACCATTCAGTGTCTCCATTGAGTTCAAAACACTTCTCAGATGCGATTTCAGAAAGAGTTGACACCGTCCCCTCCCACACACATCCCACAAACCTGATGAGCTTTCGGGAGGTGCTTCCTCACAGGATTTCACTGGGATTTATGCTCCTGCCTTTTCCTCCAATGGCTCCTAATGCCACTGAGAGGAATCCCTTCTTTGGGGGGGAAATCACGGCTGCAATTTACCTCAGACCTTTAGTGACAATGAAAGCAGCAATAAGGATCACAAAGCCAAACAATGGAGAAAATATTTGTAGTATTTTTCAGCTTTTGAAAGTCAGTGGGAGCTGCTGACAAGATTTTTAGCGAAAAGGGCTGTCCACTATCAAATATATTTCCCCTGCTCTCCCTCCTCTCTCCTATTTTTCCAGCTAAAAAGCAGTCTTTTAGTCAGCATTTAGCAATCACTGCACTCATTCCTACCGAACCGAGGCCGATTCCGGCAGCAAAACAGAAGGGTGCGGTAGCAAACAGGCTAGGATTCAGTTCGTGTATATTTTAAACCCACTTAGGCAATTTCAATTCTCTGTGCCCCTCCAAGCCGCCCGCTTCGGAACGGGATGGGGGGGGCCCTGCGAACACCCGGCCTGGTGGTTCTTACTTGGACAACGGCAGTTCCCGAGGGGATTTATGCCGCGATGCCGCAGCTGTGCAAGGAGGCGGCTCAGCGTTTATAAAATAAGAATTTTCCCCGCTCCGGACAGCGCGGACGAAGCCAAACCCCCCCGTCCCTCACGGCTCCCTCACGGCTCCCTCACGGCTCCCTCAGAGCCCTCAGCGCGCGGCGGGCGCGTGGCCTCGGCCCCGCCGCGCCTCGCCATTGGCTGGGAGGGGCGGCGCGCGCGGGGAGACGGCGCGGGATTGGCTGGAGGTGTGAGGGGAGGGACGGGGTTACCCCCCCTTCCCTCAGGGCCGCCTCAGGGCCCCTCAGAGCCCTCAGCGCGCGGGGAGGCGGCGCGGGATTGGCTGGAGCCGTGAGGGGAGGAGCGTGGTTACCCCCCATTCCCTCAGGGCCCCTCAGAGCCTTCACCGCGCGACGGGCGCGTGGCCTCGGCCCCGCCGCGCCTCGCCATTGGCTGGGAGGGGCGGCGCGCGCGGGGAGACGGCGCGGGAT
>JAWWEE010000001.1:4166842-4324415 GCA_035221455.1 Xenops minutus
CTCGCCATGGGCTGCGAGGGGCGGCGCGCGCGGGGAGACGGCGCGGGATTGGCTGGAGCCGTGAGGGGAGGGGACTGGTTACCCCGGCAACGGCGCGGGCGGCGCGCGGGGTCGGGCGGCGGGCCCAGGTGGGTGCTGAGGGGGCCGGGGCTGGGGCAGAGGGGCTGCCGAAATTTGTGGGGTGTCCCTTAGTGACCCCCCCCCCGGAGGAGCCCGCCCCGCCCGGGGACAGCCGGCTGGCGGCTGCCACCGGCTGCCGGCGCCACTCGGGGCCTCGGAGGGCGAGCGCGGCCCTCACGGAGGGAGGGGGGGCGCGGCCCCCTCAGGTGCGGGCCGGAGGGCCCTCAGGCGCCGTCCCGAAATGAGGTGCCTCAGCCGCTGTGCCAGAGGCCGATCCTCGCCCGCAGAGGAGCGTGCTGGGTTTTTCTGGGGCCCTGCGCACAAAGCGGCGCTGCCGCCGGAGCGTCTCGGTGTTCGTGCTTTTTGGCGGACAAAGGGTGCAAGTTACCGGGTTCTGGTATTAATTGGTGTTCGGTGTGCTGTTTGCCGGCGGTTCCCGTGCTCCCCGTGCTGGTGAGGCCCGTGCCCAGCCCCTCTTTGGGCCTGTGAGGAGCGATCGGGGTCTGCCCCGGTCGGGGCTGATTGCAGCACTGATGCTCGGTTCTTTTTATTAAATAGTTTTTCTTTATCCTGGGGGTTCTGCCAAAGGCCCTTGTACATCCTGCGTTCTCTGTGCCCACTATCAGTGGTACATGCTTCTCCCCAGACTTTGAGAGCCTCCCCCTAGGTCTGAGGTCGGTGAAATATGTGGAACCTTAAACCTAAACGAGACCTGGACACCGCTTAAAGCTTGTTTGTTAGCTGCTGTGGGTTAAATATCCTTGCTTGTCCATTAGGCTGGGAAGTATATAAAGATCAAACATGAAAGAACATCCTTTCTTAAGAAAGTTTTTGTGTATTCCACATTTTGCAGCCCAGGGCCTTCGGAGCTATGCAGGGCGGGGGGCGGAGGGGTGGTAAAAAACAACAACAAAAAAAGAAATTATAGCTAGAGTTTTAAATTACTCTGATGTGGGAGGACCTCCTGTGGGTGGCATGGGGAGCCTTGGTATCTCAGCACCAGGCATATCTGAGTTCAAGGAGCATTTGGATGCTCCTCTCAGGCACAGGGGTGTGACTCTTGGGGTGTCCTCTGTGGGGCCAGGAGTTGGGCTTGATGATCCTTGTGGGCCCCTTCCAGCTCAGGTTATTCCATGATAAAGGTTTATGGAGTTTGCTAACAAGCTCATGGAGCAATGTCTTAAATTTAATTTTGGAACATGTCTGACATACAATATTGTAGGGTAAATTGTAGGCTGTCATCTGGCAAAAAAAGAAGGAACCTGTGGCAGCTGTAACTGCTGTAAGTCTTCAGAGCTGAGAAAAAGAATGTGAAAAAAGGGGAAAGAAGTCAAGGGTACAATTTTCCCCATTGTGTTCTTAAATAAATATTGTGCCAACTGTTAGGAAAATTTGCTAGAAATACATGGCTATAAATAAAATGTTGGTAGGAACTGTTGTGTATTTATGCTTTTGGATTTAAAAGTGAAGCCCTGCAAGTATTTTTAAGTGCTTGTATTTTCTCCTTTTCCATTTCAAGAGTGCCTACAAGTATTTTTTTGGACCTTATTGTCTAGAATATATAGGTGAGGCTCTTGATTGGCTACGAAAGTAATGTGTTTTGGAGCAGGGTTTTGTCAGGTTAATTTGATAATAAACAGCCTTAATCTGTTTTCAGAGTTGTATATATGTGTTAGAAAGTGAGCTGGACATAAATCAAAGGGAGTTAGACTGAGGGAATTGCTATAACTCATATTGGGCGTGTTTAACTGGTTACAGCTGTGGGTAGCTGTAATGCACGGACCACTCCATAGATCACTACCAGTCTTCAAGCAAAACACTAGATAAAGCTCTAAAAAGGACCTGTATTTAAAAGAGAAATCATCCTGTAAACAAAGGTGATGGCTTATGCGACTTTATTGAGTGCAAAGTTTTAAAGTGATTTGTTTTAGAAAGTAGTTAATCATCAGCTAGTAAAGTGAGACCAAAGACTTGTTATAGATGGGTTTTTTTATCTTTTCCCCCTCCTGCTGTGATTTTCTGGGTAATTAATTCTCAGCCTGAATTGTCCAGTGCTGTGTTTTTTCTTTATTAAGAAAAAAACCAGCCTTCAGCACTCCAGAAAATGCCTCTGCCATGAATTAAATGCTTTATTACTGGAGGCATCTCAAATATTTCAGTTTTGTGATTGCTGAAATTATCTCTAGTGGAATTCATTCAGGATAGATAAGGGTTGCCCTGTTTGCAAAGTGTGGTCAGCCAAGTGTTGCAAGGAAACCTGTGATGTTATCTCCTTGAAATATGCCACTGCCAGGTAACTGCAAGCAGTGCCTGGGCAGCAGTAGAGGTTTGGCATCTACCAGACCTGTGTGTCCATGCTGTAGTGTCTGGCTTCAGGTCTGTTGGATCTGTTTTAATCAGCTTCTATTTGTACTGAATGGGGAGTTCCTAATTTATATATGTCAATATTGGCCAGACCCGTCAGAATTAGGCTTTGAATTGAATTAACAGGGGGTACTTTATTAACTTCAGGGTTCATTAAATTATGTGGCAGGTGCTAGAGAAGGAAAAACTGCTCTCTTCTTCACAGTAAAAAATACTGGTTTACTTTGTTGTCTGAACTATGACTGCTGGCAATTTGAGGTAGAGTGTAATGGCGCTGCTGTTGTTTCTGTTGAGCGTGGTGGGAAGGCAGGAGCCCCTGTCGGGGCTGCCCAGTGAATCAAGGGCGTTGTGTTACATGGACAGGCTATAAACGGCCGGTCTACTTTGGAATCGAGGCCATAAGCAGCTTACAGTGCCTGTGCTTAATGTGCCACAGTGTTTGTGTAGGCTCTGATTCACGCTAGCCTTTGGAAGGTGGCAGGGCTGCTCAGGACATGCCCACCCACCGTGTGAGTGCTGCCCCAAGAGCCATTTCCTGCTCTGCTTCCCTGAACTGCAGGTGATCCCTGTGCCTGGGAGCCGTGAGCATGGGGCTGTTTGACAAGCTGGCGGGATGGCTTGGCCTGAAGAAAAAGGAGGTCCACGTGCTGTGCCTTGGCTTGGACAACAGCGGCAAAACGACCATCATAAACAAGCTGAAACCCTCAAATGTGAGTAGCCTGCTTGGTGCTGGGCTGGGTTGGGTGCTGCTAGGCTGGATGTGACCATGGAAAAGATGTGACGAGCTTTTGCATTTAGTAGGGAGGCACAAAGACATTTTAAGAGTTTCCAGCTAGCTAAAATTAAGGGTAAGGATGCACATGCATGTTATGGAAACTTTTCCCAAAAAACCCACTGTTACTGTGGCACTTGTTTTTTAAGATCACACAATAAGGAAGGATTTATGGTGACTGAAGTCAGGATCTGAAACAGTTTTCTTAGGTCACTTAATTGCTACAGCATTGCAATTACAAGTGATGTTGAACATTTACAGTTAATACAATTGTACAACAATTTGTCTACCTTTATCATGTTTATTTTCATTTCAACTTGGAAAATAGTGAGTGCGTCATAAATAATAAAACACAAAGTAATAAATAATGTGAAGATGCACATTTAAGGAGAACCTCACTATTTTTAAAGCAGAATAATTTTCAAAATAAGTAGCATTAATTGTTGCAGTTATTCATGTAGAGAAAAGTGTTTGAGGCCACTAGGAGTGTGTAGTATTCTGAGCAAAAATGAAAGTAGGATGACCTTGTTTCTACCTAAGTCTATGGAATAGAAATAGATGATTTTTGGTAGGCACACTCAAAGCCAAAGGCTTGTGCATCTTGGTTATATGCATCTGGGAAACTGAGATTTTGCTGTTTACATCAGGACACAGATTTTTTTTCCATTTTTGTTTAAGTTTTCCTGAAAAGAAACACTGGGCATTGTTTAAAAAATGTCACATGGTGAAGAGTCTGCTACTCTTTCATTCCTGGCAATTTTTCTTCCACGACTATCAGCTACCTACCAAAAATCACCCATGCCTTTGGGGGAAATGCTACAATTTGTACCAGGCAAATTGCATATTTATGTAATGTTTGAGACCTTTTTTGTAGTGGGTTTTTATGTCATGCCTTAAAGCAGTAAAGGACTCCTAAACAGACTTCAAGATTGATCACAGTAATAGACATTAGAGAAGGCCCCAAGGGAATTAGACAAGTAGAACAAATATAATTTGTTTGCTTTACTGTAAATCACATAATGAGAATTTGCCTCAAAATGTTTTCATTTAATGTGTTGCTTTAGGAGGGTGGCTTTGCATACAACTTGTGTAAGTCCTGTCTTTGCAAGACATGCCAAAATCTCTGGCGTGCAACAAATGTCATTAGACCAGACTTGATAAAATATTTTATTTTTAGTAAGTTCATTGGACAGGTGATTCTGAGCTCTGGATCAGCCCAGCTTTCTTAAGAACCGCTGCTTTGCCCTGGGAGGAATATATGATGTGTCTGGCCAATACAAGTGTTCCTCCATTTGTTTCCAGTTATTTCTTCCGGGCCTCGTTAATACATTCGAAACAAATATTAAAGAAATAACCCCTCTTCTGCTCTGCACAAATTTTCCCTGGGTGACAGGAGCTGTTGACTGAACTGTTCCCAGTGCTGAGGTTGCCATTTTCCTAAAGCAGCTGCAGGTGGACAAGCCAAGCTTGCTTCAGCTGAACGTGAGGGGTCAGCTGCTTGCAGACAGCGGTTGTAATAAGGGGCTCTAGGAAGTCTGTCAAAGGATTGCGTGTCACTTTCCCAGACAGCTCTGTGATCTAAGGCAGGTGACCTTTGTTCCTGCTCGGTGTCAATGCTTCTTAAGGAGCTGTTCTTTTCTCCCAACTTAGCGGAGCTGTTCCTTGGCCAGCTCACGAGTAACCCTGTTTATGAGACAGCTATTAGTAATGCTTTTGGTTTGGGCCATTCCTCTGTGGCCTCGTGTTCTGGATGGAACCATGATCAGGCCAGTGGGTAACATCTGCTCTGTCATTGCCAAGGTCAAATAGACTCCTCCAGCAAGTCTGGCCAACCTAATATCTTGATAGGCATGTACCCTGTTTTAGCTAAGAGGCTTGGGGTATTGTGCAGACTTGTTTTGGTTCACATTGTGATGTCCAAAGTTCACAGGTTTTGATCTGAGTCATAACCTCCAAGCTGCTGTCTTCCACCTTAACCCATCTCCTGTTAGTTTCACAGGAAACAGCCACACATTGCTGTACACACGCACTAAGGGAAAGGGTGAAATCTCACCCTCGAGGCTGAAATGCCTTCAGTGCTGCTCTCCAGTAGTGTTCTGTGTTTCCTAGAAAACACAAGATCTTGGGTTTGAATTATTTTACTTTTCTGGAAACTTTTTAAATATAAAGTATATGGATTTGTACAAAATTTTTTTTCTATTGCACAATTGGGTAAGAATAGATCTGTAATGGATTCATCTGTCAAACAGATTTCACTATTTCCACTTTCTAACTTGATTGTGAATTTTTTCCTTTAAAGGCTCAAACTCAGGACATCGTTCCAACAATAGGATTCAGTATAGAGAAATTCAAGACTTCAAGGTAGTACTTTGTTTCATTTTTCTCCACTTAGCAATAGTGATTATTATACAATTTAATTGGACTTAATTAGCTCTTTCAGTGGGCTGTAAGTGATTAGACTGTGATGGCATTACATGCACGACTCCTAACCATGATCTGGGACTGAGTGTGTTAGGATATACTGTGTGTCTTGTGCTGCTATAGAACTAGGTGTGTGTAAAAATATTTTAAAAAAGAAGTCTTTTAGTTTTTTGCAGTAGTGTGTATAATCATTTGGTTCCTGTCTGTTAAGAGTTTCAGGACAGGGCTCTGTTACAGACTTGAGGATAGACAGGAGCTTAGGTGGCAGTCTGTATTCCGCTCTCAGTCTGGGAACCTCTGTTAAGCACTCTCATTGGAAGTACTCTGCACAGATTGCAGTGTAATCTCATTAAATGCAAAATTAAATGTTGGCTACAGCATTAGCAATGTAAAGATGGCAGGAGCAAAGGCCAGCAAACAGAGGAGGAAGTCGTTAGTCGAATGAAGACTAAGATTTAGATAAGGAATGTCCTGACACAAGGTATTTCATAGAAATTTCAAGATATTTCTTCTGTAGCCTTTGCTATGTATTTTTAATGTGTGCATTAGTCTTCAAACCAAGAACATGCCTCCCTGGGTGAGATATCTGCAAGAAAACAGTTTATTCCTTGAGCTCACGTGTGGTACCCATGGGTTTGATCTCTCTGTAGAAGCCTCAACAGTTTTGTAAAACACATCAGACAGGTTTGGGATTTGGCTGGCTGAGAAAGTAAATTGATTTAAATTCCTTTCCTTTATTCACATCCTGTGGTAGGAGAGATGATGACCTGTAAACACAGTGTGTAGGATATTTTATATAAAAACCCAAATTAAACCTGAAAAAAGCCTTCAAACCCTGACAAACTAACAAACTCTCAGCTCTAGAATCAGGTGATATCTGGACACAGAGCAGAAAGGATGTCCAGGGAGCTGCTTTTTCTAAACCTCCCCATTTTGGTGTGGCCTCCACTCACAGAGCCACTTGGGACTACCCAAAACAGGAAGGCCTAATGCTGAGTTGTCACCTTTGTAGACATCTCAGGAGTGGAGTAGATGTTTTTGCAGTGTTCTTTCAACTGCCTTGCTTTATGTCGTGTTTGAGTGAAATCTGACAGTTGTGAAGACTCCTCTTTGTGTCTTGGTCATCTCAGCTCACCTGTTATTACCAAAATATGTTGGGGTTTGGGGTTTTTTTTCAGTGAAGGTGGACTTTTATTTTTTTCAATTCTTCTCCTTTGCATAAATTTGTGCCTGTCTAGGGTCACAATTTAAGACAGCTGTAGATTTTGTGTCGTGGTTCATCTGAATTTCACTTATTCATTATAAACACTATTTGATATTAGCATGATAGAAACAGAGACTGAATGGGAGCATATTCTCTATTTGATGTAACTTTAAATAATTGGTTTAGTTCTTTTATTCAGATAATAAACACATTTTCCATCTTGAAATGTTTCTATAATAAGACTGCAAAACTGAATAGAATCATTTGAAGGCAGATAGTGTAATCAGTTCCTTTGGGAATTTTTCTCAGTTGATTAGGATTCTAGTTGATTTGGCTTTTTTCTGTCAGGGTAGCAAAGAAAATAGTTTGGGTCTGTGTTATGTTCTTTGTTTCTGTGCCTCATGCACTTCTTTTCTTTGCAGTTTGTCTTTCACAGTGTTTGATATGTCGGGTCAAGGGAAATACAGAGACCTCTGGGAACATTACTACAAGTAAGCCTAACATTTATTTTAAAGCATTGCTGTTTGTATTAGCTGTTGTGTACCTTGTTTAAACAGAAGTATGATTGTATCTAGTGGTTAGAAATGATACCTGGTGTTTGACAGAAGGTCATTCTGGATAAATACAACTTTTCTTTCTGTTCTTAAAGCAAAACAGTTTGCTGTTATTCAGTATGCTTTTGGGGATGTCTTGTTGGCTTCAGGATTGGGGGAACATACTAGAGATGGGATTTAAATGTTGCAGCCTGAAAACCAGTCCTTTAAGAAAGCTCAAGAAGACTTAGGTTTCCAATTTTTCAGTTTTCCTGTAGGTAAGTGACTTAAAACCTGAAATATATTGGCTGATGGCTGAGATTTTTAGAGGAGAGGAAGTTATTACCTCAGAGAAGAAGGCATGTGGAACTAAGAGCCTGAACAGACATTCTTACATGTTATTTATTGAGCAGAATATTCACTGTACCTTATAACACTGGTATTACCTGATTGGTAATAGATACCATTTTCTGTTTTTCTAGCTTCTAGTGAAACTTGAATCTTTACTTACGTTCTGTCATTGTTATTACCTGATCCTGATCTAAATAAGGTGAACAGTAGTGAACCACACAGAATTAGCTTGGAGAAATTCTGAAGATTATAATATTGATTAAATATTAACATCTAATGTGACAGAACTTAACCTATTTTTTAATTATGGATTAACTATTCCTCTCCTTCCTGTGCAAAATATGTGAGCAATCTGAAAACAGGAGATCTCCATTGTTCAAGAGTGTTAGATGTGTGTCTCCCAGATCTTTTGCATTTCAGTAACTCATGCCCTTAGGCTCCTCTCAAAAAGCTAGAGAGTGTTTCATAAGCAAATAATTTTTGGGATTGCTGTATTTAATGCAGTAACTTATCCCTTGTGTGGCATAAGTGGCTTTTTCATCTTAACAATAAGGGAATTTTTTAGGTTATGCTGACAGTGAAACTTGCACTTGTATCCACCTCTGTTCCTGCTCCACTGCAGGAGGCACGTATTTAAGATTCACTTCTAAGAATAATATAAAAGCAATAATGGTTTCATTTTTATTAATAAAATAATGATGTGCTGTTCAGTTTATAAAGTTAAGCAAGATTTAATTTTCTAAGAATTGCAAAGGGGAAATCAAGTCTGATCAAGTGTCAAAGTAGTTGCCTTGGAGTACTTGAAATGTGCACTCTTCTGCTTGGCTTGAAACTATCTTTTAGGACAACCTCCAAGTGCACTTGTCTTAAATACAGTCACGTTGTTTCCTGTTACTTTAACTTGTTGGTGAAGTTATTTTTTGGTGGTAAATACGTGCTACTTCTCTTGACTCCTCTAGAAAAATACTGTATGCTCATGAAAATTACTTAGCTAATATTTCAGCTAATATATGAAAGCTTTATTTACTGTTAAGGTTCTTCTGTAAGCCAGAAAAAAAGAGGCCTTTTCATGCCATCAAGTTGTTTCTGCTTTTCAGTAGGTCTAGAGCTGTTTCTTATCAAAATATGAAGGTAGATGGTGCTGGAGGGTAAAGAATGTACCATAATGCGCAAAATGAAGGGGAAGTGAATAGTATATTAAACTGTAAAATAAGTATATTTTTGTGGGTGTTTATAACTGAACTGGTGAATTATGAATTGGTGAGACTTTATTTGGTTTTCAAAATAAGTTTCGATAAGTGGAACATCAGTCATAAAATATCAGTAATATCCTGAAGCAGTGAGTTGAATAGTTGTGTATACATTGTGACTGTGGTCATACCACCAGCAAAGTGTTGTAATGATTTGAAATAGTTGAAAGTTTTACCTGTTACTCAAAACAAAAGCTCGATCCTGTTCACCCAAACTTCATAATAGTGAAAATGACCTGCATATGCCTAGTTGTTAAACAGCTGTGGACACAGGTTTTTTCTAAAAAGGTAAGTCACCTTTACCTAAATTAATGTAGGAAATAAAGAATTTCCATTAAAAATCTGCCTTTGTCTGTTTTCTTTGTCTGCCTGATCATGCTGTCAACATAGCAGTTGGTTACATTTTCAGAGCTCATTTTTCAGCCTCAGGAGTAAAATCAAGCTTTTCTAAAAGGTCTTTATAGACTGGACCTTGTATGAGTCTCACAGGTAACAACCTCATGTCTCCCAAAATTATGCATATTACCAGAAGACTGAATTTCAGGAATAAGACTCAATTCAAATGTTAATAGTAAATAACAGTGACAAAAATTAGAGGAAAACCAGGTTTGGACTTTTTTGGTGTTTCTTATGAAGCTTTTTCTTATTCACAGTTTAAGAGAACCTATAATTTGCCTCTTTGCTCTTTTTATGTTATGCAGAGAAGGCCAAGCCATTATTTTTGTCATTGATAGCAGTGACAGATTAAGAATGGTTGTGGCCAAAGAAGAACTTGACACCCTTCTGAATCATCCAGGTGAGGAGGCTTTTTTCCCCTTCTGTGTCCATATTTGTTCTGTTGTATTAAACACATTCTGCATTCTGAGTACTTTGCAAATATTTTAGCCATTCATGAACACTAGAACAATAATAGTCTTCAATAACTTTGGGGGTTTTTTACCTGATCATATTTACAAACTGATCATGCTTCAGTTGTCTGCACTGTGTTGGATTGGTCTCATTGATCACTATTGAGCAAAATGACATTGTTTTGAGGAGGAATATGACCTGTTGGAAGCTGCAGAGCCTTTATGTGATGGCCAACAGATACAAAAAAAGTATCTCCCTGTCTGTTTTTTCCGTGGAGACAGCTAATCCCTTTAATGTAATGCTTAACTTCTTTTTTCATCCTCATTGTATTTTTTATGTTTTAGCCAGAAATAAGGAGGGATAATTATATCAGTCAGTTTCAGTTGCCTACAGTAGGATACATGGGATGGCAGAGGATATGAGATGATACATGACCAGGGGTTTGGTTTTAAGAGTTTGGTTTGTTTTTTCACATGAGACTACATCTTACTTAGTTAAGTTCTCCTTGAGGCATTAATAGGTCATTAGTGCTGATGCAGCAGGTCAGTCCTGCTCAGCTGTTTATGCATTTTCCTTTACCAAGAGCAGGGCTGTGGCTTGCTAGGATGTTCCCTAGAACCAGGGAAGGACAGTTGTGTGTTCCTGCCTTGGAGAAGCTCAGCTCAGATACAGCACCAGTGTTGCTGGTTTAGCAGACTGGGATATATCACCTCTAAGAGAACCAAAGAACTTACAAAGTTCTTCTGGTAGTAATGTTTAATAAAAGTAGCTGTTAGCTGAATCAATACAGAACTGGTTTACTGGATCAGTATTTTTGTTTGTATTGCTGTCCTGCCTTCCTGCCTACCCTGCTTTTCTCCCCATCAATACTTCTGTCTTTATGATCATCCTGGAGTGGTTGAAATGTATGTGTTTCCTGAAGTTTTAAAGGGAATTGAATCAATTCTCGTCTGAAAATCTTAGCAATCCCTCAGGAAAACAGTTCCCTGTCTTTCTGCCAGGCTTTGCCTGAGGTTGGCAGGTGGAAGGGAATGTGTACTGGGAAGCATTAATGGGGTTAGAAGTTGTACTAGATGGGACTGTTTGGTGAGTCTGAATTATTTTAACTTGCATAGATGGACAATGCACTCTACAAATAACTGCTTGTTTAATGATCACTGAATCATATTTTTTCACTCAAACTCGAGTTCTTCAGCACTTTGAAAGATGGGAGTCTATAGATGACTTGGTTTAGATACTGACTCTTGGGTCACTTGACCTCCAGCACATGCTTCTGAAATAAACTGAAATTCCTGTCAACTTGACATTCTTTTTATAAAATTACACATCACACATCTAGTGTCTGGCATATTTTTTAATGTGTTAATTCATAACTGCTTGCAACTAGAACACTTTGCATTAGTAACTGTGAAAAGTGTGGGAGGGAAATACTGCATGTTAGGAAATAATGTAAATTTCTGTCACCACTTTATTTAGCAAATATCTTTGAGTGTACATTTATGAGTGTATGTGTGGATGTTATGCCTTTAATTGTTTTTTAAAAATTCCTTGTTTAACTTGTCTCTTTGCATATGTGCTATCAGCTAATTTCTGGGGTTTCAGTTTACCCATAACCTGCAACCTGTGGGTACCAGGGTTCATTTCAGTATACTCTAAATTAATCCAAGAGATTCAGTTGGGACACACAAAAGCTCTCCAACTATGGAATCAAAACAGAGATTTAATGATACTCTGTGCTTGGATTTTGAAGCCTTTGATTTGTGTTAGAGATACCAGAGGAAAAGGAAGCTCCAGGCAGGGTAAATAGTTGGTGAAAATCGTCAGCATTTTGGTCAGCACTTCCGATCTTACTGAATATGGGTAGGTAGTGTTATCTCCACTGATTCTGTGGAAAGGTTGAGTAGGGAATTTGAAAAGCAAATATTTAGGAAGGTTCAAACCACTTCAGCCCTGACAGTTTGTGGGGCTCTTTGGGTTTTTATCATTTCTCTCCCCATCAGCAGGTGCAGCTGGCTTGTGTTTGAAGTTTTAAAATAAATCCTTAGCTTATTTCCTATGTGAAATACCTTCTTTTTTACCATTTTTAAAAGAGCCTATGTAGCAATTTTCATAACTATGGGGGTGGTGATGATGTGGGCTTAAGTTCTTTTCCTATCAAGAATCGACTCAAATCTGGATTTTTTTCCTAATCCTGTAAATCATGCTTTGTATAAATAACATGAAAAACTCTTGGGGTTAGTGTTGGTGCTGGTATTTTTTTGGCAGTTTTACATCTGTCACTTTGAAGACAGTGTATTTTGTTTCCTTTCAATGACTCTAGCTTTTTGGGGTGATCACTGAGGTTTAAGCTTGCCTGTGTGTAAGTGTCCCAGAAAATGCCGCTGTATGTTGTTCGGTCTGGAGTTCTCACTGCTAGCTGAGAAGAGCTGCTGGAAAAAAAGTCCTTCACAGGAGGGTAGGATAAGGGGTGTTCACACAGTGGGGTTTTTCCAATTTTATACATTCTCTGAAGTCATGGATGCTCTCCAGGATACTTAAGGATAATTCAGACTGCCCTTATGCAGCTCTAGTTATAATTTTATGAATGAACACAAATCATTTATAGGTCATTGTATACATCCAGTCCTCAATAAGCAGAGGTGTGCAGTATTTGTAGGCACTTGTTTCATCTCCTGTTCCTCAGCTTCACCAGCAAGTCACACCTACAGCTTTAAGTGTGGGTTTAAGGTAGGGAGAGAGGGGGTGGAAGATTCCAAAGCCTGCCAGAAAGTTTGTTAGCGTTCTTGAAGCATGCACCAGAGGCCCTGTGACCCAACAGTGTAGGATACAGCCCTCAGAGAATTGCACTCACAGGTGAGCCAAACAGTTTCCTGTCAAAAGTTTCCTTATTACATGTAGAGATTGGTAAGTGTTGCACAATGTCACAATAGTTCTGCTTCTGCTCATGCCTAGATATTAAGCACCGTCGACTGCCTATTCTCTTCTTTGCTAACAAGATGGACCTCAGGGATGCAGTGTCCTCTGTGAAAGTGTCTCAGTTACTGTCGCTAGAAAACATCAAAGACAAGCCCTGGCATATCTGGTAAAGTCCTCTTTTACTGGTATTACTTTGTGCATTCGTATTTTAGCTCTGTCACACCACTCATATTACGTCAATTAAATCAAGCAGGTAAAAGACTGCTGCCACGTGTGGAAACGAGTAATATTAAAACACTAAGAAACTTGTTTTAAACACACAAGAGCATTCATGTAGACTGTGCCTTAAAAGTTTTCACAGTAGAATTGTTACCCAAATAACGAAATGGAGGACTTCTAGTGCAATCAGAAAGCAGTGTTCTTCATAGAAAAATAGCTGCCATTATTTTTTGTTGGGAAATTGAGTAGAATTGTTATCAGAGCGTTGCTAGTTTGCCTTGCAGGTTTCAGAACATCAACATAAAGCATCTGGGGTTTTCTTCCACTCTACAGATGCTTTAGTAAAGTACTGTTGAAAGGCCATTTAGTAAACTGCTCTCATCTGAATTCAGAGGGACACTGTACTCTTTGTACTCTGTAATGTTTAAGGGGATATTTAGTTGGAGGAGCTAGGGTCTTTCTGAAGGATGTAAGCTTTCATGTGAATAGAAGGGCTTTGTGCTAGTCTTCACAAGGAAAAAACTCCTTTTTATCATTAGTGTTCTATCGAAGTTATTTTTTTGTCTTATTACAGTCCCCAGATGTTATAAATCAAAGTGAAATCAGCAGCTAAATGCTGCTGAAATCTACAATTCTCATTTTAGTCCCTTTCATATTAAACTTGGTTACCTGGACATTGCTTTTTGTCTCAGAAATCACAGTGATGAATTCCCAAGCTTCTTGGATGATCATTTTACAGCAAACCACCGCAACAGGCCACATTCACTGCTGTGCCAGTTTCCTGCAGGATGAGGGGCATTTAAACAGTTATCCCCCCGTGGTTCAAAGGCAGATTTACACTGCTCTCAATGTAGCTTTATGGCTTTATATGCTGCCAGAGCCTCCAAGGGTTGGTGTCCACACTGCACTCCCTCCCTCCAGTACTCCAGCTTTGTCACCGTGTGCAGGAACTGCGTGGGAGGAACAGCTGGCCATGGTCATCTTAAAGGTCTTTTCCAACCTAAATGAGTCTGTGATTCAGCACTGCTGTTGTAGGTGGTAAACATCTTTTATAGCATCACCTGGGGAAGGAGTTGTCTGAGTGGAGGTGCTCTAGGAATGATTCCTCCACCTTGAAACTGAAATTAAAATAGATCACATCATGAGAAGGTGTTTCCATAAGGGGAAGGTGCTCTGTATCTTTTGAGAAGCAGTCTTCTTCATGTGAAGGAAACTTAAGTAAACAGTACTTGATGCTACTTTGCAATTCTGTAAATTATAAGTATAGGGATGACTCAACTGAAACTGGTATTTTTACAATGTTTTTGTAATTTGATTTGTTTCTTTCAGTGCCAGCGATGCTCTTAAAGGAGAAGGATTACAAGAAGGTGTGGATTGGCTCCAAGGTATATATCATAAGTCATTCTCTTTCTCTGGTTTCATTCTGTTAAACTTTTGCATTTTGTATGGTCTTTTCTTTATCATCTCCTTTGTTTTCTTTCTGTCCACTTCTGCTGTCAGATCAAATTACACAGTGAGTACTAATGCTCTATCTCATATTTGCCTTTCATTTACCTCCTAATGTACACAAAAGATCACGTCTGCTTCCCCGACAAAAGTGTGCATTATGAAATATTAATGCACACTCCTGCAAACAGTGTAACACTTTAATTTAAATGATACCAGCTCCCACACTTCAATTTATTATTGTGGTAGTTAGTTTGTTCTTTCATTTATTCTTACTGTCCTGTCCTGGTTTTTCATAACTTAATGTTATGTATCAGGAAACGGTGAATGAGCAGACTAGAAGAATAAGCCAAGCACACAAATACACCCGTTTTGCTTATTCAGCTTCAGTTCTTTAATCCAGAGCCAAAGTAAGAAGAGCTTACAGTGTAACAATCATAACACACACAGACACTCGTAACTCCATGGGAAATATGAGATGCAGCTCCGATGATGTGTTCCAACAGCTTTTTTAATCTCAGTGCACATCCTCCTGTAGCACGTTGGCCAGGCTGTGGTCTCCTTTGCCCTCCCGTGTGGTGCTAAACGCATAGATAGCCTTGTTTCGGTAGAGCCGTCCTCACCGTAGCTCTGCGAGTGCCGTGCTGGTGTGCTGTGCTGCGGTGGCCGCGGGGTGTCATTGCTGTGCCAGGGACAGGGACAGAGCCACTGCCCTCCTGCAGGGGCTGCTGGGCCCCGGGGCCATTTACAGCGCTGCCCCTTCTGCTCGCAGCCCTAGCCGCGAAACAGAAAGAGATGGTTTGGTTCACTCTGTTGGCAGAGAATGCAAAACCATTTGGTGGTGTTTTCACAGGGAGGGATGCTCGCCAGAAATGGTCTTTACAGCTGCCCTACAAGAACAGTGGTGTCTCCTCCACCACCTGAAAGTGTGGGGGACCAGGATCTTAACGCTGAGCTTCCTTCACTGCTTTACCCAGTTATCATAGAGGCAGATTCCAAATCATGTACTTTTTCCCAATTTCAGGCATAGCTCTGATTTTGTAACATTTTCCTGGGATTTTTCAGAGTCTCTGCTTATCTTGGAGGAACCTTTTAAGTTTCAATCCAGATTTTGAGTTGATGGTTTTGTACATAGCTTCAAGCTACTTAAATGGATCTCAAATGCTTGTCAAAATATTTCCTGACAAGATATTAGTGTATGGAGATTTTTAAGCACAGCAAGCAGATGCTTCTCCTGTCACTCACATAGCTCTTCGTAGCTATTCACTTCTCATGGACTGTTAAACTTCTTCATTTGCTGAAATGAAATTCTTCATGGATTTATCTAAAAATTTCTTTTAACTCACTGGTTCAGCATCCTCAAAAGCCTAAAAGAGGTTGGGTTTAAACAGTATTGGTGCCTAAGCACATGCAGTTTGCAAGTTACACTTTCAGTGCATGAAGGCTTTGATATTCCAAGAACAAAGTTTTACTCCTTTTCTCCTCGTTGCTGGAGCAGTAGATGGAAGTATTTGGAAAAACTCCTTAGTTCCAGCAGTCCTTAAATCACAGCCATAAGATCAGTGGAGGAAATGACACCTGGTGAATGAATGCCCAGTTCTCCCTGCCAGCAGCTGTGCTTCCCTTAGGTACCCTTTGCAGAGCCCTTACAGGGAGCTCAGATTTGGGGTGGCAGGGGCACGAACTTCTGCCTTTTCTTCCATAGTGAAGGCTGACTTTGCTATTTCCCTGCTTTGTATTGTATTTTTGTTGTTCCTATTCCAACAACACATCATCAGTAGGGTAAAACTAAGCTGTTTCACAGGCCACATAGCCTGTTAGTGGGGGAAATTGTGCTGATTTCCACATTTTGTAGTGGGGATATGGCACATTTATGCTAATTGAGGAGGTGTTTGAAGGGAGTTGAGAAGTGGCAGTCAGGCAGCATTATGGAGAAGTATGACTGCTGAGAGCAAAGTTTTCATGGGAGTTATTCAAAACCAAACTTTCAATAGTTTGCTGTTTCTGTTCAGTTATGTGGAAGCTAACATTGAAATGCCTACTTAGAAATTTCTAAGTCTTATTCTCATCAAAGTTACCTTATAAGCCCAAAGAAGATAAAAACTGAATTAGGTGAAAGAGTCTTCCTGTTTAAGTAGCAACATTTGGGGAAAACAACTTGGCTGTGCAAGAATTTCATAAGTGGATGAGAGCAAGTTGAAAATAACTCTGCATTGTTCCTCATTCTTGTAACTACACCAAAATATCTATTGATTATGTTTGCAAAAAAACCCCAAAACACATCAAGAATTCATCTTGTGTTTAAGACTGCCTGTTTGTTTTTATTAACAGATCAGATGCAAGCAATGAAGACATGAGATAAATAAAAGATGTACGGTGTTCTTTCCCACCCTCTGTCAGGAGGTGGTCAAGTTCCTTGAAGAATGATGTAAAGAAAATGAACAGATCAGCTAAAAGATCCTTATTGGCTTGTTTCAATTTAGTACCTCTTCCAGGAAAACTGAATGTAGTCAATATAGCACCTCAGGTATGCACATTGGTGAATTAAGTTGAATCTGGTGACTGGAGAGCGTATTTTAAAAAGAGATTTACGTTAACAGTGAACATCTGCATTCATTTGAGTTTTGGGGGATAATCAGCCATCAGGAAATGCCCCTCTGTTTTTTGGGGGGGCACTTCTGAGCAGATGGGAATATTTATTTTCCTGAGAAAAAATAATCAGCACTTTCTGAAATACAGCTGCATGAGATACCTACTGATTTATGTGCCCATTTTTAGGTATTTCTGCAAACTTTTTTAATTTAAAGTTTTACATTAGGTTTTTAGTACCATCTATAATAGGCTTCTAGAGAAATATTTTGATTAAAGATACAAAGATTCAAATAATTTGTTACAGATGATTGCAGATGCTTTTAAGGAATGGCTTTTAATGAAATGTTATGAATTGGTTTTGTGATATGCCATGGTTATATTTACATTCCTATTAATAAAACCTCATATATGCAACATGCCCTAGTTGGGTTTCTTAACCTAAATATGCTCATTGATGGTCTTTACATCTGAAGAGATTTTGCTTTTTCTGTTAGCTTCATTTGCAATTTGTTTATCCATTTTCCAGTGGATATAGCATTGTATACCTTAATAAAATGCTATCTCTGTTGTTGAGCTTTTTTAATTAATTGCATCTATTTTTTACACTTCCTAATAAACTGGACTGCTCTTCCAGATATTTAAGGAGCATATGATTCCCAGAATCACAGACTGGGTGAGGCGGGAAGGGACCACAGTGGGTCCTCTGGTCCCACCTCCCTGCTGCAGCAGGGTCCTCCCAGGGCATGTGGCACAGGATTGTGTCCAGGAGGATCTTGGATCTCTCCAGGGAGGAGACTCCACAACTCCTTTGCTCTCTGTTCCTGTGCATCAGTTTCCTAAAAGTTGTGTTTTGGAAACAATTAAGGGACAGTTCACTGGTTTATCAGATCATTCATGAAATGCGTTATACACTTCAGCTGAGTATGACAAATGTTTTGCTTTGGAGAATAGTAACCTTTCTGATTTTCAGTATGTACCAGAGGTAGTAAATGAAGGCAGTAAGAACTTGATTTTTGCTATGCCACCTCTTCCCTTTAATCACTCCTGCCTTGCTCAAGAAGCAAGCAGGGGGAACACTGAAGGCTGTGTTTAACTGAGTGCTTACCTGAGTGCTGGGGGAGATGTAATATGTAGCTCTTGCAAAAGTTCCCCCCCACACCATTAACATACAAACCACACAAATGTTCTGTCAGCATGACTTTTGGGGATCACTTAATAGAGGAGTATTTGGAGCAAAGGGCTGTGTCTGAAACGTACTTTGAGTTATTAAATAGTTAAAATTAACTCCCCTGCTTTGCTGGGGAGAACTAAGTCTCATTGTAACAAATCTTTCTTACAGGATGCTGTAGTTCCGACAGCTGAGTTTATCATGGAAGTATTGATCTTTCATGTCTCTTTTTGTGACATCTTTGGCCTTTTGTTAAGTCTGAATCAAAATATCTGTACAAAAATCAAAGCATGAAAGATAATATGTAATCCTGAGAAGTTTTCCTCTGAATTGAGGGCAGATAATTTTTTGCTTTACTTTGCATTGGATAATACATTAATGGAAAATAATAATAGAATCATAGAATGGTTTGGGTTGGAAGGGACCTTAAAGATCACCCAGTTCCAGCCCCTGCCATGGGCAGGGACACCTCCAGGTTGCTCCAAGCCCCGTCCAGTCTGGCCTTGGACACTCCCAGGGATCCAGGGGCAGCCACAGCTTCTCTGGGCACCCTGTGCCAGGGCCTGCCCACCCTCACAGGGGAGAATTTACTCCTCATAACTAATTAAACCTACTCTCTTGAAAATAACACTGGTAAAACTCTTCCGTATAAGTATTTTGTAATGATTCTGGTCTGCTTGTATGTCTTACTTAAATGAAGCATTTAATTTTAAGTTGACACGAATTTTTTTTCTACCAAAGAAAATTTAAATTCTTACATAAGATCTATCTGCATTTCTGACTTTCTTGAATAATCTGGATCTTGATGGTTTTCTCATTATTTTTGTTTATTTATTTTGAACTACGTAAAGCATAATGTTTATCTTATGGGTTTGTCTTTACTGACATGGGAAGCTGTTTGAACCTTCTGCTTTGTTCTTCCATGCACAGATCTGAGGGAAGTACTCTTTGCTCTCTAATGTGGTTCATAAGCCCTTCTTGAAGACAGCAGTTGAATTTGGTACAAGCATCACATACTGCACAAAACACTTGTGCATCTGTGCAAAAAGGCTTCTGTGGAGTTGTCTTCTGAGGGCCTAGTGGCTGTCAGCCTTCAGTCCTGTTCTCCTCTTATATTTAAAATAATTAATGAGTTCTACCTGGCTGCCCCAAGACAAGTTCATTGTGCCTTAGGAACAAAGCAGAGAAGTTTCTTTGGAAGTTTAAAGGAGATTTGTGGCATATTCCCTGGTTTTTTTGCTCTGTGTTACTATAGGTCTGTGCATTGAAGTGGTAACTTGGAAGGCAATCAAGGGACTGAAAGAGATGCAGAGAATTTGGTCTCTACACACCACACAATGTTACGTGCTGTCAGTTCTGTGCACACTGACCTCCTACATATTTATTAATGTCCCTTAAATATGCCTGGCAATGCTCAAGAATACAGCCTTTTCAGCTGAAATGTGATGAGTTCTCACATACAAAGTGTTGCCTTCCAGGTCTCTTCAGCAAGGAGGGGGCTCTCAGGTAACCTCCTAACTCTTTCCAGCCTTGCCCCTCTAGCACTCAGAGCATAAATCCATGGGAACCTTGGGTTTAACCTGCAGCTTCTCCTTGCAGCTCTGCTGAGAGCCTGAATGGTCTGGAGACTCCTGGGCAAGTTTCACCTTAAGCAAGTGCAGTTGTAAGTGTCAGTATGTGAATGTAATGGATCCCTCTTTAATCTCAGCCCTCTAACTGTAATATGCTTGGGGGGGTTATTTCCTAATCAGAGGAGGGATAAGCTGCTGTAAAAAGACTAGACATAACAGCTCAGCTGCTCTGCTTAGCTGTCTGCAGGCAGGCTCTGGGATAATGTAATATGTGCAATGGCAACGCTGCATTTCAGGGCTCCTGTAAAGCAAAACAGCTGTGCAGCTCTGGCTCAGAGAGCAGCTTATCTCTTCGAAGCTCTAGAACTAGGAAATATCATGTCATTAGTAATAAGAAGTAAAACTAACGTAGATCCAAAATGCTTGGCCTTAAAAGCAAACATCTCTCAAGCCAAGAAATACAGAGGAACCTCAAAAGGGGTGGGTTTGCTCAGGGGAGTTTTTGTTTGTTTGGGGAGGGGTGTTGTGTGTTTCCTCCAAGTTTTACTCCTTTTTAAAGTTTTACTTTTTTGGAAAATTACTCTTCTTATGATTCATTTCTGTCATCCATTTATTTGGTTTTTTCTGGTCTGCTTCCTTTAACTTTTGCTGAGTCCTCTGCCAACAAAACTTTGCAGCTCTCTTCCCTGTTGGTTTGGGCTTGGGTTTTTTTTTTTGAGAATCAAAATAGATAATGAGAGAAAGTCACAGAAGACAGGACTGAAAAAAGCAGCAAAGGGGACTCCTGAGAAAGTCTTCAATGAACTCTCTCTATCAGAAAGGTCAGGAAAAGTTTGCTTTGAAAGGTTGACTTGATATGCCCTGATCCTTTTTTATTATTGTTCACAGCCCATACTTGACTGCTTCAATTTGATTAAATTTAAAAATGCACTGTTACAATGCAAAATGTCTACTAGCTAATCGGAATTCAGAACTTAAAATGCTCTCTTATAACAAATGCCAAATGTTTTTAGTAATATTTTGTAACCACACTTTAGTTCAAGGCTCTGTAGCTCCTGTCACACTAAGTTACATCATGAAAGCATCTGTTGGTGTGAACCAGCACTTTGCAATTAATTTACCACTGTTCAGTCAGTTGGGTTACTACTTAATTGGTAGAATTTTTGTAGCATATGAAATTCCTGCTCTCAGAAGTACAGCATGTACGTGAGAACATGCTGTTCTCTTTCAGTGGATGTCAGGATCTCACCATGCAAATCAGCCCTGCTTGCTTTTTCCACTCCTCTGATGACAGCATGAAACCCACTCCCAGTATTCGTGTTCAGAATCGATCCTGGAAATGAAATCCAGGCTCTTAATGTCTCTTGTGTGCCATTAAATGATCTTATGTTTTCCAAATTGTTTACCAGCAGATGCACTTCATTGTATTACAATCATATTCCAATCACAAGGGGGTGTGTGTGATGTCTGGGATTCAGGGGGCACCTTTGAAGATCAGGTTAACTTGTATAGTAAAAGAAGTGTGAATTTAGGAACTTCATGTTAGGCAGTCTTTCTACAAGCAGCTTTGTCTTTGGAGATCAGTTAGTAGGTTGTAGGCCTAGCAAAATAGTTCCTGAACCAAATTTACTTTGCTGAAGAGCTGTAAGTAAAGCAAGGATTTAAAAAATCAAGGAAATTGGGATATGTGGAGGAAGTTTCTTTGGGCTGAAGCAGAGTCGTGCTACTGCTAATGAATATTAAAGAAACCTAAGCCTCTTGCCAGTGTGTGAGGCTCGAGTTCCTCCAGCCTGCTCCTTTCTGAGAGCCTCTTGCTGGAGCACATGGAGTGCACTCAGCTTTCCAGCGTGGTTTCATCCCAAAAGAATTCAGTTTGTGTACTCCCAGCCTACTTCGTGATGTAAACAGGAGCACAGTTAGTGAGGATTATCTTTAAAATACCCTTGTGGTCTGAACAAATGCACCAGTGTAGGCATGCCTGTACAAATTTAAGAAAGAAATAATCCCCAGTTTTAAAACCATGGAGCTGAAACCATGTGAAAGAGCAGCAAAACTTGGCAAGAGGTCTCCAGACACCAATTATTCCACTCAGGAATAATTCCAGTGAAATATTTAGTAAAAATACAGGTTTGTAGTAGGGGCCAGTTGGAGCTGGGGAAGTTTATTCCACTAGTAAAGGATTGGATGGTGATTAAATTATAACAATGTTCCAAGGATTTTTTTCATCATTTATTATGTCACCAATGGATTACATGAAAGCAACTTGGTCATTACACTCTTGCTCTAGAGGAGTAAGGATTGTTGAAGGGTTTCTTTTCCAGGGCAGAATGTTTCTGCTGGGAAGGGTGATGCTTTTCTCTTGTAATACTCATTTTTATTTCTCTGGCCTCCTTTTCTTAGGTCATCTTTTACATTCTTAAGGTAGTTTTCAACAGGGAAGTGTGACTGTTTTGAGGTGCTTAGAACCTGCGGAGAATTATCTATTTACTAAGTCCTTTAGTGAAGTTTAAGAGCAAATTAATGCTCTAAAATGTTTTGGCAGCAGTTTCAAAGCAGGCTGAATTGATCTATAATCCAATCTAGTAGCTAGAAAGTATTGCTGCATTTTACAATGAAGGGTTGAGCCTTATTATTTCTTTAATGGGTACTGTTATAAAATAAGATCAATCACTATTATCTTAGAAATCAAGTGCAGAGTGGCCACCTCAGTGCTGACCTACCAATACTGTCATATGTACAGACCTCTTGTGTTGTAGCTTTGCAGCTTCTGGAAATCAAAAGACATGCAAAATCAAACACCTGTCCACTCTGTGTCATGCAGTGGTTGACAAAGCATTTGAAGGCCCTTCTTTTTTGCATATTAAGTGTCCTGCTTTGCTGGAGGTGTGTGTGTGTTCTGTCATCATGTCAGGTAATGCACCTTAGTACGTGATTTAGCAGGAAAAAAACCTCAACATGCTTTCTTTAAGGCCACAGCAGTGCCGAAGCTGTTCAGTGAATGACAGTTGATCTTATACTGGCATCATACTAAGGAGGAGGATTTCAATCAGCTTGTAATATAAAAACAATTAGACAGCTTTACTCAGGGAATTGATTTAATGTAGAAATAATGTGAACCTTCATTTCGAGCAGCAGTTCAGCATGGCCTGATGAAAATTTGGAAAAAACACTCCTTGTGAGCTACAGTAAGGAAATGTTGTCTTCCATTGTGGAGAAACCCCTTTAATCTTACTACTCCTACTTTTATTGGACCAAAGCTGTGCGTTACATACAGAAAATATTTCTGAAGAACAACATCAAATAAAAAGACCAAGTGTCAGGCTTATATCCCCCTTAGGCAGACATTGGCTTGTGATGGTGTTCACTTTGCTGAAAAAGCTTTTCTGCTCTGACTCCACTAACAGTGAAGGCTTGCATGAGGAAGCATGGATTACTCAAAATTTTTGTTCTTGGGGATTAAGAGAAATCTTCTTTTCCCTACTAAAGGTTCTGTTTTGTTTGGCTTAAAAAAAAAACAAACAAAAAAAAAAAGAAAAAAAACCAAAACAGCAAAACCAAACAGGTCTCTGTGTGGGGATCAGTTTTGCTGTTGCTTATCCAGCCAAGCAGGCATAGCCTGATCAATGGTCATTTGCATTCTTACACACTTGGCCTTGGAGATTTCTTTCTTACCCTTTTTCTGTACCCAGTACATGCTGTTTGCTGTTATGTGAAACTTGTATGCCAAGAATTACATTATCTCCTATTTGTTCTGTAATAAGATTGAAGAATTTTCTGCCTGTTTGGAATAACTTAGGGGTATAATTTGCATACATTAGAAAAGGTATTTTCTTTGGGTTTTGTTTTTTTTTTTTTTTTTTAATTTCTTACTGGAAGCTTAAATGAAGAGAAAAATAAGTTGTTCCATGAAGCCAGATGGGATTCTGCAACATTTGCAGACAAAAGCTTTTATGATCCTGTTTGGCTCAATCCATAAGAATTCTGCTTGTTAGAGACTGCTGTACTTACAGTCATTTTTATATCCTGAGTATTTTGCAGTGTATTTCTCCAGACACCAAAGATGACTCTTCCTTTTGGAACATGCTAAGAAACTTGCTCAACGTCAATGTGGTAAGGGGTTACTTTATGTATATATACATATATATTCTAATGTTCAAGCATTTTTAACAACATTTTATAAATTAGAAAACAGTAGAATAAAAACTACATTGTGAAATCCAGCAAGATTGGTTTGCAGTCAGTGGTTCTAGGAAGCCTCAGGGCCAAGGAATAGTTTTAGGAAATCTTTGAAAGGTAACCAAAAAAGGCAGGTCTGCTGTCCAGAGGCTTTAAGTTTACTGTACATAGGCCTGAACCACAATTTAAAACTGCTGAGTAATCTGCAAACTTAAAAATGTACTTTTATGTCCAAGCATGGAAATACAGCAAGCCTATTAGAGTAGTAATTTGGTTTTATATTTGAAAGTGTGTAGATGTGTGCAGAAAGGTGTATATTCATTTTTAACCACAAATCTGATATTCAAAAGATATTCTAGGTGGAAAAGAGTTAAATGAATTGCAGTGTAAAAGTTGCTGGTTATGTATTTCATGGATTTCCTTCATTTGCATGTAAGACACCTCTTTGTGAAAGCTCTTGCATTCTTCTGAGCACTAAATGATTTGTGCTGCTTTTTACCACATATACAATATATATGTTAGAATTTGGATGAAATTAGCTTACTGAGGCACTTTGTTTAACCATAACTTTTCAAGGAAGGGTGGTGGTGAGTGGACAGAATGGCTTAGCAAGGAAGCAGGTTGGTTTTACAGAGACCTCATTCTAGGAAGTGCACATTTTCTTGAGCTCCAGTTAGGGCAGGGTGGTTTATGATTAGCACCGGTAAGAGGACAAGTGAGTTTAATCTTTAATCTTTATTTTGTGCTCACACAAGTTTAATTGAGATGAGGTGCTGTCAAAAATCTCTTGGAAGCGTTCCAGACAAGCTGTGCTGATCAGCTGAAAGTTGTCAAATCTTTTGGAATTAGCAGTAAAGGACATTGGTCCTTATCTAGAGTAGTTAGGTGCATACATACACCACAGTATGAGGCTTCTGAGTGCTTTTTGCTGCAAAAGTCTCTTTTAAAAAGGTGGGTTGGTCATTTCTTATTTTGTACTTTACAATCAGCTTCCCATTTTAGCGCTTTTGCTACAGGCTAAATGTAAATGTCACAACTTAGAGAGTGGAAAGCAAATAGGAGAGGCTTTCCGAAAAGTTGATTTAAAGACTTTAATTGCTGTGCTGAACTTTAGCCATAGGTAGCAGCGTGTATAAATCTTACTCAAAATAATCAAGAGCGCAGTTATGGGTCTCAGAAGCTGCAATTGAATGCCATGAGTCATTTCCAGCTGTCTTCTCCAGGCATGAAGGCATTTGAACAATAGCAGCTGACCATGTGGCTGCCTTTTAAACCATTTTCAGTAAATCAAATGGAGGAACTGTGTGTTTACAGTTAAAGGATGAGGGCTGCTGGAAGCTGCGCAGTACAAACTGTACAGCAGGAGGTCATGGCTCCATAGAAAATAATCCTAGAAATCCTTGCTGACCTGCTTCTTCTCTGTAATAGCATATCCAAGACCCAAATCTTCAACTCTTGTTTGCCTTCATTCTGGAGTAAGTATAGATTAGAGATTTTAAAGCCATCAGTATGTTTTTCCACATCTGGACAACTAAGATTGTGAGAAATGGCTAGGAATCATGGTGACTTCATTATGTGCATTTTAATTCATAGTTTTACAGCACCTGTTAGAAACCTTGCTGTATTGTATTATATGGAAAGGGAAAAGATAGGTAAGGGGCTATAGATTATTAAAATACTGTCACTATTTGTGCTACATCTACTTGTAGTCATGTTCTGTAAGAGGCTGGAAAATGGACTTGCTTATTAAGAAAAAGTAGCTGAAACATATGAAATATTTTTATAGATAAATGTGTTAGGCATGTAAGAAACAGAAAATTGACTTATGGTTTTGTTTAGCAGAGTTGTACCTCAAAATGTAAGACCATTTTTTTGTGGTAGCAGTCCAACAATGGGAACAGTTTGAGAATGTTGTGCTAAACTGTGCTCGAAGGCAAAATGCTTGAAGGTTTTAAGGCTGTATTTCTCCCCCAGTTATGACTTCAGTGTATCAGGAAAAGGTCTAAAACTGGGTGTGAGAGGAGGACTCCTCCTAAACCAGCATGATGGAAACTTGCTTTCCTTTTCGGTATCCAAACAAAACAAAAGATTTGACTCAAGATCTTAAAGACTCATGAAAAGGAGGAAATGGAGAAAGTACAATTAAAATTTCACCATCTGCTCACTCTAAATCAGCCAGGACAAGGGGGAGGTTTCCCTTCTGCAAAACCATTACAATCAGAACTGCAGTAGAAAAATTAAGTGCATACAGAGTTGTCACAGCACTCTCCCCCTCTCGTATCCAATGTTCAAGTGAAACTCCGGGCAGGACAAAATGGAAAAAAAATATTGAGAGCCTCAACATTTTCCTCTTCTGGCAAATGCCCTGCAACTGTGTTGCAGTGGTTTCTCAGTGCCTTTGGTGATGCCATGGGGGCCATGTGGGGGCTCTAATCTGGGGCAGAAAGGAACCTGTTCCCCCATCTGTTTTGGCTCGCACGTGTTGGGGCTGCTGTCCCTGCTGACAGCTGTGTTAATACGTGGAGCCACCTGCCACATGGGACGTCCTGCATCTTTGGGTGAAAGCTCGTCTTTCCCCCTTTGTGGGAAGGGTAGGGGCTCAATCTGGGTTGCTCTTGGCAGCCCTGCTGGCAGTTCCCTTTTCGTTATTTTAAATGGGGCAAAATTATTTACTCTTAAGTACCCAGTTACTCCAGGATACAGAAAAAAGAAAGGGATTATCTAACATGGGCTGGGTTCATCTTTTCCATTGATACAGTTTTTGTATTTTGATTAGTTTTATTATTGTCATTTGCCTCTGATAGAACTGTCATTCGGTGCATTTGTGTATTTTTGCTTTTAGATGCAGTGAGGAAAGGAGGAACAGATTTGAGTACAAAATGTTAGTGTTTGGGATTAGCATTTCTGATTAGGTTGGCTCTTTGTTCTTGGACAAGCACAGCCCTGGTAATGCTTCACGCTGCCCTGTGGTGCCCCTCCAGGCATCTCGCTGGGAGAGTGTGGACACACATTTTGGATGCAGCTAGGTGTTTTGAGTGCCTCTGCCTCTGTGTGCAAACCACTCACCATATTATCCTTAACTACATCCTGGGGTGATTATGAGGATTCATTAATGCTTAAATCCTTTGAAGATACCGGATGCTTTATAAATGCTAATTATTATATTCAGGTTTGCTACAGCTTAGGCATTAGATCTTACTGAGCCAATAGGTAGGGAAGCTGTGAGATGTATGTGGCAAAGAAAAATTAAAAGTAATAAACAGGCACTGAGAGCCTAAGCCTCCCTGCAGCCTGTTTGTGCAGTCCTAATAAATTGCCACTCTTCTAATTTGGTTTTGGAGCCTAATTACTTCTGTTTTGAATGTCAGAGGGAGTGTCTCCTCTATAATGTTCCACAGGGGCTGCTGTTACATTTTGCAGTTTGATCCCCATTGCCATTTCCCTGAGAACTGGCAAGTATGTGTAGCTACTCTCAAAATGTTCTGGAATTAAATATTTTGTGACGGTTTTTGCAAGGGTTGGGGCATCCTGTATCACTGAGAGAATTGTCTGGTTTTGTCTGGACATTGAAAACTGGATAGAACCCTGTTGTGTACTAAGTGATGGTTCCCTGAACGAGGTTTGTGACATGAGAAATTTTGTAACCCATGAAACAACCAGATAGTTGAAACAACTCAGGCTTACTGGTAAAAATGGAAGTGCATGTCCACTATCCACCTGTGTCTGTGTTTTTAAAATCCACATCAAAGCTATGTGAGACTTGGAGAGTGCAAAGCAAAGCTGTCTGTACATTTCTTAAAGATTTGTTCATAGCTGAGGCAGGGAAAGGAGACAGAAAAGCAGACAGCAGGTTTTTTTCAGGCTGTTTTATTGCTGCTGCTCTGCAGATGGGCCTCCAGTACCAGCTTCATATCTGGCCCCCGCTGTGGCACAGTGGTAAAGAATATGGGCAAAGGGGGGGTCAAAGAGGGGTCAAAGTGACCTAATGAAGAAATAAAATGTTACAGCAAAGTTGTGGTCACTGGCACAGGTTATCCAGAGAGACCTTGGAGCTGGAGATCCTCAAAAGCCACCAGGACATGGTCCTGGGCAATCTGCTCCCAATGTCTGTGCTCGAGCAGGGGGGTTGGACCAGGTGACCACCTCAGTCCCATCCAACCTCAACCCTTCCATGATTCCCTGGGATGGCCAAAGGCAAAAAGGAGCTGATAGAAAGGTGTAAGGTATAGGCAGTCAGAAGGAGCAGCAGAGGTGTGATGAGAAAGTGTGGTTCTGAATTTAAAATCCTTATGTCACGGTTAGTCTGTTTTACAAGTAACTCATGCTCAGTGATTCATTAAGGGTTTTGAGCATCAGCCCTATCTGTAAAATGAGGATTGTATTTGTCACTGTTGTTGCAATGACAAGGTCACCTCTGGTGGTAGGTGTAGTTTTAACTCAAGGGAAGCCACAGCTCTTGGGAGCAAAATGAAGGGTTTCCTATTGAAAAGCCCATACCCAAACCAAAACACTACTTTCTAGGCAGGCGACTTTTTAAAAGGCAGGAGAACCCCTTTCCTCCAGGTCACTCTTCATCAGCAAGAGTGGCCTGAAGTTGTGCCCAGGGGACAGAGGGAGGGGAGAGGGGAGAGTGTGCCCGTGTTTGTGTCAGCGCTGGCAGCGGCCAGAGGGTGCTGGAGCCGGGACAGGCTCCTGATGGGCAGCGCTGTGCGGGATCCCCGCGCTGGCAGGAGGCACACGGCGACACGCTGGGCGCTGCTGTCCGCGGCCGGTCGGGTCACCAGTGCAAATTACCGAAGGCTGCCCGTCCTTTTTTGTCCTTAGACTTCTTCGTTCCCTCTGAGCTTTTCTCTTTGTTCGCGCCTAATTACGGCCCGTTTCCTTGGTGGGGAAACAACCCAACCCCAACCCCGGCGCATCGTCCCTGCCGGCGGTGCATCCCAGGGATGCTGCCGGGGCCGCCGGGGCAGGAGTGCTGCTGCCGGGGCTGCCGGGGGGCTCGCACACCTCCGGCTGCTCCAGCCGTCCCTCCTCGCCAGCGCGGCTCCTCCCCGGGGGCGGAGGGAAGGAGGGGAAGGAGGCAGGCAGGGAGGGGAAGCAGGCAGGGAGGCGCTCGCCGCCGCCGGGACTCGGTGCCGGGCGGCACCTCCCGTCCCGTCCCGTCCCGTCCCGTCCCGTCCCGGCGATGTCCGCAGGGAGCAGCCGGCGGCGGGCCGGCCCCTCCTGGCACAGCGCTCTGTCTCGCTTCTTCATCAGGAGCCCACCCTGCGAGCAGGAGGGCACGGCGCTCAGGTACGCGGGGACATCGCGACACCGGCGGGTGTGCCCGGGGCATCATCCCACCCACCCGGGGCATCCACCCATCCCACCCTGCGCATCCACCCATCCCACCCTGGGCATCCATCCATCCCACCCTGGGCATCCATCCATCCCGCCCGGAGGATCCATCCCACCCGGGGCATCCTCCCACCCGGGGCTGCATCCCGGCCCGGGGGGCTCCGGGCAGCGCAGGGCGCCCCGATGGGGGGTGTTTGGTGTGTTTCTTCACCTTTTAGGCTTGCTTTCCTCTTGGGTTTTGACGCTGGAAAGTTTCCTTTCGGACTGGTTGTAATCCAGCGTAAATATTGCTCGGTGTGTTTTAAGCCTCGATGCAAAACTTGTGGTTTAGGGAAGCGTTGTAATTAATAATATTTTTAGTGCAGGGAGGCTTCGCAAGATGAAAAGGTTTGGAAACTTCTTGTGTATTTGTTCCTCTTCCTTTTTTTTTTCTTTTTTTTTTTATTTTGTGGTGACTGATTTCTGTGCTTAAGAAGGAAAGAAGCACAAATAGTTTCCTGCAGTCTCAACCACCCTTATTACTGGCCCGAGTTAATAAGGGTATTTTTGTGGTGAAAAGGTGCTCTCTGGCTAGGCCTTATTTCAACAGGTGTGGTGTTTATTTTTTGCTTTTAGCGTGTTGGTTTTAATCTTTGAGTCATGTTTGATACTGCCTGGGTTTGTGTTCAGACTGCCAGAGCAGCAAATACAGTTTAATCAGGTAGATAGAGGCTATCCCAGCAGTTACTTCAGTGAGGAGCTGTAGGATCTGGCACTGCGTGCTCTCAGCAGTCATGGCAAACAGCAGAGCCTATTGCTGTCCTACACTGACCATCCTAACCAGCCTTATAAATGCACTGTGAGGATTTTTAACTTCGGGGGGGTTGTTTTACTGTAAGCATTTGGCATGCCACTACACCACCAAGGGTCTTTCATGAGCACAAAACATTGGGGTTTATTCCCTGAAAAAAAATAAGCAAGCAAGGCTGCTGAACCAAGGACATCTTCCCAGAGGCTGGGGTAGCGTGGCTGCTGTGTCTGGTGGGGGTGGTTGAGATATGGGAGAAGGTTTGGGTCTGGCTGGGGACCTGCAGAGGCAATGGGAGAGGTGCCCTCGGATGACTCCTCGCCAGCTCCCTACAGCTGTGGTTGGGAATAAAGAGAAGAGCCTAGCGCTCACCTTGCTAAGGAAGAGAGCGATGCTCCTTGGGTGGTTTGGGCACTAAATGGTAGGCAGCACTCATGGTAGACCTGCTCCACTTAACTTGGGGCTGGAGTCTAATCTTTACCTCAATCACAGTTTCATTTCCTGCCCGAGAGCCTTGCCTTTATGAGCAAGCTGGGATAGTCCACACTCCTGCCCCTTGTCCTTGCTCTTGAGCGCCTCATGATGTTAGCTGCGGGGTGGTAGCCTGGTGGCCTGGTCCTTGTGGTCTCCTGAACCCCTCCCGATGCCAGGAGCCCAACTTGGTGTGTAAAGGAACCCTTTTTCCCCGTGGTGCCGGGTTGCAGCGCGGCACGTTCATCAGGGGCGCTGACGTTGCGTGTTTGGTTTCCAGTGGCAGCCTTCTTGGCAGATGGGGGTAATTGCATACATTACACAGGACGAGCGCCGCGGGTCGGCTCCTCGTGCTTATTGAGTGAGTGTGGTGGTGTGGAAGAGTGGCTGGCTGAACAAAGCATGTGTGTGTGTGTGGGCAGGGGGGCCCGGGCTGCCCTGCCTGTTTATTGTTAAGGTGTGGGGTGCGTGGGCGACTTGGGGAATGCAGCTTTTGTGAGGTGCTCTGAGAAATGCATACACCGGCGTGGCTTCCACTTCCAATTACCAGTGGGATGTGTGTTGGACCCAGGCCAGGTTTGAAGCGTACAGAAAGACACTTGTATGTGGAGGTATTTTGCCTGCTGATGGGTTTCAAACGAGCAGCACACCTGGGCGAGGTGGGCAGGAGAGGGAGCAGCATGATACGGTGTGCCAGCGCATCACACTCGGTGCCTGGGCAGAACAGGATGGTTCCCTGGTTTGAAAGCATGCAGGGATGAGCCCGTGTGTGTCCAAAAGTCACGTTCTGTCTGCTCCTGCAAATCAGAGAGGGAGGGAGGGATGGATGGAAGGAAGGATGGAAGGAAGCAAGCAAGCAAGCAAGCTCCTGGCTTTCCTTCTCCCAGCTGCATAGCTGCCCCTCAGTGGGGTATGCAGCTCTTGCCCTCTCTTGCTCCAGACACCGTGTTCAGATTTCGCTGTACGAAAACCACCAAAGCCAAACCCCAAGCCTACCATGGCCCTGGTTTAAAACAGGAGGAAGGGGATGGGGGGAATTACCCAGTTTGTTAATCAGTGTCTTAGACTCCTCTGAGAACCTCATTTGACGAAGAGCTTATGTTAATAACTTGCCCTTGCAGCAGTTTGTAGCTCCAGTGAACATGAGGCTTGCTGGAGGCTGGCTGGCTTGCTTGTGGAAAAAATAAGCCGTGCAGATTAGTTGCAAGTTTCGTGATAGCAAAATGCACAGCATATGCTTTAGGAGCTTACTTGGGTTTTTACATAAAATGGGGCCAAATGTGAGGTGTCTCCCACCGAGTGCTTGCCTGCATTGGTGTGTTCTTCAGAGCTGGGCAGCTTTGAGCAACATCTCCCGTGCTTTTCGTCCCAGTTCTTTATCATGGACTTCCATCAAAGGTAGTCATTATGCTCCACTCGACTCTTTGCTATTTTCAATAATACACAATTGGTTATTAGTTACCACAGTGTTTGTCCTGGAGCAGTCTAAATCCCCAGGGTGAAAAAAAGATCCAATTGCATTTTCACTGTTCCAGTGGGAGTCTGATTTTTAATTTTATTTTTTTTAACATGTGTATCTTTAGTCCCTCTGGACAAAGACACAGCTCTTACAGTGTAAGCCAATCCACTGCAGATTGTGTCAGAAATATGCAGCTTCTGTGCCTGAGCAATTGTTCTTGTGCGAATAAATGTGACCTTTCAGGTCAAATTAGAAGCTGCAAGGGAGGTTTTAAATTTTCACTGAGCTGCCATCCAAATGTCCTTTAAACCAGGGGTGTATTTTATAAGTTATCCCATATGGTGTTTAGCAGGTTCATTTCAGATTTATGTTTCCCCCCAAGTGCTGTTTGGTGGTGACATCACTCCCAGTGCAAGTGGGCCTTTGGTTTATCAGGCTATTTCTTCTGCATCACTGGAGTGTTCCAGGGACATCCAACAGGGAAGAGCAACCTTTTATCTGCTTTGAGAGGGGGTTTGAGGGTCTGGTTGGTTTGTTGTTGTGGGTTTTTTTTCAGACTGAGGTGGTTGTTCCGTTCATCCGTTAGTTTCTAACTAAGAGCTTTCAGAGATGAAGAACTTTGTTTATTGTGCCTGAGGAGAGATTAGAGAGCCTTTTTCTTCCTTTGGGACTGCCAGTCATTGTTCCTGTTTACAAAGAACATGTATTTTTGTAGCTGTAAAAACGGTGCATTTGAGGGACTGCTGGAAATTGATTGAAAAGGGAGTATTACATTTCAGACTTAGTTCTTCTGAAATTAGTACCTCCTGGCTGGTTTTGATTCAGATGCCATTAGCATCTTTGAAGAAATCCATTGTCTGCTGGAAAAATCAGTTTCTGCTTTCTAATAAAGAACCTTTTTCTTTCAAAAGCCAGAGCAGGAGTCTTTGTGTTGGTGTTAAAATTTAATTTATTTATGAGTGTACATGAGGGAGGATGGTTTGTGGAACCAGCAAGGGGAATACCCCAACCCTATACAAGAATTCAAATTAGACTTGTCTAAGTAGGATACATTATGAAAATTTTCTGTATGTTTGTTAATTTGGGGATTTTTTTATGTGTTTGTTTCTTTTTGCTTTTTATATATTTTCTATTATGACTTTTATTGCAGGACAATTCAAAATAGTATGAAAAGCCCTGGTTCAGCAGGGTACCCAAGCGGTTGCCTGTAGTGAACCAGGTAAATAGTTTTATGCACTATAGTGAGACTACTTGAATGAGGCACATACCTGGGTGTCTCGTGGGGCTGAGACCAGCAGGAGCAAGGCCAGCAGCTGGCCATGTGTGTGAGACATTTCCTGAAGGAAATGTTCCTCGAGTTTTAATTAGAATAGAAGTGCTCCTTGGGACAAACAAAGCAACATTTTTTCCACTATTTTAAATGTTAACAGCCTTGTCTCCTTTCCACTTATTGGTGCAAGTGCCAGAGTTAATGCAGAAATATTTCCCAAACAGCTCCAAGCCTGTGGTTTTAAAGAACAGTTTTGCAAAGATGAAAAGTCCTGTCTTCTCTATTTAACAAAAGGCTCACGGGTGGAAAAAGAGATTAAGATTCAGAAACATGTTGCTGTGGGGATTGTATTTCTAATTATTGTAACTTTGTAAAAGGATGGAAACCCAGCTACTCCTTTGAGTTTCTGAGGGGCTTTTGGGTTTCATATGGTTCAGTTAATATATACCATTACACTTGCAGACAGTAGCACAGCACTGTGTTGCTTAGGCTGTTCAGGGGATAGTAATACCTTCATTCTTCTGGTATACTAATTTTCATTTCTAATATAATTTTTATTTCATTATTTTTATTTTTATATTTTTCTGAATGACTTTACAGTGTCACTTTTGAAGGCTTAAAGTCAGATATGTCTGTTTCCTTAGTCATTTCACTTTCTCTTGTCAGTTTTGAGACATGAAATAGTCTCAATAGAAGTCTGATTGTGTTGTCATGATGTGATTTCATGACTTGCCTTATTCTGAAATAGAGTTGGTTTTCAGAATGTTCCACTGTTTTTTAAGTTGCTAAACTATTTTATTGAAGGCAGTGCATGTGCTTGAGCAGTTTGGAGGCCTTGAGGTCTAAAAAGTGCAGGAAGAAGTTATTTCTTGGGAGCACACAAAGAGCAAAGGCAGAAAGGACTACTGTGACTACATACTTTTTTTTAATCGTCATCACAGGTTGCAAATTTAACCATAAAATTTATTTTGGTCGAAAGTAAAATCCATGCTTTCAGAACAAAAGAGGGGACTTTGGTAATGACTGGAAAGTGCCTGTGGGATGCTTCCTGAGGAATAGTTGGTGAGTGAAGGATGGGAGTTCTGGAGAGTATTTTCTGGTGTTGAGGTGATAGCCCTGTGTGCCTCTACCCAGGGTTTTCTACTCCAGCCTGACTGGAAGAGCTCGCTGTGTGTTACTGGTGACACCAGTCTCTCTTACTTTGGTTTTTTCCCAGGTGCTTTTTCTTAATGACATCTTTTTGACATTCTCTTATGGTCTGTTTATCAGGACAGCAGTTGCTGCTGCTTTAAAGCTTTCCTGGATTAATTTTTTTTTAATATCTCCTATTTTCATGCCATTTTCTAAGTACCACTGTTGATCCCCAACCCTGTAAACACGCCATTTGACAACACTTCTAGTCTCTATTATTTTAACCTCTTATGTTTTAACCTTAATAAATAGCTTGTAAATCTCTTTCTGATGTTATGCCAGGGTTGTGTGTTAGTGACCAGTACCATATTTATTTCCTAAGAATGCTGGAAATTGTACCTAACCAATCAGACTGCCACATAGGGAGCAGATCCTACATTAATGTTGGTTACTATGGTTGACAGATGCCAGCAGGAAAACCTTGATGTAATCTGGTATAATCATGCTGCCCAATATTGGAGTAAGCCCTGCTCAGAAACATTTCTATTTCTTTTCTCTGGCCATTGTAGAGCTATTCAGTTCCCTCCTATGTAAAACAGATTAAGTTATTAAGCAAGGGTGACAGTGGCCCATAGTACTTCATTTCACTTAGCCTTTAAACTTAAAGGTACACGTTTGGGAGAATCAAACCATGGTTTTACACCAGTTTTTAATTTAATTTTTCATTGTAAAATGTGGCTTATCTGCTTTTATGGCATCTTCATTTTTCGTGGTGTTTTTAGTTGCTCATTTTAGCCTTCATTTTACACTGACAGACTTTGTGTAGCTCCCACAAACTGCTAGTGCAGAACGTGAAGCTGACACAGCTTTGCTGCACAAGCAAAGAGCAGTGTGTAAATAAGGGGCATAAACAGGTCTGAGAGGAGAAATTGTTTCATTTAAAACAATCTAAATTGCTTCATGCCGCCTGTAATCAGACCAGTTTCGAAGCAGGGCAGTGTAATTGAATATAATACATTTTGTGCTATTTCAACACTTAAATTAATCACTGATTGTAACACTTCTCTTGCCAAAGTCCCTTCCTTCTCTTCCTTCTGGCTCCATTTTCTCCTTCTTTACCTTTCTCTGCTTTCTTTTTCTATTCCTCTACTTCTTATTTGTTTTAAATGAAAACGCAGCGTTACTTTCCTTTGACCCTCTAATTTCAAACTAGTATGAAAAGCCTATTATAAAAACGAGCTTGTTTTTATAATTTCCATTTGTCTTTACTTTTCCCCTCTGTGTGTGGCCTAAGCTTAGGCACAGAACCAGGAGCCAGAAACTTCACATTCAAATTTCTGTGCAAACATTCCCCCTCTCTCTTTAAGATGAGCCCCAAAGGCCTTGCCAGGGACTAGAGGCAGACTTTGTCACTGCTGCTGCCATTTGGTGTCCTAGGAACAATTGGGAATCTTGTTGAGGAGCTCACTGAAGTTTTTCATGTTGAAGCTTTTCAAAAACAGAGCAGCATTCAGGTTTGGGGGAGAAGAAGAACAGAGGAAAGAGGTTTTCATTAATTTAATTCATTTTTTTTAATGTTAAAATGCTAGCTTTTTAATTTTCTGCTGCTCCCGTTAAAACATTTTCAAGTGTAATAGCAATGGACTAACATTCAACATACAGAGAAATATTAAAAAAAAAACAGAAAAATAATTAATTTTCTACTTGATCTGTTTGAAGACAGTAAAAAGGATGTATTTTTGGATCAATGTAATGTCTTCACAGATAACTTAAAGTTTGCAGGTGACTAGGGTAGCAAGTGTGGAAGTCACAAAGCTGCCAGCCAGTTGAACATGGGCTGCCAAAGGAAAGTGATGGGTCAGGGAGAAAATGGGGTTATCTGGTGTCTAAATAGCAAAATACATGTATTCTGTGGATGGGCTTTGGTCACTGGAGTCCCGTTCTGGTGTCCCTGATTTACCATGGAAAAAGGTGCTGACAAACTGAAAAGAGCTCCAGTCTGATGTCTGGCAAACCTCCCTCGGAGAATAAAATGAAGCAGCTCAGTAGCACTTAGTTCATCTGAGAGAAAGTTTGGAGGAGGCTGGGGTTCGAGGAGTGACTCTGCTTCAGGGAATCTAAGTGGAAGGGAAATCAGAGTTAAGAGCCTTGTGTTGTAGTACCCCTGTGACTTGAGGTTAATCAAACCCCAGACCTTCAGCATCTATCCCACACGGGTGCACATTGATCCCAGAGCTGAGAAAGGGGGCTCGACAAATCAGAACAGGAAGCCTAATAAGTAGTGAATTTTGTAGTAGTTTACATGGGAAAGTCTTACTTACAACTGTGGTAGGTTTTCCATTTTTTGTTATTTTTTAACCAAAGCTCGTGTATTTTTGTCATGTGTTAAAGTCTTAACACTGGCCTCCCTTGGTGAAATTTCATAATGTAGATTATGCTGGAGGCCAGCTTCAGTAATTACAAGGGTCTGTATGGCCAGGAGGGTAACTGGTATATATATATAAAAATATTACTTAAAAGGTCTGAATTTTTAGCAGACATCTTTTTAATTACCACTTGGAAGCCGGGACAGAGAAGAAACCAATGCTAACCAACCCATGGCTCTTGGCTGTTGTATAACAAAAGTTTCATAACTACTTCTGGTCTGTGGATGTGGTTTGAGAATCCCTCTCATATGCTGAAACTTCATGGAGGTCTTGCACATGTATATGTGATAGTATTATTAGACTTGTGGTTTTGCAGTCATTTACATTCTTCGGGGAGGCTCTTGTACTGATGGATTTTAAAGTGCTAGGTGATGAGATCCTTAATAGCAATCTCTCTGTTTCTCCATTGAAATATCCTTCTGGAAGGTCAGCAATGAACGCAAAGAAAGCAAACCCAAAAAGGGCATTAACCTAAGTGAGGACTCCAGTGAACAGTCAATTATATCAGCAATCCAAAAAAACAAAACATCTTCAGGAAAACCATTTAGAAACTACTGGGAAGAAGATGTCACAGATGAGGTCAGATAGCTGGGTGTGCAGGCCAGGCTTAGTTTGCCAGCGTGATGTCTCAAAGCCACCCTGGAGCACCTTTCAGGTCAGGTGTTGCTTACTCTCTTACCACGGTTTGTGGTTAATGTGAAGAGAAGAACAGTTAAACAATTCCAGCCATCCAGGTGGGGTAGCAGAGAGGGTTTGACTGCTCAGGGAGTCATCTGCCCTGAGGAGAGAGAAGGAGAGATGGCAAAATGATGGAGCACTCAGGTGTCTGGTTACAACTGGGCTGCATAAGAAGTAAAGGCTGGAGCTGCTGCCTTGGCAAAGCTGTGGGAGAAGCAGGGAGGCTCAACACCCAGAAGTGCTGCCCAGGTTGGGCTGCAGCCAGCTGACCCTGTTTCCTTCAGGGAGTGCCCACTCATTTCCCCCTTCTCCAGCAGCAACAGCAAGCAGCCCGTTCCTTCTCCTCCTAAAGGAGCCTCAAATGTCACAGCACTTACTTTCAGTTTGCAGAATTCTGGTCTGGGCAGCCTCATCAAAACCTGTGTGTTTGTGCTTTATTACACTTGGATGTTTCCTGTAGGTTATTTTTGGGGTTTATCTGACACGACACATTCACTATCTGCTGCGTGCATAGCATGGGTGGGGTAGATTAATAAAGGAAGAAGGGGATGGGCTTCTAATTTGCAAGTTCTGAGGGATTGTTATGAAAGAGGAGGATGGAGGAAACAGACTTCTCGAACCATGGGGAGATTCTGGGAGAGCCTTTTGAAGATGTGATTGTAATTGTCTCGTTCTGGTTTTGGAGGCACTTGGAAAAGCTCTTGCATCCTGTGTACTTATATTTGCTCCATTAAATTGTGGGGTTTTTTTCTTGACTGTAATCCCTCATGTAATCTCTTTGTGAGCAGCACTGCAGAACTTCAACATGTATGTCTCCCTCCTAAGAATTACTGACCTCTCCTTCCAAAGTGTAATGATTAAAAACTTGGCCCACAGACCTGCTTCTCATTCAGACACCACCTGTGCAAGTATTACAGAAAGGTCAAAACAGATTTTTGGCAGCAGAGGAACAAAAAGCAATGCAAAATGTCACAAAGAGAGGTTTGTTCAGAGCATACAGAACGGTATCTTTTGTAACTTAACTTTAATCTTGATTATTTAAAGAGTAAGAGTGATGCTAATCAGGTCAGGCATGCAGGCAAGGCAGGAAAAAGAGCAGCAAGACAGCTGAGGAGAAGAAATCCCTCTAACCTCCCTCCTCTAAACCTTCGCTGGAGATTAACCCATCCACGCTGGATGCACTAATATGTAAGAGAAAAGGGAATGTCTGGCAGAAATAGCAACAGAAGGTCACTAGATTACATAGCTGAGAAGCAGTTGAGGGGGCTTGATTTGTAGTCTTAATTGTGGCAGTGTCTTTATTACTCTGAGTGTTATTTAAAAATCCCATGCCTTTTCCCCCCTTTTAATCTATGAAATGAGAGTAATATCTGTCAAAATATAGAAACAAGTGGTGGTGACAGTTTGCGATTAAAAAAAACTTTACAGAAATTCAGATAAATTATGGCCCTAGCCCTTGCCTTGTCCACTGATGCAGTCACTCCATCACAGAAGGCCCCCAGGTTGGTCAGGCAGGACTTTCCCTTGGCGAAGCCTTGCTGGCTGTAGTCACCTCCCTGCCCTCCACGTGCCTTAGCACAGCTCTGGGAGGATCTGCTCCATCATCTTCCCAGGCACAGAGGTTGGGCTCACAGGTTGGTAGTTCCCAAGCTCCTCCTTTCTACCCTTTTTGAGGATGGGTTCCATGTTTCCCTTTTTCCAGTCACTTGGGACTTCACCTGACTGCCATGACTCTTCACATACCCTGGAGAGTGGCTTGGCAGCCCATTCCCTCTGCCCTCTGGGATGCATCTTACGTACTTCCATGCGGGTTCCTCAGGTGGTCACGAACCTGATCTTTATTTGCAGTGGATGGGGTTTGCTCCCTCAGTCCCCATCCTGCTGTCCCTTCACTGGAGAGGTGTGGGCAGAGAGGTTGTCACTGAAGATTGAAGTAACAGGTTCTCCTCATCCCTTGTTTTTCAGCATTGTTTGTCAGGGGGGATGTACCTCTGACCTCCCTTTTCTGGTTGACATACCTGTACAAGCCCTTCTTGGTATTCTTTGTGTCCCTTGCCAGGTTCAGTCCCAGCTTTGCCTTCCCCACCTCACCACAGCTGGGCTTCACCTCTGTACTCTTCCCAGTTTGCCTGTCCCTGTTCCCACTGCCTGTGCATTTCCTCCTTTCCCTTTGTGACCAGTAGGTCCCTTCTCAGTCTCCTGCTCCAATTCCTTGCTCCTGGAGGTACTTCCTTAAAGAGCTGCCAGCTCTGGTCCTCTCCCTTGGCCTGGAGGGCAGTCTCCCAGGGCATCCTATTGACTATCTCCCTGAGGAGCTGGGAGGTTGCTTTCCCAAAGTTCAGGGCCCTAACTTTGTGGAGCCTGTTGTGATCCGTATCTGCCAGGACTGCACACTCCACCGAGGTGGGACCACTGCAGCCCAGGCTGTGGTGGACAGCATGGCCTTACATTATTACAACATGTACAAAGATGTGAATATGCGTGGCATAATTGCGTTAGCATCACGTGCTTTGGGTTTGGCTTTGCTGGTTCTGTTTTTGTTTTGTTTCTAAACACGGAGGATAGGTTTGTGTGTGGGCCTAGGAACTTTACTGTTTCAGTTTTTCTCCTCAGAGAATCTGTGTGGAAAACGCTGTGCAGGGTTCCCAAACATGTGGTTAGTGACTGTCACGGGGTTGATGCAGCGAGGAGAAGGGGGAGAGCCATGAAAGTTGTAGGGGGTTGTTGGAGTGGGAAGTGCTAAAGGTGCATCCTGTGAGCCAGATGAACAGTAACCAGCCAGCCTGTTCCCCTCTCAAGGACTCAGTGTGTCACCAGCTACCTGTCTGTGGTGGTCAGGCTGGGAAGGTCATTTGGACTCTGGGAAAACCCCACAATTTTATCCTAAACAATCCAAGGGGCCTGTGTCCAGCCAAGCAAGGATTTGTGCTGGTAACTTCCTTCATTCAGCATGAGTCACTGGGTTTCTGTGAGATCCATTCAAAGCTGGCCCTGGCTGTGGGTGGGAGAGGTCCCCAGGCAGCAGCCCCAGTGGTGGGGTGAGCTGCAAGTGCTCTGTGCTTGCCTGGAGTGGCATTCATTGCCCCTTCATTCCTGCTGTAAACTGCAGCACAGGTGGGATTTTTCCTCATGGAAACTTCTGCCCCTCCTTGATTTTATCCAAAACCATGGCCCTACTGAGAGCCCTTCTCAGCTGAGTGGAGGATGCAAAGAGAGAACTGAGGTGGAGGAGGAAGGAGTGGAAATTTCTAAAGCTGGTTCTGCTGACGAAGTCAGCATGTTGAGGAAGTACACCCTAAAGCAAAAGGTTAAGGAATGTGGAAACACTAGAATATAAACCATGAAAGGGTGTGGGGAATTGCTTCCAGGTTTAGGGTTATTTTATGTTGGAAAATAAAGTTTTGGTACATCTTTTTTTACTTGTTGATTTTAAGATGCTTATCTGCTGAATTGCATTCTTTCAGTTCTGGTATGTATGCTATGGAATTTCATAGCAATCTGTTCCAAGCCTGGCTAGCTGGAAGAAAGTAATACAGACATGTATTTCAAATATAAACAAGAAGTAGGAAAACTAAATAAGGTCTGGGCAAAAAGAAACATGATGTAAAGGGAAGACTATGAGCAAAATAAAGTGATGAAAGAATGGGACACTGGTAATCTGTGCTGGCAATACTTAACAAAACAAGGGTCTCATTTGTGGTCTGCAAAGCAGTTCCATAAAGAGTGATATCCTACAGTCAGGAAGAATGTCTGCTGGAGATCAACGTCATTATTGTGCTCTTAAATACAGGGAATTCCTGTCCATGGCAAGTGTATCAGCATCAGGAAAAGCTCTGCAGGTCTGAGAAGGGTGGCCTAGTGTTTTTTTTAAGCCAACAAAGCAGAAACCAGGAGGTTATGTACAGAGAAACACTTTCATTAGTGTGCCAGATTGCCCAGAGTGATTGTGACATCTCCTTCATGAAACACATTAACAGCAGAAGAAATTAATAGGTTAGAATATTAATTCATCTGCTCCAACTTCCAGGGAAGCAAAGAACAGCCCAGACTTTCTGTCTGATGCTCTCCCTGAAAAAGCATCTTTGTGTTTATGAATGCATTATGAGAGATTACCTAAGGTGGCGTGAAAGGACATGGTTTTCAACTTGAAGAGGATCTATAAAAGAGACAAGGAAGCTTTTTTTGAGTAGCAGTTGGAGTCCCAGTGCTTCTAAATGATTTCTCCAGATCCTGGCAGAATTCCACCACAATGCAAATAATTAGGTTTTATCTTTATTTAAACATCTTTCGGTTCATCTCTTCATACCAGTTCTGAACTAAGGGCTTGGGCATTTGTCAGTAGCAGAGTTAAAGTTCTGAGTTTGCTGAAGAAATGTTTTTGAGGTGATTGTGTATTAATTGGAATACTTTCTCACATGATGCATTGGTACAAAGCTATTTTTCTATATGTTATGATACACAGTGCAGGACCTGATGTCTGTCATGAATGTAATCTAATGTTTTCCTTGACACATTTTTGCTTCTAAATTGCATGTATCTTAAAGGTTTGGATTAAAATATTCTCTGCTGGGTTGTGTTTAAGGATTGTTTTAAGAATTGGGGTTGGCAGGGGAGATGGTTCCCTTCACTCCAAAGATGGGCTCTGAGGAGAATTTTGGCCAAGATGAATTGGCAACAAAGACATATGTGACTGGATTTCTGACTTCTGAAACAGAACAGCAGGTGCTTCCTTGGTAAATAACAATATGCCTGTTGACCCCTTTCCAAAATTTCTTCTGCATTTGCCTGCAAAGCCCCATTAGGCGTGTTCAGTGAGGAGCTGTGGTTTGTGATGAGTCCATCTGCCACCAGTACATCCCACTAGCTCCCAGTGCTCAGAACAAGGTGCACCTTCAGCTGCCAGGTGTGCCAGGTGCTCCTGTGGCAGTGAATCCTGCTGTAGTAGGGGATTGACCAACTGCAGCGTTGTTTTCCCAGCAGAAAAATTGGGGGGCATTGTAACATGTGCACAGCATATGCTACACTTTGGAAAATGCCTCCTCCCGTCCCTTTAACACTCTTTTGTGTTTAAATTGGATGAGACTGTGTGGGCTCTCGGGTGGACATGAATAATGCAAGTACTCAGTGTTACGAAATATTTTTGTCTTTCAGTTCGGAAAACAAAGGGAGCGAAGCCATAAATTTAAAGAGCAACCAAAAGGAAAGCACAACTCTGCCTGCACTTTGGAAGGTATGGTTTTTATTGACTACTGTTTATTTGAGGTAAAACCTGCCACCTCTGCTTTTGACTACTTGTTAGAGGTGTGATGTTGGATGCATTCCTGCCCTGTGATGTAGCACCTGATTTCCATGTTCTGGGTGAGGGTCCATTACACCAGGGTCCTGATGTATGTGCAGAAGACATAAAAACTGCACGTGCTTCACATTTTGAACATAAAATCCACGTATTTACTTAGGTGAAAGAGCTGGGACTCTAATTCCATATGCAGTTAGCCAGCAAAGAAGAAAGCCAATATTTTTCTCAACCGGTGCTTTCAGGCATTCCTCTAAAGCCCCATTTCTATATAATTTATGAATATCTAACCAGCAAGTCCTTGCTTGCCTGGAGGTCTGCTGGTTGCCAGCTAAAGCACTGTACGATCTTTGTGCTGAAATTCCTATGTTCTTCACCAGCTCCCCTTGTTAATCATGCTTGTCTTGTCCTGTAAGCATTGTACTGCAAAACAAGGACATGCTCCACTGTGAGCAGGGCTTGCTCCTGTGGCACTTGACACAGCTGGAAAGTTGTTTAGATTTAGTCAAATATCATAAATTATTATGTACAGGACAGGTGCTGGTGGTAACAGCTGCCTTTGCTGCTGTCACATCCTACCCTGCACCTCCATTCATTTAGCAATTCCGCTTGGATTTTGGGGGTTTTTTTGTTCCTTTCCTAAGTTGTTTTAGTTTAATGCAGGTAATGTGGTGGCTGCTTCTCCAAAAGGGCCTTGGCTCGTCTGCCAGATTTATTTGGGGATGCAGGAGGGTTCTTAACACACTGAACCTGAGATTTCTATCCTGTGTTGCATTTATTGAGCACTGAAGGAGGTGGACTTCTTCCTGTATGTCCTACAGTCCCTGTGTTGTTGCACCCTCAGTGTCTGGGGACCATTTGCTTGGGTTTCACTAAAGCAGAAGAGACATTTGTCTCTGCAAAGTCCCCAGCAGGGTTATTAGCTCAGGACCAATTCCATTTTCGCTGTGGTTTGTCTGCATCAAGGTGGAGAACAGTATGGGGATGTTTGCCCAAAAGCCCTGTGGATTCAAGCCAGCTGTGTCCCTTCAGAGCTCCTGCAAATCCCACTGTCCACCTTTCTACTACCATAAATCCTGGATTATTGATTGTATGCCTTGAACTGCAGGCAGACAGGATTCTGAGAAAACAGAGGAGATTCCACTACAATAGAAGGGGAAAAAAATCCCGTTTTTCTCCATTAGATCAGTGAAAGATTTTAAAACAGATTTTCCTTTTGAGGAAGGTTTGGACTGAGGAAGGGGAGAGGAAACATTTAGCATACAAGCACAGGACTTGTACACCAGTAAGTGCTTAAAAGGAAGTCTGAATAGGGCCAGGTCTCAAGGAACAAGCAGGATGTGTAGGTGGAGGAAAGCGGGCATAGCAGGTTTAAATTACCTAAGAGTGTTTCTTTCTTGCCAGAAACTAAATCCTTTTTTTTTTTTTAAATTTAAGAAGGCCCAAATTCAGAATTTTTCCTGCTGAATCGAAATTCCTTGTAGTCAAATCTTGTCCTCAGAATTCGTGTTTCTGTAACACTGTACGAAAAGCTGGCACCAATATTAGTGCTGTAAAGTTTAGTGCTCCCAAGTGTCTGATCGCCTCTCTTTGCCTTGCCATAACTTTTTAATTTAATGATATTGTCTTTCAGCTATGTTTTAAAGTCTGAAATGTTACAGTATACGTGGCATTGCCTTTGAAATAATACCTGGGGTTTGTCTAGGCTTTAGGGAGAAGGTGTGGTTTTCACGTTGGTGGCACGTGCTGAGTGTTCAGCTGCACTGAGATCTTCCTGTCTCCTTTAGTTCCCTCTTTCCTGAGCCCACCAAAAACCTTGTGATGCACTCGAGTAGATTCATATGATCAGTGATGAGCACATTGGGCACAATAAATTTGTTATCCTGTGTGCGCTGAAATTACATCTAGATCCTAAAAACTCATTCAGACAAGGTGGGGAAAGTATTTATTTTCTACTCCTCCCACACCCACCACCATTTTTTCAAGAAAATATTTTGCTGGCTTTTCCTCTCTCCAGCACACACTTGCATTTTGGTAGCACCACACAGTCTGGTGCCTGACATTGGCCAAAATAAGCTGCCTTCTGCAAGGATCACAGCAGTGCAGTTGGAGGGAACTGAGACTGTCTTACTTGTGGTCTTGGCAGTGCTGGGATCATCTTAGAGGTCTTTTCCAACCTAAATGATCCCGTGATTCTATGAAAGGTATAATCTAGGGTATTAAAAGACATTCCAGTTTTTTCTATTGAATCACCGAGGTTGCTGTGGGCTAAAAACCAAACTAATGTCATTACTTTGTGCAGAATGCCTAACTCTGTGTGCCTACACGGGTTTGGGCAGGTTCCCATGCAGTCCATGTCTCTGAACTGTGATTCTGCCCAGCCATTGCAGGGGGATGGTGACTAAAAGTGAAACCAGGCTGTGTCTGTGTTAAGTGGCACCACCTTCACGAGGTTAATTATCTATTTCTGATAGCCTGACGTACAGAGATTTTGTATGTTCACTGCCAGTCTCTGCAGGAGGCCAGGGGCAAAACAGCAGAGGAACTGCCAGTCTCAGGTTTAGCAGCAAAGGTCGAATGTCTGAATTGTAACTGAGTGGGTGAGTCGAGCTGGGAAACGTGCCGAGCTACAGTGGGCAGCTCTTGGACTCTTCTGAGCACTGTGGACACCAGTTCTGGACTTTACCCCGGTTACTGTTTCCCTGCAATGAAAGATTTAGCTCGTACAGGGAGGAAAAAGGTATTTTAATACTCACCTTCTGAAAACATGAAGTCTAGTTTCTCTGTGCCAAGAGGATTTTAACAATCATCACTCGGTGACTTTCAAGAAAATATTGCTGAAATGTATTTGCCCTTGCAGAAAGTGACCCACCCCTTCCCAGAATTTATTTACAGATCCTGGTTTGCTTCTGTTTCTTTGAATCAGGGCTGTAAACAGTGTCCTTTCGGAGTAAAGGCTCCATTTGAGGCTGTGATTGTTGAACAGATGGCTGTGTGGATGTAAACAGTGCTTGAACTTCATGTTCAGTGTACCAAGTGTCTGCATTGCATGGTGTCCAGTACACAGTAGTGTGTAACTAACCTCGCCTGGAGGGCTACGGGCACTTTGTTTTCAAAGGAACATTGCAGCAGTGCTTCCTGCAAAAGTGGGTTTCACGTGCTTTTGGTAATGCCCTGAAAAGAGAGATTTACAACTGGGCCATAAATATGAGTTGGGTGGTGTGGAGCAGCTGTTAAATGAACCAGCCCAGCTCCAGGAGTGAGCCACGTGCTGGAGAGTGTGGAGATGGTGCAGTTCTGGAGGAATCACCCCAAACCCTTATTGCGTGTGCTCGTTCCACGAGTCAAACCTGCTTCCCATCTGAGCTAAATATAGCACATTCTCCCATAGCTGATTAGGAAGGAATTCCCAAGCATCTCAGGAACCACTATGTGAGCTCTGTCGAGTTCAAAAAGTAAGTACAAATATGATGTGCCAAATGTACCATTTAGCTCTCAGTATTACAGCAGATTAAATATTCTATCATTTGGCCTGGGTGCTAGTCACCTGGATTAACCAGAGACAGTCTCAGCCTTCACAGAAAACTCAGGGGCACAAAGTACAGCAAATATTACCCAGTCTGCTCCTGTGCCCCACGGTGAGATCTCTGTATCTCTGTCATACCTGATAAAAGTTGCTCTGACTTGTTCTCAAAGACCTCCAGGGATGGAGATCTCTTAAGATCTCTGCAGCCTCACCAGACAACTGTTCTGCCAATTTCACAAACCTTATAATTAAAAAGTCTTTTTCTTTAACATACCATCTAGAGCTTCTGTGCTACAAATTAAACCAGTTGCTAATTGTGCTCTGCCAAGCACTGCTGTGTACTGTGAACATGCAGAAGAGATTATTCCGTAGCCCTGCTTTCTCACATGCATTTCAGTTCAAGGTAACATAAGTGGCAGACGGGTATTAAATCTTGATGGCAAGGGCTGCAATTATGTGATAAGATGGAGCCAGGAGCTTTTTGGAGTTGCAGCCAATAGGACAAGAGGCAACGGGTGCAAGTTGGAACAGGGGAAACTCCAGTCACCTCTGAGAATTCTTTTCTTTCTTTATTGTTGTGCTGCTTTGTGTTTGTTTGTTTGCCCACCTTTACCATAGCAGTGGTCAGATACTGGAACAGGTTGCCCAAGAAGTGGCAGAATCTCTGTGCTTGGAACTGCACAAAACCCAGCTGGGTGAAGCCCTGCTCAGAGCAGGAGCACAGACTGCAGGACCTCCCCAGCCACATTCCTTTCAGCCTAATTTGTGCTCTAATTCTCTGTCACAGAGTTTTTCATCCACTCTGTGAATTCACAGAAGGATTTAGAAGTCCCATGAACGTGTTGAGTGTAGGTGGCTGGTCTTACTGAATGTCCCTCATTCTGAGGGTAATTTTAAGTTTTACAAGAAGCTAGTAATCAAAATTAAACCCAGTGTCTTAGTTAACCATGTGCTTTTCTATACAGCTTGGGCTTTTCTCGTGTTGTTGTGGTGTTAATTTATATTGATTTTATTTCATCTGTGTGTTATCTCAGTAATGGCTGCTCACCCTGTGTGTGAATTCCTGCTGAGTGCCTGTGTCTTACACCTAGTAATGAGAAATCAGGGAGAGGGATTTTTTCTCTCTTGGGAGTCAAGGGACATGGACTACTACTGCCAGCCATAGTCTTTGTGAGTTACTTTTAAAACCTGTTGCAGTTGCTGCCCACAGCAATGAATGAAAGACAGAACAAAAATGGCTTTGGAATTTGGATAACCGAGACTTCCCTTGTGGAACCTGAAAATGAGTCTCCTTCTCTTCAGCAATGATGTAGATTTTTGTTGAAATGGAATTTTATAGGTGATTACCTGGCACCTTCTGGTTTCCCACACTGGTAAATTGATGGTGGAAGTGCCAAGTAAAAGAGAATCAAAAATTTTTCATGTTTGTGAGTATTTTCACTGAACACCAATGATTTCAGAGGAAAGAACAGAAATAAGGCAGACAATTAAATTCTATTCTCTCTGGCTCCATACTAGACCTTGCAGTAATAAGTGATGGCCACATACTGGGAAGGGAGTGCCAGTTTTTAATCTTTAATCAGAGCTTTACAATAATTTCAGGGGGAAATTCAGAGGGGAGAATTTTTGAAGGAACTCTGCAAATGGTGTGAATTTTTTTTTTGTTAAGTTAATTTTGTCATTCTAGAGACTTCCACAAAGTTTACAATTCCCTGTAAAGGTGACCTAGCAGAAACTTTATTTCAAATTGTACCCCATTTTTTTCTACCTTTTCCTTTGAAGTGTTCACCCTGACCCCCCCCCCCCTCTGTTGTTCTCTTGCTAGGGAAGGTGACTGTGGATACTTCCTCAGATTTCAGGAAAACACTAGAGTTTCAGAGAATGCTTTATCTTTTCTTTCTGCATCTGACAAATTAAATGTGCATTAATAACTCCTTGGTTTTTCAAGAATTTAAATGGATAAACAAATTTTGAAAGTCCCAGTGCTGAACTTCCAGCAGAGGCAGTTGTCTTTTTAGATGTTAAATAGTCATTGACTTTAAATAGGTTTATTTCTAAAAATGCAAACCTGATAGAGTTTCAGTAAAAGTCCCTTCCTGTTGTTTAACTTTTACTCCTGATTATGAAGATGCCATGATTTCATTAGTTTTTAGTTACTCTTGTCTTCGGGGGTTGTCATGACCTGATTCTTTTCATGTCAAAACATGCTGAGGGGAGGATGTGGAAGGAAAACATCACAGTATTAAAAAGCCAAAATATTCAGAGGTTAATTGGTTATTTGTAGAACACTGAGCTCACCTTTAACTTAACCCGAGCCTGTCTTTGTTGATCTTTGGTGGTTTTTGCTTTTTGTGATTAGTTAAAGGGTACTTTTTAGTTAGGACTAACCAGTTTTTTAGTGATGGACCTCCCTTGCATCATCTCCATTAGCATTCTTAATTACTGGGTTAAATAGGAAAAACCCCCTTTGACCACGTGTTTTTTAAATCCATCTGTCTCACGAACACCAGCAACAATGGACTTGTAGGGGTTTTCTGCTTATCATGTCTTTCACTGTGTGATCCTGCTTTTGCCTGAATTTTTCTTAATGCTGTGCTGCTTTCCTTAGACAAGCCTTGTCCTTGGAAAAGTCTCACTGTGCCTAGCTCTCTTCCATTAGGTTCCTGTTAATGGAGAATGCCTAACTGATTTTCCTCCCAGTAACAACAGAAGCTTATTTCACATGTGGATTAAATGCCCCCCAGCGTGTCCCACTCCCTGCAGCCAAGTGGAGATTACCCCAAGGGTGCTTTAACCTCCCTAGGAAGGGAAATCTGCAGTAGTGACTCGGGGTGGGGATGAATTAGCCTGCCAGCCACTCCAGCTATGGCACTGTGCATTCTGCTTAGCACTCACAATGTCCACGCTGCTCAAACTGAGCGAGATGCTCTTCACTGTCAAATGAAATGCAGCCGTCGTAGCTGTGGTGAAAGGTCAGAGCTCAGGCTAGGAACACGATTCCTTTCCCAGTTCTGGGGGTGGCAGTGCTTCAGTGTGCTGCTTTGTGCATCCAGCACTTCAGGCTGAAACTCCTCTGTGATTTCTACGTGCTAGCAAACAGAAATTCAGGAATAGTGGCCGCTGCTTGGCTGAGCAAATCAGGATACTGGGGTTTAATGGCTTGTTGAAGGTCCCTGGGGCGAGTCAGGGACGATCCTAAGGTTCTGGTGGCAGGTCACAACTCCAGGTGACGTGGGCTGGGTGAAGGGCACACACGGAATGTCCCCCCTGAGCAGCTCCCGGCGCTCTGTGAGAGGTGTCCACGCGTCTGTCTGCAGTTCCTGCTTTGCAATGAGCATCCATTCCTGGGCAGGGGGGGCTGACATGTCTGGCAGTGTGGCTGGAAGCTCGTTCTTTGTTCATGGAGATCTCTGGTTTAATGCTGGGGATGTTTTCGTTTCACTCACTTGTTAGGGCAATAAAAGAGATTTTACTCTTGGCAGACGGACATGGCCCTTGCTGAATGAGAACGCCTGGCAAGTTAAACTGAGAGAAGGTGGCTGTGCCCAGCTGGGGCAAGCCTGGCAAAGCAATCCCTGCTCAGGGTGCTGCTGTGCCCTGTCTGTGCTCCAGGGGTTGTTCACACTGGGAGCCAGCCCTGCGTGGGTAGGTGCTCTTGGGCTTTGGGCATATGTCTGTGCTGCAGGCAGGAGTGGATTACAGCCTGGAACACACACCTAGTCTGGCACTGAGTAAATGAGCTGAGGGAAGAAGCCTGCTTGAGACATGGCATCGTGGGCTTGTCTGCCCAGCTGAGACCACAGCACACTGCAGTCATCACTGCAGCCCCTCATCCCAGTCCTGATCCTGTCTCACACTCTGCTGGGCCTCCCCTCCACTGCAGCCCCCTTGCATGGGAGGGCACAGGAGCATGGGGTAGTTCAGGTTGGAGGGACCCCAGGGTGTCACCTCCTCCAGCCTCCTGCCTGAAGTGGGTTCAGCTGTGAGGTCAGGCCAGGCTACCCAGGGCTCCTCCAGTGAAACTTGGAGTAAACTTGCTAAAGGAATAAAAGCTTCATGAAGTGTGCCACAAGCAGGGAAGCTCACAGAGCGTGGGAAGGGGAGGAAGGGGAAGGCTGGTGACACTTCCTTACAAAAGGAAGACAACAGCAGGGCTGGAAAGCTCTCTTTGCTTTCATCAGCAAGGATCTCACAGGGGAGCAGGTAGGTTTCCATCCAGACACTGCTGTTTGCTTGGTAAGCCTGAGGAACCATTCAGACTGCTGTGACTCTGTCAGAGGACTTTTTAATTTCTATTTTATTTTTTTTTAACCGAGGACATGCAGTGTAGCTGCCATGAGAGTCACTGGTATTCCTGCAGCTGGTGAATATCAAACTGCTCAAGCCTAATTGCGACACAGACTCAGCTGTGCTCTGTTGGGGTCAACTAAAGGCCATGACTGGTGAAAACTGGTGGGACAGTCCAGGGAAAGGATTACTTTAGAAGTACTCTGTGTCCTTATCTTGTTTGTTGGGGGCTTCTGTCTGAGAGAGGAATGATGGGTGAAAGTTACTGTGCTGCTGGCTCCTGGAATTGCCATCATACTGCTCTTCTCATCAGGCACCTGTGCCTGAAGGCTCCTGCTGTGCTAAAGCCTTCCTGCCTTTACAGTAAGTGAGATCATGTGCTTTTTCTCAGGGATTTGAATATGGCATCATCTTAAAATACAGACTTCAAAATCTGCAGCAGGAGCAGGATTGCCTGTGTAGTGTCTGAACAGGGGCTCAGACTTTGAATTGGGATTTTGCGTGCAAATGATAAAGCACCAATAGCTCATCCTGTCTGTTATGGCAAAGTGGAGCAGGAGGGGGAATATATGGAGAGCAGGATTGATTATATTGAAGGGAAGAAAGAAGGATTTGCATAGTTTCTGTGTTAGGACTTAATATCCACGTATATCTTCAAATAAGCACAATGTAAATGTTCTCTGGGGCCTGTTTTTATGCAAGACGCTATTTATGGTTAAAGGTATGGAAGGACCCTTTCATATTACAGCTTCCTGTTCTTTTGATTTACCAAAAGTTAAGTAAAGAAAGGAAGATTAAAGAGGAAGGAAAGTCTAAATAGATTGCTGTTTCTGGAAACAGAGACTACAAAACAGCTTTTCAAGCAGGGCATAAATTATGCTTACAAATAAGCAGCACAGTCTTTACAAGCCTTGTGTCTCAGAGCTGCTCGGAGAAGAATTTCACATGTAGAGATTTAGCTGTATTTGAAGTCTCAGTTCCCTAATGGGAAAAAAAAACCCCAAACCACTAGTTTCTGAATACAGATTGTTTGAAAAAAATGGGCAAAAACCCCACCAAACAACCACAAACACAACAACCAACCAAAAAACATAGTATGAACATGTTGACAAGTTTTGAATGTAATAATTTCCAGTTAATGCACTTGGTTGTTGACTTCATAGATACTGGAAGAGTTAATATAAATGTTTATAGCTTATAAAGCTTATATGTGCAGAGAAAAGAATAAGATTAGTGTGCATTTTCTGCCCTGAGATAGTGTTTTAAATGAAGTATGTGTGAATGAGACTAACCACAGACCGAGGGAGAAATGCCCTCCCTGACTGAAAGGTGATTCAGAAGCTGGTATTGAAGAATGCTGAGGTATCAGTCAAAGGCAGAGGAGTCACTGGGACAGCAGAGCTTGGAAGCTGAGATGCACCTTCATTTCCAGGGTGGGATTGCATGGAGTCCACTTGTGAAGTGGCAAATGCCTCGTACTGCAGGGGTGACTACAGCCCTTTGTGGGTGATGAGTGCAGTATGTGGGGAAGAAGAAACAAGTTTGGCTCAGCCCACTTACTCAAGTTTACTTGGAAGTTTGGTGTGGTTGTTTAAATGTCTGGCCTGTGTGAAGGAAATGGTGGTTGCATGGATTTCTCAAGGATAAATCAGTGCTATTCAATTTCTGTTCTCAAATAAGCCATTTTCAGCACACACATCTCTCTGATCACTTAATATTAAGCAATTGCATCTACTCTTTGTACTTGAAAGGTGAAAAAGTATTGCTAGAAGTTTAAAGGCCACTGCTCCAGTATCACTAAGTGTAATTTGAAAGTTTTTAAGAGATTGCTGTTCCCCAAGGATTAAACTGTGTTCATTTAAAACATTTTTTCCATCAATAACATGATCCTAGAAGGATTATTAACAAATAAGCCTACTTGCTTATTTCAGGTTACTTGAAACAAGTACATCTTCAAGTTGAAACAGGATTAGTGACCTAATGAAAATGGTAGCTTTCTGCATAGTTTGAATGGCTAGGTGTTACCCAATTTGAAACAATTACTCTTACCCAAATGTATTGTTGCCACAACCAAAATTTGCATAGGGCTTTTTGTTCATGTTCTCCTTTCCCACTCCTGTTGAGCAGGATAGATTTCATCTAAGGAAAGCTGGAGTCACTTTATTCTCTTTTAATAAGCTGGGTTGAATCAGGAATTGGAATTACAAGGCCTGTGCTGTAAAGATGAAGTGGGTAGCAACAGCATATGGAATCAATGGGCAGGGTGAGGATGGGGGACAGGTGCTTCCCAGAAAACTTCAGTCCAAGGAAGAAGCATTTGCAGGTGGTGGAGCTGCAAACGTGCTTACATGTGGTGTCTGTGAAGCCTTGCAGTGAAGCTGCACCCCGTCTGGGCAGATGCTCTTGGCAGAAGTATGGTGAGCTTGGACAGCCGTCCTTGGGTCCCTAAGAGGAGCTGGCACCAAGGAAAGTCAGGGGCAGAAAAGGGCCAGGAGCAGAGCTCACCTTGCCTCTGGGCGTGGGTGCTCAGCTGAGCTGAGGGTACAGGGGAACACGTGGGGTTTGGGAGGGGGAGCCCTGCCTTGGGGCTGCATCATTTCAGTAGGGCCTTGGCTGTGTCCTCTGTGGAGCTGTGGGAGATGGCAGTCCATGTGGAATGAGCTGTGCAGCTGAAGAGCCAAAGGGGGCAATGTGAGCACAGCATCACTCTCTGGGACGTGAGCTGAGATTGCTTTATCCAAATTCTCAGGTCTCCTTGGTTTTCAGAAGAGCAGAGCACCCCACCTTGAAGGCTGGGGTGTGTCTGTGTTCTGCTCTGCTGTTCTTGCCTGGGTTTGCAAGCTGGGCCATCTCACAAGCACCAAATGGATGTGTCAGTGGAGCTGTGCTCTTTGAGGGCATCCGTCTGAAGTGTGAAATATTGCTCCTTGCCTCTTCCCCAAGTTGTTTCTGCCAGTTGAAGCAATTGTTGCCATCTGTCCTTGTGGATTTATTTCCAAAGCAGCTGCTTTGGGAATCTTTGAGCCTGGGTAGCCCTTTGGCTTTTTGTAGAATGGGGATCTGTTTAGTACAAAGAAAGAAGAGAGCAAGCACTGGGCTTTGATCTTAAAGATGAACCTTTAAACAACAGATCTCCTGAAAGGAAGACAATGCATAGGAGCAGACTAAAATGAAGGAATTTGAGAATGTGTGAAAACGAAAGGAAACATCTTCTTTATGTGGGTTTTTTGTTTTATCCATTTTAGGCTTGTCCAAATGAAGAGAAGAACCATTCCACAGAAGAACTTAGCAAGTCTGAAATCCAGGAGGAACTGAAAAAGGCAAATAGCCTGCCTAGTTTGACTCCTGGAATCAAAACCGCAGACAAAGACAAGCAACCCCGAGAAGGTTTTTTTCATTTCCTTGGAAGTTTATTTAATATTGCATCAAAATCTTCTTTGGTAGAAGCTAAACCCTCTACCTTCCAAGATGAGCCCAACAGATGTGAAAAGGATTTACAGAACACAAATACCCTTCCAAAGGATGTGCAGCCAAAGCACCCGAGAATTGGAGGGTCTGTCTGTTCTACAGGCAGGGTAAAAGAAGATTCTGTAAATAAAGATGATGCCATCTTAAGCAATATTGGGAAGGAGATCTCACAGGATCTGCAAGGAGGCAGGAAACAGTCTGCAGATGCACAAAAGTAAGTTTTATTGTTAATGATTGAATCTGTTGATGTTTGTGTGTGTGCACACAGAACTGCACTAAGTTCCACTGACTGCATGACAAGTGTCTGTCATTTCTGAGGATGGTTGGAGTGGCCCTGGCTGGAATTCCTGCACAACTCCAGTAGCAAATATCCTAGAGAGACTTGGTGATTTTTGCTTGTGTGGGTTTTTTTTCCCTTGTTCTTTGGCATTTTCCTGGAATGTAAAGAGGGTTATGTAAAGCACTCAATTAGCCCAAATATAGAGCATCCTTAACAGTCCTGTAATACTTCAAAATAAGATTTAAAAAAAAATAAATTATGCCAAAGGCACCATTTTGTGTTTGAGGGCAGAAAAGTGAAAACATTGGCTGTGGTTCACACTGTATGATACAAAATCTCTTCTGTCATAAAAATAGGTATTAGTTTTCCAAAAACATTTGTAGCTGTTGTGTTGCAAATCTGACTATGCATGGGTCAGCACAGCATGGGTTTGGAGTTATGAATGTACACCCATGGTACCTGTGCAGTTTTTGAAAGCTTATTCATGGGCAGTGGATCTCTGAATAATGTTTACTCAGATTTTCAATATGACCCGCAGTATTTATTTCAAATCTGAAAGTAATAATTAGGGGTCACCAGTAATGCTCTCACAGTGCTCCTGCTTGTACTGCAGAATGGGAGGATGTACTGAGAAATAAGACCTTTCTTTCTTTGAAGTGTTTAAACTGAGTTCTGCTCAGTATGTTTATTGGTGACTCGTGAAGTGTTTGTTTCATCTCCAGATAGGAGGTCAGAGATCCCCGAAATAGCTGCTTATTGAGTTCCATTTCCATGCTGGGGCTGTCTCCAGCACTCTGTCCTCCCCTATGCATCAGAGTAATGATTTGGGGCATCTCTGTAATATAAAGGTATTGGCTGATCAGGATATGAGAGCTGTTTAGGTGAAATTAAAACTGTATTTCCACCAGCAATATACAGCACTGCTTGTAATTAATAACAACAATGGCTGTGCTCTCATGAGGACTCTGGTTTGGTCTGTGACGTGGTCAGCTGGTTTTTATTGCAGGCTCTTATCAGAGTAACAAATCTGACTAGGCTTGTTCCAATCCACATGTTGCAGCTGAGCATCAGCACTGCTTTGATCAATACAGCAGCAAATTTCTGCTCCCCTCAGCTGTTATGTGAGATGCCCAGGAGCACTGTGTTTGTTACTTGCTCTAGTTGCCAGCCAAGCTGTGTATTTCTCAAAACCTGTTGGACAGGCCAGGTTGCTGCCTCAGCCTCGTGCTGCTCTTTGCTGCTCCTGTGGTGTGTCCTCCACTCTGTATGCACAGTTTACAGCATCTTCTTTTGCTTCTCGTGAGTTCTTCAGAGTCATGTAGATTAATAAATTTGGCATTAAGGAAAGTGTAGAGTTTGGAAGGTGTGGGTGGCTGTTAACTCACTGGAGTAACCTCTTTGCTCTGTGCAAATATTTTGGGGTTATTTTTGTTTCCTTGAAGTCAGAGCTGTAGTTGGCATTTTCAACTGACCATGTTTTGGCATTGTCCTGTATTGTTGGATAGTCTGTGCAAATCAGTGTGGATTCTTCTCAGTGCAGGTCACCTGTCTCATGGCCAAGCAAGCACAGACAAATAAAATTGTGTTGCTACTTTGGAGGTAAGGGTAAGTTGGTCTATGCAGAGAATGAGGTTTTTTCATGGAAAATGATTTTTTAAATGGAAGAAAAATGGTATTGTTGTAAATCATGGCAAACATTAAGCCAGGCTTTTTCCTTTTAAGCTCATTTTCAACAGTACAGTGTACATTCTGCCCTCTTTGGCTCGGGATACTAACAAGTTAGACAGTCTCTGTGTCACTTCTGTTATGGTTTTCTCTGCCTCACCACACAATGTGAACCGCTTTTCTGAAGCAATTAGTGAAGAGAAATTGAAATGACAATGCAAAAGCAGAGGTTTGCACTCATGACCTTTTTAAAAAGTTTGAATCAAGGATACCTCTTTTTTTCTCTCGTATGGAAGTGGTTTTGCTGGGTTTGTTCTCTTTTCCTTTATAAAAGTTTAAAGCATGTAGAGCAGCTTATTCTTTTCAGTTCTGGCTGGCTTCTTCACTAAATATTAACTAACTGGGATTCATTTATCATGGTTAAACTGTAAAAGTGCTCGTGGTTGCTGCTGGTTTGCTGGAGAGCCTTGCAGAAAGTCCAGAGTAGATGGAAGTGGGTGCTAAAAGCACAGGAGTCATGATGAGCAGAAGGGGGAGAGGTGTAGCACAAGGGAACAGGAAAGTGTGGGCACCACGAAGGGAAAGGATGGTGTGAATCGAATCACTTGGAGATGGAATCCTAAAAGATGTATGAGACGTCCTAGTGAGCCATGTAAGTCAGAGGGATTATTGATTCCATTGATTGTTATGTTAAACTGCAATTTTAGCATTTAATGTAGAGGCAGAACGAGGCAGAGGGCTTTACAGGTCCTTGATACCTCTGCATTATTAATCTTGGAACCGTTTCCTTTGTCATGAGGAACATGCAAATGAATTTGTTAATTCTAAACTCCGGGGAAATATTACATTAGAGGTTATTTGTGGTTAGTAAGGAGGTTGCAATGATAAGTGAAAGGGGGATGGTTGTGACATTGCATAATCCCACTGGGCTATTTAAGAAAAAAATAGCCAAAACCCACCAACCTCTCAGGTCTGAAATAGCCACCAAAGAAATGGTCTCAGATGCCTCTACTCAGACAAGCTCATTAACCTGTTGTCCTTAAAGCAATATTTTACAAAATACAGGGCAGTCAGGCTGCTCTGACCTGTCAGCTGAGGTTAATCTTGCCCTCAGTGGGAGCTCTGGCACTTGGTAAAGATTCCAGTTTCCAGGCCTTGAGCCAAGGCAAGTGGAATTCAGGAGCTCAGCCTGGGGAGGACATGTTTGTGAGGGACAGGCCGTGTAGGTCACGTTACCCTCCATCACCAGGGCTGCTTGGCTCAGGGCTGATTTGTTACCCTCAAGGCTTCTGCTCCTTTATCTCAGCAGTGGCCAGTGGTAAAGGAGGAGCACCGAGAACAAAACCACCATCAATTTGGCAAAGTCTCTAAGACAGCAGTTAGCAGTGGGCAGTAACATCGTAATTGCAGCACTGAAGGTGGCTGAGGAGAGATGCCTCCTGTTACTGCATCTCTTAATCTTCTTCTGTCTGGGATGGTTGGAGGTTTCCTCACCTTGAAGGAGCAAAGAAGTGAAGTGAACAAGCAGCTGGCCTTGCAGTGAAAGGTTAATGATGAGGGGGTAGGGTCAGTAAAAGATAAAATACGGGTTTGAATTAATGCTTATTTGGCTTCAACAGGAAGGGAAAATGCAAAGTAAGGTATTTGCTGGTGAGTGTAGAAAAACCTCTTAAGTAGGATGGCAACTTCTGCGTGGAATAGTCCCCTGTGGCAGGCTGGTAAGTGTGAAAGTGGAAAGTTCATGGTTAGTCTTAGCTTTTGCTCTCCTTAATGATGTTAAAACCATACCTTTAACTGATGACATAAAATACAAAACTGTGCAACAGTGGGGATGCACTTCACCTAATTTCTCATTGCTGAAAGTACATGAGAGAGGGCAAGATTCCATAAAGTAGGTGACAAATACAAAATGGGATTTGCCCCATTATCTTTCTTTGCTATAATGCAAAATTCTTTCCCTTACACACATATATTGCCTTTTGTCTTCAGAATTGAGACTGCTTCTCACAGACTCCTGAGAACAGGCTTCCTGCAGTACCTCCCTGCCCTCTGCTCAAGAACAGTGCTTGCAGTGGGTAGTGCCTTCTGCAGGGACTGAGAACACAACTTTGACAGGTGTTTTCCTTTCCCCACCCCAAAGACTGATGGCCCACATCTGTTCTATTGAATGCTTGCCTTTTATCTGTCTTCTAGTGGATTATTTTTTATTTTTTTGTAACATCCAGTGACAAGAAGTGGATGTTGTGCATTGTGGTGTGCAGAACAACAGCACTCATGGAACTGCACAGCTTGTTCTGGAGCTCAGCAAAGAGCTTCGTTGTGTTGCTGAACGTGGTTGATGAGCTGAGAATAAAGGTTGCACTCTACAAGTTTTGGTTATCAAATCCTGGTTAGGATGTCAATGCCCCAGTTCAGGGAAGTATTTCAAGATCCTGGCCTTTCCCTTCTGATACGAACCTGTGGGTTTGGAAGTGAGAAGGAGCTCTGAACTCACAACTGCAAGGGTTTTCTGACTGCAGGTGGAGGAGGGAAGGGGGTGACTTCAAAAGCAAGTGCTCAAACCATCCAGGAGCCAGGTACTGGTGATAGCTTAGTGAGATCACTGCAAGCAGTCTCATTCATTCTCCTTGGGCAGAAACAAATCTCAGTCTGTTCACAGTTTTACTGTGCTATACATGATCAGGGTTTATGAGGGAATAGTTTTTTTATTTATTTTGAAGTCTAGTAAACCTGTTGCTACACATCTGATTGATCTATTTTAGTGTTAGCAATTAGTATGTCCCACTTTGGTACTGTCAAAATATCCTGTCCTTTTATTTTGCTCTGCTAGCAATGGATCTGATAAAATCCTTGGTGTTTACATAATTCTGGTTAACAGGTCTGTTTCAGAGCTTGTCATTCTCCTTTGTGTTACTGGTCAGGTGCAGGCTTGTGGTGATAAGGAAACACAGCCCTTCATTTGTCTGATGGGCTGTGCATTGTGGGTTTGACTCCAGCAGCAGCAGCAGCAGTGTTCATCTTTCCCTGTAGATGCCTTTGGCAGAAAATCAAGAGTAAATGAATGGAAATTAAATCACTTAATTCCATGCAATAGTCTTATCAGGTCATTCCTGAGGAATAGTGGGGAAGCTGCTGCTCCTGCATTTGTTGGAATCAAATCCATCTTGTGATCACAGCTGTGCCCTTCGCTGTAATTTCCTGCCCAGAACTTGTTTTACAAATGAGACCTGAACTTCTAAAACCAGAAGTGTATCCACAGCATGACAGTAAGAGGAAAACAAGAACACTGTGTTGATTGCTTCCATTACAGTAATTGCTGCAAAGAGATTCCCTTGGTACAGACATACATGTATAGTTATCTGGAGACAGGTGGTCCCTTTGCAGGGAGAGGTTCCCTTGGTGGTGCCTCTGGGGAACAGCAGGACAGCTGTGGGCCCTGGGTGGCCCCGCCAGCACAAGCACTGCTGCTTGGACCCAGGTCAGATACTCTTGGGTTTAATGCCCTGAAGCAGCACAGAGGAGTGAGGAGCAGAGACACTCATCCTGGGGGGGGACGTGGGCATGGAGGAGAGGGACGTAGTAATTCATCTCCTGGTGGCTCTGTGGCTCCTGCCTCCAGGAGCTGGCCATGGAATACAGTGTTGTCCAGTTGCTGGTGCTCAGGTGGACAGGGAGTCACTGCAGGGAGTGACCTGCTGCCTCTCGAGAGGGGTGTGAACTCTGGGCAGCTCCACCCTTGAGGACAGCCAGATACAGCCCAAAGTTGATTCAGGAGCCTGTCCTGGGGAAACGATCAGCCCCAGATTCCAGGGTGAGCTGTGGAGAGAAGGCTCCAGCAGTGATGCTGGGGTATACCCAAGTGCCCGTGGAAGGATTTGGTGTTAGGTCACTAGAGCAGAGGGTTTCATTTCATTATTCATAAGTCTCTTCTTTCAGCCCCATCTCTGTGCCCACCTTGATTTGAAGCACCCTTTGACAGTACCCACAGGCTTTCAGGTTCTGCTGGCAGCCCAACCCTGCATGGATCAACCTCGTCAGGGTGGGAGCTGTGCTGAGGCAGTGCCCCATTCCAGCTGGGGGTGCTGAATCCCAGGGCTGGCTTGTGGGCCAGAGGAAGGGTTCTGCTTGGCCCCAAAGCAAAGGGGTTTGTTGTGTTTCTGAAGAATGAATCGTTGTATTTTAGGAGTGAATTACTTAGGCTGAAAATTAATTCACTGGTTTGGGTTTTCCACAAAATCTTTTTTTTTTTGTAGGGTTGTTGAGCCGTGCAATGTATTCATTTGAGAAACTGTTTCTTAAAACCACAATTTTCCAGGGTGATTTTAAGGTTACAGAGCTGCCTGCAGTGTAACTGTTCAGGCTTCCTGAGCCTTTACTTGTCAATAAGAGCCTAATCCTCACACCTGCATCTTCACTGCTGGTTATCAAGCAGTCCTACCCTAAAGGGCAAGGGGAAGGAAAAGCATTCCTTCCAACGTCACAGAGACTGCATTTGCTTTTATTAAAATTGTCACTGACTCTTAATTGTCCTTACAGAACACCAGCTTTGAAATTTCCTGCAGAATCAATGGTGTGCAAATCACCTCGTTCAACCAAACTTTTGACCTTTTCAGACACACGTGGTGAAGTCCCAGGACACTGGAGTATTTCAGACTGTGGATTTAAAGCATGAAGTTATCCCCTCTGGCTAAAAAGTTCTTTTCATCTGAGTTGTGTATAGCAACTATTCAGTTAGTCCACAGTGTCTTTTTTTTTTCAGTAAGTCTTTTATTTTACCCATTTATGAATATCTTACATGAGCTTACATGAAAAAGATGCAAGCAGTGTAGTCAGTGTGGATCACTGAGGTAAGGCACTGAAGGTGCTGTGTCTCCTCCTGCTTCAGGATCAACAGACTGCTTGACAACTGATGCCACTTTTGGGCAAGTTACACAAGATGTTTGTCATATGACCTGTCAGGGGATGCTTCCCTCCCCTCCTCGAGTTAGTCCCCCTTTAACTTTTTATATCTTTTCCACAATAGAAGAAATGTCCACAAGCACCTACTTTTGACAAATGTAACATAACTCGTGTTGACATCCTCTCTTGTTGCTGTCAAAGTCTTTTGTGAAACTGAATCAAGGCTTTATGGGGCATTGAATAGCTTCCCATGAGCATGGGGAAGAAGGGATCTCCCAGTATCTGAAATATGTGACAGAAGGCACACTGGGTTCTTTGTATAATCAGGCTTTCATCTGCAGCCTCATGAGCTGGGAAAAAAAAAATCTGCAAAGAGTTTTTAAGGTAAGTTCTGAACTGACATCTTCTTTTGGTGATCAGAAATAAAATGAGTCTCCAGTGACACTTTCAGAAGATTTTGTGTGACACAGCCTGCTTCTAAATGTGTTCCACGAGGCTCACAGCTGAATTGCTGCTGCCTCGTAGGAGCATGGGTTTTCATTTGTAAATGTCTTAGTGTTGCATGGGAGAGTTCAGGTTGAACACACTTCCATGTGCTCTAAAAGTAAAGGCATTAGGACTAAAAGGGCTGTTGGCAAAGTTTTGCTCAGACTCCAAATCGATCAGTCAGAGCATAAAACTCCCTCAGAAGACAGAGAGCAAAAAGGATTGGGGAGCAGTGATAAAAGTCTCCACAGAAGCAAAAAGAAACTTCTGAGTGCATTTTTCGTCTGTGTAATAGATGCCAGAATGATCTGTGGCTCAGATCAGTGTAGATACAGAACCCAGCCATGTTCTCCTTGTGTAGAATGTACCTGTTCATCCCATGTCGGGGTGCTTTGGGCTGAGAATTGCTGAATTTACATGAAAAATTTGAAGGGAAAGTTGGGTGTGAGAGGCCATGGAAGGGCACATTCCCAGTTCCTGTTGGAGTACTGGTTCTCACCACGGGTTTGTACCTAAATTCTGGATTCTTCCCACTGCAAGTCAGACAAAGCACCAGACACTCAGTAAAGTTAATTGTCATCAAGCCGTTCCTGCTTGGGTTTGGTGGCAATGAGTGTTTGGTATCCCTCCATACCATTCATGTGCTCACTTCAAGCATGTATCATACCAGTTCAGCTATTCAAAAATCCATAAAGCTCTTCTTTTTTGAGAATTGGGGCCAAACTTGTGTTTGTTTTCTCAAAAGGCATTTTACCTGAATTCGGGTCGCATGTAGACCAGCTTTTGTTTTTGAGGTTGACCAAAGCATAGAAGAGCTGCTGGATTTTGTAAAAGCTTAATAGTGATTATTTAACTCAGGAAAGGTTACTTGGTAAGGTTAATTCTGAATAAGAGCATGATCAGGTCTTACATTCTTAAGACTTATTTTTAGTATGACTATAACTGATGCTGAGTGAGTGTAGTGCACTGTCAAACTCAACAGAGCCTTCCCCTGGCATTTTTAGGGTCTCAGGAGCTTTAAAAGATAGTCTCTCAAAGTCTCTATTCCCATAGTTATATATTTTGGCCTGAAAGTACCTGACAGTGTAAAACATGCATATAAATGGCAGTTTATATCTCTTTTCATGTTTGTGAATATGAATAATTTTGTTTTTAATTCGCTTGTACTCCTTGCATGTCCAAATACTGCACTAGGAGGAAGTTTACTTGTGATTTTAAATAGTACTCATTTCCCTCTTCAAAACAGAATTAATATTGAAGTAAGAATCTCAGCCTCTAAAATCTTGACAGAAAATATATTCTATTTTTAGACTGGTAAATCCACTCGGTTTTTATATTCTTCTATACCTTTTGAGAGAATGTATACCCAGAATCCCTATAGACAAGATATGAAGTTGCAGTTACTCAATGACACTCAAATATTTCACTATCCTTAGTATGTTTATTTTTTATTTCTCACTTATTTGTTCTTGGCTCAAGAGCTGTAACAGCTTCTCAACAAATGTGAACTAATGTGAAGGTGCAGAGAGCTTTTAAAAATGCTATTAATTTTATTTATTTATCGCAAAGCTTTTATATTATAAATGAAAATCTGCGCCAACACCTTTTTGTTGTTGTTTTTTTGCCCCAAGAGACTGTTCTGAAATGAGTGTGACAATTTCCCAGGCAGGTGAATGGTTTATTCCAGCCACCAAACTTTGAGAGGGTTTCCTCTAGTTTAGGTGGAGACTGAATGCAGTTTAGGCACAGTCTGAGCACCTGCTTTGTCCTAAGGTAAAGAAGGCAAAAGCTGGCAGTGCAAGAATTCCTTAGCAGACAAGAAAATAGGGGAAAAGAGGGAAGCATTAGGAAGAAAGGTGAGTAATGTGATGTCTGCTGGTCTGAAGAAAGAGGAGAAACTGCTGCTTCAGCAAATTGAAAGTGACAGGCTCTGAACTTACTCTTGGTACTATCAAAAGAGCAGTGAAGGATCAGGGTCACAGTTCTTCATGGCAATCCTTTCTTACTCTTTGCAGTCAGTGGTTTTTACTGCTAAGTTTCAGACTGATGCACATCCAGATTGACCAATTCATGGTCACATTTATAGACTTCTCGTTCAAACAGCATTCAAACAGTCTTCAGGCTTACCTCATCTCCATTCACTCTATTTTCTTACTACCCTGTGGCCCAAAAAAGCATGTCCTGTTGTATACTTTATTTTTTTCCCCCACATTTTTTGTTTCTCCTCATTCTATTCCTTAACAATTTGTCGAGAGCTTGGTTAGAAATTTGAATTTCCATTCAGTATTTCAGTGAACGCTAGTACAGTAGATTTTCTTCACTCTGAATGTAGAGGATATAACATCTCCACCAAAGGGTGCTTGTTTCTGTCACTGCAAATGTTCGCTTGTGCCATTTGTGAGCAGTAACTCTGGTAGGAAATAAGTGATGGAGGTTGGTTCTAGCAACACCCACTCTTTGCTTGTAGTTCAGGTTGGCTTTCCAGTATCATTTGTGACACAAACCCATATTTAGAAAGAGCAGAAGATGGAGAAAAGAGCACTGTGTGCTGAGCTGTGGAGGTGAGCAGTGCTGTATATGAATGTCGGGTTTGTGCTCCCCTTTGGTGCCCTGCAGGTCTCTGGGCTGTGGGTGCTGTGCTGATGCTGATGGTCCTCGTTGCAGGCACCCCCGGAGGAAAGCAGAGGCGCCCGCGGTCACTTACGCGACGTACCGAGGCTCGGCGAGGATCAGGCAGCTCCTGAGGAGCCAGGCAGAAACAGCCGGGGAGGGAGAGCGGAGTCCTGAGGACAGCAACGCCCCAACAGGCAGGGAAAACGGAGAACTCCAAAGCACTCCCTCTCTGGAATCAGGATGCCTGACAGAAGAGAATGGAAGAGAGCAGGGCAAGGATCACAAAGGTGCCGCCCTGGTGAATCCTGCTGCGGGGAGAAGGGGCAGCACACAGCGTGGGGAAGCTCAGCAGTGCTTGGACAGCAGGAAACGTGGCATAACTGGGGAGGGCACAGCTCCATGCACAGAGCTGTGTCGTGAGCTCCACTTAAGGCACTCACCTGCCTTAGCTGCAGCACAAGTCAAAAGGACTCATTCACTGGACTCATTCCTGTCCTTTGGCAGTAGAAACGGTGAGATCCTTACCTGTTCCACTTCCCAGGGGACTCATTCCCTCAGAGTGAGTTCTGCAGATGACTTGGTTGGAAAAGAAGATGGACTGCTGGGAGGAGGAGGAGGAGCTCTGCTGCAGACAAACAAAAATGCCACTTTAAACTTGGATAAGGAAAATGGTTGCAGTAAAACGACTAATGAGGATTGTTTACATTCACCCAAGTCAAAAAGTAAGCCAGGTAATGGAGAGCTGCAGGTGAGCCAGGGAGAACTTTGCTGTACTCATCAAATGGATACTCACTCAGAGCAAACACTGGGTGGCCAGGTGCCTCATTTCAGCACCACTGCGTTTCAGCAGCAAGCAGATCAGCAAGCTGGTAGTGCAAGCAGAGATGGTCATCCAAGAAAAAATGGTCCACACAATATTGTGGCAGCTGTAGAAAGAGAACAAGATCCACAGAACTTTCTTGCTGCTGTTCTTTTGCCTTTTGATGAGGAGGTATCCACTTCACTTGGCATGGAATGCAGAGGAGGAAAGCGCATGGCCTCAGGTGCTTTAACTTCTTCAGTGGGTGAGTCAGGGAGACCAGTGCCTGTGCAAAATGGCCACGAGTTAATGCAGGTGGAGAGCTCTGAGGGTGCTGCCACAGAGCAGAGGGGTTTGCCTTGTGTGGGAGCTGAGGGTGTGGAAACAGTGAAGGTTTTGCCCGAGGCTGCAGTGGAGCACATTGCCAATGTATCGCCGTGCATACAGGGGTGTCACCATCCCAGCCCCAAGTTCAAAAATAAAACCCAGGGGAAAAGAGAGGTCAGCTTAAAAGATGCCAGAGAGACACTTCCTCATCCTGATCTTGAATATGAGAAGAGCAAACCCCTTGAGCCTGTGGGCATGAGCCTCTCAAAAACCTCTGTTCCTGTCCACAACCACAGTCCTGTTTCTCTTGAAGACATTCCTGCCGAGACAGAGGGTAACACTGCACCTTGTCCTGTCATCACCACAGATGATCCTACTCCTGCTGCTTCTAAACCTGACAAGACTGGTATAACTGGGGCTCATCTCATTCCTTCTGAGTGTGAAGGTTGCACCTCAGAGCTTACATCTCATGTCTCCAAGCCACAAGAAACCAATCTGCCAGTTTCTCACTCTGCCATGAGGTGTGAAGGAAGACCTGTGACCAACCATTCTGCTTTCCCCTGGGAGAAAGGTGCTGTGGGCATCATTTCTGACTCTCCACCTGTTTCTGCAAATAGGTGTGTTAGTTTTCCTTCCAAGAAGGAAAACTGCAGTAAGCCTGGGATATTCCCCCCAGTACTTGACTCTTCATCTGGCAACCAAGGGAAAATGCTGCCTTCTCCCACTAACTCTGCAAATGGCCAGATTGCTGCTTCTGCCCAGGACAGCTGTGTTTTTCCAGCTGTAGGGTCTAGGAGAATAACCCCTGAGGACAGAAGGAAGGAGGGGACACCTTGCTTAGGAGACCCGAGCGCTTTGTGCCCAGCTGAGATTCTTCCACCTATGCTTGATAGCTGTGCTGATGGAGTAAATGGAGGGGGTGTTTGCCTGCCCAGGCACACCTCACCTGCTCTGGGATGCAGAGAAGGCTCCAGCCTTTCTGTGTCCGCCTTGGAGATGTGGGGCACTGCTCAGGGGAACACCAACTCTTCCAGTCACAGAGCCAGTGATGGACAGTGGGAACATGCAGATGTGAGGGGACAAGGACAGGCTACATTGCAAGATGCTGCTGTTTTGTTTAAGAAAGCTGAAGAAATTGTGGATTCTGTTTTACATTTGGCTACAGAAGAAATAATAGCAAAGCAAGCCTTTGGTGTCTGCCAGCCTTGTGGTAGCAAGGATAGTTTAGTAAACAGGGGTATTCTAAATTATCAGAAAGCTGGAACTGTACAGCTGGAAGGAGAAGAAATCCAGTCAGCTGTGCAGTCATTAAAAGATTTTAATGAGAGCAGTGGAGGAGGCTCATCTTCATTTACAGGGAATGAAAGAGTGGGTACAAATAATCAGGATGAAAAGATATTCTCCTGCATCCCTGACAAAATTGACCTAGATAGTGCACTAGCATTGAAAGCAAAAGAAGCAGTTGAGGAAGTCATTCAGTCAGCCATACAAAAACTGGCATGCAGTCAGTGGCCAGGCACTGAGAGCAAAAGGCCTTCTGGAGAGGTTGAGTCTAAACCTAAAGCTGGAACACCAGAGACTTTAAATCTGGATGTGAAGTTTCCTGCCAAAACACAGGGGCCAACAGAGATGAAGGAAACTCGGGGTGTAAGTGTAAACTGTGAAAAGGCACATTGCTCAGCTCCTCCTCTGCTTCCCAATAGCGTGGCAAATGGCACAGATTGGCCCCGAAGAGATGAAAGGGTGCCAAATAATGCAATTGCCTGCCAAACAAATGGGGGTTTTCCCACTGGTAGTTTAGCAAGTCCAGAATCAGATGTGATGGCTCCAGCAGAAGAGAGGCACAGTAGAAGGGGGTGTGACCATCTGGCTGCAGCAGAAAGGTGTGGCAAAGCTGAGGGACCTTTGCATTCTGTACACGGGGAGGCTGCTGTGAGTGAGGAGATGTGTTTGTCATTGCAGTGCAGAGGGTCATGCAGTAGTACAAATATGCCAGGGTGCACAGTACTGCCAGCTGCACAGCTTCGTTTGCCATCCTTTGTGCCTGAGGAAGAACCTGTTGGTGAGCAGAGTGACTCCAAAGATAATAGCAGTCCTCAGGTGTCTCTGGAAAGCAGTGCAGAGCACAGTGCATATGAGCCCTGCAGAGGAGTGCCTGCACGAGTAACAGTGACCTTAGGAGATGCACAGGCAGTGGAGAGGAAAGAGGAACTAGCAGAAGGGGCAGGTGAGAGAGAGGGGGTTACCAGTGGATTGGATACACAGTTCACAGTACCTGAATTGTGTGTTCCTGGAGAGGACAGTGAAGGGCAGCAGTGCTTCAATACAGTCTTTGCCCAAAACCAGGAGAATCTGAAGCAGGCAGCAGTGAAGGATCAAGGCGTGGACACAAATGATCAGCTTATGAAAAGTGGTCTGGACTGCAGTGGTGACATGAAGGAACCAGCAGAACTCCTGGCCTCTTCTCCGCTGATGGAGCAGCTGGAAAACAGCTCTTTCACCATCATTTACGAAGGTGCTCTGCAGGCTGAGAACAGAGCCATCTCAGCCGGTGCCATGCAGGCAGGACCTGCTCGTGCCGCTGGTTTGCCCTCAGGTGGCACAGATCAGCTGAGGTGTGGCAGGGCAGGGGACGAGCAGGGCTCCCCGTGTCCCTGTGGGCAGGAGCAAGGGCTGAAGGAGGCAGCAGATGGCCCGGAGTCCTTCCTGAGCGTGGAGGCCAGGCGCTCCCGCGTGTACCCCTTCTCCTTGTCCCCCATCTACGAGGATGACAGCTCCCAGGAGGACCTGCCCTCCACCGATGTGTCCCCGGAGAGCCGTGCTGGGGGAGTGTCCCTGGACAGCTCTGGCCAGGCCTCGGTGCTTTCCCTTCTCCAGTCGGTTTCGGAGCGCCTGCAGTTCACTGCTCGCTTCAGGGACCACGAGGAGGAGGAGGATGGCGTGGAGGAGGAGGAGGAGGAACCGTCATACGAGGAAAATACGCTTGATGTCGAGAGAGAAGATGACTGCCTTTCCAGCCAGTGGAGAGGGAACTTAAAAACAAGCCTTCAGCTGAATGATCAGAATAGGTCTTTGCTTCCTGAACAGTCGTTTCTTCTTTCAAAGGAGCAACTCGACTCACAGGAGCGACCAGAACAGTTTCCAGATGCGGCTCCTCCCTCTCAAACACCCCGTAAATCAGTTCCAGAGAAAGCTGGTGCTGCTCCCACACATCCCCCCACGAGTGTGTACTACCAGTATTTGAAATGTGCCAGCAGTTCCTCGGCTGAGAAGGGGCCCAGGTTTGGGAGCCTTCTGCAGGACGTGCTGCAGCCGAAGGTGCACTGGGCTCAGGACAGCGCCAGCCCAAAACTGGGGCACCTGTCAGCGGTAAGATGGCACTCTATACAGAAAGTTCATAATCAAAGTGAGCAGCCACAGTCAAAGTGGCTGTCTCCCTATTCTCCTTGCTGCCTTTTAGTGAAGAGTAATTCTTCTATCACGAAAGGAGTCCAGAAGTAATTATGTTATCATAAAAGTAATCCAAAAGTAATTCTGTTATCAGAAGTAATTAGGCTGTTTCCTAGTTTAAAAAAAGTCTTCTGATAATATAACTTTTAAAACATAGTGTTCTGGGTTCAGCACACAGATGGAAGGGACTTACCTGTAAAACAGAGCATGTGATCAGAAAATATAATGGGAAAATGTAAGAGCAACTTTCTATAATAGCATAGCACGTACTTGTCTATGTTTAAGGGTGTTTCAACCTGAAGGTACTGAAGTTGCCTTTTGTTTGAAAACTGTTCTTTTATTTCTTTCACTTCGAAATTAATAGAGCTTTGTCTAAAAAGATACAAATAGCTGCTTGCTGGGCTGTTTGATTGTTTCATCACAGTGCCTTCTACAAATTATAGCTGAGTTAGCAAGTCATGTAGCTCCTTCCACACATTAACATTTCCTTTTTAGTTTATTTAAATCACTGAGGGTATGGAAACAGTTCTTCCAATATTTAGAATTTGCACATGCCCCGTAGACCAAATGTGCAAGGGAAGAACTCTTTCCAAGATGTTGGGTGTTAGAGCAATCTTCTGGTTTGTCCACTGTTCAGAAATGCAGGTGTTTGCCTGCTGGGAAAGGGCGATGCATCTGGAAAGGTTATCTCTTCCACAACAGTTCCTCCTTTCTAGCACATGCCACTTTCTGCTGGTTGATTCTGTTCAGCTTCTGATACCAGCTCTGAATGGCAGTGAAACAAATCTTGGTGGTTTCTACTAGTGACACTTGTGTACATGTGTTAATAGCTGTTTGCCATGTCCTTTTAATTTCAGAACGTCATTGACAGGGCAAGTTTCAAATACAATCCAAGACCAGGAAAGGTAAGGAGAATTTGTCACATGAATCAATAAGATACATGGAATAACTTGTTATACCAAGATTTTTGAATGCAAAGCATCTGGAGTTATTAGCCTAGTTTTATGCATTTTTATGTATTACTTCCCTATGTTTGGCCATGTTAATAATGAGAATATATTATTAAAAATCCTGCCACTAGTAATTTTGCTAGTTTTTCTCAGCAATTGTTTTCATTCGGTAGAGTGTTTCATAAAAGAAGGAAATGTGCAGCCTCCCAGCTAAGTGGGCACAAATTGCAAGCAAAAACCCCCACCTGTCTGTACTGTGTTGAAATGGGCCCTCATTTCCTTGTATGTTGTTTCAGATTATTATTTATGACACTGATGGCAGCAGAAGTAAACAAGAAGTTCATTCTGATGTGCTCGATACCTCATCGTGGATCTTTCCCGTTGGAGCATTACTCAGGGTAGTTAGAGGATGGTAAGAAATCCAGGTCATACTTTAATATAGAGCCTTTCCAAAGACTGCATATGTGTATTTTTATTTCTTCCATTCATGACACATCTGATCTGCAAGAGTGTCTTTTTCTTTCTTTGTGATGAGACTGATCCCAATGAAAAAAGTATGCAACAAGGCTCCAAATCGTGCAGTACAAAAAGCCCCCAAATATTGTGTCTCCTGGGAGCTAGCTTCAAACAGAAAGTTCCTAATAGAGCCACAAGTTTGGAGTTCTTGCCCGAAGTGCTGAGGCAGTAATCATGAGCAGAAGCATGTGTATGCCAAAGAAATTGATGTTTTTTACAGTTGAGTTTCATTCCGCAGTAGCTGCTGCAAAAGGACCATCACAGGAGCATTCTCAGCACTTAGAGGAATGTGGATGCAGAGGGATATACACAAGCACCTTCAAGTTAGCCAGGGTTTGCTTTGGGAAGCTGGGGCTGGATCCGTGTCAGTGGGTGCTCTGGAGGTTAACTGGTGATGTGGCAGAGGGTGTTTGTGGCTGTCAGCCACAGGAGCAGTGCATGTCACAGCTCTGCCCTTTGGAGGCAGCCCTCTGTGGTTCTGCATGCATTTCCTTCACAGCCTCAGAAGTGCTGGGTGCCACTATTAGTATGTTTTATGGCTCGCATAGCACCTGCCTGAACAGGACCTGTTTGGATGGGACAGGATTTGTGCAGGGAAAATAAGGCTGTTTAGTCATGTTGTGTTTTAGCTGTATTTTCATACAGTTCATATTTTAAGTTATGTTAGACTACATCCTGGAGTGTAAGAAAGATGTGATAGCTGCATTGGTAAGAAATGCTTATTACTGGGCTTTCCATCAGATGTGCTCTGTAAAGAGAGCCTTACCTAGCAATAACAGCTCAGCTCATGATATCCTTATTACAGCTGGATTTTTTATGAGAAGCCAAAGTTCCAGGGTCGAAAATACGTCCTAGAAGAAGGAGAGACTGTGCTGGATCACCTTTGGGATCTCCCAGGCATGAAACATCATCAAAGAAACCTCTGTGTTGGTTCCATCAAACACGTAACAAAGGTACAGACTTCCTAATAATGTGCTGACATACACAGTTGATTTGTTGGGAGTAGTGGTGTGGTACTAACTATGGACAATGTTTCTGACTTAATTCAGATTTCCTGTGAATCAATTTTTCACCTTCGAGATCAATTCTAGGGCTTTTGCTGTGCTCCCTTTCTTCCTGAGTTAATGAGCAGATTGATGCTCACTCCTTTTAGGTGTTTGCCTCTCCAGTTATTTGAAAGTAAATGGAATCAATATTTTTCAAGGAAGATTTATCTTCAGCTTAAGCTGTGTACTGTGTCTGTATGGCCTCTGTTTCACAAGGTAGGGGTTGGGTTTCCAGTCCCCTTTGTACAGCATAACCTCCAAAACTGTTGTTGCCTCCACAGCTTTGTGCCATCTGTAGGGTTTCCATGTGGACAAGGGGTACACCTACAGCATGTGGCCCTGCCTACAGTCAGAAGTTTAAAAGGCTTTCTGTTGAAAAGATAAGGATCAAATGTCTAAAACCAAATAGAATGCACCCATTGTTATTCAGTGAATGAGGAATATATTTACCAGATCTCGTGACTTAAGAAGACTTAGTGCTCTTGTTGTTTCGTGTAACATTCCAGTTATTCACAGGGCAGTGGCCATTACTGTGAGTCAATTATCATTTGTATCACAGTGTGAAAGGTTTTCAGGAAAGTGCTTTCTCTGTTCTCTGCTGGAATAGAGCTCACTCTGAAATTAGAACCTTTTTGTCATGAGTGCAGGAGCATGATGTCATAACAATTAGAAATACTTTCCTATTCTCTTAAAACACCTAACAATAAACAAATTCGTTCAAAATAAGCTGTCTGAAGGCAAGAATAATGAGGTTAACTTTTATTTGAGCTAAACAAATTAAAAACCTTTGACCAGTATATAACAGGAAGGCAACTAAATAAATAAAGTATTCCACAATAATGTGAACCATGGTCTGAATCCAAGGGAAGCTGGATGTGTCAAGGGTATGAAAGAAAACTCTTAAATAGGAAAGATGCTGCGTTTAGCTGCATCATGCCTGATAAAAATCTTTGTAGTGCAGCTAAAAAGGTTTGACCTTTGTTCTTCTTCCAGTATGTGGTTCGTTTCTGTGGAGCACAGATGGAAAGCTTTGTTACAGTACACTAGCTCAGTCATCAACACTGTCCGTGTGGAACTTACAGCTCTGGCAGGTGTGGTTGGTGAGGAGGGCTCTGTGGAGCTAGAGGGGGTCATGGAACTCAGTTTTGTCCTCTAAACCTTGATCTGTGAAAGCATCCCTCTTTTTTTAGGTTGTGGAAGTACTTCTACAACGTAGTTTGCCCAAGTGCTGCCTTATTTTTATATATTTTTTGTGAAAGATAGACGCATTGGTTTTATTTGACAATTGGCTGTTTCTCCTTCAGGCTGTTTCTCCTGGGTGTGATCTGCAGGATCACGTTTTTGTGTCATTCTCTCTGACATGGTCTGGGTAGCAAAGGGGCTTTTCCCCAACAAGTCTGGCCATCCTGGCTCTGTGTCCAGGTTGCCTGGCTTGTCTTCTGGTTCTTCAAGTGGCTTTTTATGGTGCTTGTTTAATGGCTGCTTGATTATCAGATTTGAATATTTGAGAAGCAAATGGCTTGCCAAGAAGAGGAAATCAGATTTTTACTAAAGAAGCCGTAGGAGGTACACTTAATATTATTTTTAATTACTTTCCTAGCAGATTGGCTGAAATACAGTCTGCCAGTGGCTTTGTGCTGTTGCTTTGGCTTCAGGCCTCCCCAAAAAGCAAAGGTTCTGTCAGCTCTGTGGTTAGCTTATGGCCTGCCCAGCTGTGGGTGAGCATTAGGTGTGCCCATGTGTATTCAACTCCAAGGAACTTGTGGGGAGGAGTTTCCAAAGAAACAGACTGTGCGACCAGTAAAGTGAAAGACCTGCCTGAATTCCACCCGGGCAAGTCAGCGTGAGCCTGTGCCAGCACCAGCAGGGTCTGGGGGACACCCAGGTTCAGTGCAGCTCCTGCAGCACAGGCACTTTAGCAGAGCCTCTTCTCTGACCTGCTGCAGCTCCAGGCACTGAGCTGATGCGAGGGGAAGGCTTTCCCCATCTGTTTCTGGAAGCCCAGGGAGGATACTAAAGGTTCTGTTCCCAAGAATGAGCTAAGGGTTGTTCTGAGGTCTCCATTCTGGAATAATCTTGCCAGCTGCTATTCTGCAGGGTGACAGGAGATCTGAGGCAGCACTTCCTAATCCCTGCCTGCAAGGTGGTTGGGCAGGCAATAACTGGGTTCCTTATGGACTCTCCTCAAGGAAATCTCTTTGTAATGGGTTTGTTCACAGGATTATGTGAAGAGTGTGTGTCTCCTTTGTTTGTGTGGTCTGCCAGGGGAAAGGAAGTCAATAATTTCAGCAGGGACTACTTTGTCAGATGCCATAGGGAAAACACCCAGTAGCTTCAGATTGTATTTACAAGACAGTAATCATTAATTTCTTTAATATTATTTTATTTTGCTACCAGCCCTGTTGAATCCTGTAGTTTGGTTTGGTGGTGGTAGGTGGTAGCAAGAACTGGATAAAAAAGCCTGGAGGACCAACAGAGTAATATTTAAAAAAAATAAATCTGCAGAAGCTGATATGTCCTAAGGACAAACCATGTACCCAAAGTAACGTGTGTGTCTAGACTGTATTAAAAGGCAATCATGTGAATACCAAAACTAATTAGGCCTGGTTTTCAGCAGCCCCTTCTCTCATCCTTGGGCTGGCATTTTGCTTAAGAAGCCAGACTTGAGTCATTCTTTCTCCTGTTCTTGCCATAAAGAGCTACCCCAGCTGAATAGGCTGTTCTGATCGCTTTGGGCACTGCAGCTTGGAGGTCCAAGGAGAAGACCTGACAGGGCTGAGTGTATTTGTCCTGCTGGTGCTGTTAGGGCTGTAACTCTGGGTCCAGAAGGAAAATAAACAGCCAAGCCCACCTGGAGGGGCTTGAAGGCTCCAGGTCTGTCACTTCTGGCAGAGCTCTTGGTGGGGCTGGAAGAATGTCAGAGATGCCACCAAAGAGTCATTTTTCATGCTGTGGTCTTAGCCCTGTTCAAGAGAAGCCTTCACCTCTGTGCTGAGGGCCATGCTGCTCTTCTGGATGTGTCCTCTGTGAGCTGACTGAGTATTCCCCATGCTTTTGTGAGGGTCTCAGCTCCCTAAAGACCTTGGGGGGAGCAGGGACACTCCAGGATGATTATGTGGAGGTAGGAGGAGAACCCCAGGGACCAAAGGAAGGCAGAGTGGGGTGCCTGCAGGCTGGGACCTACCTAAGCATCTGCTGCTTGTGCGTTATCACTGGCAGTGAGCACAGCTGCCTAAGCTGCTTGCTGTGCTTTTTATCCTGGTTTTGCCTGGTGTGTCAGTAGGACAGTGAATGACATGAGTTGGGCTGCTTGTCATGGGGCTGGGTATAGGGGGGACACTTTCCAGTTTGGGCTCTGGCCTGAAACATCATGGGGGCAGTTCTGCATGGCAGTAGTTCTGCATGTGGGTGTCTCATGTCAAAATCTTTATGCCTTGTAGATGAAAGGGCTTTGGACTGAAGTGTCTGGGTCTCAACCTGAGTGCTGTCATACTTGTGTGGTTTTCATGGGGTTTCTGAAACTGGTGGCTTTTTTAGGAATGCTAAGGAAGCCTCTGGAAATAATGATGCCCATTAAGTCTGCTCAGGCAAATATGAACATGCTAGGGCAAATATTTACCAAGCTAAAGTTTGCATGCTTGACTTGTGTAAACTAATGGCATATTACTTGAGCTTACATCTGCAAATACATGGTGTTCATCTCACACACTAATAATGTATGTTACCATCTTCTGCAGTCTGTGCATTAAATGCAGGTAAATTGCACTCAATATTTAAGGCAAAATGTGTATTAGTGGCTTTAAAAAAATGTGCTTAGAAAATATGATGTACATCTTGCTCAAACCTGTTACTCTCTTTAAACATAGATATTTGAATGGGTTTTGGTGAAGACCTCACTTTACTGTGTGACACTTTGTGAAAAAAGTTTGTGGACTTAATCTAGTACACACAAAAATACCATCACAATGAGTAGAGGGTTTTTTTATGACTGTCAAAATCTGGCTGGAGAGAGATGGTGATAAATAGGATAGAAGTAATTATGAGTCCTTGTGTTCTACCCACCCTGCTGCATTTGTCATCTCTTCAGCTGGAGCCTCGTGAGCTTCAGAGTCAGGAGAGCAGACTTGAAAAGAGAATACAGACTGGCTTTTTCCAATCTTAAATGAGAAACAAAAACAAAAGCCTCCCTCCTACTGAATTAAAATTAAACATACTCCATCTCGTATTCTGTCTGAACCCCCAGGCAGAGACTTTATTTTGCTACTTGTCTGGCCTTGTAGGTGCTTTGTTTCAGAATTTATCTGAAACCATTAGGAGTCTAGCATCTTTATTTGTAGAATTCTTACAGGTGCAACTTCTGATTGTCTGTATCGGCCTTTACTGTTGGATTTACAGATTTCAGCCTTACCAAGTATTATTAGAAAAAACCCCACAGACTTCAAATATTTCTCAAATGTGGTTTTAGCAAGATACATATACATGTGAAAACTATGGGGAGATTTATTTTTCTTTAAAACTTGCCTAGCATTACACTTAGAATCAAGTTCCTTAGCACTTTGCCATAAAGTAGCATTGTACTAGAAAGGGTTTTTTCCTGGTTTTGCCCGTCTGAAAATAAAAACTCTGCTATTGCAGGTTTTGCTCTCCAAACAAATAGCATGCATTGTTTGCAAGGTACAATACAGAGGAAACGTGATTGTGCAGGAGGGGGAGCTGCCAGAATAGCCCACTGTGTTACTTCAGGTCTCATGAGGAAGGAGAAATAATACCCTGAAGTGCATGTGTCAGGGTTGCCACCCTTCTTGCTGACAGCTAAATAGCTCCTGAAACACACTGTCCAGGGGCAGGTTCCTGCTCACAACCTGGGTGACCAAGGACAGCGTGCAGGTGCTGCCATGGCATGAGGTGCTGCCTTTGGGACCTCTCATGCCCTTGGTGCTCGTGGTTTTTACCCTTTGGGCCTGGCAGAAGGCACAGCCCGTGTGATGATGTGACCCTCCTGGGTGCTCAGGTGCAGTGGCAGGTGATTCTCTGTAGTGCATGTGCAGGGGGCGTCTTGCTGCAGCCCCACTGAGGACTTTGGGGATCTCTTCATGCCACCCAAGCTCTTTGGCCTAGTGCAGGTGGGTCAGGAGGACAGGAGGAAGGTGCTGTGAAGTTGTCACTGAGCACTGAAGTTTTCCAGCCACGGCTGAGCAAGCTGAGAGCACCTTGACCCACGTTTGGCTGTAACAGGAGGGCTGCTCTGGGCAGCCCTGCTGACCCAGGGGCTTCCAGGAGAGCCTCGCTGGTCCATGGTGTGTTTGAGTGCTGGGTGAGAAAGTACTGGCAGTGCTTTTTATATAAATGTTACAAAATGAGGGGGGTTCAATAAGATCCCTGCAAACTCTAGAGATCACGTGTTCAACAAGTTGTTCTCCAGCATGGGATCTACCAGTGGTAAACCTTCAGTGTGGAAATAGAGGTTGTTGCTTTGTAGTAGCAGGAAAATTGCTGAAGTGTCTACTTAATAAAATAGATGTCTTATAAAACTGATCTTTTTCTTTTTCTGTCTGAAGTGCTGTAGATTTATTTAGCATCAGAAACTTGAACTCATGTGGCTTTATACCGTAGTTGGATTCGTTGCAGAACTTAATTATCCTGGAGGGAGGGAGGTGGGAATGCAGTAGACATTTCTAGAAACTTTCAGCATTGTGTGCATCCTGTGTCTCTGTATGTGTGATATGGAAGCACTGTCTTTAAGAAAGAAAAAGTCAGTATTACAATACTGTCAGATCCTTTACTTGGAGAGTATTTAAACTGACCTTTCTGAAAGTAGCTTGACAGGCAGAAGTGCACAGTTCTTCTTTGAAAGTTAGTGGCAGATGGAAATTTACTTCCCTTAGCTTTTCTAAAGACTCCAGTCTCTATTTTTCAAAACCTAAACCTCTTCCATCATGTGAAGCCTGTGGAGTTCTGTCAGTAGGGTGAGAAGACAGGGGGATGAAAACAAGGGAGCATTACCAAGCCTTCAGGGCCAGGCTGTGCAGGGGTGGCTGATCCTTGCCCTTTGCTTTGTTTCCACAGGACTGTGGCATCCCAGAGGTGGAGTTCTGCCTGGCAGCTGGGAGCACCCAGGGGCTTCCTATCTGCATCCAGGGGGCAATTCCCAGTCTGGAAGAGCTGGATGTTGAGAGAAACCCTTACCTAAGAGTCAAGGCAGGAGTGTGAGTACTGAGCCTTTCCAACAGCATTTTGCCAGCAGGGAGAGGAGTCACATCAGGGTCAGTCAGCAACCTGAACTGTATTTGGGAGGGGTTGCTATAAATCAGCTAAGATACAACAGATACTCCCAGCTCTGGCCTTCAGCTCTGTGGGCTCCCAGTAGTGGAACCAAATTTCTGAAGGCATTTTTCCTCGTTGCTGGCAGGAGTTGTCTGTAATTCAATTTTTGTGCAGCTTTCTAAATAGAAGCAGCAGCTCAGCTATAATTAGCTTCTGGTACATTGGAGGCTGGATGGTCTCCCCAGTCCCCCACCCTGTTATAACAGTGGGGCTGAGAACCAGAACATGAGTATGACATCATGCCAGCATCTCTCAGGCTGTAGCCATATCCTGACATTGTGGGGGGAGCTGATGCAGCATGACACAAGCCCCTTGGTAGCCCAGCACTTGCTGTACTGAGCAGAAGAGGCTGTTTCCTGGGTAAGTGGCCAAACTTCACAGTTCCTGAAGTTTGGGAGTTCTGTGTCTCTTCTCATAAATCCTTGCAGAATGACATGAGCTGTTCTATTAAAAGGGTCTGGAGTTTGCCTTTCCACGTGAGCCAAGTCTTTCTTCCCACAATCTTACAATACATCTGTGAAGCTTGAGGTGGTGAAGGAATTAAAAACAGTGTTGTTTTAGTTTTGGTAGAACTTAGTGTAACTTTTAACTACTTGTGGTCTGTGCAGTTTTAAGAAAATCACTCTGCTATGGCTCAGTGCCTCTTCCTCCCTTCCTTCCTTGGTCTGCCAACCCTGTGCCCAACTCCTGCATTCAGCTTTCTTTTGGATTTAAAGCAGTCTGAAGGAGTCTCAGCATTTTTAATCTTCCTGTCAAAATTACAGTGGCTTTCCAAAGGAGTGTTGTTAATCATCATAATTTAATAACTTCCACTGAAAAACAAATGAAGTGGGATTGATTTAGAAGCCTTTTCATTCCTAAGGTGGAAATCCCAGGTAAAATTCACTGCAGGTGTCTCATCCTCACTACTGACTTTTCTCTGTATACTCATAGTGTACCAAAATGCCTTTGTAAATGAGTGAACAAATTGATAATCTTCACTTATATTTAGCTTGGACTGAGAGAAACTGAGATCTTCTCAGCAGTGATGTTGCCAGTGTATTTAACTATAGCTTTGTTTCGATGTGCTGCCAGTGTGTAAAACATTCTCTAGCTCTTAGGAGAGCAAAAAGGAAAATAATTCTAATAAGATCCTTGTAGTCTAATTCATGAGTTAATGAGATGAATTTCTCCTGGCTGTTGTAGGTGGCTTGCTTACTCAGACTTGAACTACAAGGGAGAGATGACAGTTCTGGAGGAATGCGATTCACCACCCGGAATTCCTTCAGCAGATGTCAAATCCCTGCGGCCCCTAAAAATGGTGAGCACTTCACAGCTCACTGCTGCTTCCCCCGTGGGTTTGACCTAAATACAGTGTTCTTTTCTTCTGGGAAGGGGGGGCCAGAAAGGTTATTCCCCAGTAATGTTCCTCTGACCACAGATTGCACCAAAGTCTGGGGAGGTGCAGGTAGTTTTTGTGCTGATAGACAGCATGTAGATCTACATATGAGAGAACGTGAAAAGGTATAACACATAACTCTAATGTACACATGGCAAGCCTACAGAGGGAGAGGTTAAAAGCCATGAAGAAATAAGGCCTAATAGCTGTCCCTGTAGTCCCTCAAGTGAGGTGGGGGTCTTATTCCCTCACAGAACATCATTCTCTAGAATTTCCAGAGAAGATGGATTTGTTGTATTTGCTCTTTGACCATAGACACGAATGTGTCAGCTCATGTTTCCTCTCTCTTCTGGTGTTTATAATTTCTTAGAGCTCCACAGCCTGTCCTTGAGAAACTCATAGAACAAAGCTTTAACAGCTAGTTGTAAAAATTGGTCAATATAAATTAGCTTAAAAACACACATTCCTCTATTTCTTTTATGTGGCTAAAGACAATGAAGGAATATTTTTAAATTGCTTGCACCCTCTCAGGCTTGTCAATGCACTGATTTGTTTGTAGGTCAGGTTATAGTGCCCCTGCCCTTCTGAAATATCCAAGTATTTAAATCAGTGGTTGATATGGCCAGCACTGAAAATGGTGAATATAATGGCAAAGACTTCATGCTCTGATAGTCCTGTAAAATATGTGTCAAAGTGTAATTTCAAGTTTAATATAAATACCCATTTTCCTCCCCATCTTTTTTTAGGGTGGACTAAAGGTACAAATGCCAATGAATGTCAAGGTAAGCACTGAGAACACTGAGACTAAAATATTAACACATTTGAAATATAAACCCTTTATTTAAGCTGTTTTCTTGGGTATATGATATTTTATTAATTATTCAGTGTTTGCTGCTGAAATAAAATTAGCTGATGCTGTCAAGGTCACTTGGTGCTCCATGAGCTGTCAAAGCAGTACTAGTTCATTTTTCACATGGCAGAAGAATGTGAATAAGATTCTTAAAGCTTTTACAAAATGAATTTAATTTTTCTGAGTCCAAGTTTAGAGAGAAAGGAGGGCAAAGGGAGGAAGGGTGCAGGAATTCCTTCCTAAATCCCATGCCAGTCAGGCTGTGAGACCATCATCCTTCTGTGATCTGAGGAGCAGAAAGCTCATCCAGAGTTACTGCTCCTCTTCCCTCCCTTTCCTAGTCCTCCTCAAAAATGCTATTGCTTTAGGTAACTTTTTAATGATACAGACACATGCACAACTTGTTTTCTAGATAATAATATATGAGAAAAGCCACTTTGGAGGATGGTGCAAAGAGTTTTCAGACAACATCACCTCTGTGCCAGCACTGTTTGCTAGGGAAGAGGAGTTCCAGGAAATTGGATCAATCCGTGTCATCGGGGGAGTGTGAGTAGATTTCACTTGTACATTTATTTATTATAAAGTAGGAAAGCATAAATAATTGCTCAGAAGTGCTGACTAAGTGGTGATTGGGATTTTTCACAGGTAAAAGGCTTTGAAAAAAAAGGAGTACGTGTTTCTTTTGTCAATTATCAGCCTTGGATAAAACTACCTCTACATGTGGCATATCCCTGGCACAGGATTGCAGGATATAAATCATAGCCATGGAGCTGCAGAGTACATTTGTGTATAGACAGAGTTGTGTGAATAAGTATCCTCCTGTGGAAATGTCTGCAAACAGCCTGCTGACACCAGTGTAAATCCAGAGAGGGGCTCCAGCTTTCAGGGCACTCAGGAGGGACTTGAGGAAGATAAAGCTGAACGTGTGAGGGGTGTGAAGTCAGTGTTTACCATTTGGATGCCAGTAAAACAGGCCATTTTATTCCTAACTGAGAGCATTTACACAGAGCTTCATTCATGTTGCTCTGCACTTCTGGTAGTCTCTGCTGAATTTGCTGAAGTGACCCTGGGTAGGAGTAGTTAGTCTTCATTTTGGCATTTTAATACCTCTGAAACCTATAAACTGTTTTATTGTCGTGATGGTTTTCCTGTGCTGCCTGTTGCATGTTACCTGGAGTTAAGAATTACTATTATTTTCCTTCACTGAGGAAAACAATACTCTAAAAAAAATCAAATATCATTGATTCTGTGCCCTGGACACAGGGCTGTGTAACACAGTCCTCAGGGGGGCTCTCACAAGGTAGACTCAGCACCAGCTGTCCCAGAGAAATACCAGCTCCTCATGCTGTTCTTGCAGCCTCTTCCAAGACCTTTTTCTTCTGCCAAAGACCTTGGTTATAAAACAGTTTGCAGAAAATTTTGGGTTTGTTTCTTGGGGGCTTTCCATGTTGTTATTTCAGTGTAAGGACTGGATAACATACATCCTTTCAGGCTGTCGTCAGAATCTCATGAGCACTAAATCAAAAACAAACTGAATTGTTACTGTTCAAAGAATCTATTCATAAATGCATTGTGTATTCACTATCTGGGAAGCCTCAAACTATTAAAAATCATTGTTCTGTCTGTTGTGGTGGGGTTTATTTTTAGTGCTGTGGTAACCTAAACAGCTGAATTAATGTAAACCAAATGGTACTGAAAGTAAAGCTGTCCCTGCCTGCCAAATCTCAATGCCAACAGGATTTGTATAGCAATCCTGATATTACAAGGGAGCTTTAATGAAAGAAATGCTTACAAGAAAGGAGAGGGAATCACTTTTTCAAATTAAGACCCATTAGGAGTTTCAGAGTTCGTATGGAAACATCTTTTAATTGAACCTTATCTACTTGTTAAAAGTACTTTAAAAGAAGTTTTATTCTTTTAGTTCTCAAACATATTCCATACACAATATGTTTTATATATTCAGTGTGCTTGTCTATTTATGTGTGTGTGTCTTTAGATTAGAGCAGGAAACAGTATAAGGAGGCAGAAATGTGTTAGTTTTGCCACCAGCTCCAGCAAGGGTAGAAACTCATCGTTTATTAATACTCTGAAGATACACTGCCTCTTCCTTCTGTCATTGACAGCCGGTCAGTGATCATGGGGAATGTTTTGGCAACCAGATGTTTATTAGTCCCTGTAGTTCCAAACAGTGGTGTTGGGAATCTGGCTGACACGGAGAGGTGTGCCATAAACATCCCCTTGTTGGACAGGGAGTCACGTGGTGGGACCTTGATGCACAAAGAGCACTCGTGGGTGCCTGTTGGGACAGTGGACAAGCATTGCTTTGTTCACTGGCTGAGCCTGTGATACTCCCTGCAGTGCTCTGGGCCTGTTCTTCCCCTTTGGTGTCCTGGGCAGTGGTGGGTGCAGTGGTTGTGCTCAGCCTGACCTCTCTTTTCCTGTGCTGTGTGCTTGCACAGGTGGGTTGCCTACGCCAAGGAGCGCTACAAAGGCCAGCAGTACTTGCTGGAGGAGGGCGATTATGAAGACAGGCTCTGCTGGGGGGGCACTGACAGTGTCCTCCTGTCCTTCAGGTTCCTTCAGGCTGTAAGTACTTCCATGAATTTCACACACATTATGCCCAGCTCTCCTTTCCATAACGAGGAAGGTTATTCTTTGTATCAGGTCCAGCTGTCTCAGGCTTACTCACTCCATCTTTTGCCCATGCTCCTTCTCATCCTTTTCCTCCTGGCTGAAATTTAGGCTGCACTGCACACATTGCAAAGCAGAAGCAGGTTCTGAATAACCTTTGTAAAGTTCATACAAAACCCCCCACATTGTACAGAATTCCTTGTCTACCTGCCAGATTCTCTAAGTGCCTCCCCTCTGCTCTTCAAGCTATTTGAATCCCTGCAACAGAATTTGTTTAAGAGTGTAACATGCCTTAAGTGTACGGTATAGTTCTTTATTAAAACAAAAATAGCTGTTCAATGCAGCAGCTGTCACAAGCCTTAAAACAGCATTACCCTCTGTCTCTGTGATTCTTCTGCCAGAAAATTTTGGCAGCAAAAATAATCATGGTGGGGGAAAAAAAAAATCCCTGCTGCTAAAATGGGTTTTAGTGGAGGCAAAGATGAAACAATAATAAAAACTATCTGTAAGAGTCCAATCCTGGAAGCAAAGTTAGGCTTTTTAGTGGTAGGGAAACATGGGATTAGAACTTATCATTTCCTTTGGTTTGTTGGGTTTGGGTTATTTTGTGTTTGAAGATTTTTTTTTTATTATAATGGGAGCTCTGTGAATTTTAAGTACAACTGCTGAGAGTGGCTGCTTTTGAGACTTAGATGTTCACTCTGATATTGCTCAGTTCTGTATACTCAGATTACTCATCTCCTCATCTGGCGAGGTTTGATAGTCCTGAGCCAGGAATTTTGTGCAGGTGGAAGACAGGCATTTAGAGCAAACTCACTGTCTCAACAGTCAGTATCTTTTCTTAAAAACAAAAACTTAATGTGAACTCAAGAAGGCCGTACTTAAATTCACGATTTGCAGCGTTGGTTTTTATGGAAGGCACCCAGCAAAAGCTGTATTTATCATCAGAATCTATCATTTACCTTCAAGATAGGAGAATAAACTGAACTGAATGAAAAATATCCTTCTCTACATAATTTGTTTTCAGGTTTCTGAGAAAAACCAGGCAGGAAATTCTTTCAGATTGCTCATTTTGAATGTGCAGAATCCTATTCAATTACTGAGTAATCTTAGTTTCTCTCTACTTTCCAGCTATACACAGAATACTTGAGCAACTTAAATTGATCTTTTTAGATCTTCCTTTTGGCAAAGGACATAAGTACAAGCTTAAAATTGTGTGTGTGGCTGGTGAGAATGGCCCTCCACACACATGCATGTATTTAATTTGGCTCACACCTAGGACAGGCAGAAGACTCAAGTCACTAACATTTTTAAAACATTCATTATTCACAGTCATAAATCAACATATTCAAACTGGCATGTAAATATGTGTCAATATTTAATAAATTAAAAGTGTAAGGAATGATTTTCCTCAGACTGTAGCATAGCTAAAGGCAGGGAGCTGCTCAGCAGTGCAATGACCAAAGGCACTGCCATTCTGTCGTTTGGCCTGCCCAGCAGATTGCTGCTTCTCTCTGATGTGCAGCACACAGGTCTCTGTTCAGGCTTGCCATATGCTCCCTTCCTGACTCTCCATGTGATGCTTGAGGTCAGGGGTTTAAAAATCTATTAGTGCTAAACTCTTGTTTTCAAGGGCACCTGGGCAGAGCTCCAGAACTGAGTGCTTGGGGCCTCTCCCTGCACAGGGAATGTACAGGATCTCCATCAGCCCAGAAATTCCCCCAGCACAAAGGTAAAGGTTGCAGTGGGGATGTTCCTGCATAGCAGATCTTTGGTGCTGCTCCCTAGAGATCCTGGGTGAGCCCAGTGACCTCTCTGCAGCAGATTGAGGGGTTTGTGCAATGGCCATGCATTATTTGCAGTCAGGGTATGCAGGGAGTGTTCTCTCTCCACAGCCACTGCTGTGGTCTCCTGGAGTGCCAGAGGGCTGGCAGTAGTCTGTACCTTGTGCTGGCCTGGGGGAAAGTTGCACTTCTTCTCTTCTGCAGAGTCAAATGACTCGCCCATGCCTGTTGTGATCAGTGAAAGAGCAAAGTTTCAGAGCATGTTGCCTTTGGAGCTTCCCCAGGTAGTGTTTTCAAGTCTGGAATGGTTTGCCTCCACCTGGAAAGCCTTTTCTTAAAAGGTGTTTCTACTGTTGCTTCTTGTAAGAGAAGCTGCTGTGGAAACTCGGGGAGGAAGGACTGATGACTGAATTGGAAACATGGTTGGAATGTAATTACACCTGTGAATATATTTCAGTGTTTTAAATTTAGTCAAAGAAGTTTTGTGTGGGTCTGATCTAAATGACTTTGGGTACTTTTACAAAGTCTTTGCTTTAGGACTGTCAAGGGTAGCTGTTTCTCATTTGCACTGGTGTAGTTGGTTGCTTGGTTGGGTTTTTTCCCAAAAAAGTAGTCTGAAGGTGCAGTTGTTCATGATGATTTTGTCAGACCTACTCCTGTAATTTCTAATGTATACCAGAAATAGTTGCAAGTGCTTAAAATAATTAAAGCAGGAGGTGGTCAACATTATAAGAAAACCAGTTTTACTCCCGAACTTGTTCCATCACCTTTTGCTGTGCTGTAAACAACGCAGAGAGGTTGAGCCACATTGAGTGGTCATGGGGTTTATTGTTCCTTGTGGTTGTACAAAGACAGGGGGTCCTCTAAAGAGCCCCACCAAGGGGATCTGGCTGCTGCTTGGGCTGGCCTTGATTTCTCCATGGTTGTGGTAGTTCTAAGTCTTTGTTTTCCCAGGGTAGCCTTCAGCACACTGCTCTCTGGTTGGTGACATTTAAGTGCTGCAGCAGCAAGTGTTTAGTGTAATAATTCCTATGGTGGTGTCCTCGTGTTTGGGGGTCTCTGTCAGTCACACTGGTTGCTTGATGGCCTTTATTTCTGGTTTGAAAAACTTGCTTAGCTTTAACTTATAACATTGCTAAATGTTTGAGAAACACTGACATTGAGCTCATGCTGAAAGTTAAAGGAATAAAGTGAATGGAATGTTGTTTCCTCTTTTCCTGCGCCATGACTGAACTGTGTGCTCAGAATTGCTAAGTGGTTAAAAGCTGAAGCTTTGAAACCCAGACTCAGAGTCTGAAGCTGTGCAAGGAATGTGGTGAAGGAGCTAAGCCAGCTGATAGCAGAAAGCAGTGTCACAGCTCTGTAAGAGAGAACATGACAGCGTTAAGCAGGATTTATTTATAGCTGTAGTGATTAGTCATGCAGTGGCTGTATCCAAAAAATACAAATCCCTTGTGCTGGAGAGGTGATCCTGCCCAGTGTGTTCCTCTCTGTGGTAGTTGCTCTGTTGCTGGGAAGGGAAGAGGAAGGAGAACTTGAAGTATAAAAGTACAGTCGTGGTAATGCTTGGAGTAGTCCCTGGTGAAGCTGTTGGAAGCTCAGTGCTAAATCCCCAGTGCTTCTCTTTCCCACGTGGGCATCTTTACACTCTCAGTCATCCTCTTAGAGGAAAGGAAGGTGCTGAGGGCAGCAGGTTCTTTATCTCTCCCGTGGAAACCACTGAAGGCCATATCAGATTGCCAGGCTTCCAGTTATTCCAGAACTTCAACACCAAGATAGCCCTTAAAGGCCACACAAAGGATCCAGGTCCCTTCACTGCTTTATAAAATGCTGCTTTTCTGGCTATAGCTCTTTCCCCAAATGCTTTATGTTGTGAAGTGACAGCCTGTCTTCCACCTCCTGTGCTGCCTCTAGGATTTCATGGAGTCTTCAGTGGCCCTTTTCCAGTGTGACGATGACGATGGGAAAGCCTTGGACATCAGCAATGAAGAAATCCCTGACTTGGAGAAGGCTGGATTTGGTCCGGAGACGAGGTCGATCCTTGTGAGAAGTGGAGTGTAAGTCTGCTGACATACATGGGTGGAGTTACTAAGTGTTCTTGTGCATGTTTGGGTGCCTCTTTTGACAGAATACATTTCACTTGGCACAGGTGGTAAACACTTGGAGGAGAAAAAAAAAGGGTTTTTACCTTTCCTCGGTGAATGGAAGGAAAAAAATAACCTTAATTTTCTGTAGCTCTCATGCCCACACCTAAGTTTGGATCTGGGAGTTCTTGTTACTGGACAAAGCTTGTCCCTCCAGAGGTGTCACAGACTAGAGTTTCATGATGCAAGAGCTTTGGCAGTAACACAGAAGAGAGATTTTAGATCTGTTGAGAGCTGGGTTGCCTTTTGGGACAGGTAGGGCCTGGACAGAAGGATAAAATGTGCTGTATTTGTGAGGAAGTCAAGACTGCTGGCACTGAAAATTGAAGTGCATTTTAGAGAACTGTTTAAACCAACTGGTGTGGAAGAGTATCTGGTTCAAGTTAATACAGCCACATTGACATTGCCATACCTACCCTGGTGGTGATGGTGACAGGGAGCAGCAGGTGTTGAGACTGAAAAATGCTTCAAATTGAGGCAGTGATAGTGGGGGACTTGAAGTGCCTACACAGGGGCTGCTCCTGAGTGTCTCCTGAGGATAAAGCAGAGGAGTGAAAGGCTGAGGCTCAGCTTGGGCAGGAGGGGTACACTGGAGCTGCCAAGTGCTGAGGGTGCTGAGACAGGACTGAACACATAAAGAGTCAGTTGAGAGACATCTGAAAAGTTGTCAGCGGGATTTCTTTCCTCTGTGTTGGGTGTTGCAAAGCATCATCTCATGGGTGTGCATTTGGTGGAAAGGCAGAAGCCCAAAGCTGTGTGTTTGTCAAACAGTGTTTGCAAAGTCAAAGCAGAAAGTCAACTGTGTGACAGTTTTGTGCCTCTCACGGGGTTTAATGTTGCACTGTGTGTCAGGTGGGCTTCTTGTTGTATTTAACTTGCTAGTGCTGCCATCAGAGTACACAGAGAAACAGGATGGTCCAGGTTAATTTTTGTGGCATTCTCCAGGTGGGTGGCATATCAGCAGAAGTACTTCTGTGGAGAGCAGTATGTATTGGAGAAAGGAAAATACAAATGCTTCTTTGACTGGGGAGGATCCAGTAAAACCATCATGTCGATTCGCCCTGTGAAGCTGGTGAGTCACCAGGACTTGTTAAGGGGAAACCTTAAAAGAAATGAGGCCTTTGGAGTTCAGAGCGTGCCATAAGAATTGATAATAATTCATCAGGACAGTCCACATTATGACAATTTGTCTGTTTATCTGGAAACAGCTCAATGACATAATGATTCTGTCCAGGATGGAGACTTACATGGATCCGTTCTGGAACTTTCTATGTCTTGAGAAAATTATCAGGGAAACCTCCAAAGAACTTCCCTTTGGCAAACTGCACAAATGTAAAGAACAACCTGGCCTGGAAAGATTAATTTGCCTTAAAACATAGTTAATTTACATAGCCTGATTGATAATGGATATAAAAATACTTGAGAATATCTGGCCCATGCTGTTGTGTAACAGAAGTCTGATTTTTATGCTGAAATATTTGTAATATATACAGTGAGTAAGGACAGGAAATATTTGTAATCCATTATTCAATCCAAAGTAGTGCAGCTTGCCCAAACAGATTAGTGCCAGAACTGTCAAAACCCAAATGCAAAGCAACGACAATCCTCAGGAATAAGTATTAAATAGTAATAAGAGATAAATAAGTGATAAATTGCAGTAATGCACTGACAATAGGAGAGGAACGTTTCACCTCATTTTGAAGATCACGTGTTGCAAGAGGTGTCACAGTTGCCCATAGTTTTGAATTCTGTGTCTTTTCAAGAAATAGCCCCCAAAAGAAGGCAGAGGCATTTCCATGGGCTCCAGTCCCCTTTAGGTGAAGGAATTAATGCTGGTGCAAGGTCTCTGCCTGGAAGGCCCTGGACATTGGGACAGGTAATCGTGAGCTTACAGGCAGCAGAAACTGGGGCAGAGGATTGTGCCAAGAGCCTGGGAAGTGTGTTTGGCTCTGCTCTGGAGTTCATGATTAACAAATTTCAGCAACTTTGCATGTTTCCTAGCAAATGAATTGTAGTTGGGGTTTTTTAACGTGTGTATGTGTATTTATTATTGCAGGAACCACTTGGAATGAACGAGCCTCCACATTTGGTATGTTGACATTATATAACAGTCATTAGTACATTTAATAATTAAATACAGGTAATGTTGGCTGTCTTGCTCCAGATGATATCTCAGTATTGTTATTTCCATGCAGCAGCTCACTGGTGGGTGAAGCTGGTAGATGTACAAAGGTTAAGTGTGTTAATGTTCTGCTCTTTGCTTTATTCCACACCATACCCTTTACTACTGTGTGGAATCAAAATGCAAGCAGTTCAATAGGTTTTGACTGCCTTTGGGTCTCTCCAGTCTTTCTTTCCCTCTTCTTTCCTGCCTGTCCTGGAAACTCCCCATCCCATTCATTCCTCCTTCTCTCTATGGCAGTTTCATTCCATCATTTCACATCTGCTTGGTCACTGCTGTGTTTTGGGGGTGAGGGGAGGATGAAAACATGAAGTGCAGAAAGCTGGACTGCCCTTTTCAAACCTGCAGAGGGATCCCCAGGGGAAGTTGGGGGTTTTTAGTCTTGAGTTATGGCAGCTCTGCTTTTCAGCCTCCCAGGCAGGGCTAGCTGCTCCTTCAGGAGCAGGCTCCACATGGTCCATGGTTACCTTTCTCTCACATGAGACCTTACCTGAACACATCTGATTATAATAAATCTGTGATAAATCTCTTCTGGGACACGTTCTGATAGTTGCCCTGAAAGCTGTGTCTAACTTGGTGGGAACTTACAGTGACAAAGTGGTCCCTGTGACTCACTTTTAGTCTCAAGAACGAGTGAGTTTGGGGTTTTACACCTCTGGGCCTTATCTTAGGAGGTTACATTCCATTCATGGACCTTGGTGTTCACCTTTGCAGAACAAAATCCTGCTCTGAGCTCCTCACCACGCATGGTCTGTGTGCCCTGCCACACTGTCCCAACAGGACCCTCCTCCCTTCCAGCACTCCTTATTTGATTTGCCTGTTTCTGTCCTGCAGTCCTATGTGGGTGATCATCGAAGGGCTTACATTGCTCTGCCTATGACATGCTTTTAATTAAGCAAAATTGGAGAAGTTCATTTCAAGAAACATGGCATTTTTTTCAGACTAAAGGGACTTTAGAGCTCAGTGGTTGTTTCAGCAAACTTCAGTGTTTTGTCATCTGGACACAATCTCCTGCTTGGATGGGAAGTAACGTGCATTGTGTTGTTTGGCAGGTGGGCCACACCCTCCTTTTTCTCCAAATACCCTTGTTCTACAGTTTTATGATTAACCCAGGACCACAGGAAATGTTTCCTGTCTGAAGACATAATTGGTGCATTATTTTAGTCCTAAACACTGACTTCCTGCCAGACCTGTTCACAGGGCACTTTGCAGCCAAATCCAGAGGCTTGCAAGTACATTCCCAGTCAGGCTTGGTAAATGGTACCAGATAAAATAACGCAGATGAAACCAGTTGAAGATAAATTTATTTCTATCTCCAATTCTTTTATTTGTTCAGGATCTCCCAAAAGCTATTCTTTGAGTGCATTGCTCCAGCTTTCCAGACCTTTAAGATCAATTCAATAAATTGTGCTTTGCAGTCTTTTTATTTCCAGAAAATTGAAAAAACCCCCTCTGTGTGTGTATTTGCAGAGTCACCTTTAAATACTAGATTGTGTTTTGCCTCTTGTGTTCTCCACTAACAGTCTTAACCCCATTTGTAACACAATTACTATCCTGATTTATCACTATCCTGGTTCTCACCCTAAAGCAAGGGGAGGAAGAACATCCTTCATATCCCTACAGCTCTTGGAGGAGGAGAAATGTCTTGAGGAAGTTTTTATGGGAAAACATGTAATCACTTAGGATAAGCAAAGGACAGTCTTTTGGTTTGGAACTTCAAAGCAAAGGAGCTGGCAGGTCCTGCTGTTTGACCTTTGTCTAAGCCATATATTGGTTATTTTGAGTGATTATACATTCTCCCACCCTTAGTAAGCTATGTCTGGCAGGGAACTGTTTTCACTGTCTACAAGAGCATGTCTGTTTTTTCACTTCAGTTTTTAGTTGCTCATCAGAAATTGAAAAGCAGCTAAATTCTCATAAATCTGCCTGACCTTTTCCACCTGCCAGGCTTCCTAATGACCCCTGGACATACAATGTCTGAAATCACTGACTCTGCAAAGCCATTCATTTCATTTACTGGGACAAAGCTGGGTTTGCCCAGCAAGAACAAAGGCCCTTTCAATAGCAGCTGGCTTGTACAGATGATTTAGGAAGCAGAGGTAATCGCTGGGCTACCTTAGGTTTGTGTTTTAACGTGCTGTCTGTTGAGCTTTTAGGAAGTGAAACCTCACACAGTAATGTCAAACCCTGACAAAGGAGCCATTGCTGCAGTCTGGGACTCATTGCTTAGTGTTTGCTCTGAGGAATCACTGCTTTTGTCAAATTGAGACCATCATTCATTATTAGACACATCCTGTATTAAAATGAGTTGTGAATCTTTCTTAAAAGCCTTGCATAGCACGTGGCCTGTGAAAGAAAAAGTGTGTGTGTATAAATATATATATTCCTTTTTGTAAAGAGCTTTTAGATGGAGTGGGCAGAAAATGCTCTGTAATTACAGCTTAAATAGATGTTCTGTGCCCCAGCAGTGCAACTGTATTCAAAGGAAAAGCATTTACACTTTATTCCTTGTGTCGTGGCTGGCTCGTGCTCTCCAGTTAGCAGCTGCAGATGGAGGGCCAGGTTAAGCCTTTCTTGTTCTTTCTAACAGGAAACATATTAATTTGTTCTAAAAACACAGACTGAGCTTTTCCATAAAATCATTTGCTGCTCGTACTTGTGTTTGGCTTTCTCAGTCTGTACTGGCAAAAGCATTTGCTTTCTTTTCTTTGGCAGGAAGCTGGGCCAGTGTGGGGCATGGAGGGGGAAGGAGCTCTTGCAACAGCCATCGTGTTTTCCTTCCATTACAGAATCTGAGCTATTCTCTTGATACACTCAAATTTGTCATTCTTTTCCAGCCTCTCTTTCAGGCTTTCAAGTGAAATTCATCTCAGTTACACAGTGGCAGCCCAAGGGGACAGAATTCTCGGTGACTTTGCTGGACATCATAGCCCAGATCGTACTAGATTTTTCTTCTTTTTCTGTTTTTTCTCTTTTCTTTTACTTTCAGCCTTACTGCTTTTCGGGGTGAATTGATCACATCCTTCTGGTGGGGTGTGGTTCTTCACCAGGACGTGTGAAAACAGCTCAGCTGAACTTCAGAAGTTCCCAGTTTCCCTCAGAAATTCTGCTGCTGGTCCTGAAACCAGAAACTCCCTGTGATCACAGAAGGTTTCAGAGCACTTTGTCAACAGCAGCTCTGCTGCATCTTTTTGACCATCCCTTCCCCATGCAGCCTTGAAGGCTGGATTGCTGGAGTGGGAATTAACTGCAGTTCAGGAACACTTCATGTGGATGAGAACAGCTTTCAGTCCCACCCTGCTCGTTGAACCTATGCTTGATAACACTGCCTGCCTGAGCAGCACTGGGGAGCATCCTGGACAGTCCCAGAGATGATAAACTACGTGATGCTTTTCAGAATAAAGCAGCTGTAGGAATGTAAAAGAGTCCTTAAATGAGAAGTCGTTCTGTGTGTTGTATCTTTCTGAATTGAATGGATGCTTCTCTGAGAGTGCAGCTTGCTCTGTGTACATTAATGGTAATGCCTTCATTTTCCTTCTAGTCATTGGTTTTGTTTTGTTTTGTTCTTGTAGCTCAAAGCTTTCAGTAATACCCATTTCCAAGGAGCATGCATAGATTTCACAGCAGAAGTTTCTGATTTTACATCATTCATACCATGTTCTTTTAAGGTTCTTCGGGGATGGTAAGTCTGCTGTTCTACATGCCACCATTTTCAGTAATATGACCTTCTTTTGGTTTAAATGTCACTAAATTTCAGACAAGTGAAAACACATAACACATGCCCATCGTATTCCATCGTGTCTTAGAGCTCAGTGCATCTCTGACTCTCACCCTCTCCTTGGTTTGGGTAGTGTGCATTTTGCTCTCCCTGTGGGAAGTTTGCACAGTTACTGTGGTTCCTTTTTTAACTCCAGTTAGAATTTATTCCAGATTGTGAGCACTTGGTACAGTAGAAGTGTCTGCAGCCCACTCACACTGTTTGACTCTGCAGCTGAGGTTTCTGTAGCACATGAGCTGCTTTGGCTGCTTTGGTCGTGGCAGAGCCTTTCAAGCCACCTTTTAGGCCTGACAAGAGCAAAGAAACTGTTTATTCCTTATGTCCTTAGCAAGCACTAAGTCTTGAAAAAACCCCACCTTACTGTTAATGAGCAGCTAGAGCAGCTTATCCTTTTTGTTCCATTATTCTTGCAGTTGGCTCCTGTATTACAGAGGGGAAATCTCTGACAATCACTGTGTGCTGGAAGAAGGTCTCTACGTTGACCTCAGTTCCTGTGGCTGCCCCACTGCTGCAATCAAATCCCTCAAGCCTATTCAATATGTAAGTACTTCACTGGGGGGAAAAAAATAACCTTTTTTAACTCTTTTCCTAGTCAGATGTCTGAAGCAAGTGCTTGTGCTAATGAGAGAAAAGAGTGAAGTTTGTCTTCTTGGCTTACAGGACTTTTTGGGTCAGGAACAAGTGGTTGCTTGTGCTCTTGGGTGTTCTGGGCTCAGAGTTGCATTGGTGAGCATTTTCCTCACTGGTCTTGTGGCAGGTTGACCCTGGATGGGCACCAGGTACCCACCCAGGCCACTTTATCATTCTCCCTCCTCAGCTGGACAGGGGAGAGAAAATACAGCAAAAGCCTCGTGGGTCAAGGTAGGGGCAGGGAGAGATCACTCACCAGTCCCTGTCACAGCAAAACAGGCCCAGCCTGGGGGAATTAACTCAGTCCCAATCAGATCAGGGTAGGATAATGAGAAATAAATCCTAAAAGCACCATCCTTCTGCCCCTCCCCTCTTCCCTGGCTTCACTTCACTGCTGATTGTCTCTCCTTCCCCCTCAGGGCACGAGCCCTCACGCTGTTGCCCTGCTCCAGCCTGCATCCTTCCCACGGGGGACAGTCCATCCACGGGACATCAGAGGGCTAGTGGCTCTGGCACTGGTGGTGAAAGAGAAGCCAGTGGCTCCTCTGCCCACTCCTGTCTGGCACTGACCACCAGCTGCTCCAAAACTCCTCCTGTCCTGATCACAGAACACAAACTCACCCTGCGTGGCCCGGCACCTTCAGTGGAGCTCTGGACTTCACAGATTACTCCAGTCAGGGGGTTTTTCATGTTATTAAGTCCTTTTTTTAACTTGTGAATAGATTTTAAAAGCAAAAACAAACCAAAACAACCCCAAACCTCAACCCCCTCCAAAACAAAGCCAAAAAAGCCCTCACCAAAAGCCACGGGTGTGGTGGGAAGGATGTACAGCTTGAGTTTGAGGGCTGGGCTTCTCCACATACAGGGACTTCAGTGGAGCTGCAGCTTCCCCCCTGCTCCAAGCCTGCTGTTTGCATTAAAACTCCTTTCCATCGCAGGCTGCTGTGGAGTTTGGATGTGAAATAGCAGGTCTCCTCCCAGCCTGTAATCCCCCAGGGAAGTAACTCCCCAGCCTGGCGTGGCAGGAAGGTGCTGGCAGCCCTTGGGCAGCAGGGGCCAAGCCCGGGCAGCAGTGTGTCTGACACACTTGCACACACTTTGGGAGAGCCCTGCACCTCCCAGTGAGTTCCTGTCCCAAAGAGGAGCCCCTGTATTTCCCAGGTGGGAGCCCTGAGCAGCAGGAGGGGCTGCTGAAGCACAGGTAGCAGGGCCTGGCATTGTGTGGCACGGAAGGATGAGCCTTTGGAAACAGCCCAAGCCTGCTCAGTGCTGGAGGTGTCAGCCAGCCATATATTTTAGAAGTAGATTGTACCAGCCAGCTCTTTGGGATAGGAGAAGAAATGTGCTGGAGAAGATGGGAACACGGGCTCTGGGTATTCCCTTTAATTTGCAAGATTAACTGTATGTTAACTGTATGTTAACCTTGATTTTTGTTCAGCTGAGTGAAGTGTCAAGGGTAACTCTTGGAGTTTTCACTTCAAACCTGTAGCAGTTCTGAGGGGCTTTCTTGAGTGTTGCAGCTGCTGCCAGATTTCTGGGCTCTGTTTTGAAAGGAGAATTTGAGGGTTAATATTCTGTATCTGTTCCTTCCTGGCATGGGTGTGATTTTTGGGACCTGGTGGAACAGCACTGTAAGGTGGCAGTGGAATTTTGGTGGCTGAGGTGACAGTACTGCCTTAATCAATATAAAACAGCAAAGAACAGGGGTTTTTTTCCCAAAATAAACCATTGAAGATGAGGAAAATGTTTAAGAGAGTAATTTATTCTTTGGAAGATGCAGCTTTCACACAAACAAAATACTTGCAAACAAATACAACAAATTGTTATAAATGGGGGAAAAGAAGAGGATTTGTTTTGTTTGGGAAAGTAAACTTCTGGTTTTTTAGTTTGAAAATTGACAGAAATATGATTTGCTTGTTAAAGAGCTAATTACGTAGCAAAATGAAAGATTTCTTTCTAAATCACAGAGTTGGCCCAATTGAAATGGAAAACCTCCAAACTTCCAGAGCAACACCAAATGATTTGGATCAGAAAACAGGCTCAGACCAGCCATGGTCTGATTGCTTCACTGTGGTGACAGTGTTTTAGGTTGGCTAACTTTTATCCTAACATAGAGGTCTGTTTTGTCCTTCTTGGAGCATTTAGAAGTTGTAGGTTCATGAGGGGATATAAAGAAGGAACAAAGCTTATGTGTAGCTTGGTAATGAGAATATTGTGTCCTTTGGTTTTGGTGTCCTGTGAGGAAAAACCAGTGTATTGGTACAGATTGCCTATTGAAGGTGTTGCAGGGCCTCGTGTGCACAGTGTGCTTGAAGAGGTTAGTCCTTTGGGATAGAGACCCTCCTGCTCTTGCAGAGGGAGTGGAGCTCCAGGGCTGCCTGTTCTCAGGTGGGTCTGTCCAGCTCCTCTCATGGGCAGGAAGATCCAGGACTGTTGCAATGAGCACTGAGTTTTGCTTTGAAACTGTTGATGTCAGCCCTTAAGTTAAACCAGTCTCGTAGTTTCTAAACCCAAAAATGACATCCAGGTTGTAGGTTGTGCAATGCTTTTCTTTGGTTGGTTGTTTTTTCCCCTTTTCTCTTGAGGCATTCCTTATTGTTGCTCTGATCAGTCACGTATTTCCATATTGATTATCTTTTCCAAGTTAAATGCAGGCGTTGGCCAATCTTCCCAGCATTCCTGTGAGGCAAATAATGAAATGAGATACAAAAACCAATTGGTGTTTCCCAGGGCCAGGCAGTGATTCATTCTGTGGAGCTGGGACTGGAGCGTGGGTGTGCCATGGTCCAGCACTGTGTTCCTGTCCCTCAGGAACACCCAGGGCTTCCAGCCCACGCTGGGGGGAGTAGCCAGGCCAGGGCAGCCTCAGTAAAGGCAGCTGTGAAGGAGGATTTCCCCGAGGATGTTGCAGTGCAGCTGTGGAGGCTCATCCAGCTCAGGCTCTGTTTGCAGAGCACGAGGTGGGGAACTGCACCAACCCTTGCCATGATGACAGTGGCCATGCCCTGCTCTGGCCCTGTGCACTCCTTTCCTTGGCACTATGAGGCTTGCCCACCAAATTTTGTAAAATCCTAGCTTTACAAAAATAAAAAGTGCAAGGAAAAACATGTTTTGGGGTGAGCCCTTTTCAAAAGGGCTTTGTTAGTTATAATTTCCACAGCGTTCATAATGCAAAATGATCTGTATGCAGTCCAGAGCTGAAGTGATGCCTTTGTTAGAGGCACATGTCCAAATTCACTTGGTTTTTAGTTGTGGTGCCTTTGGCCAGCTGCTTTGTGTCTGTTTAACAAAGCACCTGCACTTTGCTCTGCAAGCAAAAGGCATTTAAAGGAAGCTCATCTTGCACTGACCTTTGTTTAATATCAAACACAGCAGGCTTGCATTGTGTTTTACTCTGAACTGGTATAAAATCTGTTCTGAATTGTGAAAAGTTTGTGGTGCTTCTGCCCCTTAAAAAAGGCAAAAACCATTAGTGGAAAGCCTGAGCTGAGCTGCACAGGAGGTTTGCAGTGTGTGGATTTTCATTGCAGCATGTGCTGGGTTAGCCATGGCTACCACACCTGTTAAGTAAAGAATATCAGTGTATTTAACATTCACAAGGCTGCTCATGTCTTGAAATGCCTTGTAAATACAGCCTTCCTTAATCACTGCCCTCCTGAATGCATTAAATCTCTCCACGTTTCCCCCTGCACCCTGGCATCACAAACCAGAACTAGCAAAACCTCTTGAAAGGTTACTGGTGCTGGTTTAAGCAAAGGCACTTGGTTCCTTCACACCTAAAGATCAGGCTCAGTCATTCTTCAGTGCTTTGGCATTCCCACAGCTGGCAAGCTGTCCCCCAAGGATGGCATTTCAGGAGCTTTCCTGGAAATGACTATGAAAGGAAGGGAAGGTAATCCTGACCTGGACATGGGAGTGACTTGCCAGTTGTGGGTGAGTGGGGGTGTCTCTAGCTCACCTTTCACATGGGCAGGCAGGGTCCACCCAAGGCAATGCCACCATGATCTGGGCTTGTCCCCTCTTGTGTTCTCTGCCAGTTGCCCTTCCTCTGGCTCTTGAAGAGCCCTGTTCATCCCTGGCCTGTCCCTGGGTGAAGAAAGCTGATCAGCCAGTCCCACAGTGGTGGCACTTCAGCCTGAAAATGCTGCTCAGCGTCGTGCAGGGAAGGGCTGGGAGCACAGTGCCTCTGTAGGAAGGATAACAGCATAGCCTCAAAGCCTTGGTTTTCACTGTTGGGAGTTTCCATGGAGCTGTGAAAACAAAGGTAGAGAGGAAAGCCAGGCCAGGCCACTGCTGCCAGCTGTTGGCCTAGAATGGGATATATTAAGGGAGGAATCAGCTCCTTGCTCTCTATATATATATGGTTATGGCAGTGTGAGAGCTCAGTGCTTGCCACAGCAGCCTGGTTTCTGTCTCTGCCAGGTCAGGGGAGCCCTCCTGAGGGAAGGTGGCATCTGCCCTTGTCCCTAGCCGGGTGTGTGCCAGGGATGCAGTGCCTGGGACTCTGAGCAGCTGGACAGGACATTCCCAGGCCATCCAGTTCAAAACAATCTCAACCACAGGGCAGCTGGAGTCATCTTAATTGACTCTGGAGTCATTTTAATTGACTGTTCTGGTTCTTGGCATAGAAATGGCTATGCTGTATCAGATAACTTGTCCGTCTAGTACAGCATCCCTGGCTCTTAACATCCTCGGTATTGCAACAGCAGGGTAGATTTGTAGGCTTGGCCGACAGTGCCCAGCAATAAGGATGCCAAAGGGTGTTTCTCATGGTCAGTAATGCCCTGGTGGAAATGGGCCCTGCTGGACCTGTCCTGGACATGGCTGCTGGTGTGTGCAGAAACAGGAGTGTGGAGGCACTGCCCTGCTGAGCAGAGCAGCCTGAGGAGGAGCTGCCTGCACCAGCTCTGCTGCTCTGCACTTCAGAGTAAGCCCTTAGTCACACCTTGCAGATCTGACCCACCCATCCAGCAGAAGGTAGGGAAGAACTGACACTCCAAAAGAAAAACATTGCAGCTTTTAATCTCTTTCTCTCTTACAACATCAGTTTTTAGGAGTAGAGTGGGCTGTAGAAATGTCTCTGAGCGGATGATCCCAAGCTCTTCTTTAAAATGTCTCTGCAAGCTCTCTGTCCTTGCAGTGTTGCATGGCTTAGATTGTCCCTGCACGGGTTGGCAAAGGAAAGCAGCTTCTCTGAGGCAGATTCTGACCCACCAGCTACATACCAAGAGCACTGAGTCAGTGTCAAGTAAATTTGTATGTCCTGAATCACCACTGAGGCACTTCACTGCAATGTATGTGCCTCCTCAAACAGCAGAGTTCATTTCTCCTAATTACTCAGGGCCTGTGTCAACTTTAATTCAAGATTCTGCTCCATTCATTCCACCCGGGGCCATGTCTTTGCTGCAGGAGAAATCCTAACTTTTGCCTGAGCCAGCTGTCTCAGGGTCACATCTCCTAAGAACAGGGAGACTTTCCTGGGGAGGCTGAGCAGGGATTAGCCAGACCTGTTGGGTTAAAAATGCTGAAGAATTGTGCAAGTGTTCCTTGTACTACGGCACAGACTTTGTGTATTTAAGTGTTTCTTCTGTTCTGCTGCTGCTCTTAGAGCTGTACCACATTTTCAGGCAAGCTGGTCTTTTTATTTGCTTTCACAGGCAATCTGTCAACTGTAGGAAAGGACATTAAGTGAAAAATGTTTCAATTCTGCATGAGATTGAAGGGTTTACTGATTATGCTATTTCTTCCAAGATTGTCAGAAGAAAAACAGGAGTGCCTGTTAAAACATTGAGAACTTTTTAGTTGGTCTTTAGGTTAAAAAGTTTGTAGGTCTCTAAGATCTTTGCAGTGAACTACTGCCAAATGAAGTCTGTGGACACTGGACTTGTGATTTGCCTCACTAATGTAGGTGCAATCTGCAGATCACCCTGAAAACTGCTGCTGTAACATGCTCCATCTGTGGATTTATGAAAAGCAGTCAATGCCCTGATGACACAAATCAGACCAAAATGAGTTTTTTCAGCTGCAAACAGAGGCCTCCCAGCATGGTGAAGTGTCTGGCCTGTGTCAGTGGGGCACTGCACTGATGGCAGAGCCACTCACAAATACAGAATATTCCAGCTCTGGCTGCTTTGGGGTTTTTCCTTGCTGAGGGGCATGATCTAACCTGAAAGCATGTGGAAATTCAGCTGAGGTGGGCAAACGTGTGCATCATGTCTAACAACTGAGGTTAGACTATTCCTACTGAAACTTTGCTTTTCTCCCCCTCTTCCCTCCTCCCCCAGGTTTTTGCTGAGCCTTCCATCAGTCTGTTCACTCTGGAATGCTGCAAGGGCAGAGAGCTGCACTTCACTGAGCCTGTCAACTCTGTTCTGAATGAGGACCTTCATTTTTACACTCAGTCTGTGTGGGTGAGAAGTGGACTGTAAGTATGGGAGAAATATTGCTGCCAGTTTTGCACTGTAGGAACTAACACTGAACATGCATTTTCTCACAATCAGTTCCTTATTCACAGGATGTTTTACATTCTAACTTTGAGACAATACAAAATTCTAAAATGCAGCTGAATGCCAGGCATGCTTTTTGTATCAAGACCCAAAATGAACAAAAAACTCTGGGCAGAGGGTGTATTCCCCCTGTAAGAATCATCCTTTAATCCCTGTGCAGTGACCAACAGAACCTGTTGCTCAAGCCAGGAGCCAAGAGTAAGTAAATTTTGATTGCTGACTTACAGAGACAGGCAGTGTAAACTCGGAGTGCCTTTATTAACTGGCTGTAAGAGAGCAGCTATAAACTGCAGTGATTTAGAGCACTGCAGTGGTTCAGTGAAGCTTGATGTGCTGACTGGCTGCCAAAGAGGCAGCAGCTTCTGAGGGAAGCTCAGGGTGGCTGTGACAGCTGGAACAGGAATTTGCTGCTGTTACTAGTTTAACCCTCCTCCCTGAGTGTGAGCACACACCCAGGCTCTTCTGAGAGAACCATTTCAAATCTGCAGGAGTGACCTTCTAACCTCTTCCGCATGTCACCCTTCCACCTTTTGGGAAACCTCTCACGTGTTCTGTCTGGGCCACGTTTGCAGCCTCCACATCCACAGCAGCACCAAATAATTTGCAGAGGTCTCATCCTGCCACTGAGACTGGCTGGAAACTGCTGTTCTTGTACTGTGACACACATGTCCTAGGTTTATGTTTGCCCGTTCCCCACCTCTTTCACACAGACAAGGCTGCCATTTTCTTGATAGTGGAATATAAGCTTCCCCCCAGAGCTCTGCCAATGCCCTGTAACTTCTAGTCCCCAACATCTGTGCCCCTTCCATCCTGAAGGCTTGCTGGGAATGCAGAGTGAGGGATGACACAGTGCTGCTGTGGTCTGAGGGGTGGCAAACAGCTGCTGTTTTGAGGGCTGCATGCACACATCCTGTGACCTGGGTTAGGCTGGAGGAGGAAGGGCCTTCTTTGGGAGCAACACCTGACTTATTTCTGATGGGAGTGTGTAAATCTCCCTTCCCCTGTGGAGGTGTTGCAGTCTGAAAGTTCCTCCTGTTGGGAAACATCTCTTTGTGAGCTTTCTCTGCGCTCTCCTCAGGTGTTTATCATGAGGAAATGAAACCCCTTTGCCCTTGCAATTGGCTGTAAAGGAAGGGTGGTGGCTTTGGGACCACAGAGCAAGAAAGCATGGAGAGTGAGTGCAGCACTCCAGCCCCTCCATCCTTCTGCTCATTTCTGTGTATCCAAGCTGGGTTAGCTGCTTCCCTGCCTTGGGGAAGGCTCAGGGCTGAATGGCTGGGCTTTCTCTGAGCTCCTTGTGATGCTGCCCAGGGAACAGACCCCCCACCCACAGGGCACATAGGTGGCCTAAAGGCTGAGGGTGTCAGGTGGTCATGGGAAGGCTGTGGGTTTGTTTGCCTATGCTGTGATTAAGAGCCCAGGAAGGCGGATTTAGAGGTGTTTCAGCTCCTTGTCCCAAAGCCTGCTGTCAGCTGTAGGCAAATAACAAAGACTCATGTAAATATTCTAATGCCATCTTGCTGCCAGGCTTAGGGACGAGGATCCTTCCTGGGCCAGCTGGCACAAACCTGGCATGGATGCTGCTGTCCTCAGAGATGTGGGAGAGCAGGCACAGCCTGGTGAGGGCCAAGGTGATTTTTGGCTGTGTTGCCGAACGCCAGAAACCCCACCCGGCTCCATATGGTGATTACTGTGACATCTTTCCCCTCTCTGTTTCCTCTAAATGTCTGCTTTGAAGCTGCATTCCAAACAAGACCGTTCCATGCTGCAGGAGCAATGCTAACAAATGAATCCTCAGCCACTTGACAGGAAACATGGCAAGGAAAAAAGGTCAGGGATGCCTTAGGAAGGTAAAGAACACACAGAGGTGGTCAGGCTGCTCTGGATAGCTGTTAGTCAGGAGCGTGGGACTTTATGTGAGGGAACAGGGACACAGCCCCCCCTGCAAGGCAGTTCACAGCCAGCACACTTTGGGCTCCACAGAGCCCTGAGCAAGGCTGGCTCTCAGATCATGCAGGTCATTTGCAATGGGAAAAGCAAATTGAGGTGCTGCAGATGTTTTGTCACTGACCCAGAGCTCAGCCATCCCTGTGTTCCTGGCAGCCGACCTGGGAAACCAGCTCTGTGTTCCCAGGAGCTCAGGAGTCAGGCACTGAGGGTTCCCTGCCACACAACAGTGTCCTGTGGGCACAAACAGAAGGGAGCTGTGATCCTGGAGCTGCCTTTGTAAGCAGCACTTGCTGAGCAGATGCCCCGACAGCAAGGGCTGTGTGTGTGCTGGTGCTTTAACCATTGGGTTCACACACAGGTTCTCCTCTTTGGGCGAAGAAACTGGGGGAGCTTGGGGAGATGGTGAGTGGAATTTACAAACTGCAGGCACACAGACAGACAACAGGTCTGAATGCTAACAGAAGGCAGGAAAAACACTGAAATGGGTTTCATTTTACAGCACGGAAATAGAGGTGTAAATTTAGTCTCACTGTGGAGAGGTTGGGGGGGTTCAGGAGCACAGCCCCGACCTGCAGTTTGGTTTTGCTTTTGCTTTTTTGGTTAACACGTGGTCTCTCCTGTTCTGTTTGCCCTGTCCAGGTGGATTGCATTCGAGGGATGTAATTTTTTAGGGAGGCAGATCCTGCTGGAGCCCGGTGAGGTTTCCAACTGGAATGAACACAGTGGCTGGAAAGCAGTTGGCTCCCTTCGCCCTGTGAAGCAGGTACGGTAAGACTGTGAGGACAGGGGGGTCTCTGGGGCAGGGATTAGGGCACCAGAATCAGCTCTGCCAGTAAGGACAGTGGGGTGTGCTGTACTCCCTAAATCAGGCCAAGTGATGACAGCCAGAAGGACCTACTGGAATGTTACTGAAGCAGAAAATTCCTCTCGTGGAAGTTATTGAGATGTATGTTAGGCTCCCAAAGGGAAATAATTCCTGGTTTCTTAGAGCCAAGCTTTGTTTTTCTGAAGTGCTCATTAGCATGTTCTGTAGATGCTCTATTTTTACATTTTTGCCATATAACAATATAATGAGAAAACCAATTCCACACTTGCTTCATAATTAACATAAATGGAAGCAAGAGCAAATTTTACTGTGCTGTAGCCTGCATTTCCAAAACAGGCAAAGTTCCTGCAGTCCCACCAGGTTTCCCCTCTCTGCCTCACCCCAAGCAATGCCAATTCCAGTCTCATTCAAAGGCTCAGGTCTCAAAACCACGACATTCTTAGGAGCTTTGCAGAAGATGGAGAGGCAACACTGAGATAAATGGCCCTAATTCAAGGAAAAGGAGGTACACTCGTGCTTTTTGTGCCTTTCCAAGGCCTTTCCATCAGGTCCCAGTGACACACAGGAGCTCCAGACCAGTTGAAGCACATGTTGTCACATGCCCAGCCTTGCAAAGTGGCACAGCCTTTGCTCAGTGACTTCCTGATTCCTTGTAAGGAGTAACTGTACACTGTTCTGACACCCCCTATGTTTGTGGATGCTTGGTGGGAGGGAGGCTTTATTGCCTGGACCTGAGGGGTTTCTTTTGGTATCAAAAAAAGGGCATTAAAAGCTCCCAGAAGAAAAACTCTGCTTGAGTTGAGATCCCAGCAGAGCTCCCTTCTGTAACTCCCTGCTCTTTATTTGAGCCAAAATCAGGGAATGACAGAGCAAAAGCTCAAACCCTGTAACAGCCCTACAAAATCCTATTTTTTGAGTAACCAGGGATACGAAGTGTTTTCTCTGTGTGTTCAAAAGCAGTGGTGTATCTCTCTGCCACATAACCCAGGAAGTTTTGTGTCCCAGGAACAGAAAGCTTGTGGAGCACTGGCCTTGGGCTGACTGAGATGTGCTGAGCTCGCTGTCTTTGCGTCTCACAGGCATTAGTCCTGTAGGCACAAACACATTCTGGGAGAGCTGCCTGTCTGTATGTGCACACCACGGGCTGCTGCTCCACAGGCACGTTCCTTCCCTACAGACAAAACCCTTGAGGCTGGTCCTTCAGTTCTTTGGTGCTGGGAGTGGAGTGTGTTTAGGAGAGTGGGGTGGGGTGGAGGGTGCCCGTGGTGACGTGTGCGCTGTGCCTGTGTCCCTGCAGCCTGCAGTGCACGTGAGGCTGCGGAACCGGGCGCAGGGCAGGTACCTGACAGTGGCTGGCAGCCCGGCAGACGTGCGAGCCACCTCGGTGTGTGCGGCCCCCTACAGCGGCAGCAGCGCCCAGCTCTGGCACTACTGCCACGGGCTCTTCAAGGCCAGGGTGAGTCTGCACCATGGGTCCCTGCTCTGCTTTGGCCTCCACTTCCTGCTCTTCCTGCAGCCTTTTGGTCTCTCTGAGCGTCTCAAACCAAAACTCTGAGAACTATGTCCTCCCCCTCTGTCTAAGCCAGGCTGCTCGGGCAAGCTGGGCTGCTTTCCACTTCTGTACAGTGGGACTCGTGCTCCTGGAAGTAGAAACCAGTGGAAACCTGATTTTGTCCAAAGTCACGAGCTTAAAACTTAGAGTTAAGAATGTATCTGAAAAGTAATGTGTGAATGAAGTGGTTTTCTACTAGTGCTGCCCACAATAGTCTGTAATTAGCATAAAAAAGCTGATAATTTCCCATAAAAACCTGGAGTAACAGAGACCACCACCTCTGATCTGCTGCTGAACAATCTGTTCCTCACTTGTCAGGCTTCTTGCCAACCACAGCACCATTCCTTGAAACTGGTCAGGCACAAAACTGAGGCTTTGTGGCCTGGATCTCACTTCTCTCCTTGTTCCCTAGGCTAACAATGCCTGTCTGGATGTCATCGGTGGCAGAGATGTGCCTGGGGCCAAAGTTGCCCTCTGGGCACAACACGGGAAGGACAGGCAGAAGTGGAGACTCAATGAGGATGGAACCATCAGTTCATACCTCAGTGAACAACTGGTGCTTGATATTAAAGGTATTTTAATTATCAAACAAAAAAACCCTAAATCTCCCACAGCGTAGGTATATTTTTTGATTAATGTTAATTGCCATATTCCAGCTTTTTTTTGGGTACTTAAAGGTTTCCTGTTAGGTTTATGTCCAGTTGCTTGACAGTGGGACAAGAAACAACAGGGCAGGGAGGAACCTCACTCTTTTGATTCCAGAGGTTTATTCTGGTCAGCTCAGCTATTTTACTTGAGGGAGTTAAGTAGTGCTGATGGCAAGAAATGCAAGTTACAGAAGACAAAATGGTGAGGAAGCAACCACAGAATAGTTGTGGCTCAAAATGAGAAAAGGAGTTCAAAAAAGAAGGCTGGTTAAAATTGTCATTGCTCAGTTGCAGGCACCAGCCCCCCCACCTCATGGAATTTCTGTTTTTCAGCTAATTTTCCTACTTGGTCATAGTTCTTAAACATTGTGGACAGATTTTTAGGAGGTTTTCTTTCAAAAATTTTTCCTTCATGACTTTCTTTTGTTTTTAAGGAGGAAATTACTATGACAAGAATCACATCATTATGAATGAGCCAATAGAAGGCAGACTTTCACAGAAATGGGATATTGAAATATTGTGAGTAGAACCCACCCCACAGATGGGCCTTGCATGGGCTGTTAACATCCAGAGGGGGAAAAGAGGCCCCAGCTACTGAAGTCACACACCACTGGAACCAGGAGCAGCGACTCCTCTCTACTTTCCTTCATGCCAAGCACCAGCTCCTTAAAGGAACTGAATTTTGCACAAATGTGGAAGGTGGGAGGTTGAGGGAGCGTCTCTCTGCAGGGAAGGTGATTCTTCAGGGGCTGCTCCGATGAAAGTCACTGTTACTCCTCATCTGAAGTATGAAAGGTAAATGTAAAAGACTTGGACACAGGTTTTGCAGTGTGGGAACTGAGAGGTAACAGGGGAAAGGCTCTTCAGCCTTTACCTTCCTCTCCCACTGGTGGAAGCTCCTGGGGAACGAATGCACTGGTAAGCTTGAAAGAAAGTGAGTGGGACTTTTGTGTTGTGTCCCACAGTGAAACTGTCTGGGCTCCAAGCCCTCAGGTCTCTTGCTGAAATGCAATTTATTTTGTTCCTAAAGACAGCTTTGGACTGGAATTCCAGCTCAGGCTGTGAAGGGAGGCAGTGGAGAAAGCCTGAATGTTCCTGGCAGGCCTTTGTCCTCCCTCGGGTGAACACCACCCAATTCCCCACTTCAGGAACTGGTTTTGCTGGCCCGTGGGACTGTGAGTTACCCCCAGGCTCCTCACCTTTACCAGAGCCATCTGTGCATGTACCAAAGCAGGGCTGGGGGCTCCCGGGGCACTTCTGACGGGCTCAGCTGCAGCTGGCACAGCAGCCTTTTGTTCCAGTGGAGGTCGCTTCATTAACGCAGTGGCCCTTGGTTCCTGCAGGAAAGCATCACCCTGGCCTGTGTTTCCAAAGGTGCTAGCAGCCTGCCTGCCAGTGCTTGCTTACTGACCAGTCCCTTATTAGTAGTGCTATTATTATTTCAGCATCACTTGCCGATTCATTGAAAATGTCTTTTTTTTTCCTGTATTTGTATATTCAGGGTATGTATTTCCAGGCCTATTTAAAAGAGTTCAGATTAGCTAAAGGCAAGATATTTTAGATTGCAAAAGCTGTAATTATTTCAGTTGTGCACTCAAACAGGATCATCCCCCTACAAATAAGGACGTAGCCCTAAGTTTGCCATAGAAATAAAATATATGGATGTCTATTTTTGTATGAAATGAAGTTCTATATAGTACTATTTAAAAAAACCCTATCTACTTGCACTTACTATTTTACATTCTAAAATTATCATAAATCTGCTGTTTGAGTAACAGATCCTCAAATGTATGTATATATTTTTCCAACTAAAGCACTTGTTTAGCTTTTTCCATGTCAGTACATCAAATGTTCTGCATGTGACTTGCTTTCCACATGAAATTTTAAAAAGCCTGTGTAAAAAGTTGTAGTTTTTTAAATGAAGAATGACTAAATCGTATTTGGTGTCTCAGTGTTACATAACAAAGCAAAGCAGGCTTTTGTACTTAGGAGACCTTGAATGTAAAATGCTAAAGCATGTATATTTTAACTGTATAAAACTTTTTAGGAGGAACATTTTGCTTGTTGGTTTCTTTTTTAAACAAACCAATGGTTTTTAGCAGAGGTCAAGCACGTATCTGTAAAATATTTCTTTCCAAATGGACAAAAAAAGGGTAAGTATATTGAGTGTATGGCTCTGCTGTTCCATGAGCTTGCATGTTAAAAACCAATGAAGTATTAAAGTAACTGCACTGCTCCTCACAACCCACTCGAGTGAGCACTGAAGATAGAGATTCCACTCAGAGGGTTTTGGGTTGCTTTCACATTAAATTGGTGGTGGGGGAGGAGGAGGTTAAATTCTGTTGTTTGTGTATCCCAGTGGTGGCAGCAGCTGAGAGGAAAGGGGTTTTCTTGGGCAAAGTCTTCCCCCTTGGGGAACAGCACAGGCAGCTTTTACGGAGCAGCTTTTGTCCTGTCAGGGCAATCAAACAGAACTAATGTGTTTTCTTGCTGGTGAACTTCACAAATGAAAAAAACCAAGTTACCGTTCTGTGCCCAGAGTTCTGCAGCCCGCTCCATGTCTAACTTCAGATGTCCTCCCATGGCAGCAGCTCTCCGGAGGGAAGGGGATACCACAGCACTGGTGGCACTGGGAGTCACTGCACCCAGCCACAGACTGGAGCTGTGGCTTGCTAGACAAAGAGCAGCTTACCTGTTCTTCCCCATGCCCAGTTTCCCAAAACTGAGGAAAGAAAAGTACACATCTGTTAAGACAGCACTACAGCCCAGAGGCTGGATGGACAAAAAAGTAATTTAATAAGCCTTGCTCCCAAGAGAGGCTTCATAGCTAGAAACACTCCTTAGAGGAGCAGCTGATTCACAAGCATCAAAGAACTTCAATCAGACACTCACTCCACAGGGACAAGGCAAGGTTTTCCTTCTCTTCATCTGAGGAAAGGTTAAGCTCTTTAACATGAACAGTGCTGCTGCTCCAGATCTGCTTCAGAGCTTCCAGGTACGAGAGAGGAAAGCGCAGCCCCTGAGTCTGCTGGGGAAGAAGAGAGAGAAAAAGCCATCCCTGAGCTGAGTGCAGTGTCCCTGTTGACAGCAGTGTGCTCTGCTGGTCACTGAGCATCCTCCCAGAGACAGTTGTATCCAGACCTGTTGTATCTTCAGAGGGAAAAGCTGAACTCTTACATGTTCCAGCACACTTTAGGAGGTAGGGATGGTTACAGCACGTGGTTTCCACGCTGGAGAATTAAATAACCTTAAATTTACACTCTTGCCTCACCCTGCCCATTATTTTTGGAAGGTCACAACTTTATTTCTCTCTGCCCCATGCAGTCTTTGGATATAGTTTGACACAACCCCAGAGAAGCTCCACTACCAGGCCTGGAGTTTTCAAGGGCAAACAGGAATATTCTGGGATCTGCACATGTTGTTCAGGTGCCAGTGTCCAACCTCAGCTCTAGAGGACCAGTGAGATTTACATCAAAGGGAAAGCAAGTGCCAGGCAAAAAGCCTTGCTGTAATTACAGACAAGGACAGACTGTGTTCTGTTTGGGATCACAGACCACAGACAGAGCCTCTCACTGTCACAAAAGCAGAAATGAAAGTTGCAAAGCTCAAAGCCTCCCTTAAGAAGGATTTATGACTCAGTGAAAGCACACTGTACACACAGGCAGGCACAGGGGCAAACCATGTGCAGCCTTATTAACAACATGAACAGTTCCCTCCTTACACTTCAGAACGAGGTGAGTCTTTGCTCCTAGTGCTGCCCCACCTACCCCAAACTGAAGTCCCCTGCACTTCCAGGGGATACACAATCCAACCCGAGTTTAGCATGGCACTGAGCCCTAGGGAATGTGTGCTGACATATCCAGCAGCCTCAAGTAAGAGATGGGTTTAGCTCTGCTAACTAGGACGCAAGGCATGCACAAGAAATCCAGTTAACATCTCAAACATTTAATTAAGCATGAGATGACATTACTGAGCTCCTGGTAACTGCCCCTGTGCTGCAGCCTCAGCTCAGCTGGGTCCTGTGGGGATGGGCACAAATGCTCTGGGTGCTGAGGAACGCAGCAGCACCCCGGCCCTGCTCCCACTCTGGGCAGGCTCATCTAGTGCAGCAAAACCCACCGTGGCAGCCCAGTTTTTGGTGTGTGTTTGCAGGAACAAACCTGTGATGTGCCACTCTCGCTGTCAGTGTCATCTTCTGTCCCCATCATGTGGGTTTCTCTCCTGTTCCTTAGTGAATGATACACATAAACCATGTCCCTGCGGATTTCATCCTAAAAGACAGCAGGGGGAAAAAATACATTATCCACACCCTCAAATTCATCTCACTCCAGCCACCAACGCTCCCTAATTCTGGAGTCCAGTCTTAAAACAAAGAGAGCAAGTCACTGTCTCAGCTGCATGATCCAACAGCCACCTCCCACAGCTATAAGGGACTCCCCAGAACACCTGAAAATGCATTTACAATCATCTGCTGCCTTAAAACTGCCCCTACTCAAGTCCCAGGACTGATGCTGTGTAGAACACAGGCCATTTAAAGGAAAGTTTTAAGGAGCAGGTGTGCATCAAGGCATTTCCAGCCTGGCACTGATCTGCCTCTTCAAAATCACATGCCCATTGTCAATCCTTGGCCAAAGCTGTGCAAAGCAATTCAGAGCTCTCTGAAGGGCAGGTTGCACATCAAACTTGTGGACACAAGTCTTGCATGTTTTTCTGGGTTGATCTGTGTGACATCAGAAGGCAAGGTGGAAAAAAAAAACCTGTAAAAAAGTTTCCAAAACCTACACAGCCTCACAGCAATGTGGACACAAACAAAATGGAGGAGAAAACCAGAAAGTTATGGTACAATTTTCCTGGAGGGAAACACTCCACTTATCCCAAAAATTACAACTGTACAAGATAATCTGTCCTGTGTATCCTACACCCCCTTTTTTAAATTCAGGTAACAAAAAACACTTCTACAATTTCATACTAATGAACCTTGAGGGATAAGAAGCAAACACAGCCTAATGCAAGATGCTTGTATCTATTCTGTGAAGCAGCTTAGTAGTGCCACTGCTTAGATACAAAGATAACTCAGAAGTGAAGACTAAACACAGCCACAGCAGCAGCTGCAATCAGGAGAATTCCCTCTCTTGAGGAAACCTATTTTTATAACTTACTCACGTTCTTAAATACAAAGAATAGGAAAAAAATCTATTATCAAGAGCTATAGAGGCCATTTAGCTGCTGTAAGGATCTCCCCCATCTCACCTCAGACAAAGGCCATGCACCTCCCCTGCAGGATCACAGGTGACTCTTGCAGCCCCTCCAGAAGGCTGGAAGGTGCCCTATCACTGCTCAGCAAACAACCCCACAGCCCCCAACAAACCCTCCAGGCATGCAGGGTCCAGCCAAGCGTGACTGCACCACCCCTTCAGCAGAGCAAGTGCCATGCCTGGCACTGCCCAGCCCAGCCCAAGCACACAGGGGTGGCATTGCTGTACTCACAGTGTTCTCTGGGTCTGGCTCCACGGTGATGACAGCGTGATCTCTGAACTGCAGTCTGATTTGGCTGTCTATTTTCGGCAATTTCCCACCTAAGAAAAATAAATTCTCCCTTAGAAAGGCAGAAAACCAGGCAAATGGTAGAAATTGAGTCCCCTCTGTGCTCTCCCCACTCTCTTAGGGCTGGAGTGTTTGTTAACCTGTTCCTACACCCACGTGTTCCCAAGCCTGAGGTGGAGGGGGCCAAAGAGAAAGAGACTTTTCTAATTCTCTCACCCTTCCAGTCTACAAATAGCTGTAATTAATAGTAAGCCAGAGCCCAGGGATAAATGCTACCAGTTAAATGCTCTCAGGATACAGTTAATTAAAGCTGCCAATTCCAGTCTAGGATAACCTTGATTCCCCTCTAAGGGAGACGTGTCATCCCCCCCAGCAGACATGGGGAACTGACCAAGAGAGGGGTGCAAACACACACGTGGGGCCTCACAGCAGGCAGGCTGGTGCTGGGCTGTGATCTCTGCCTGCCATGGAATACCTGAAGCCTTAAGGGACCATGGGATGAGGCAGGGCCGTACCTGGGCTCAGAGAGCCAGAGTGCCGTGGCAGGCACGGCGGCAGGCGGTGTGAGATGAAGTCCCTCTTCATGTCAGCTGAGCGCAGCTCCCTGCTGAGCTCCAGCCGCTCTGCCAGGCGCCGCAACAGCACACTCAGCTTCTCTGCCCCGCCGGCTGCATCCACCTGCTGAACATCCACAGAGTGGCCCCCATCAATTCCAGCTGAGCACACCAGGCCTAAGCCACTGCAGCAGCGCTCTACAATCCTGGGCACTCCTCTTTCATCTTTGCAAAGGTCCCAAAACAACCACCTTTGCTTCTTAGACACGTTCCCCACGAGCTGTTCACACATCCAGGAGGAAGCTACTGCAATGCTGAAGGACACCAAGTACAGCTGCAGAGACACTTGTTCCTCCTGCACACCTACGAGCTGATCAGCACCACAGGGTCACCACAGAGAGGTCACACAACCATTTACACATTCACCAACTTTTAAAGGCTTGGCCTGAGAGGAACTATGCCTGTGTGACAGATCCCAGGAAAATAACATTATTCTTAGAAGGAAACAAGCCATACAAGGACACTGTGATTATGAAAGAAAAGCAGTGCAGTGAATTAGGCAGTGACTCAGATGGAGCAAACCTCAGAACAGTCATCCTGAAGGTCTCAAAAGAAGTTGGCTGGGCTGCCAGACAAGGCAGTGCCACTGCACTGAGCCTTCAGAGGAGGTCAAGTGCTGAAGTTTCACCTGGATGTGGATTATTCCCTCAGTCCCACCTACCTACCATAAGCAGCTGCCTTGGGATGCTTGTCCTCAGCGCCACGTCATCCTTTGCTGTATCAAACACAAGGCCAGGAATTGCATCCAGCAAGAAATCTCCCCAAGAGCTGATGGACAGGAAGGAAAAAAGAATTGCTGAAATAGTTGCACTGAAATAAAACAGGCATCCTAACTGGTGCCACAGGCTTGAATCCTGACAATTCCCAGCCTGCTTCTTGCCTTTGGCCCCTCCATCAGTCCCCTGTAGCCTCCTGCAATGGCTCATGCTCATCTCAGCTGTGTGTGTGTCCTCAGCAGCTTCAGGTCAGTGGCACTTCTACAGAGGGCAGGAACTGGCTTGAGAAGGGTCCAGTGCCTTCTGATTCCAGGTGCTTGCCATTTACCAGTGGATTCAGCTTAAAGCTGAGCTCAGTGAATGGAGAAATTCCTGCAGGGCTGTCCCATCCAGCAGGAGCAGTGCAGCCTCACTGCACACAGCCAGGCGTGTGGGGTTCTGTCCCTTAGTGCCCCTCTGAGACATTTATACTGAGGGAGCAAATGCACCCAGGGCTATCAGGGCCAACATGGCATCCGTTTTCGGCTGAATTAGTACCCCACAAACAAGACCCCTACATGCCCCTACAGGGGCTTTAATGACCCCTAGCAGGCAGTTTGCAGTGCCTTGATTGCATTAAATCCCCACTGTTAGCCTTCATTCTTAACCAAACACACTGGCTTTGATCTCCTGCTTCTGTTGCCCAGCTGTAACAATAAAGCAGAGCAGGAGAGGGAGGACTACTGCCTGCACCTTCTGTGCCCAGCCTGGGTCACCCTCATCAGGAAGAGGCAAAATGCTGCCCTGTCCATGGGTGACCTTCCCTCCCACATCCTGAGGCTGATTTAATGCACAAACATCCAGGGCTGCCAGAAGATTCCCACCCACCCAGGGCAGGCAGCAGGGCAGGGCCTGTCCAACACACACTTCACCCTCTGCTCTTGCTCTCCCTCAGCACTCCCAGTTCTCAGCACTGATCTCTAGAAAATACTTGTTTAGGGGAAAAAATAAACACTTGTTATAGTCTCAGTTGATTTTTTATCATCTCCACTCAGGTGTTCCACTGTCTGCTACACAGTGGGAAGGAAGAACTCTGTCCAACAAAAGGAATTAGACATCTACTTCTTACTGCTTCCCTTCTCTTGCCCTCAGTCTCCATCTGCCAGCAACCCAGTGCTTTCCCAAAGTGCCCTGCTTATCCTACACGTGCACACTTCTCTCCTGCTGGGATCTGGCCCAGACAAACCGTGCTCCAGCACAGTGCTGTCCCTGTTGTCTTGGTGCCTAAAAATACCTCAAAGAGCCACCTCCACCAGCACTTCCTCCACAGCCATTTTCAAGGAGTTTTCAAGGTCAAGGAGTTCTCTTCAATTTTCCAAGGAACTGTTTCCACATCACGCTTCCATCTTCAAGCACCCCTGCCCAGGTAACACAGTGGGCTGCCCTCAGGCTCATGAAGCCACAGAGAAACCTCACTGACTCCACTCAAACCTGCAGGTCTCCAGCAATCCCATTCCAAGGACCCTAATTCTGGTCTTCCCAGCACTACTTGAGCAATACATCTGTGCAGACCCAGCTGGATGAACCCTGTTCTGTAAAACCTGATGCCAGCCCAGCCTCCTCTAACAAGTCACTCTTCTGTCACTAAGCAGGGGGAGGGAAGTGCTGGGACAGCAAAAGGAAGCAGTGGGACAGAAAAGGCAGGAGAAGGGAGAAAAAGCAGACCATCCTTTTGGAGTGATCACTGCTGATTACCCTGAACATGCCACCAAACTTGCTGCTGCCTCCTGCACAACATGGCAAGTCAAACACCCTTTGCAACAGCAGCCAATGCTTGCAGAAAACCCTTTTTTGGGTTGCTGGGGCTTTTTTTGCCTTCTGAATATAAAGCTCATGAGTGTGAATTCAAATAATCTGAACCCAGCTTTTAGGAAGACTCAAACCTTTGAGCAGCTTCCTCTTCAGCCTCCCTCCAGCCTGGAGGGGTGGCCACATGAGGAGCTACCAGCAGCACTGACATGCTGGGCTTCCCGAATGGCACGGCTGGTGGTTGGAGATTCATCTCACAGCTATCTGGAATATGCCCAAACTTGTCCTGCCCTGTTCTGTGGCTAACAGAAATCCTCCCCAACCCCTAACCCAGCATCCAAGGGATGATCAGGGGGCTGATTAGGAACATTTCCCTGGGTGATAACAAGGTTTCAGTGGGCACAAGGACCAGGCGTGTGTCATAAGAAACCTGACTTGCATACATGGGGTAGGAGATAAACACAGATAAGCAGAAAATACTTGCAAGGAAGAATTGGCAGCAAATCTGTCAGAAGACACGTGGATGTATCAAACACAGGAGAAAACAGGATGAAAGGGGTAACTCATGACCCTTTCTCTGAGTTATGAAATGAACAGTAACTTCAGCCACTGATGAGAGATTTTTTTTTTTAAACACGAGTGAATCTGCAGTTGTAGCATCTTCCACATTAAAGTCTACAGCTGGTAAATAATAAAAGAAGGAATGAAAAAGCAATCAAGCTAGCTGCATGAAAACCTGGCAAACAGGCTGCTTCAAACCCCCAAACCTTCAATTTCTGCTACCTCAAAACTAGCTCAGATTCTGTTATAACAGCAGGGCACCTACACATATTCCATGTCACCACATCTCAGGTCTGTGCTATTCACACACACATCTGGCAGAGGAAAGCCACACAAAACAAAACATAAAGAAAATTACTTGTTCTGGTAGGTACTGATGGTCACATGTGTTGAATAGGAGGTCCCAAGAGGAGTGTCAGCTTGGTGAATCGTCCCTCTTGGGAAGTAGAGCAAGTCACCTGGCTGCAAGGGAATCAAAGGGAATTGATACCTTTAGGCCACCTGGTCACACCTTGGTGTAGTCAAAACAGAGCAGACAGACTGACAATATACTTTAAAAATCACACAATGATCACACTTTAATAACATAAAGAACACCAAGCCACAAGTTCAAAGCATTAAACTTTCCAACCTGCTGCCCATATTTACTATTTACATCTGTCTCAAAACACCAAACAAGCTTTTAACATTACAGAACATGCAGACTCCTACTGAGCTATGTGGGGAGGACAAAGAAGCAGCTGAGATGAACCTGCTGGCAGAGCAGCAGGGAAATGTGAATCTGGTCACATCACATCAAAAGAAAAGCCTAATAGTCCACAAGAAAAGGAAATATTCTATAAAAATGGTAACCTGTTACAATACTGTTGTCTGAAATTTTCAGTTAAAACCTTAAAAACAGGTACAATCTTCCTCCTCCCTATCTTTCTTCTTACCTATGTAAACTAAAACTCCACACTGAAAAGCATTTAGATTAGGAGAGTCAAGACAAGAAAGAAGTGCAATGCACATGAAGTTGCCTCTGAGAAGGAAATACAAGTTTACTTATGGCTTGTCCTGTAAACACCTACACAGTTGGACATCACAGTTCAAGGGAAAATTCATAAAGCAGCAATTATGAAATCTGATTTCATTTTTATTTTGCCAGTCCTTAAATTTGGTCACAGCAGCTACTTCTAAGAGCCTACTGAGCTAACCCAGATACATTCCAAGTGAATAGTCCTTGATTTTTCACTGAATTGGAAGGTGGGTTTAGATTATGAGGCTTCACAGGACATGGAAAGCTTGTCTCTCCACCCATTTGTGAGAAGCTGATCACAGATAGCTCTGTACATCTGCTTGTTTGAAGCCCTCTCTCTGCCTTCCTTACCAGTGTGAGGACTAGACCAACCAAGGGTATTCTGAATTCTCTTCATTTGAAAGGAGAAAGGAAACATTCTAGAAAGATGTTGAGGGAGGAAATAGCATCATCTGACAGCATCCCTCAGAGGCAGCTACAGACAGACAACCAAAACTGGACACTGGCCACCCAGCACAAATGGGTCACGGGAAGCAAAGCATATCAACCAGAAGAAAAAGGAATTAAAAACTCAGATAATATGAAAACTTAGATAAAATGAAAGGCCCTGAAGCCTGGCCCAAAATATTCCAGAACTTGAGTGCAATTTCCTAGACTCTGCATCATCCAACACATGATGACAATTGAACATTACCATCTGTCAAACGACACAGCTCGTGGTGTCAGTGTCATACCCAATGTGTCACACTGTTCCTACAACACCTACACCCAAATGCAGGGCTGGGCACGGGGGAGAGCAGAGACCTTGCAGAGAAAGGCCCTAGACAGGCCAAAAGGCAGGGCCACTCCCGAGGCTTCCAGCACCATCAGCTGGGGAAGTCACAGCTCGAAAGCACCAACACGTAAACCAGCAGGACAAGCACCAGGTCCCTGCTGGCACAGGGGATGCACTCAGGCATCATGAAATACTCCTTTTATTCCAAAGAACAAGCAAACACTTCAATTCAGGGGTTTTGGAAAAAGGAAAAGCAAATTAATACAGCAAGTTTATATGGGGTTTAGGTGATGCTTTTGTTTATCAGCCGAGGATAAATATTTAACTCTGGCTCACCAGAGCAGTGACACTGTTCAGTGCAGCAGTGAGTCTCAGTGCACAGGGTTAGCCTCAGTGATTACAGGCAGCATCTAAAAGCACAACAGTGTTTCACAGCCACACATAAACCCAATGGGTTTTCCACACAGAACTCCACAAACGTGACCCAGGAGTCAGGTGCCCAGCCTGGAGAGTACTGGTGCATTCCCAGGCCTAATTGGTTTTTTGGTCCATTATTTAAATACTGGAAGCAAAGCACATCTTTGAAAAAGGACAGGTTAGACAACTATCACCCAAATTTCAGGTGCTCACAGCATTTTGTGTGGAAACCCTCCCCTCAGTTCACAGTCACTCAGAATCCTGTCTTCAAGAAATGGACCACTGGAAACTCTCCTGGCAACCACAGCCCAGAGCACGTGAAGCAATTAACTTACAGTACCTTTAGGATGAACTCGTGGGTGGGACTCCCAATCCTGTCTTCTGATTCAACATTATATTCCCGAGCTAAGGGCACTGTTGGCTTGTAGAGTCTCCAGTGTTTCTCACCTTCGAGCTGAAGGATGAACACCTGCAAAAAGACCATCCTCAATCCAAACCCCTCAGGAAGTTTGCTGCCCCTCCCACAGCCAGCTGACCAGGTGTTTTAAGTTGGCTTCTGATTTGCCAAGTCTGGGGAATCAAGGCAGGAATCAGGGACAGAAAGCAAACAGTAGCAGCACCACGAGCTGCTTTTCTGACAAAAAGCAAAATATACATGGAAAGGTTGGACTGTTTTGGTTTGGTTTAAGTGGGGTGGCCCAACTTTTTTATAATGCAGTGTATATTTGCATGTTTCTTTTAGAAGCTAATTTAAAATGCATTTGGACCACAGGGCTTCATCATATCAGTAACTTCTCAAAAACAGCAGGAACAATAAGCACAACAAGTCTGCTTTCACTGTCCAGTGACGAGAGAGCAAGTACCTGGCAAAGGAGAAAGGACTTGGAACTTCTTGGGGCCTGAATGAAGTGAAAATGAAATAAAGGTGCTTCTGCAGCTGTGAAAACAAATTCTCATCTCATCCAATGGAAATACGAGGTCTGAAAAGGCCAGTTTACACAATATTATGGCTAGATATTACTATTAGTACATTTTCAGCACAGATACATAAGAAAAACAACTCTAAGGAAACACAAATAACTACCCAAAGTTTTCAGTGGGAAAACCCCCTTTTCCTCTGATGTTTATTGGAGGGAGGGCTGGAAGCACCACCCAAGGCTGTGCTGTCCTACCTCAACATCATCGTAGTGAGGGGGAAGGCCCTGGGATCCCTGGGGAGTAATGTAAACGTTTGACCCCACCAGAGACCCAAAGTAGCACTCCAGCTTCTCCTGAATCTTCCACAGCTCCTCCTATAAAGAGAAAGGATGCAGTTAGTGCTGAGGAGCCCAGCCCAGCCCACAGGCTCCCCATGGCTTGGGAAGAGGGGTCACAGCCCCACAGGCAGGTGCTCTGTGCCACTGTTTCTCCTGAAGGAGCAAAGCAGATCTGCTGAGCCAAGAAGTCTGGTGCCCCAACACAGCAGTGATGTTTGCTCTCTCCCCTGGGCCATCTTTAGGCTGTAACACCAAACCAACAAGGCTAAGCAGAGGAAAGCAAACCACCCACCATCCCACAAACAGCAAAGGCAACAAGCACATTCAGGACTTGCATTATATGGACTGCAGCAGGGAGAGCACACAAAGCTCAGAGACCTTCCCCCAGTTCCTCCAGTCATTTGGGAATATTTGAGAACAACTTTACTCATCCACACCCAATGTGTGGCAGAGAAGGCACTGAAGGGAAACAGCAGAAATGCCAAGTACCAGACCCACACCAGTGCAGCCTGGCCATTAAAACAGATCAGCCAGCAACATTACACCTGGGACTCAGCTCGTATTTGGGACCTTATTTGGGTCCCCCTCACAATTAAATTGTGCTGGCACCTTTGGACAAAAAGCAAGACTGCCTAAATCCAAGCAGCTACAAGCATCCAAGTCAACTGTGCAGCACCACTGTCTCCTTCCCACACACAAACACTGAGGGCACTCAGCTGATTGGGGTGGTACCTTTCCATGGTGCAACCCATTGGCAAGGACAGAGGAGTGTCCTGGAAATGGTTCACATGCTTCACATTAAAGGGAGGTGGCTCAAAAGCTCTCATTTTCACAGGGAAGCAGCAGGGCAGAAGGGATAATTTAAGCCCAGATGCCTGATCATCAATTCTGTGCATTTATTTTTTTCCCAAAATTTTATGTGACAAAGTGAAATTTTAAAAAGAGTATTTAGTACTATAGCATGAGTCAGATTTTGTTCTTACTGCAGAGCACTGAAACACGATGGGCAGTGCAAAAGTATAAACTATGTCTTAACACAGCTCATGTAAAGATTTCAGCAGGTCATCAATGCCATCTGCTTCCCCTGGGGACAGAGATGAAGCCAGGTCTAGTGCAGCTCAAGCAAAGAACACCACGTTATAAAGCCAGCATTAATCATCTCCAATTAAACAATCCCACCTTAAATCTCTGAGGCTGATGAAACTGTATAGTTGCCTTTTTCTGGTCAAAGTCTTTCTTCAGCTGCATGTAATTGACTTTACCATCTTTATTTAAAACCTTCTTTTTCCCATTCACACACTTGCAGACATTTACATCTCGCCCATAGTACAGGCCCTGGCTGCAGAGCTCCTTCAAGTCTGGCAGCTGGAACAGGGACAGGTAGTAAGCAGCCACCAGGGGATCATTTCTCTGCACAAGGAGAGGCTTTTGCTCCCAGTATTCCCTGAAAAACACCTCCTCTTTGATGGGGGAGATCAAGCTTCCAAAGAGGCTGTCTGGGCTCTCGAAATTCAGGACTGGTGAAGAAGCTGCTTCCAACTTGGCTCGTTTGCACTGTGCCTGTGTTTCTTTTCCCATTTCAGCATGCTTCCCTCCTTTCTTGGGCATGTTCCTGTTCAAGGGGAGAGAGGACCAAACCAGTCAACCAGCAACACAACCTCAAGAACTCATGGGCCCAGAGCAGGACTCTTTAACTTATCCAGTGGGATATCAGAGTATGCTGGGAATAGCTCTGGTTTCAAAGGCTCACTGTTTGCCCCAAGCAGCAGAAGATGGAAAGCCCACAACAGGCCTCGAATCCTCTCTCAAACCTCAGAAAACTCCAAATGGGACTTGTTGCTCACACAGCTCAAATCCCACAGCTGAGTTTATAGTAAAAAACATGCCATGAAACCCACTGGTCTGCACAGATTGAGTAACCCACCCACACAGAGAACCTGGTCTTCTGTAGCAACAACTGCAAAGTAATTAAAACACCAACTCAGCTTTAAGAGCTTTAATGGCAACATGCTGAGGGGAGTGGAGAGAGGGGCCAGGATCAGAAACTTGTACTCTGCTACACTTCCTTAAAATGCATTCACAGTTTACAGAAGACAGGGAACATTGCTAGGCCTTTCTGTTGATGCTCTGTAACTACTAAATTTACACGATTAAAACTTGTAAAGTTTACCAGTTGAAGAACTAAAATGCCAAGATCCTGCTTTCATTCCTGCCAAGCTGTCAAACTTTGTTGTTTATGTAGAACAAAAAGAATCCTTTCATGCAAGTATAGATGCTTAAAGCTGAAAGCCATTTACTTCGTTTTTCCAGGCAGATGGTATGATTGTGTACCATTGTGCAAAAATAAATGGTTAATCCACAGACAGTTTAGCTGCCAAGTCCTCAGGAAAGGTAAGGCAAAAATCAAGCAATGGTAGGTCTAACACTGTGGTGTGTGCACCAACATTTCACCTCCTTGAGTGCCATGCAGCAGGAGAAGCCTGAGGATCTGAGCTAAGTAAAGCTCAGTTTTGAATTTCAGACCTAAATTCGTGGTATCAACCTCCCAGCTCACTCAGGTTGATTTAAAGAAGTTATATTCAGGTATGTACTAGTCACAGAATGCAGCTTCATTTACAAGTGTAGACTCACAGAATGGTTTGGGATGGAAGAGACCATCTAGTTCCAACCTCTGCCATGGGCAGGGATACCTTCCACTGGACCTGGGTGCTCAAACCCCCATCCAACAGGATCCAACAGGATCCAACAGGCCTCGGACACTGCCAGGGATGGCACACCCACAGCTTCTCTGGGAAACCTGTGCCAGGGCCTCAGCACCCTCACCAGAGAAAAATTATCATATTTAGTCTAAACCTACCCTCACCTTAAACACATTTCCCCTTGTCCTGGGCTACAGGCCCTCGTACAAAGTGTCTCTGCATCTTTTCCTTGTAGCATTGGAGTGTGGAGAGGCTGCAGAAGAGACTTCTCCATGCTGAACCCCTCGACTCTCTCAGCCTGCCTGCACAGCTGCTCCATCCCTCTACCCCTCTGGGCCTGCTGCACACAGGTTCGCCTCCTCTTCCTCCCCCTCCGAGTGCTGGGGACCCCCGAGCAGGACGCAGCACCCCACGTGGAGCAGCCCCAGGTTGGGGCAGAGGGCTGGGATCCCCTCCTGCCCTCCCACCCACTGCTTTGGGTGCAGCCCAGGATGCCACCAGCCTTTCCAGGCCGGGAGCGCTCCCTGCCCGCCCAGGGGACCACTGCTCACCCACCAGCACCCCCGAGGCAGGGCAGAATAGCCATCGCGGCATGCTGCTCCCTCTCCAAGTGATCCCTCCCCAAGTGATCCCACTCCACGTGATCCCTCTCCAAGTGATCCCACTCCACGTGGTCCCTCTCCAAGTGATCCCTCTCCACGTGGTCCCTCTCCAAGTGATCCCACTCCACGTGGTCCCTCCCCACGTGGTCCCAGCGGGAGCGTCGGCACCTGCGGGACCCGCTCCCTGGGAAGCATCGGGAACACGGCCGGGCTTTGGGAACACACCGTCTCGCCGCTCCTCCCTCCATCCCATCCCATCCCATCCCATCCCATCCCATCCCATCCCATCCCCACCCCATCCCTCCCCTGCCCGCGGCCCCGCACTCACCCGGGCGGGGGCGGGACGGGTGGGACGGGATGTGGGGTGGGATGTGGGGTGGGATGACGGGACGGAGCGGGAGGGGAGAGGCCGGGATGTGCCGGGTGGAAGTGGGAGGCGGTCACTGCGGCGCTGGGAGTCACGGGAGGAGGGCGAGGCTTCCGGGAGGAAATACGGGGACATTCCAGCCTTATTCCAGCGTCACTCCAGCACCTATTCGGGCAGGAACGCAGCAGTATCTCCGCTAAGGTTAATCACACGGGTCAGCTCTCTTCGTGCAACAGCCGCATTGGGGTTTATCTTTTCCTGGACCCAAATCCTGTCATAAGCCAAAAAAGAAAGTTAGGTGGGCTTTGGTGGAGCTGTGTTGTTGTGCAGTGATAGGTGGAAGGATACGGAGCAGAACTGGCAGAAGAGGTGACATTTGGAAGCCCGGCAGCCTTGCAGTGCATGGCTGGTGTGAGTGCGAGGTTGTACTGCCCAGGTCCATCACCAGGAGGACATTCCAGTGACAGGGGACACGGGGGGCTGTGTCCTGTCAACAGCACAGCCTTTCACATCTCCAGGCCAGGTCAGATCCCTCCCTGCATGGAAAAGGGGTTTGCAGCCTTGTGCCCCCTCGCAGCGTGGTTGTTACTCACACAGTGACACCTCCCGATTCCCTGGCGCTGGCTGGAGCATCTGGAACAAATGTTACGTGATTCCAGGGGGTCCTGCCCTCGTGGATACATCCAGCAGACTCCTGGTGCTGAACAGGGAAGCTGGCAACATAGAATACATGGAAAAGGCAAACACTGCTCACCCTGCTCATCCTCGCTCCTTCACCACCTGGACTGCTCTGTCACCAGCTGACCAAAGTATCCTGGTCACCTGAACATGAAATATGGATTAATCAGCATGTGGCTGCCTTACCAGGAGAGAGATTTGGCCAGGGATGAACCTGCAGCTGTCCTAATTGCAGAAATGTGGACAAATTAGACAGAAAATTTAAGTATCTCTAAGCATTTTTTCTTCACAAACCTATGAGAAAAGACATTCTCTACTTTCTGAGCCCATCACTGCATCACTCAACATTCAGAACACTTTGCAAAAATTATGAAATTGCAAATACTTTAAGGTAATGCTCACCAATAGCTGGGATATTCAAAGGCATGCATTTTTGGCAGCTCTGTGAAAAACAGTTCACTGTCATGAAATTCGTTTTATTTCTTAAATGAGAGTTCTAAACCTTTGAAGAATGAAGCAGTGCTCCAGACTTCAAGGTTTGCATGACCTAAATTAACACTCAGAACATGTTTTCTTACCACAGATGGGTGTAGCAGCAGATGCCAAAAATAGGGAGGCCACATCCTGCACCTCGGCTGGTCACAGGCACCACTATGAGGTGTTATTTCTGTTCCAAAAACCCCCAGAGCACCCTCAGCATAGCTGCTTGAGCCCCACCAGGATGAGCACTCACACAAATACGTGCTTGCATAGTGGCTGTGGTGTTTTACCTTGCAGCAAATGCTGGGGGACATAAACCAGTAGGAATGGGAAATGCCTTTGAGTACCTTTTTAAGGACTTCCGTGCTGGTCAGTGGAGACAAATTGACTGAAAGCATTTATTTCCATCTCTCTCAGGAAGGTAACACGCTTCAGAGGAGGGTCATGGGTGCTGCAGCCAGCCCTCTAGCACCCTCTAGACAAGGAATTATGTATTTAAATACCATCTGTTAGTTTTCACTACTTAAGCAATAGATTTCTGAAGTATAATTGACCCCTGTCATGGCATTAAGATAAAAATTATAAGCTTTGCTGTAAAAATATCCAGTGAAGTTTCATCATCATTTACAAGGGCATGTAGTGACCAGACAAGGGGAGTGGCTTCAGACTGACAGAGGGCAGGTGTAGATTGGGTATTAGAGAAACAAATCCCTTACTGTGAGGGTGGTGAGGCATTGGAACAGGTTACCCGAAGAAGTTGTGGAATTTTTTCTCTTGGAGGCTGAGGATTCGCTGTTGGCTACACAAACACTTCTTGTGGGGCAGATAAAAAAATATGTGAATTATTCCTGTGAAAAGTTTAGCACACACACACCTGGAGCAGTTAGGTGGGATCTTCCCAGGCAGTCTGGAACATCTGTGCAGGATGCCTCCATAAGGGCAGTGCAGGAACAAGGCTGGGATGGTATATTTTTATATATATATCTGTATCACACATTTGCTCAGCTTGAGGTCTAACGTGCTGTTGCTGTTGCCAAAGCCTGCGTGTTCCCAGCATTGTCATTCCTGGTATGGTTCTGTTTTCCATGGCAGGATTTCCTGGAAGAGTATCAAAGCCCTCTTAGCCCTGATACATTTGTTTGGCAGCAAACTGTCTGCCAGAGTACCCACTCGCTCCAGGAGATTTGTCACCCAGCATGCAGTATGTCACCAGCTCCTCCAGCTCTGGATCTGGGAGCTTGGCAAATGCAGCAAGTGACATATAAGCAAACAAGCTGGGAGCAGGAAAAATAAATAAGTGGAAAATAAAGTAAATAAATAAACAAACCAGAGAGTGGTTCGGGCTTCCAAATTTATTCCCATTTCCTTGACCAATAAAATTGACCAAGCATTTACCTTGTGACTTTTTTTCAACTACAAATTATTATTTTGAACTGACTTCCTAAGTAAAAACTCAGTTCATTAAATGACAGACAAACCCAATGAATGTAAGTGGAAAATGCTCCTTATTTGTGAAAGTCACAAAAGTAATCTTGATTCTTTTCTGGTGCTTGTGAACACTTCCTATGTGTTTCCCTGAACATCCCTGGTTCAACCTGGGATATTTCCATCCAGGATTCATCTGAGACTGACAGGATTCCTGTATATGTCTTGGCACAGCTGATTCCTTTTATTCCTGTGTGTCTCTGATACCTGGAACTGTGCTGGGGATCACTGCTGCAAACAGGCATATGCAGCTTCTCCTCAATGTAACATTCAACCTCGAGCCAAAGGGGAGGAGGAGGGGGAAAAACCTCAAGCTCACATAAAGCAGAAGAACCAGATTCTGCTGAAGATTTGGTTGGTTTGTTCTCTTGACAAAGTTTTTTAAAATCTCTGTCTCAAAGCCTGTGTTTCTAGAACAGAGAGTTCTGCAGAAGGCAGGGGACTACAGCAGAGGCAGAGGTGTGTGCTTGTCACATGAAGGGCACAGCTCCTGCCAGGGATGCTGGTCATCCACCTGGGAGGTGCATCAGATCTGGGACACTGTTCCTGTGCTGCCTCAGGGACTAGTGAGCAAAATTTCTCCAAAATAAAGGTCCAAGGGGTGTCATGGACAACTGACAAAGGTGAGGGTTTCTCTTGAGGTGTTGACAATGTACAATCTACAAAGCCCCATCAGCCTTGCTTCCTGCTTTCTCCTGGTCCCTACTCCACTGCTAAGCCATACTTTTCCCCCTGGTTACTGAGGACAGAGACTGCTGAGGTGCACAGGTTGCCCAGCAGAACTGAAATGCAGCAAGTGAAACAAGGATAGGAGATACCTGAAGGAGCTTGGTGACAATTCCTACAGAAATGGACCACAAGTGGAGAACAAACAGAAAGGTTGATCGAAGAGGAACAGTTTAGGTGTAGATAGACTGGACAATACCTCAGGGGGGAAGTGCTGTCTGCTCAGGTGTGTGGTAAAGGGCTCCCTTAGTGACCAGACTGCTTCTATGCTACTGCAGCAGGAACATACGCACGGGATTGCCCCGGTGAAGCATGGCACAGTCCAGCTGAAAAAGAACCAGACACCTAAGAGTTTTTCATTAACAGTTTTGCTGCTAACCAAACCAGCCCAGGTTTGACATAGAAGTCTGTTTTGGAAACTTTTAACCCTTTCCTCTACTGCTGTTGCATTATTTTTAAAGTATGAGTCTACCCTCGTACGCAAAATAACATCTCGCTTACAAGGATTCCTGTTCATATGTACAAACCCCAGTAAAAAAAGTTGAACACAATATATACACTGGGAAATATAATCCTGGAATATGTGTCAATAGCATGATTGTTCTGTAAAATAATCCTGCCCACGCTTCCCTTCAGAGATCTCTTCCTCTTCAAGCGCGCCGTGTCCGCGTTGGAGAGGTTGGTTTCGCTGGTGCGAGTCTCACTCTCCTCGCAGGGCTCTGAGAAAGCAGACAGCTCCATGTCCACATCTGTGTCATGAAAGCAGCCATCAAAAGCCATTGCTTGCACTGCATCGATGTACATTCCTGAGGCCTGGCAACAAAGAACAGTTATTCTGCACGTGGAGAGCCATTTCAGTTAATTATAAACCAATCAAAGGGAAAATAAAGCTTTCCCTTCGGTGTTGTTCCCTCTTGGAGAGCATATGGAGAACAGGGCTACCTCACAGCCTGGCAATCTGTGGGGCCTGTCCCCTTGGGCAGGACATGGGCAAGGAAGAGGATACACATGCTAAAACACTCTTGTCTGGCTGATTATTGCCAGCTGCTGAAAAGTCAAACTCTCTCTTCTCCTGCAGGGCTGCATTGCTGGAGCTGTGGGAAATGGCTTCAAACGTTTCCAGCAGCTCATGTGAGCAACACATGCACCCTTTCTGTGGTTTGCCCCTTGTTTACAGGGGGCATGTTCTTGAAGCAAAGGGTTTAAGTGAGCGCTTCACAGAAAGCAGATGTTTAACTTGCAACTATTTCTGCTTCAGGCACACTTTTCTAAAAATGACCTTGTCATTTGGACAAAAGGGCATCATCAAACCCATCTCCCTAATCGAAAATGGCAAAGCAGGACAAGGAGAAATGGACTCTGCTTCACAGGAAACAGGAAGGAATATCACATGAGTGCATTCTGGGGTGTGTTCCAGAGAGAGGCAAAATGCCTTGATCAACAGATATTTGAGAAGAAAAGGAAGGTTACCTTCCTCTGAGGGGAGAAAAAAATCAGGAGGTGAGTATTCCCTAATATCTGCTACAAGCACAGGAGGGAGAAAAAGCACAGACCATCTCAGAGAGAATAATACATTTTCTCCCTTCAGCCAGGTCAAAAAAACCTGAGATACAGAGTGGAGACAGAGATGGTTACTGTTCTGTTACCACAGTGGTGTATCAGGATTACTCTGTGGCTTCTACGGTGCTTTCTGAAGGCAACAAAGCACACAGGATTATACCTTGCCCCTTTTTTTGAGTTGCTTTCTCTCTTCAATTGTGGTGAGATAGTTCACTGCTGCGTACTCGATGACAGACAGGAAGACAAAGAGGAAGCTGATCCATAAATACACATCCACAGCCTTTATGTAAGACACTTGAGGCATCGAGGCACTTACTCCTGTCATGATGGTGGACATTGTCAGCACTGTAGTTATACCTGCCAAGGAAAGAGGGGAGGTGATCCTAATAGTGACCAGCTGCTTCTGTTCAGCTCATCAGCAGCCCTTGGACAGCACAGCTTTGTGAGGGCACACGAGTGACACAGCCTTTAACTGCATCACACGGGCTCTGAGAAGTGAGTGAACCATGAAGGGCCCATCACATGCGATCCTGAAAGCACCAAATCATCCCTGTGCTCTGTGCATGCAGTTATAGAGCTGCAGCACAGCAGCTTGCAGCAGCAGGGAGACGAGCCTGGGGAGGGAGCAGCATGGGGACACGTTTCTGGGCAGCTTCAGGCACTGCTGCACACAAGGGAGAGCAGGTCTGTGGGCTTCCCTCACCTCCCAGAGCCAGGGTGGCCACTGCACATTTTCTACTCCAGGAGGATCCCTAAAGAATCACCAGTTTCCTTCCCAAGCCTTTCTCAAATTGTACTTCTTGAGAACATTTATCAGCTTGTATGTCTCTATTGTAACTCCTTGGCTCTCTGAAAATAATGTAGCATAAAAATGTTGCATCCATTGACACGAAGAAAAAAGAAATTGTTTATTCCAGTGTGACCAGAGTTTTGTCCTCATCTTTTCAATCTCTCCCCTTACATCAGCTTTTCCTCTCATTTTCGTTTGCTCCATCTCAGAAAAAAAAACATCACCAAACTCAGGCCCTGTTTTTAAAGAAATGACTGTGACACTGGAAGGGAAGACAACTCAAGTGAGGCAGCACTGGCTGACCCCTGGCCTGTCAGCTGGCTCTCAGAGCAGCCCTTCTCCAGTTCTACACTAGCTCATGTCCAGTGGAACACACAAAAGTTTTCCCTCTCCCTCTCTGCAAGTTCCTTAGGTGGAAGGATGGAGTTTGGAATATACCATATAAGAGGAAATCAGTTCATTTAAAATACATATACTCTAGGCTTGGGAGCTAAGCTTTTTTGTTGTTAACATTGCCTATAAATTATGTATGGTTACGCTAATGAAATGTGCTTTATTCATAGAACTCCTGATGCATAACCTTCTGCAGAGATCCATATATAAAGGACATGATCAGCAAAACCATCTTGTCAACATTAAAAATGGCCTCCTGAGATTGAAAAAGTTATTTTCAAAGGTGAAGTTAAATTTCTTATGAATAAAAGGAATTAGTAGATGCATTAATAAAAGTAGGTAGGAGGTACCATAATTTGTTTTCAGATTAACAAATGGCTTTATATCCCAAAGTAGTAATAGCTTTAGACTGTGCCAATAGAAAGGGATCTGAGGTACCTACGGTCCTATTTTTTCTAGATTGATATAGATAAAAATAGAGGGCTTTTTCACTTGTCTAAGAAATATGACAACATACAGCTGGCTTCTGGGACCAGCACCAGTGAGGAGAAAGAACAGAAGCTTTTTTACTAATTAGTAAACAGAGAGTTGCAGGACTCACATACATTATGGTTACATTAGATATCCTAGGAAATTTCCATCAGATCTTCAGAGATGCCAAGTTTTGAAAACATATACTCATCCCAAAGGCCTCAGAATTAAATTCCCAACAAAGGCAGTCCTGAAGTGGCACTCACTGAGAAAAACAATAAACTTCTAGGAAAAACCACTGTAATTAGTCCTTTTCTCCTGAGCTGAGGCGTTCAGTGTAAAGCTGAGAGAGCAGAAAGATGCCCAACTTACTCTCTGGCTTTCAGAGAAGACTGTGCCTTGCACAGTCAGGATACCAAACAAAGCCCCACAAAAAAAGGCTTTGCTACAATAGGCAGTGGTTCCAACTTGGTAGGAAGATACATATTTCTAGAGAAAAAGAAGAGCTGCAGAGCTTTTAGACTGTGCAATGCCTAATGAACCATGGATTTGAGGAGGGATCTGACTACCTGTTTGCTGAGAAGAGGGAAGGAAAAACCCAGGCTTTGCAATTAAGTAAAATTCTGCAGAACCATCCCTTTTTTGCTTCTGAGGTGTGTGAACTGTTTTCTAATATAACAAAGCCAATCTAAGCAAACATTCCATTCCCAAATGCAGAGGTTGGCTAAAGGTAGTGACCACAGTGGCAATATTAGTGTTGTTCAGATAATTACCTGATATACTTGCTCATGTCCTGTGGAAATAAGAAGCTAAGGTAACTTCAAAGCCTCTCCCCCCTCCATTCTACACTTCCCAAAGAATATCCATTACAGATTCACCTAGTGATACCCTGGCGGGAACAGCTCTTCTGTCAATCCAGAATGAAACCCAGGACAGCATCACCATCAGCATGGCTGGGAAATAGGATTGGAGCACAAAGAAGAAAATATGTCTCCGGAGCGCAAAGTTGATAAAAAGTCGATTGTACCAACCTATTGGAAAAAAGGGAAAGGGTTATTTGTGAGCTCTGTTCACTGGCCCCTCCCTTCCAGCAGGAGTGATGTATCCACATCAGTAATAGTAAATGCCTAAGAAAACTTGCCATCACCTTAATTTTACTTTACAAACTGTCCATTGTACCTTATTAAAATACTGCTGCCTTGGGAGTGAAGCATCACAACGACACACATAAAATTCTGTCTTATAACTGAGGCTAGGAAACTGAAAAAAATTAAACCCACTGCAAGGGAAACTGCCAGGAGAATGCACACAGCATATAATTGTCCAGTGAAGCCAACACCCTATATCCTCCGAAAGAAGCCTGCCTTCTCTCACACTGAAATACCCGGCAAAAAGCAGCCTCTGTTCCCCTCGCTCAGAGCAGCCCGCCCAGTGCTGACTTTAGAGGAGAGGGTGCCACCTAGTGAATTTTGGGGCGTGCTCTGCCTGTGCAGCACGGCAGGAAAGCAATATACAGAGAGGAGAGAAGAAGGCTGGGCAGCACCTGCCCACATTGGAGCAGTCATGCCATCTATTGTGGACAAGGTTTTTTGTTTGAAAAATTATTGCCTCTAAAATGGGTTTAATTGTTGCTCCTTTGGAGCCAGGGAATTCCAAAAGCCTAAACACTACACTGAGGTTCACAAGAGAGGATATGTGGAACCTGAGCAGCATTTTTGTCCTTGTTTTGCCCGAGATTTTAGGGGGAGATGACTCCCATTGCAGTTGTGCTGATTGTTCTCCGCTATTGTTTACTTGGATGATAAATTCCCTTGTTTTCCAACAAGAAGCAAAATAAAAGAACAAGGGAAAGTGGAACCTTCTGAGCAAAACAAAACCTCAAAGCCAAAGAAAAGTGTAAGTCTACAAAAGACAGCACTCTTAACAGATATGTTACAAGCATTATTCAGGGACTTCCCAGTGGTGTCTGCAACTTAAAAAAGAAGTCTTTCCTTTCACCTTGATGTTGCTGAGTTAAGCTCATCATCAAAACATCTGCAGGTAAGTGTTAAGCAGTTACACTTTGCAAAGCCCTGGGCACAGGGGCACTGTGAGGTGCACTCTGTGCATGAAGCTGTGTGTGCTTGTGTGAGTGTTTTCTGATGGGCATGGCAAGGCAGAGAGAATCCAGCTGAGTTCCCAGAACCCAGTGTGAACACACAGTGATGGCACTTTGGTGGAAAACATCCCAGTCTCCTCCTTGCAATGAGGACAAGTTGGACATTGCTCTCAGCAGGGCAGGGTTATCACAGTCAGGTATCGCTGTCCCTCTTCTCACATGACAGTGGCTCCTGAGAGCTGGAGCTGTTCTTGGCTCATACACGAGCAAGAGATAAGGGTGAAGAACCTGATCAAGCTGGGAATTCCTCACTGCTTAGGCTGCTTCATAATTTAAACTGGAATGTCTGCATTCAGTATCAGCCACCACCACCTTCCTTGGCTCTTTTCTAAATGCAAAAAAATGCAAAAAAAAGCTAACCTGTAAATGAAATACAGTAAATAAATCTATTTGCTGCTTTCCTGTATGGTTTTTTTTCCAAAGTGTTATGCACTTCATCCTATTAAATGGAATGATTTGTATTTTATTAATTTGTCTCAATGCAAAGGGCAAAATCCAAGCTGAAATGATTGACTCAGACTAGGAAGGGCAAGAGCAAGCATGCCATTTTCTCTGTTTAAAAGTATATGGTCAGACAATTTACATAGAGAAATATTTCAAAATTTATAATTGCATGTACAAAGAAAACAAAACCAAACCTACCTTGCATGAAATCAAGACTAGAATAAACTCCTAAAGCCTTGCAGAGTTTGCCAGAAAGTATAGTTCAAGATCTATAGGGAGAAATAAACCCCCGTCTGGGACAGATTAACCTGGATTAAACTATGTAGTACGGACACTAAGGGATTCTTTTCCTGCCACTTTATGTACAAACATGGAACATTAAGCAAACCACGAATAAGACCTTAACAGGTAATAAATGGTCTCATATGGAAATCCTCCAGTTACCAGGCTTTTAATGACATGATGCAGCTCCAAAAATGAGGATATTTTAGCCAACAAAACACGCTGGGATTCCTCCTGGTTGGTTTCCAGTATTTGACCCTTTAGGATTTGCATTTTCAAGATTTTCTGTGTAGCCAGGACACAAAGATTCCTGTACACTCAATATTCCAGTGGCTTCCAGAGAAGCAACATTATTAGCAATGAATTGGAATATGAAAGACATTCTGCATGACTGTGTCCTGTGCTTCTCCCTTCTAACGAGGGGCTTACTGTACCAGTACTGCTGTAAAAAGCCAGTCCACTGGAAGCACTGAATTCTTCGATGAAAAACTGGGAGAGGGAGATGTGCTCATCTGTGCTCAGGGACTTGTTCCCATGTTTCCAGTACAACATCAGATCATCTTCATTGTATGCATCTAGGAGAAAGCAGAAACTAAAGTTAAAAAGCTACTAAGGTAAATCCCCCCTTCTGCTGGAACAATGCTTCTGTTTTCCTTTCTTAGGGAGAGGAGACCACTCAGTCTGTGAAAGCCTCAAAGAAACCCTTTTTTTCACATCAGTTTGCCAGTGAGTTGACATGACAACAATTTGCAAAGACCATATTCCATCTTGTTCCACGTGCAGCCCAGCAGAATTACCTGCCAGAGGGGAGACATGGGTGTGCATCAGAGCTCTGGAGCTGCCACGGCACAGGCTCTGCCTCAACACTGCACTTCAGTTCCCTTGTTCCAGACTAACCAACAAACCAGCACCCAGTTCTACTTAAAGTCCAAATAAGAACGAATTTGGAGATGTAAAAAGCCTCTGCAAAACAGAATTCCCTTGTGTTGTCCAGCTCCAGAGCTTACTACAGACAACTGAGTCAGGGGTGAGCAAGCAGATGTTTCACAGTAATACAAGCACTCACTTTCATTTTTCCACGAGGTCAAATATTGACATCTTATTTTACTTTTAACTTGCATTTTTTTCCTCTCAGGAAAAAACCACAAATTTTTAGATTTAGGCCTTGGGAAATTAACCCAGTGGAAATAAAGCAGGGTGCATCATAGTTTGTCTTTTCAAAGCTCACTGAGATCTGGAAAGATCCCAAGCTGTCTACAGTTTAAAATGCACATGTTGAAGGGTTCAGGTCACACATCAAAATGACTGAAAGAGGTATTATGAACAAGGTGGAGTGCTGGTAACAATGCACATGTGAAGAACAAATAAGAACTAAACTTACAGCTTTCCAGTTCTAAAGAGCAATTCTGAGTGTCCAGAGGAAACCTACTGAAATCCATGAAACACATAGCAGAAACTGTTATTCTGCAGAAAGGAACAGAAAAACAAATAAAATTAAACATGTCACACTTTCTTAGAGCTCTGGAGACATCTTAGTGACATCCCCAACCAATCTGCTGCTTAGAATCCTAATGATTGAGGTTTTCTGCCCTTTTAGGTGCTTCTGAAATTGCTTCAAGATAGTGAGCTAAAGTTAAAGCAGTGAGAGATCACCTTTTTTAAACAGAACTAGTCTTTATTATTAAGTACATTACCTTAGATTTTTAAACCCTTTACTGGCCTGATCATTCATTAGCCTTTCACACACTTTGCTTTGAAGGGTTATGAAGATTAACAAAGGGAGTTCACATTTCTTGACTTGATTGCTCACAGATTGAAGTAGATAATATTACAGATTAGAGAAGATATTATTGCAAGTGCTGTTTTCCCAGCTAGAAGGGTAATTGCTTAAAAGGATCAGCTGCAATGACTGAAAGCCTACTCTTCTTTTCAACATCATGGAAATTAAATGCTTTATAGTCTAAAGAACTTAAGGAAATCTAGGTAAAGACTGTTTTGCATTCCACCTGCTTTCTTCACAAATGTTTAGAGGATAAACAACCCTTGGTGTTCTAATCAGTAAACAACAACCAAAACCAAACCCTCACCACATGTCACCAAATTTCCTTTTCTTGTGTTCACACTATAGCTGAATTTTTACAAGTGTCAGATTTTACTGGCTGGAAATGAGATTGTAAGAGCAGCACATGTATAGAACTTCCAACTGTGGATGTTGTTTCCATCTTTTAGCTGCTGACTAAGGGATCAGGGGAACAAGAGGAAAAGAAAGACTATTTTAGCAACAAATCTGGATTTTTATTTGTTTCACTAAAATCCTGGATGCTAGGCACTGGAGAGAAACTGTGGAATATACAGATTTATTGCTCATAAGTATTTGGAATATAATCTAGTCATTGCATGTAAAGCTGGCAATACAAAAAAAGGTGATTCTTTAGGAAAATGCACATTCTTGCTGTCAATCTTGGTGACACTTCACCTCTCCAGCCAGCTGCCAGGGAGTGTTTGTCCATCTGATGTCCCTTTGCCACTCCTCCTGCCCCCAGCTGAAACTGCCACACCCCTCTCATGGAGAACCACAGATAAAAGCCTGACTGAAGTGGGCTGGTTCCTCTGATCACTCCTTCTCTCTCCTGAACAGTAAAAAGCATACTTCACCTCATGGTTTCTTACTGGTCAGTGTTTCTTGAACATACACGGCTTTAAAGTATTGCTGTTTGGGAGGGTTCTGCACGCCCTCATGAAGGGGTAGATAAATTCATTAATTGCTGGAACAATTATTACACAGCCAAAAATCGCTAGGGCTTCCATAAATCTTCACACTATCCAGATTAGATGAACTCTCACCTCTGTGCACAGGGCTAGCTAGTACCAAGCTGGAGAACTGTGATTCTGCATAGCACGGGCCTCAGAGTCCTTACCCCTGGGGGAAATTGCTCCATTCAAACTCTGCCACATATCCAAATCTGCTTTATAAAGCAGAACAGTAACATGCAGATGGAAGGGAGACACATTTAATGACCTTGCTCTTCCAGTTCTGGAATTGCTGTTTCACTTTCCAGTTCCTTGTAGTCACGCAACATGCCTGTCTAACCCTGTTGGTATCAGCACCAATAATCTGCTTTCTGCCTATCCACAGCCCTGATGATTATCAATGGCATGTTTATGGGTAACCCAGAAAGAAAATAGAGACAGTTTTAAAAGACTCAGGAAAAAGAACCCCAAACAAACCACAAACAGCTCCTTTTTTCTTTGCTAATAATGTAAATAATAATATAAACAATAAACATTTCAATCTTGCTAGTACCACTGGCCACGAACTAACACTTGATAAACTGCCATTAGCCTGTGATAGGAAACAATATGTGTGAGGGATAGAAAAACACGTTATCCATCCTAAATTTATTTTCCCAGTGCTACACTGTCACCAGATCCCCACTAAGTGGATTAATGGCAGTCCAGCAGGAGAAGCTTTAATGCCAGTATTGCAGTCCGTGCTCACTGGGTGCCCAGCTGCAGTGACGTGTTTCTTACCGCAGGCTGAAGAGGACGTTGCCATCGGGGTACACTCGGAGCATGATGTTCTCCACAGTGGTATCATGGATGAAGGATCTTTTGGAATGCACAAAGAACACATCAGGGACCCAGATCTTTTTGATCAGTCGCCCATCGAAAGTCATGCTTTTGTTTTTGTTACTGCGAAAGGAAAGTCTCTCGTCCTTCCAGTAATGTCTGAGATATAAAGTCATTGTAAAGTCCTTTGTTTCATTAAAAATAAAAGAAGGAACACTTGTTTTAGTTACATTTATGAATTAAATGCATCACAAAGAAACAATATGATGAATTTCCCAAGAGTAAGCCATTAGATTTTAAAATAATTAGATTTTTTTATATAAAAGATTGTTACAAATATTTTATCACCCTATTTAGAGAAACACCAAATAAACATGTGGAAAGAGATGGAGAGGATCTGCAAACCCAGTCTGAGCTTCTGCACAGCCTGACTGCTGTGTGTTCACCTCTGTAACTCTTGCATTATTAGGCAGACCTCATTTATCTCAGCAGAACAATTGCTTCTCCTAAGAATCCGGGGAAGATACTTAGGTCTTCCCCTGTAATGTGATTTTATGATTGGGGTAGGTTTGCCAAGGAGTGCAGGGATTCATACTGGCAGACCCCACTGCAAATGCAACCCCCACGACTAGAACTCCACTCCCTGTGAAAGGATAATTGTACATGAGATCTCTCTGCAAACTTAACAAGCCCTGCTCTTCCAGGATGGAGCAACACGGCACTGAAGACCAGGTGGCATCATTAGTGGCAAATCTGGCTGAGCAATGAACAGCCTTGCATTCCAGTGCTGCAGATCCTTGACTGCAGTGAGGGCCGTTTCTTCCTAGGACCATTTTTGGGACTGATTTTTCTGTTTCCTTTTGTTATGAGCACAGCTCCACCCATGCCACAAATTATGGGAATATTCAGATCTCATAAGCAAAGGACAGGAAGCCTCATCAACTAATGTGCAGAGTAAGGATAATGTGGAAGCCCAGGGGGTCCAGTGAATGGTTGGTATTTTCCAGTCAGAGCACTGTCCACTCTGATCTGTTCCTCTGGCCCAGGGAGAAATTCAGCCCTTACAATTTAAATGAGAATGACCTGCATGCTTCAAGACAAGGTTGTGCTCTTTAAGGCTTTGCTTTCTTTAACTATGTTGTTCTATATCATCCATCTGGATGTTTCTGAGACCTTGAATTTTGTCTGAATTCCTTCACTCTGATTCCACCCATCAACTTACCATGTCAACCTCAGATATGCTGTCAATGCTTTCTACCTGCACATCAATGCCCACAGGTATGGGTGACCCTGCAATGTAACAGAATGAGTGATGAGGAGCATAAATCTGTATTTTTAAAGGGAAGACTGTGTATTAGCAACATACAGAGAGTACCCCATCCCAACATCCACTGCAGTCCATCCAGCTTAGTACTCTGAGTGAGAAAGTCCATGGCAACAAAGTAAATTCAGTTGTAAAAACAAGTGCAAACCCTTTAGTGATCTTTTTGCAGCCAGTCCAGTTGCTATTGGCACTGCAGTTTGGACAGCAATGACAGCATCATCGTGATGCCAGAGAGAAGGAACTCCTTGGAGTGCTACTGAGAACCATCATAGGGAAAAGCTGAATAAATATATGAAATACATCAAAGATTGCAAAGCTTTCATACCAGTTCCAATGCTTATTCCCACACTTGTAAACACATATCTGTTACATCTCTTATTATCTTTATTTTATACACCATCCCACTATTTCATGCCACCAAAAAAGGCTGTGGGTCTGTAACACAGTGCAATCTGAATGAACAAGTTATAAAAACGTTTGCATATTTAGAATAAAGTGACTACACAGCAGTTCAAAATGACAGCCAAATATGAGACTATTTCCACTCCTTTCAGTGGATCTAGTTCCCTGTGGGTTACGTATCTGTGCAGTTTTCAGCAAGCACATCATCCCATGAACTGACTAATCATTTCCTGACAGAGGAGGGGAGAGCAGTATGCATGTGTGTATACACTACACCTCAACCCCCAAGAAGATTCTGCATTTGGCATGAAAAACAGTAGTAATTATTGCACACGAGATTCCAATTACCCTTGTACAAAACAGTCAGTTGAAATATTTTTAAAGTACAGATTTCAAATAACCTGGTAAAAACATGAATGGAAGGAAGTCTGAACAGCAGCCAATAGCAGCAGCTTTTCTAATTAGTCTTTCTCTTTTTCTTGTCCTTTCCTTTTAGCAGTGTCAAGTCAAAATAGTCCAGAAACATCACTCTCATGATAACCAGCCATAATACTGTGTCTCTTTGTGGAATTATCCTTAAAATAGCAGCCCTCAAGGATTACACAGCTGCCTCCAGTTCTTACCAGTAGAGATCCTGAACTATTTCAGAGGTATAATCCCTTGATTTGACTTGTATGTTTTAAGGAGAGTTTGACCCTGCCCAGAACAGATGAAGAATGCACTGTGCATGGGAAAGCAAGATAAGATGTGTTTAGAGCTAGCAGGGTGCAGCAGAACATATTTAGGCTCTGACAAGAGCTGTGCTGTCTGGCTTGGAAATCAGGTTTCCCTTTGAGAGGAATGCATCACTCAGTGGCCAAAGTCCAAAACAAGACTCAGGACTCCAGGCAGCGAAGATAAACCAGTTTATTAGTGAAACACAGGCCAGCACTTCAGAAAATGCTGCTTCTTTTGGAAAGTAGAGACAGCAGGAGACATCTGCCCTAGAGGTTGTTGCACAAGCATCAATGTACAGGCTTCCACACTCAAACTGGTAAAAGATTTATGCTTAAATTTTATCAATTCTTGTCTTTTTTTGATCAGAACACACAACTAGTTTACCTACACTAAACACCAACTTGTACCAAATACTGGTTGTAATCTGAGTGGAGTCACGTCTTCTGTCTTCCACTGAAATCTAAACTAACCTGTAAACTAAAGATGGGCTTAGCCTAAGCAGAAGCCATTGTGGATTTATACCTGATGTGAACATCATTCACAAATGGCACTCACACCAACAATTCATGGTGAATTACCTGGGGGGAATGGGAGAAGAGTGGAGCAGCTCTCAATTTAAAAATAAAAGTGTTACCAGTTTCTGAGCCAGGGACAAATCTAAAGCAAATCAAGTTAAATGTCTACGATCAACATCCTTCAAGCAGACAAGGAGCTACCCACAAATCATATCCCAGAATAGGATGACTGATTTCCTAAGCCATATGCCACGTGTAGTGAGGAAAAGGCTTTCTTGGTGACAGCTGCTCCAAGTGGGATGATGGCAGTGCTAATATTGCTTGGAATTTCAAAAATTACAGACCATTTCTTACCAAACAAGCGTTATTCCAGTGTGGGCACAATTTTATTCCATAATTCACCTCCTCTGGGTAGACATAAATGAACTGATCACAGAACTAGGAATCAGTGGCAGCTTATGATTATGTTGGTTGCATGCACACAAACCAAAGGGCCACTTATACATAAATACACACAGGGCCATTTGATTCTTTGAAAGGAAGCTTGCCCTGCATTTGGCAACTATTATAAAAGCAAGTCAGTGGGGACAAAGAATAGCATAAAAATGATCAAAACCTACAGCCAGGAGAAATACAGTGGACGATTCTAAAGTGAATTAAAAATTTAAATTAAATTAAAAAAAAAAAAAAAAGGAAAAGTTACAATTAAATTTATTCCTGATTCGTAGAAATGGTAGGACTGTGAAATAGAGAAGATTCCTCTCCTCTGTCTGGAGAAAGACCAAAGACTGTACCCATGGTGCTTGATGAGAAAATACTGTTGAGTGTAGCATGATTCCCCACAGACAGTTATGAACCACATCCCCTAGCCCAGCCCTGCCCTGTTACTGACACGTCACAGCAGCTGCCAGTCTCTCCTTCCTGTTGTGCCTTTGGCGACAAGAGGAGGCACACAGCAGAGACACTGAACACTGCCCATACACAGCCCTGAGCACTCCAGTGGGCACTTCAAGGTTCTCATCTGAAGCACTTTGATAATGTTGTCACTAACATCCCCCCGGCCCCCACACAGCTCCTTCTGGACTGGCACCTCCTGCTTTTCTGGGAACATTTCTTTCTGCCATTAAAACCCAAGTCCACTATAAGCAGTAATGATTAACTATTGGGAACAGGTTGCTGAGGACTGTAATTTCTTCATCCTCAGATTTGTTTTACCACAAGAGGATGTTTAAAAAACCCCACATCATTTTGATAAGCATTGGAAAGATTCCTAAACCAGCCAGAGCAGTTCAGCGATGCATCTTCCTCTGTGTCTGCTCCACATCTTTCTCCCTGCTATATTGACAATTTCAGTCTCCAGCTGACCACCAGACAACAGCATCAAATTCACTTTAAAAAAAGTAACCAGAGCAAAGCTGTGGGGTTTATTTCTCAGTTTGACAAGACTGAGGATGGCAGAGAGGATTTTGTTATTAAATTGAGCAGCTTCAGTTGCTTCTGGATAGTCACTAGAAATCATTATTTTAGAGGGATTAGTGATTTCACAATGGAGGCTCTGCAGATTTTCAAGATAATTACTCCTCAGCAGAAAAAAACAGCATTGTTTTCAGATGGGTTTATCTTCACACAAGCCATTTCCCATCTTTTATTTTAAAGCTTTAAACATTGCAAAAGAATTCCTTGACGAGCATGGAATTTTTTTGACAGATAGTACGTCAGTCAAATTCTATAATACCCTTTTTAGAAGGGCTATTATGTAAAAAGGATATCCCTTTAGCGTTTTTAGGATCAATTTCTACAGTAACAATGACGGGTTTAGTGAATTCTACAGTATTTTCATAATAGACCTTTGAGCACAGAAGAGATTGCACCTGAAGTTCCATCAGATAAATGCTGAATTTAGAACAAGCAGCCTCTGTATCCCAGTGGCTTTGTAACTGTTTATGTGGGGGGAAAAACCCCAAGGCCCACTGAAAGTTCCCAGCAGGACACAGAGACCAGGAGAGGATTAAGGCCCCCAGGATTAGTTTCTTCTCAAAAGGCTTGTGGAACTGTAGAGGAAGGAGACTGGATAGAAGTGTAAACAAGCCCCAGGGAAGTGAACATATGTGGATGTATTTACTTTCCTCTGGCAATGACAGAAACAGGACAATTACTGGCAAGGGTATTTTCTTCTTGTTACTGTTCTGTTTCTTTTTTATTTAGGTGAGAAATGAAGATGGACTGCTCTAAGCAGTAGCCAACTCTTGGAGTTGAAGAACTAGCAGTGTTCTGGAGCCTTTTCTCAATTTAAAAGAAAAAATCCAGAAGATGACTATCAGAGGTCTTGAAAATAACCAAAATATTTCCTTCCTGTCCTGGACTCCAGCTATTCCTTCCAGTAAGAGATGATAAAAACCCATTCCCCTTTCATCAGAGTGAGTCTTCACCATGGTGAGAAGATATTTTTCACCTTTCAGGAAGAGCTGTGGTGCACAAAAGAAGACAACTTGGTGGCAAAGAGCTATCAGAATTGCAGCACTTTTTGAACACACACTGGGACATATTTTCTTTCCCTTTTCCTTCCATTTACCTTCCTTTGAATGTAAATGTTACTAATTTATTTTGAGGAGGGAGGAAGCCTAAAGGGGAATGATTTAGTGGGATCCTCTGAAAATTCAGAATTAAGATTATGCTTATTTACACATTGGGTTGCAAATTGTTACCTCTTGACCAGCTAAATGTTGCTAAATTCTTTTCCATCATTTCTAATACTTGCTAATGTTGTTACCCTCTGTGCTGGTTGGCAGAGCAGGGATAATACCTTTTAAAAGACTAATTAACACATGGCTAGCATAGGAAACTACAGGTCCTTAAGACACAATAAAAAGAAAAATAAAGTTGCCATGCTTATATGTATATATATACAGACATTGAGAACTTGCATGTACACAGTGATTATGGTCACGTGGTTCCATAATCTTTAAAATGCAAAATAGTTCAGAGAATGAATGGCAAGATTTTACTGTCAGGAAAGCCAATACATGGAGGAATAAAAGAATGATCTCCTCTATAGGAAAGTCTATGATCTTTTTTTAATGGCAATATTAATTTTTAGTAAGTGGAGGCAGAACTCAGGAAACCAAGAGCTCACACCAATTACTTCTACCAGGACTTTGAAATAAGATAGTCCAGAAAATAAAAGGATCTAGATAAATAGATGTATAGTAGAAAAGAAAGTAACTTTAAAGCATTTCTAAGGATTCACTTCTGTGCAGTTTTGGCAGCCGTGGGGCCCTGAGATCTGAGCTGCTACAAGTCTCTGTTCATTGTCTGGTCCTGGCCTGTGCTCACCCCATCTCACTGATGATAATCATGCCAAGAAGCTCTGGCAGCATAATTTAATTTCTTGCTTTTTCTCCACTTCAAACTTGAGGTGTCTTCTCACAGATTATCAGTTTATTGGGCTATTGAAAAACCCACTGAGAGGTGAAGATACACAAACCATGCCAAGATCTGACTCTGAGCCTTTCCTTTGGTAGGACCTATGCAGACAGACAGCCTTACCAGGCCTGGCAAGCATTATCTCACCATTGCAAACCCCTCACATTCCCATCTCCTGGCCTTTGGCAGTGCCTCTGGAAGCAGCAAGGTCTAAACCAAACTCCTACAGTGTTCACTGATGCAGCTGGTAAAGCTGTGAGAGCAAAGGAAATAGCCATGCTCCTCGTCCAGTGTCTAGTGGAATTAAATCATTATGCTGGTCCACATCTGTTTGCAGCAGCAGGGGATCCATCCACTGGAGACTTCCAAACAATGCTGGCCCCTGACCTTACACAGGCAACAATCAAACAACAACAAATTCGGGAAAGCAAAAACCCACCAACACTACACCCCTGCCACCAACAACTGAAGAGCCTGGCTTAGGGAGTAAATCAAGTTTAATATTTTAAGAGCATTTAGGTGTCCTGAATTGCTGGTTTGCTTCACTCAACCTCACTGCATCATGCACTGCAGACAGAGTGACATTTCTATAGCCAAAGAGCAGGAACAGTTTGCAAGCAGCTTGCTGGCTTTGCTTCATCTTGATGCAGTTCTCAGGCTCTGATCTGCTAATAAATGAAAAAGTAGGACTAAATTTTAAAATCTGCAGTCAGAGAGTCAAATTCTGATTGTGCAGCTGGAATGGCATTGCAACTGACAGAAGAATGCCAAGATCCAGACAAAATGACAGCAGAGTTGTGTCCATTTGGTAAAACAAAAAAGGTCTCTGACCTGCACAGATCCAAGATACACCTTCCTGAGAAAGCAACCAGTCATGTGAGCAAAGTCACAATTATTTCCAGTAACACTGCTGCCAGTAGCATCAGTATCCAACAGTTCCACATCCTTTTCCCTCAGGTTTTTCCCTGTGCATGTTTGCTCAGCTTACAAATCAAATACAGCTGTGCCCTGCTTTTCATTTGTGACAATTATAAATACTAAAAACTCTGGGTCCTTTAATCTGCCTCGTTTACACTGCATGTGTGGGGCTAAATGAAATCAAACAAGACAGATTTAGAGTTAAGAGTTCTCTGAACTGAGGAATCTCCAGCAGGTTCAAAACAGCATGAATTTTCCAGCTGCTTTTTCTCCTAAACTGGTACAAAGGATGATTGACCTTCTGTGGAAAAGGGGGACAATGGAGCCAGATTAATAAAATCTGTCATTCCAACTCCTGACATACCCAGAAAATCCCAACAGGGTATAGGAGAGGGGGGGAAAGTGTCCCTTTTCTAAAGGTAAAGAATAAATTCTCGTTTTCATCCAGCTTCTTTGACCTGTTTTTTTCCCCTCTATTGCATTGTCTGAACTGAATAAATAATGCAATGTGGCATGGGACAGATATAAGCCCTTCATGAATCACAGTACTGAGATGCTTTATTAGATTTGATGAAAACAAACCCAAAATTTCACTTGCTTTAAATACATCAAGCCCCAGTGCTGTAAGTCTTTCTGCAGTTCAGGGCTATTTGTAACTGCTGTGGCAGGGACATCTCTAATTTCACTTTCTCCTCTAGGTAAGTTTCCTTCTGTGCACACTAAATCATCAGCATTCTTCTGGGAAACCCATGCCCTGCCTCTGCTGTCATAAAATAATTCTGAGCATGTTATTCAGATTCACGTTTCAGTTGTGTATCTGTCCACTGATGAGATGACACTCGTGTATTAACTCTCTGCTGCTGCCTTACACGCCTGCCTCTTGGGAAAATGGTAAAACAGAAACAATGGAATATAAATTTGGGATTCACATTTGTTTCACTGTGACTCTTTTCCCTCTGTGCTGTAAAAATGCTAATGGATCTGCTTTAGTCTAGGGGAGTGCACATAAGTATTCCAGAGGAAGTGTGAGAGCTGTTGGATGTGGCTGGGAAGAAGTGCCTCCCTCCCATGGCACCGTGGCATGTGGATGACAGAGGAGAAGCTGATGTGCTCTCCTGCTGAAAGCTATTTCTGAAAGACAGGAGTGCAGCTGAAATCACACCCATGGCAGTGTGATTAGTGAGAGGCCTGTGCAATGAAGTCAGTGGAAAACCCACAGCTGGCTTCAAGAGGAATTGAATGGGCTCTATGACTAGTCATCTGAAAATAAACGGACATGGGGAAAAAGCCCTGGTACAGATTTTCTGGGTGTAAAAAAAATCCTCAGTGCCCGTGGAAAATTACGACTGCCAGATCTCAGGGTATATTCTCAAAGCTGCTTTTATGTGCAATAAAGTACACCCCAAACCTCTGTTTGCTTTCATGGCAATGCTACTTCCTTTCTGAGATGACACTCTCAAAAATTTAAATTCCTTGTGTGGCAAAGCAGGTGCCAACAAGAAGAGGTCCAGACTAACAGATATTAGACGAGACAGGTATCAGGCAAGAGGTAATTTGAACTTCTGTTGCCAAGAAACAGACTGTATCTCAACTCCTGTTCAACATCAGGCAAGATTTTTGCTCTCTGACAAGACATCATTTCTATGGTAACAGGAAACCCTTTGCCATTCTCCCAGTGTATGCAGAGAGGCTCTTCCTCCCCCAGGTCTCCCTCCTGGCATGCTTGTCAGGCCCCAGATCCCCGTAGCTGGTGTGAACAGGAACAGCTCCACAGGCTTCAGCTCGCCTTCCAGATTTATGTTTGTCTACACAACTGATTATTGCTCCTCATAGTTTATTCTGGCTTCATAATCCAGAGCAGTTCAGTCTATTTTCATGAATCATGAAAACAGGACCAGTGACGCAAAGGCTCAGACAAAGCTTATTAGTGGGGCAGCTTTCTCATTTTCCCTTTCATGAAGGAGAGTCAAAACTGAATCTAAACTGTGAATATCCCATTAAATCTTTCCTTTATCCAGATTCAATTTAGTTAAGCAAAGAAATAATCATCATAGGGCCCAACAACATGGAAACAACATGGTAATAAAATGAAGGCCTGTGGGTAGTTTTTAATTTTGCACAGAACAAACAGATTTAGGAACTGATGGTTCACTTCAATCTCTCCAAACAAATCTGATGACTAAATAATTTGCTAATTGCTACTAGACAATGCGGTTTACAGCTTAATCACTGTTCTCAAAGAATCTTATTTTAATAATATTTTTTTTAATTAGTTCTGAAAAGGAGACAACTTGACAAGGACAAACCTCTTCTACTGATAATACTAAACACAAAAACGTCCCTTGCCTTCAGGTATTTTCAGGTTTCTCCTTTCTTTATTCCCTCAAATACCACAGAAGAGGTGTTCTGCCATCACGTCTGTCATTCCATTTGAAGTGACACTGCTGGACAGAGCTCAGGGAAACCCCCCGAGAGAGGATAAGCTGTGACCCAGCACAGTGCAGGGTGTGCTGCTTACCTCCAAATCCAGGTCTCAGTGCAAAGTCGTGGTCCTCTATGTGAAGGAGCTGCTCAGATTTAAGTGGCCGTACTTTCGTGCTGTCAAGTTTCCTCATTTTAATTTCTCGTTTGCTATGTTTAAAAAAAAAAAGTAAGAAGCTTATTTTTTTGAACACTTGATGTTCAGAGTGCTGGTTAAATGAAATAGGGACTCAAAACACTGCACAGCTGAACCTGATATGATAAGGGTAACAACTGCGCTAATAAAGTTGGAGGAAGATAGATTGGGAAAGATTGGGGAAATGAGGGATGAGGGTGCCGAAGTCCATGAAGAACACCAGTTATTTATAAGATGCCCCAGGAAGAACACCTAGATTTCTGTTCCTCTCAGAGTTTGCATTTATCATTATACAAGAGAATAAAGCTGTTTGAAACAAAGACATTATTCACATAAAGACTTGCAACTCAGACTTGGAAATAACACCACCTACCCATGGCTTAGCCACTTCATACATTATCCATATTACAGAGGCAATCGTTCCTTTGTATTATAAATGTGGGTCTTTTCCTAGGAACTCAAATGGGCCAGTAATTTTTAAAGACTGAGAAATGATGCATCCAGGGACTTACAGGGCTAATGGCTTTAAACAGAGAGTAGGTTTAGATATTAGGAAGAAATTGTTCCCTTGTTAGGAAGAAATTGTGAGGGTGGGCAGGCCCTGGCACAGGTTGCCCAGAGAAGCTGTGGCTGCCCCTGGATCCCTGGGAGTGTCCAAGGACAGCTTGGACAGGGTTTTGAGGAACCTGGGCTAGTGGGAGGTGTCCCTGCCCATGGCAGGGGGGTTGGAGCCAGATGACTTTGTGAGTCTGTATTTTGCAGTACACATTAGGAACACCTTTCTCATGGTGAGAATAGTGAAACATGGGAACATATTGCTTGGGCAGGTTTTGAGACTCCTTTCACTCAGGCTATTTAAGAACAGGGCACACATTTCTTTGTAGGAATAACTGAAATACAAGTGCTTTGCCACAGGCAAGGGACTCTCCCTAGAGACAGTTTCTTTCATGCTTTCTGTGATTCTCTGGGACTTTGCTGCCAGCAACTCCAGTTCTTCCTTTAGACTAACTGACAGAAATCTGTTCTGAAGATTGGCCCTGCAGTCAAACACTGCTTAAGGCAAGGTATGGAAGACCTCAGGATAAGGAGTGGGCCTGTATTTACTTATTTTTGTCCTTTCCCCCTTTTTTTCTTGATAATGGAGCCCAAGAAATTACTTTTAAATTGCAGGGACATTGAGGTGGCTGCTGGGCTACTCAGAATTATAGGGTTTGGACAAATCACCCTTGAATGTCTGTGGCAATGTTGGCTGAATCAAATTATCAAGGCAATCAGAAGGCCCATCAGGCATTCCAAATACAGACTTCAGTTTCCTAAGTATGAAAATCACGTGGATGCTGAAAAGAAACCCCGTGCTTTAGAGAATTAAAACCACCACAGAGCAAGCCTGTTGGAGTAGAATGGGCAGCAGAACTGAACACCTGCAGTGCTGTGCAACAGGGAAATTCTGCTGCTTGGGAACCAGTATGAGAGAAAATGATGAATTGTGCTCAGAACGCCATGGCACAGCTAATACAGTTTGGAAGCATCAGGTTATTTGTCACGGGATGCGCCAGGAAAAAGGTCTGTTTGATGCTCTGATGATTTCACTTGGAAGAAGAAGCCTGACACAATGATTCATCTATCACAGCTTCTCACTAGAAGCAACTATGTGACTGAGGAAGACTTTCCCTGGCCATGAGAGGTAAAGCATAAGCCATCAGGGCAGGAATTTTCTACTTTACAAGCCACTGAGAAGAGGTGTGAAGGGATTTTGATATTCCTTTTATTTTCCCAGGTGAGGACAAAACAAACAGAAATGCTGCCTGTATGAAAAGCATCTTTTGTGCCCACTTACTTGAACAGCTGATGCTTTATATATGAATGGTTCTAAACAGAAATAATTCTATAATTATTTCTAGCTGCTACCAAAAGTGATTGCTTAAGCTAGACAAGATCTTGCAGGAGACAGAAGAGCACCTTTATGGCAAACATGCTACATCTTCTCTTCAATACCTTCCTTTGGCAGAATATAAACCTTCTCAGTGAAGAAAAATAGGCTTTCATGCAGAGATATATGCTTATGGTACTTGGAATGAAACTCATGGGCAGTGGTAACATTCCACCTGTAAAGGTACCAAAACTTAGAAAAATTCCATTAAAATTTCTAAGATAATTTAAAAATAATGTACTTCTGCTTCCCATTTTTATTCCTTTGACTGCTTCCCCAACCCAGGGGTAAGAAGTGTTCTCCAGCAGATATTCCTTTAACATCAGCATCTGGACTCCAGATGTTGCTCCTTGGCAAAGAGTTACATTATTAAACTGTCCTCACTGCAGCACTACAGTTATTTAACTGATGATTGAAAGGGAGTGTTTGTGTTTGTTTACTCCAAATAAACCTTAGACCAGTATCTGACTATTGATCAGCACTCCAGCATTGTGAAATCATCAGCGGATGTTTTCTAGCGTGCTCCATTCCCATGGCACCAATTCCATTACAAAGCAGGAGAGACAGATCTAGCTAGTCCAGGACTCAGAAAGGCTTCCTGAGATCAGTGAAGATATCCCTTTAGTTCTCACAGAAGCACAGCAAAGAGATTGTATTTCAGTGGCCTGGCACCCTGGTTTCTTTATCCTGCAACTGTGACCAGCACAACATGGTCTAGGACTCTAAAAGCAGCCAGTGATTCTGCACATTCAGCGGATGGCAGGCATCAGGCTGTGGTGGTTGAGAGGAAAAGCCCCCCCAGAGTCACAGAATTAGGTTAGAAAAGACCTCTAAGATCATGGAGTCCAACCACTAACCCAGCCCTGCCAAACCCATCACTAAGCCATGACCTAAGCACCGTGTCTTTTAAAGCCCTCCAGGGCTGGTGATTCAACCATTTCCTTGGTCTGCCAGTTCCAGGCCTTAACAAGCCTTTTAGTGAAGCACTTTTTGTGAAATCATTAGCAGACAGATGTACCAGCAGGCACAGGCACCTAAGGAAAGGGAATTTACCTCCTTGGGTGAACTCTGACAGATGCCTTGGCATTAGAATAGGTCTGGGCAATGATCAATACCAGTTGATTGGTCTCAGTAAGGCACATGCTCAAGAAACTACTGCCTCCAGTTATAGCTGTGCTTTCCACAGTTGTATTCCAGGCAACATTTTACAGGGGTCAAATGAAATGGTAACCTGCAATTACATTCCAAAAGAGGGCATAAAAACACTTGAAGTGTTTCGGATCACACAGGGAAGACAGCCCTGTTGGTACTTCTATAGTAACGTGATAGAAGCACTAGCTTTTGGGATGAAAAAAGTGAGGAATATTGTTTTGACACTTCCCTACCCAATACTACTATAGGGACTATTTGACAGAGCTCTCAAAGAGCACTTCGTCACTGCCTAAAACACCACAGCAACTAATTCACATTTAACAGTGGACAAAGATGTGTCAGGCTTTTAAGGACAAATTTAGCTGCTCCTGTGTAACCTTGATTACCATTAGCAAATGAAAGGTCAAAGATCTGCTCAAGGGTACTTGGATCATTTTTGGTTAAAGCATTTAATCACTTAATGCCACCAGTGTAGTTCCCCAGCCAATGGCATTCATGGGATTGATGTGGTTAGTATCCATCTGGTTGCCTTTAACTTACCACGTTATCAACAGTTTATGCTGGTTCAGGGAGCAATCGGACAAATTCATGGGAAAGAATTCCACTGAAGATCAATAAATCTACAGAAATTACAGGATGTACCTGCGGGAAATTTGGTGATTTGATACTGGAGGGAGTACTAGGGGGAAATATTTAAATGTTTGCCCTGTCCTTATTCTTGCAAGCTTGTGCTTACAAGTCCTTGTTACAGCCTGCATGGCTGTTCTTCTGTCTTAGTGCCCTGTGTAACTAATGATATGGTAAAAGTTCTTGGTAGGAGACCAGAGAAGGGTGGTAGGGAAAATACCATCCTGTTATAGTCAAAATGAAACCAGGTAAGTTTATAGAAAGAATATTATTAAGGGCCCTTTTATGAAAAGAGTAGATGGGTTTCATGGCCATAAGTTTCTTTCCAGTGCTGCGTCCCCAAGATACTCTAGCTACTACTACTAAATCAAAGGTATCCAAAAGGTAGAAGTTACAGAAATCTTATTCCCAGAAGAGTCTGTGGGGTTATACAGCAGCGTGATCTCTTAAATGTTTTAACAAATTTACCAAATCTTGAAGCCCAGATAAACGTAAGAATCCAAGTTGTATAGTTCTGTCTCTCACGTACAGAAATACATTTCTAAGTGTTTGGTAACATCAGCAACATGTACTGTCAAAAAGCCTAATATTTTAACAATCAAATGTTTTGTTTTGTTCTTTGCTGTAGGAAATGGACTATGAGAATAATCGCTTCCTCATGTACTTTTGGTTAATGCTTTAAAATCTTCTTTACAGGAGAATGCAGACAAATAGCTTTGGAGGGAGAATTGGGTTACTCTATTAAAACAGTGGAACTTGTAGGTTAAGTAACATTTTCACATGGGATTCTTTTTAAAAGGCCACCCATTTAACCAAGGCCATCTGTCAGCTGTGTCCCTAATAACCCTAGTGCTGGCTGAAAGATTTTGTCCCCAGAAAGAAAAAGAGGCTAGGGGAAAGTCAGACCCTGTTGCAATGTACTGGAGGATAATTCTGCCTTTAGAACAAAACGAGAGAATGAAACAAAGAGAAATGAAACACATTTGGATCCTCTGCAGAGAAAAGCTGATTTGCAGCTGCTAAGCTTTGGGATCCTTTGTGGCTCAGATTCTGCAGTCTTCTTCCCAGTCTGAAATCACCAGGACGTTGGAAATGGAATATGTGGGATGCCAAGGCATACCCTATGTACAGAAAGCTGCTACCCCAGGCAGCATCAGAGGAGAATGCAGTGCTGGCAGTCCTCCTTGTTCCCGTCCTCCCTCTTCTGTGAACACCCTGCCTGTCTCACAGCCTTGTCATATGGATCCATTTATATGTGTTAGTACAGACCTGTGAAGATGGAGAGGACACTGTGCCAGTACTGGTACTGCTGTCCTATGGCAAGAGCATGTCCAGCAGGATGCCTCAAAATTTGCTGTCTCCTACCACCAAGTTTCTCTCCTGCTTTGTGATTTTTAATGTCAGTGATGGAGCAACTGCTCTCAGCTACTGCAGAACAGGATAAATGTGAACAACAGGAGCATATGCTTCCCTTTCAGCACAGACAAAAGTGTATCAGCTGAGCTTAAAACAGACAGACCTTCCTTGCCACTACCATTAGCAATAACAGGGTATTTATTCTGTTTCCATTTGATTTTTAACTGCTTCCCGAGGCAAGCAAAGCACCAGATTAAACCTCCTGTTGACAGTAGGGCTGGTTCTGTTTATTTCCCTTTGTAATTACAAATAATTGTGCACCAGCACTCACAAAAGCTGCCAGTGAGTTTGAAACAGTCAGCTGAACTGAGCTTTTCATGAGCTTTTGGCTTAGACCAAGCTTGAACCTATGCCTTGAAATGGAAACTCAGAAGTCCTGAGTGACAGAGCATCTCCAGGCACCTTTGCTGTGTAATCTGTTACCTTGCATTGCTTAAAAACATCATTTTATCAAGACATGTAGTGTTTCAGAGATATTTCACTGCTGGATTATCACATAAGTGATACAGGAAGTGAACAGCTGTACCCCTGCTACAAAGCATGCAACCTGAGGGAAAAAAAGCAACACATCAGAGGAGTCCACTCATGTTACTTTTCCTCAGTATGTGACACTGTACAAATAAACTATGAGCTCCCCTGCTCATTTTAGTAGGGAGTCAAGCACATTGAAAAATCTAACAGTTGTATCTCTTCTCCTTCCTTAAATGGAGCTACTTATTCCCAGCAAAGAGACATTTTTCTTGGGTTATCACTGGCAGTCATTGGTCTGTTCCCACACTATTAATCTGGAAATGCATTGAGAGACCTCACATGGCAGATGTGAAATTGCATTTGTGGGGGAAAAGCACTAACATTTTGCACAGAAACTTACATGTAAAACCCTCTGTATCATTATTCATTTCCAGCCAGCTCCTTGATCAGAAAAAGCAGGAACAGAGACATTTCTCATTGTATAAAAGCACAAGTAAATTCCAGAATGGGAACACATTGTGTCATCACTACAAATACAGTATGATTCACTTCATTTAGTGCCCTAAAAATGTCTTCTGTATCTTTATAGTGTAGCTACTCTGCTGTTTAGGCAATGGGAGTCACTCGATAACGTTGGCAGAGAACTTTGGAAGGCATTTCTGTTTCTTGTAATGGGAAAGAGAGGGCAGTAACACTTGGTACATCACAGTAGTAGTCTGGTGTCACGATAGTAGCCTTGTATCACACAAGATAAAAGAGCTGTGTGTTGAGGGTGAGTGTATATATATATATGAAGCATTCATGAAATCACAATATGAAATGTCTGGTTATGAGAAATTAGTATTTCAGCATTTGTGTTTTGGGAACACTGTGTCAATACTAGGCATGCTGTAAATCCAGAAACAGCAAAACAGGGCAGTGGACAAAAAGGGTGCACTGAGGGGTGTCTGACAGCACAAAGCTGAACACTGACAGATAAAGTGCATTGCTTACCTGGTATGCTTTCTGGAGAAAGGTAATTGTTGCCGACGATGAGGATGGTGATGCTGACTGTGAGAACTGTGCAGCGTTGCTGTTGGCCATAGGCAGGTGAGCAACAGCAGTTTCATGACCAGGACCATCTCTTCCAAAAGAGAAATGCACCTGATCACCCAATCCACCTTGCTGACTTCTTATTTTTAGTGTTTTTACTGTTTAGAAACAGCATAGCATACAAAAGATGCACATGAAGCAAGGCATCACTGAAGAGAGAAGACAGGGGCATCCCAGTTCTGGTGTCCTCGCCGAGTTTCCCTCATATTTTGGCAAGTCATAAATGTTTCTTCAGCTCTACCTCCCTGCAGCATCTGCTGTCAAAAGAGAAGCATCTTGTTTTCAGAAATGGAGTAGGTAGAGCAGTCTGTTTGGCCAGGCTGCAGTCTGATCCATTGCTTCCACTCCTTCAGCACTTTAAATTCTCCATCACCCGCTCAGTAACCTCTCCCACATCGCCTGTGCAGGCAAAGTGATGTCAAACATTTAATCCCCCTTAAATCCCACACAAAACCATACAAAAATCTGCTTTAATGACAAAGGTCTCTAAATTAATCTTGCTTTATATATATGTGTGTATCTGCTCAAAATCATTTTCTGTACAGACCAAGCTCTTTTGTTAACTGGCTACGTTGCCCTGTCTTCCCAGCTATTAACATCACTTATCTCCGTGATCTGCAAGCACTTTGTCTGCACAGGCAGAACTACTTTGGGACAGAACAATATCACAGAATAAGTCCAAACTAAAAATGAAGTCTTGTTTCAATATTCCCCAATAATATCTGGAAATACCAGCAATCTTTCCCTCCTTCCTATTTTTTCTTTTCCCTTTTAACCAAAGTCTGCAGCTATTTAATTTATGCTAAATTTATAAGGTCTGTGCATGTATAAGATTCAGTATCCTTTCACCAACCCTAGTTTTATCTCTGTCTCATTTAGCCTGCCCTGCCTATTCCATAGCAGGTTGAATTGCAAAACATTTTATTAACAAAATGTTGTTTAAGCAGTACGTTGTGCATGCCAGCTGCAAAAGATGGTAAGATTTCTTGTGGGCTTAAAACTGGGCAATACTGGGGACACATCTTTTCAGATATCAAATTTATCTTTTTCAAGCCAGCAGTAAGTTCAGTCGCTATCAAAACTGACAGCATATGTTTATTTGTCTTTATTTAGAAAATCAGAGTTTTGAGGAGGTTACATGGAGGTTACCAATTGACAGCTAATTCCCACTGGCTTTTCCATTTGGAGTTGAACAGCTATCTGTCTGTGACTTAAAAAATAAGAAAAGTGGGGGGGGAGAAAATTAAAAAATCCCTTTCCAACCATCCATAAAACTTTAACAGTGTCAGATTAAGTTTGGTGGCCTAGATCAAAGGCTTTCAACCCTATTCTCCATCTCATTCAACTGTTCCCAGTTCAATCCTTTCCTGTTCAGCAAACTTAGGGAAGATCACTTGCAGCCTGACCCAGGGGCAATCAGACAGTGCTTCCAGCAGATTTTGTGTATTCCCAGGGAGGAGTTCCAGGACAAGGTAAATACAGAAACTATGAGAATTTTATTCCAGGTGGAGATAATATGAGTTCCTGAGCTAGTCTGGTTAAGTTCCCTAGTCTCAACCATCCTACATATATCAAACTATCAGACCATTAGTTAAATTACATATAAGAAAAAAATCCAAGGGCCTTTGGATCCTGTTCTTTCCCCACCCAAGCACAGATCCAACAGTGGCAGCAAATGAAATAAAAAGTAAACTACACTGTAGGCTTTGTGATAAATGTTACCACATTTCTGCACATCCAGCTACCTGAATAGTTCAGACATTTTCCTCAACTACAAAAGAATAACAACACTTATGTGCTGTCTTCTCTGCTAATTCTAACCATTCACATTGTTTCCTGATACTTTGGAGAAAGCCATATTTTAGATGTCAATATCCTTAGCTGGAACCACGACTAAGCAGGAGACATGGGACTGGGAAAGAGAGGATATTCTGGGTGCTGAGGTTACCCCAGAGCTCTGAAGGGGACTGTGGTTAGATCATGTCCTGCTAATGCAGAAATGCATTGATTTTGTGTACCGACCTCAAGGAAATCAAAGGAGCCCATTAAAAAAAAAAAAAGAAAAAAAAAGGAAGTAAAAATGGCTTTGTGAATTTATTTCACAGCTGGAAAAGGGAGTGCTTAGAACCCCTGCTGCAGAAATATGGCAAAGACAGGCTTTGCAGAATGAGTGGTTTGTATCTGGCCAAGATATGTATGGATGTTCCTCCCTCCAGAAGAGGGGAGTCTTGAACAGAGAAAGAGGCAATCAGATGCTGTTCCCATTCAGCTATCGGCACCCTGCTGCTTTATTACTCCTGGCTGTAGCAAGAACTGTGGTGCTGAAAAGACTGCTCCGTGGAGGAGTTCCAAAACATGCTGAATGCTCCTTTGACTGCCCCTGCTAAAACCAGCCAAAAAAAGAAAAAGAGAAAACGAAAAAGCAAGGGCTGGGTGCACTGACATATTCCACACCTTCAGGAAGCTGATGAATGTACCTTGAGGGATCTTGCCTAAGCCCACTGAAAATCTAAGGACTACCCCTCTGTCCTTGACTGGCATTTTCCAGGAACTGTCCAGCCCACCCATGTGGAGTCTTCAGGACGGACTCCTGCAGAGGGGAATGGCAAACACTTCCACTGCCCAGCGGGAATTCAGCGAGGGCAATGAGCTGTCACCCACAGCAACAGGGTTTTTTCATGCTAGAGCTGTTTTCATTTCCTCTAGGCAAGGGAGCATTACACAGAGAAGATTATAATATTATTATAAATTACCATTAAGAAAACAGGTTAATCTCCTAGGCATTTGTCAGTAATAAATTCTAAAAAGATCCATCTTTGCAGAAGAATAAAGACAAGGTAATACACTTTGCTCGTACTGGGTGAGCTGATTGGTTCTTGTGTTTAAACACAGAGCATTGACTCTGTGCTATTATTAAGTATTTCTTTAAAATTATCCCTTCTCTGTAGCCCTTGGAGAGTTTGCAGTGCTTATCTTTCCAGGACAAAACCCAATACAGGGTAACTGCATAAGCTCTTTGAAACAATTTACAAACAAGCAAGGAAAAGAAACAAAAGTGAGTAAACCACCTGGTATCAAGAAAATGAGCCGCCTTCTTTTAGCAAAATAAAACACCATTTCTGGTAATTGAAATCTGGAGCTACAAACCCCTCTCCACCATAGATCACAAAGCAAAACAGACAACAGCTGCTATAAAAACAAGAACAGAAAAGTGCCAGGGATGAAGAGATGTTTCAGAGGAAACATTTTGCAGAAAATCTGATCACACCTAAAGGCCATTTTAAACCTATGGAGCTGAAACACCACAGCACACCAGCACTTACCAATCTGTAAATTAGCTGCAGTGGGAAGAGATGCAATGTGGAGTTACCTGGCATGTATTTTTTTATTCTCCTAATCAGAGAATGAAACACGAGGAAAAAAACAAACAAACATTACTAGGAGTCCCCTAAGAGACACTCACTTCTGATAAACAAACAGCAAATCACAGAAAGCAGATTAACCAGAGCTGTGACTGTGAGAGTGAGAATGAAACAGAGTACAGGAACAGGCAGCATTTTGCTTTTCTATGGTAACAGACTCAGTGCAGAGCACTTACCATTTATATCGTGGTGACTTGCAAAATTAACGTCAGAATTAAGGGCAGTTTGTCCTGCTTACATTAATGCAAATGACAAACCAAGTTTCCAGAATAAGGTATCCATTCACATTTCCTAACAGGATGAAGTGGGAGGAAAGCAGACGCTGACCATTATGACTCCAGTTTGCAGATCTCAGAACAGAGCAAGTCCTTAACACCTGCAGTGGGGACCAGTTCTTACTCTCCTGCTCTTTATCAGGTCTCTTAGTAAGAGGGGCAAGTGAACATTCATCCCCATCCCAAATAGTCTGAGGTAACAAACTGGGCACGGAAGGATCACTAAGTACTGAAAGAGAAAAGAATTCAAAATCCAGCAAGACCCACAGCTCAGCTCAAGGTCTGTGAAATCATGGCTTGGGACTTACTGTTTCTTATACTTTCTTAAAATCTCACTGTGTCTGGGATTTTCATAGCATCAAAGCATTCCTGACACCAGACAAAGCCTGCTGTGAAGGAAACAAAAAAACCCCAAACACTATAAATGCACAGTCCCCACCTGCAATGGGCACATCACATCCCCTGGATCCAGACTGAGCCCAGGAGTTTGGTCTTGGTTCTGATGCCTTGAGAAGTCTGGTTCAACTCTAAACTGCTTTATTGTGTTGAACACACAGTCTTGAGCATGTTTTCCAAAGGGATTCTCTGTTCTGACAGCATCTCCAGCCATGGATCTGAGGCTATTCCTCTTTTCCAATCCCTCAATCATTCCCATTAGTAGTAAAGTTAAATCTCAAATTTGTAGTCTAAACTCTAAAGCACAATTGTGAAATAATGTGAATTCAGAAACCACTACAGGAAATAAAAAATATCTGGCATCCAGTTGGCTTCATTAGCAACTGAGTGGTCAACGTATCTTAAAATCAGCACTCTGAAAACATACACAGCAGATGAGAGGTCAGATTCTAGAAATCAAATGCAACTTCAGTGCTCTGCCTTTTCTTCTCATTACAGGACAAGGGTTTGGGATTTTTCATTAAGGTAAAGTGCAGTTCCCTACAAACTAAAGGTCAGCTAAGCAATTGCCTGCACCCAGTGGTGTGGCATGAGGTCTCCCTGGCTGCCTGAGACATCTGTTCACAAACAGGGCCCCTGTGAAAGGTTTGGAACTTTCAAATGCAGAGCTGGTGCTCTGGAGAGTTAGCACTAAAATGGCATAAGACTGGGGACTAAATCCTGCTCCTAAACCTCCCCATTTCTTTACTGTCTTTGTCCACTGCTTATTCATCCACAGGCATATTTTAAAACTGTGGTCAGGGATCCTGACAAGACCATAATCCACCAAGGGGAGGTATATTTTCCCATATAAAACAGCCTCTTAACACCAGACTTGAACAGATGACTCTCTTTGGCACAAGGGGCTTTTCTGCTTTTCCTTCAATTTTTAAAGCAGGCTTCTATTTGCTCTAGAGCTGTGCTGGCTGCACACTTTTGTACAATGAGGTATTTGGCTTGAAAAACTGACATGAACAACAAAGAAAAACCAGACACTTCCCTGATTCTTTGGATTCCCTATTTCCAGAGCCTCTAAATCAGGGATTCTTTCCCTTCCATCATTCTGCCTCGGACAGAACAATCACTGCATCAATTTCATCCCTTAATCCCTTAACTTAGGTTTTACAGCAACAATTCTGAAACTAAACCAATCGGTTTTACTGCCTCTAGTTAAGTAACATCTGCATCTTAAGGGAGATCTCTGGCAAAACAAGCAGCCACATTCTTTACAGATTTACATTTCTCATAACCTCAGTGGCAGAAAACTTTGTTTTCCTGCCACCTCATGCTGACCACAGGCATGGGATACAGCTACCCTACTCCTGCATTTATGTCCATCTTTTCCCAGAAGGAGTTTCTAGAGTTTGCTTCTTTATCTCTTTGGGATATATTTCTTTTAAAATCTGGCCTCTCTCACAAGAGGGGGAAGATCAAGGGGATGACCCATGAGCCTGAGCAATTCACAGAAGGCGTTCACAAGACCACAGTGTATCCCCAAGAAGTAAGCTAGTTTGCCATATGTATGGCCTGACTGCTGTGCTTCAATCCAAAAAGCAATATACCTCGCATGAGATTATTTTTTTCCTTATTTCCTTGGCAGTCAGGCAAATAGCACAGTCTCTTTGCAGTGCTTACCAGCCAGATCCTAACTGCTACCTGAAGTTCTTTTGGCCCATTTCCCTCCACAGACTGAAACAAAACAATTCAGCAACTGTGTTTACTACTTTCTTGCTGCCACAGTGATGTTTATTAAAGCATTTTCTTCAGCATGCCCAGTTTGCTGTCCAGGAATCAACAATATCTCCGATGGGAACCAATTTATGAAATGTACAAAGCTTCTTTTCTGTCACCAATAAAACACATGGAGAAAAAAAATTGTTGAATAGTGGGAGGGGAGGGGAAAGTGCCTTTCAGCTTTGGCACTGCAAATTTTTTCATCTTGCAGTCAAAATAGAGACAGATTTATTGATTAAAGTCTAATCTCAATTGGTCACAAACAGCTTCAAAAGCCATCAGGCACAACTCTCTGTGGCTGTTTTCCAGGCTTTTCTTTCCCACTGATATCTTCCAGAGAAACATATGTTAACATCACAGAGCAGGTGCTCATTTCAAACTGGAAAGCCAGTTTTAACTACGTGAATTGTACTCTAAAGTAAATATATATTTAAGTTTTGTATACTTAAAACTTCCTAGAGGGTACCTGTATTCGGGACTTCTGAGGTTTTACAATTTCTGTTTTCGGAGCGTCCTGACAAAAAAATGTATTTCTAAATCAATAAACATCTGAACAATTCACATCAGCTAGACCTTGAAGGAGAGGAAAGCAAAGCGATGGGCAGCAGCAACGAGGGTTGGTTGGAGAGTTGCTCACAGGATCACAGAATGTTTTGGGCTGGAAGAGAATTATCTTAGAGATCATCCAGTTCCAACCATCCCATCCAAGCCCCATCCAACCTGGCCTTGGACACTTCCAGGGACAGGACCTCACCACCCTCACAGGGTGAAAGCTTCAGTGTTCCTGTTCATTATTTCCCTGTTAAGGTAAAGATACTTGGTCTGAGAGACACAATGCAGGTATCAGAGTTATGCCACATTCCATCTGTAAAAGATACATAGAGCACAGCTGGGATCACCTCCACTGGGACATCACCCTCACTGGGATCGCCCTCACTGGGACATCACCCTCACTGGGACATCACCCCTTCGGTGCACAAATCCTGACACACCAATTGCCTTCCGGGGGCAGGAAAAGCTGGGGGGGGGATTCCGCAATATGCAGTACATGGCTTCTGTAAGGCAAAAAAAAAAAAAAAACAAACCCACAAAAAACCAAACCCCGAAAGCCCACAGAGACACACAAACCCCCAGGTCTCCCGGCTCTGCCCCCTCACCCCCGCTTGGGCGCCCACATGCGACTCGAGACGGGCCAGCCCTCCTGCTCTCCCCGTTTTTGCGGGGAAAACCAACCAACCCAACCAACCCAACCAGCACTGGGGTTACCTCACCCCCCCGCCCCTGCCGAGTGTCCCCCTCGGGCAGCGCCTGCCGCCCGCCCCTCACGGAGCCCCTCACGGAGCCGCTCCGACAGCCCCCACCCCTCACGGAGCCCCTCACGGAGCCCGCCCCTCACGGAGCCCCTCCGGCA
>JAWWEE010000001.1:4325568-4410384 GCA_035221455.1 Xenops minutus
ACCCCTCATGGCGCCCGGCCCCTCACGGAGCTCCTCCGGCGGCCCTGGCCCCTCACGGAGCCCCTCCGGCAGCCCCGGCCCCTCACGGAGCCCAGCCCCTCACGGTGCCCGGCCCCTCACGGAACCCCTCATGGTGCCCGGCCCCTCACGGAGCCCCTCACGGAGCCCAGCCCCTCATGGTGCCGCTCCGGCAGCCCCGGCCCCTCACGGAGCCCGTCCATCAGCCCTCACCCCTCCACCAGCCCCTGCCCGGGGCTCGGCGGGGACAGCAGAGCCGCTGTGCCCCTGCCCTGCCCGGGGTCCCCGGGGAGCGGCGGAGGGAGGTGAGGCGGGCTGGGGAAGGGGCCGGGGAAGGGGAAGGGGCTAAGATGGCGGCGGGCCGTGAGGGCGGCCCCGCTCCCTCAGAGCGCCGAGGGGCAGAAACACGAGTTTGCCCCTGCGGGAGGGAGGATAAAGTGATAAAAACAAGCGGGCAGCAGCAAAGGAGGGAACAGAGCAGCTCCCCCGGCATCCCTGACACAGAGTGGCCTCCAGCTGCTCAGCACGTGAATGAAACGGGCTCTGGCGACTGTAATTTAAGTTTAATCCCCTCACTAGTTCTTGGTGTATTTCGTGGTGCAAGAGGCCACTAGAAGTAATTTAAGACGGAAATAACGTGTGACGAAAGGTAGGGGAACAGATGGGCTTTAGCGGGGCTGATCAGGAGTGAGAGCGCTGGAGGATGGTGAGGGCGTTCATTAGTAAGAAATGAGCACGCCCCCTCACAAATAATATGTGGTGATAGCCTAATTACCTGCCTACGTTAAGAATGTTTTAGTCAGAAACAGAGCGCAGGAGGAGCCTGCTCAGGAGCGCTCGCCCAGCCCAGGGATGTGAATACCTCCCTGTGCTTGCCCTGCGCCTGCCATCCTTGGGACATTTTTTCACTTTTAATCCCATCACCTCAGCACAGGGCACTCACAGCGACTTCCTCTGCCACCAGTATTAGCAGGAGTGTCAAGATACTTGTGGTGGAAATAAACGCCACAGATTTGCTGATAAGGGAATAATCTGAGGGCCTACATCGTAGGCATTTTGCCCCCAAACCTCAAAAGTTGTCAAGTGTGAGAATTAAGGATGGCTTGAAGGCTTGAAGATAAGTGATTTTTAAATAGATGTGAAATGCCATTTTGCTTACCTTCTACTTTGTTTGTCTTGGTTACATTTAAAAGCTTTCCAATAACAAGAGTAAACAAAGTTTGGTTTTATGGGGAGTGTGGGTCTGTCAGATATGACAGTACAGCCTTTTCTAAACCCACAATGTTCAGGAATATGCCACAGAAAGAGAGGTGATAAACTTGGTAGATATTGCTGTGGGGGTCACCACAGAGTGTGAACTTGGAGAATACGAAGTGAAATTAAAAAAACTTACGCTTGGGGAATGCAGAGACACCCCAGCACCCTGAGATGGCAGGAGTATGGTTAATAATGTGTGGATGGAGGAAGGTACTTGCAAAGTCTGGCTGAGACATTTCCAGAAGTATGAGCTAACTGAGACTGAGTCCCAGTCAAAAATAAAGTTAATTTTTAGGGGCACTGGCTTTATGCCCCTTGTTGAATAAACACCGAGATGATTAAAGCCTGTAGCACAGCATTAGATCTCCCAGGCACAGGGATTCGGCGGCTAAGAATCCTCCCCAGTACTTCTGAAGTGCATTTTTTCTCTCTCTCTGTAACAAAGGAGCTTCTCTCAGCACAGGGAGCACAACGTGCAGCAGTTCCCGGGGCACACCGCTGTGTAACCCACGGGCGCTGGATCCCTCCTGGAGAGCGGGACCCTCCCACGGCAGGATATACCGCCGAGCCCCACAGCAGGCAGACTCTCCAGCACCCCCAGAGCTACACTGCACCAGCACCCCACGGCTCCCAGCCCCGCCAGCTTCTGGCAAACACACCCATTATTGGGTATGTGGGAGCCTCCCACCGATGGCGAGAGTGAGGCTTTCCATTCATAGGTGTTTCTTAAAAAAAATCACATTGCAAATACATGTGATAGCGTCCCTGTTTGCAGCATGTGAGCCTCTTCCCACTGCATCGAGAGAGCACTGCAAAAGAGGCAAGGAGCTCAGGGCTCCATTTCACGACTTGGGAAGTGTCAGGGGAAAATAGACTGATTCCTCGTTGTTTCACTGCAAAATTATTTCTCTTTCCTACTTTTCACAGTGCTCCTTTTACCTGTTTGCTTTTCAGGCTGCAGATCAAGGTTTTCATCCATAGAGAAAAGGGTGGTGCAAAGAGTCCAGCATATCACGATTCAGTGCAACAGAGAGACAGGGTCGATTATTAACCATCGTCAGCCTGCAGGGTTTCTGCATTTGGTAAGGAAGGCTGTTGGAAAAGCTACCTTCTCTCCTGCAGCATTAAGTGAACAGAAATACTTTTGTATTTTTAAGTGTCTTTGTAGTTGAGAGCATTGGGCAGGCATCCACTGCTCAGTGTCCAGAATTTCTAGCCCTTCTGTGTCAGTTCCTTGAGCCTGCAGGTTCCTAACTACAACCTTTGTTGCCAGTACAAAAATATATATGAATACAAATATTACTATTACAGAAGGAGTGAGGTAGTCAGCTACATCACTACTGTCAAATACTTTTCCTTACTAAACACTGCATCAGCAGTGCTCTGATATGAAGCCTTATCTACAGGAGGAAAATGTAGGGTTTAGAAAGATTGTACCCTGTCACCTCGAGTCAGCCTGACAGTGCAACTATGCAAATTGAAGTAAAAAGGCAGTCATGAAGCTTAACATCCACTGGCAATGATTCACACTTTTGTTTACGCTTTGAAAACCCTCTTTGCCTTAGATTTTCTCCTGGTGACATATATTTTTACAAGATAGTTTCTCACTTTCATCTTCTCCTGCCCAGAACACAGCTAGTCAAGTAAAGGCTGTAACTCTCAGCAAACCTTCCCAAGTATATAAAAGGACTAGGTAAGGGTGTTATTGTTGGCTCAGTCATCGCTGAAAATAATGCATTTTCATTGCACTAGAATATCCTACTTTTTCTAAGATCCTACACAAGGCAAAAGGTTGATTTCTACCATGATGCAGGTAAGAGAATTCAAATTAAAATGGAGAGTATAAGTCAGGATGGAGTCATGCTGAAGTAAAAGCTCGTGAATCACCCCCAGTGTGGCTTACAGTGTCAGAGCATGTTTGTTTGTTGGGTTTTGTTTGTTTTGGTTTTTTTTAATATAAAGACAGAATATTTGTTATTCCTGCAAAAATTCCAGATTAAAAACAAGGGATTGTCCACAATCCATTTCACCCTTTTTGGTGGTGGCTGGGGATCATAACACTCCAAAAGGGCTATCCAGTGTCTTGGCCACAAATGTAAGATTCCACTCCTCCATTTTACATAGCCCGGTGGTTTAAATAACAGACTGTAATGAGAAGGGGAAGAGAACAAATGCAAACACACCTTGTCTAAATAGCTGCACACATACGCTCAGTAAAATGAAATACATCAGGCCAAACCCAATTCCTATTTCCTTTAGTCCTGAGTTTTAGAGAGAAAACTCATTGGCTTACAATTTTTACTGGATTAGAAGACGACAAGTGATTTTCTTCATGTCCTCAAAGCCCCTTGAATATATATTAAAACCCAAATTAATAAAAATTAGTCTTTTTAATCTAGGCAAGTTTCCAAATACTTCAGTCAAAGACCAGCACCAGGCACCTCCCCAGGGCAGAGGACCACGGGGAACCCAACAGCAGTGGGGGGAAGAGGAGGGAGGAGCCGTCATCAAAGGGACCCTTCACATGTTAGCTCAGAGCTGAAGTCAACACACTCATAAGACGTTTGCCTGAGTCTGGCATCTAGGCTAAAATTAATCAAGTATCTGCTTACATCTCATTTTATGCCTCCAGCAAGGTTAAAGAAGAGTTACAGAAAGGCACTTTTACATTTACTCAAAACCGGAAAATACAGTTTTCATCAAAAGGAAAAGCTTTTCTGGGGACTGAACTGGCCCAATGGAAAAGACTGTTCTTAAAAGTATCTGATAGGAAGGGGGTTCCACAATGAAATGAGTTTGTTAAATAAATACCCGTCAAAAAAGCAACACTTTTTCTTAGGTTACTTGGCTCTAGGGCTTAAAAAGAAAATAAAAATGAAGTGGTAGTGTTCTACCACAGATACCTATTCATCTGTGAAGGATGATCAGGGAAAAAGTCTCTCAAAAGCTAAACTTTGCCTAATGGTTCTCCTGATAAATGGAGGAGTCTGTTTCATTCAGAATTTTTCCTAAATTTAGTCTGGTCTGAAACCAAGACACAATTTCTCCACTGATTTAATGAGATTTCCTGCCAGTTAATAGAACAGCATACCCAGTGAGCATTGAGAAGTCCAAGACACAGTTCCCTGGAATTCTTCAGATTTCATGGTCATGCAAACAGCCCAAAACAACTCGAACTTCCCCTGCAAGCTCTTGGTTCCAGTGGATTTAAGAGGTGAAAGTGTGGGTGAAAACTTAGGGATGTTTATGGCATCTCTGTAGGAATGGCTCTGATTACAAGTTGGTTCACAGACCCATTCTATTTTTGGACTGGAATTTTGATGCTGGATATTGCCTGGATCCTCATGTCTTTCCCAGTGGGCTGGGGCTGCCCAGGGTCACTTGCTCCAGCAGCACTTTTTCCTCCTCAGAACTGTGGAGGGGCCTCTGGGACAATCCTGTCACCAGACTTGCCAATATAAACCTGGCATTGCACTTTGCTTGAATCTCAGCCGTTCTCTTTCCTAGTCTCACTGAAGACTATTACTACGTATAAAAAAAAATACCATAATTGACCCAGCAAGGCTCAGAAAAGCTGGGATGCTTGGACAAAACTCACAGAAGGAGGATTACAGACATACTGTGCAGCTGGATACCTAGCAGTCAGAAGTGATGAGCCAGCACAACAGAAGCAGCTCAAATGCAAGGTACAACAGGATGGAGAAAGTGAGTGCATGTCTGCTTGGTACCTGCCACAGTCAGAGTGCGGGGGTCTAGGAGAGGCAGAATTTGACAGAGAGACAAACACTCTACACAAACAGTTGGAATTGGCAGCTGTTTTGCACAGGTCACTTCTGAGAACATTGCAATTCCCTAGTTCTATGAAATGTATTTTCCCTTCCTTTGTTCCGTGCCTTATTACATCGGGCCGCCCTGCCAGCTCCCGTGAGACCGAGCGTGGGGGGTTCTTGCTCATTCCTGGCCATATGCTTCTGTCAGATGTTTCCTTGCACGAGTGACAAGTCATTCTGAGCATTTGGAAAGCTGCTCTCCCCTCCCACCTCCTTCCTGCAGCCACAGCCTGTGCTGCAGTCGAGGAGCAGGCAGGGAGGAGGAGGAACACTTGCAGGACAGGCAGATGTGGGCCATGGAGCAGCTCCCTTACACTGTGAGAGGTGATGTCCTGCAAGGAACATAAGCCCTCTGCAGTTACACAAGTGCCAGTCACTCTAGGGAGGGTGTTCCTTTCTCTGAAGGAAACACCTCTGAGGAGAAGGGGAATGGTGAAAGCCTGGCATTTCTCCTACTGCCCCTCTCTGTTGAACTGTCAAAAGATTTTTAAACCTCTGCAATTAAGACCTTGTATCCCCTTAGTACCATTATCCTTAGCTGCATTAAGGCAAATTACGTTTAAAGGTAATGCCTTAGTTTTCTCTGTATTCTCTTTTAAAGAGTAGAGGCCCTATATAAATGTACTTTTAAAGTCTAAGTTACTTACTGGCACGTTTGGGTGCCCTCAAGACCTTAAAACAAATTCTGTCCCACAAGCAGAGGAGGGAAAGAAGTGCTCCTCAGAGAGAAGCTGATGAAAGGAACAGCTGTGATATAAAAATTTGGAGGCTGTCACAGAATGAGATGTTCTCTTTGGGCTGTATCCTTGGTACAAGCTCTGTTGGTGATAGTGTTTCTTTGGTCTAACCTACCAGCATCACCATGAGAAAGGAAAAATGTCTACTCCTTCTAAGGAAAACCACAGCTTTTTGCATTTCTTTACTGTGAAGAGCAGGTGGAGGTTCCAGTATCTTAAGTGATTTGGGGGGTGATGGAAAGTGGAATAGAACCCTCTGACAGTCAGGTCATCCCAGTGTCTATACATTGGAATATTGCTAGTTATTCTTGAAACCAAATAAAAGCAGATATTTTCCAGAAATTTGTGATCTGATAGATGTTGCTCCCAGCTTTCAGGAGATTCAGTTTTTTACAAAGATGTCGGCTGTGCTAAGAGCTTGGTCTTTACAACACGTCAGGGGAAAGTAATCTATTTTGTACTCTTCTTAAACTGTCCCTGTGCCTTTCCATGTCCTAGTGCTCTCTCCATGATTTTCAACCACTTTATCTTCTTTGCTTACAAGTGCTCTACTTCTCTGATCTTGCAAAAAATTTCCCTTCCTCACACTCTACCTTCTTGACTTCCAATAAATTAGCTGATGACTCCATGACAGCAAAACTGATCATCTGCCCTCAATCTGTCTCCATAGGTCACAGGCAATCTGTCTTTCATGGGACCTTGTCTTCCCTGACGGCTCATGTCCTGTTACCCTGAAGTACACTGGGACAGCGACTGCTGAGCGAAAGGAGACATTGTTGGTGCTGTTTTACCTGATTGTTCTGCCACTTCCATGAAAGTTTCCTTCCCTGGCTCTCAGTGATGGCTCTCTTTTTATCCTGTCTGCTTCACAAACTGCTCTGACGTGATGGATTTAAAGTTTTGCAACGTTTGGAGTGTTTTTCGGGCAGGAACAGTGTTTCCCCTGTCTGACTTGCTACATTTTCTCACTGGAGCCCTCTCACTCCCTACCTTCCCCTAGCAGCTCTATGCTGCTCACAGCCAAACTCATCTCTCTTAAGCCCAGTGCCCCAGCGCAGGGTAGCTTTGTACCTCCAGCCATTTGCTCAGCATCCTCTCACCCATTTCTCTCAAAAAACTGGATTAAAAGACCCTTACTTTTCACATCCAGGTGTGATAGCTAAAATGCAGGTAGTAATTCAGCTTTTGCACTCCTCCCTTACACTTAAAGCTGCTCAGGTGAGTCAGGCAGCAGGTTTCATAACTCAATATTGTAGACTTAACTGCCTAGTTTTCTAATTAAGCCAGTTGAGGATGATTGCTTCTCATATTTTCCAAGGTAATATAAAAGCATTAACTGTTCCACAAAGGAGGTGAGCATCTGTCTGCCAGCCTACAGTAGGGGTAAAAGACCAGCTATTCCTAATGTTCAGCTCTTCAGCCAAATCAGGATTTTGAGAGAGCTTTGAAAGGTATTATTATTATTATCATAGACTGGATACTCTTACCTAGGTGGGAGCTACAAAAAAATGTAGCCTAAGCTTCCTGCAATATGAGCAGAATATAGTCTTGAAGGGAGGCCTGTAAAAATTAACTGAATCATTAACTGCCCTGTCACTTTTTCAGCCATAGGGATATGGTCCTCTGTAGCTGTTCTTTCTGCAGACAGCAGGATTGCAGTACTAATGTCTAGTCTGTAGCCTGGACTGAAATGAGGGACGCTTTGGTGGGGCACAGGGAGAGCAAAGTCTGTGCTGTCCAGATGTAGGCCAGAGATCAATCAGATTTTCTCAGAGGCAGTAGGCCCAACCCCTGCAAACTGAGGTTGAAAAAGTCTTGTGATTTAGAGTCAGGAAAGGAGCCATGGTCAGCAAGGCTCTGTCTCCTCACCCCCTATGGAGCAATAAACCCTCTAATCCCACAGAGGTAAAAAAACCAAAACAGCACCCCACTTTACTAGTGATTTTTGTTGGCAGCAGGCTGGGCTTTTATCTTTGCTCAGGGAACTCTGTGGTTCATGAACAGCTGAACCAAGACTATATAGCTGTCAATCTCCTTTCCAGAGAGAGCACGCTGCAATCTCATTTATTCTCGTCTTTCGGAGAGCATATTTCTCTTCTAGACATCTTTTGGTAACACTGAGAAGCACCTGTTGAGTACTGGAAAAAACCCATGTGCATACACACCCTTGCCAGGTGGAGATCCATGCTCATGGCCTTGGCCTGGCTCACTGCCTCCCTCAGGCACCTGGGCGTCCTTTCCTCTGAATAGACTGCAACGTGTTCAAAATTCTGTTTGCAATCAGCTTAGCAATACTGTGCCTGCTCCCCAGGCAGGGGAATTTCCATCCCCAGCCACTGCAGATTCCTCAGCACCCGCTGTGCATCTCTCAGCTTCTTAGAGCTCTAAATAGCTCCGTGTGTCACGTTTGAGTGGCTCCCCTGCTCCCAGCTGACATTCCCAGCCCACAGAAAGCTGAATATTCCTGCTCAGCTCCCCAGGTCGGCAAATCTAGAAACACCCTGCTGCTTTACTACCTGTTTCTCTGCAAGAGAAACTCGTGTCTCTTGTGTGTTTTCTGGGGTAGTCAAAGCAGGATGAAACCTGCATGTACAGCACCAAAATCCAACAATACACCAGTGTGCTTTTTAACTGGTTCACAGGCTCGTTTGTCATCATGAGGTTGAGTCCCCACCATAGCTGTTGCCTTGTGTAAGAGGAGCCTGGATAATTTGGCTGTAGAGTTAGAAAGGTGGCTCCAATTTCGACTAAAAATACACTTGCATTCTTTCTGCTGTATTCTTAACCACACAGCTCCCCTCCCACAGAGGCACAGCCCTTATGCACTACTTTCCCCCTGGTTCAGACTTTCTTTACTCAGCACTCCTCCTATGCAGGGCACAACCCTGTATGCCTCTTTCCCAGCTCCCACTTTCAAGGCCCATCTTTCTCCCACGTGAAAGTGATTCAGATTTAAACCCCAAAAACCATCCAGCACTTCATTGATTTTTCCTTGTTTAGGAAAAGACACAAAACACTGCTGAACTTGGGTGTTGTATTATATAAAGTGCATCAGTGGCTAAGGTGTTATATTAAAATAAGGTCATGAAAAGACAGTCTTATTCCATTTTCACTAAAGTTGACAATTTTTTTGCAATTCTTCTTTAACAAAGGTAAGTTGCTTTCTCAAAAGTATTTAACTGCATAAAATACTGACGTGTGTTGTATTGAATCACACTAAATACAAATAAGTAAACCCTGTTTATTTCCAAGTTAAACACAAAGTGTTTCTTTTACCCGGATTCATTCTGGACAGAACGTTTTCAGTTTCACTGTGTTAGAAGCTCAGTATAGCAGAGAATTCACTAGCTGCTTAAAAGATGTTATAGCTGAAGGCCAGCTTTGTCTCCAGCCATGACACTTTCTCTAATATTTGCAGAGGCTCAACACTGCAGTGATCCATACATGTTTTACTGAGGAATCACCCTTGCAGCAACAGAACTGCCCAGCAAGTGCTTTGTAGGGGAAACTGAGAGGTGTTGGCTCCCCTAATTAACACACAGTGTTGGGTTTGGAAGAACTCACATCATTTGAAAAAGTTGGCTTAACGCATCTTTTTTTTAATATGAAATTTCCTTACAGTGCTTTTGCCCTGTCAGTAATTAACAGATCCAAGTAATTTTAACTGGATGTGTTTTTATTTTTTTTTCTCTTGGGTTTATTTTCTTGTGTTGCTCAGCCAACTCATAGTTGGCTGTCAATTCTTTCCAAACCCTCCAGTGTCTCTGCAGGCTTCTATGTGTTTTCTTCACTAATTATTCTGTAGGAGGGTAATTTGGATTATCAAATGTTCTTCAGGTCCTCTTCTCTATGGTTTATGAGCTCTTGCTAGTTTCAGTCATCTGGAGAAAAATGAGGCATGTATGTCTCCAGAAAACAATATTTATTAGTAGCTACAACAAGCCACACAAGTGATATCACTTTGGGACCAGCAGTTATACAAATTTTATGTTAAAATATTTCTGTAAATTATAAATAAAGTCCAGTGGGATTTTTCAAGAATGAAAATATTTTTCCTGGAGAAAACATTAGTGGCACCAGAAGAGCTGTGTGCTGACTCTGGGGACCCATTTTGCTAAAAGCAAAGGCAGGGAGGTGACCAGCTGGCTCAGAGACATGAAAAAGGCTTAGAAAATCCTATTTTTACATTGCTGACTTGGCAGTACCCTCATGGTGTGATCTGGGACCTTTTCTCTCTGGCCAGCCATGACCACAGGCAGTTTCCATTTTGCAGCTTGTTGGCAGCATGTGTAAAACTCTTAATATCTGAAAGTACAGTTGCTGATACCTTGACTCAAATGCAGCAGACACTGAGGAGTCTCCTGAGAGCATCAGGTTTAATCTGCACAGGCATTATGTGTACCCAGTGCCTGTACTTCATCTTGCTTCTGCTGTAAAGTTGGTGTCCATCTGCATCTTCAATACATGGTTATTTTTAAGGTGTGCATTTCCTTAGCTATCAGTGTGTACCAGCTTTTGCTCTGACATTACATTTCAGATTAGCTGTCCTCTGTTTGAGTCATCGTTTTGGGAATACAATTATTTCCTGCTGACATCTGCACCACTTTGATTTATAGAATGAAATTTAGCCTTAAAACCATTACAACAGGAGGAAATTTATGAAACACTAAACAAGAAGCCCTCCCTCCCCTCAAGAGTTGACTAAGACAGGAACAAAAGGAGTAATCATGGGTGATAATTGGATTGTCTCATTCCATTTTCTTCTGAAACCTTATTCCAGCTGTCCCAAGAAAACATGCATTATGCAATCCAAGTAATGAAAGAGCAATTCTAAAAGCTAATTGTCTGTAAAAAGCCGGAGTTGATCCTTTACTCCATGGAAGTAGGAAGGTAATTGCATTGGTATGCCAATTGATGGAGATCATCCCTGGGATATTATATCCAGGTTCAGGGTGCCAACTTCTCCCTCTCATACGGTGTTGGAACAATAAAAACACATGAAAATATTGCAGCAAGGGCATTCCAACATAGAGATGGCTTCTCATTCTCTGTGGGTCTCTGTCTGAGAGAAAAATGTATACAAGATCCAGTGGCTAAAAACTGAAGAAAAATTCTGTGGCCTGGGGCAGGACGATTATCCTGGCACCTTCAAGCTTTAAAATGTTAAATTGATAAACCAATTATGAAAACAACCAGTTACCTTGAAGCATTCCTGCCAAGATACAGGAAACTAGAATGAGAAAAGGAAATGTCACAAGTGGTTACACACATGTAATTTTCTCTACCATAAATATACATTTTATAGCAGCAAGAACTAACGAGGCTCATCTGATGAAAAAGAGAAAAAACAACCCTGAATTCAGCATTACATACATCCTAGTGGAGAAATGCTATAATTATTCATCTTTACAAATAAAACTATGGACTGATAAGTATAATCTCTTTAGACTAAAGCTCAACTCTACCCAGCTTGGTGCTGGGGTAGAAGAGTTTCAATAAATGTAGATGTGTGTGAGAAAAAGGTATCTAGGAATTTATCTTACTTGAAAATAGATCATTATTTCTATGCAGATCATTGTATATCAAACAGAGGTTATAGATTATTTTTTTTGCCCCAGGTGAAAAGAGAGATTAAGAAACAGATCCAGTAATTAATTTCTCAGTGATTTAGTGAAATGCTGCTGCCCAGGTCAGGGCACACAACTGTAACAGTCACCACATGAACAGTACAAAAGTTAGATAAGTGAAGATAAAAGTGTTATGTATGTTTTAAAACCAAACCCACAAACAAACACCTGATTGTCTTTTATGTTCAACAGAGTATCCTGAGCATAAGGGCAGGTGATTCTTTTGTGCAAGAGAATAGCATGTCTCCTAGGAGAGAGTTGAACAAGTCATACTCTCAAAAGGGACCAAAAAAAGTGGTAATCCCAGGTTTTGATCCACTTTTGTTTTGATTAGGTGCAGCATTTTGATCCTGTGCTGTTGAAAACTGGCAGTTTAGCAAAAATGTCAAGCTGTTTCATTTCCCACTGGCTAGAAAAATACTGCTGATGATTTCTGGAGTGAAACTGAGCAAAACCCCTCATCTCATGCAAACAGTAAGTGGTGTGGGTTTGTTTGGTGGGTTTTTTGTCTGTGTTTTGTACTAAGAAATCAGGTACATTCTTCACTTCTCATTGTGAGCCGAACTGCACTATGACATTGGGAAATACTGATTCCTGATTTTTAAGAGCTCTCCTCCTATATATATCTTGGTTATAGGATTGAACATTAATCCATAAGAAAGGCCTATAACTTGATTACTACACGCTCAATACAGATTAATTAATCTGCAGATTCAGCTACACAAGATCCCTGAACTCATCCCTCAAGCAAGGATGTTGATAAATGAAAAAAACCTGCACTTTTCAGGTTGTGCCACACAAACAGAGCCCAGGACAAATGGACATGTCCTAAACCCACCATCCCTTAGAGTTCAAAGCCCCAACCTTTAAAAGCAGTGCATCCCTCAGCTGGGAACTGCTTCCAGCAAGCAGCAGAGAGGGACACATGTCAGGTTTCATCAGTACTGGGGTTCTGCTTGGAGATGTTTATTGTAGGGCAAAAAACTCAAGTGGTCTTCACAGAGTATTTGCAACAGTCACCTTTTTGTGTCACCCCTCTCCTGCCCATCCCCAGGAGTAAAAATTAAGGAAATTGGAAATACTCAGACTTGTGTGGTTTAAGGCACAGACTTCTGAAGTCCCTACCCCTAAAATAAAAATCTGTGCTTTTTTGTGGCCATAACAAGGCCACATGTTGTTCACAATGGCAAAACCCCAAGTGATGCACATGCAGTGATGATTTTGGTGTATTATACTGATGTTTTACAGTCCTAGTGGTTCCTTGGTCTAGTTTCACCTGGAATCAGAAAGATTTTATTGGAACAGTCTGTCTCTGGGAAACCAGTAGGGTCATTAGACAAGAAATGCATTTCCAGTCGCCTCAGGGTTTGTGCTGGACCCCAGAGCCTAGAATGACTCCTAGGAGTAGGACTGAAAATAAGGAGACCCAGTAGATCCAAGTGAATTCAGCTGAATGAAAGGATGGAATATGTGCAGGGTTCAGGTGGGTTCACTCTCAACTGAAAAATAGGGAAAGAGAAGTTCACTGTGCTGTAAACAGAAAAGATGTTTTTTTTTCCTGAAGAGTGAATTCACTCCTTCATAGTCTGCATTTTACAGCAGCTGAAGCTGATTTTTTTTTTTTTTTTAATGTTCTTGTAAAGCCAGGAAAATGTATTAGAAATTGCTATCATTTACTGTGTTCCTTGTCAGAATAGTTAGATACTTTGGTTTAAAACCCCACACTGATGGTCCCCCTTTAATAAATACTTTTAAGTAAATAACTTGGGGCTGTTGAACGAATTAAAAACAAAACCAGAACAAAATATAAACAAAATATTATTTCTGTAAGAAAGTGTTGTCCAAATTTAGCCCATGCAATTTTTTGTCAGGAGAGGCTAAAATTATCTCCAGCTAAACCAAGGCTCCCGTCCCCTTGTCGTGCAGGAACTCTTTCAGTGACATGCAGGCAAAGACTAGAACTGACAATTATTTGCACCAGAAGAAAAGACCAACAAAAGGGGGGTTAGAGGACGTGTTATTTATTGTGCTCATCTGACAGCCCAAATGCAACGAGATGAGGCAGAAGTGCCCAGGCACTGTTTACAGGAAGAATCAACTCTTGAAATAGACTTTCATTTCCTTTGCTCTGTCATAATTAGGAATGTCAGATTTCTTTGGGGGGGAAAAAAACGAAAAGAAGGCATGGAAGAAGTTTTTGCTTCCTCTTCTTTCTCAGAAAATGAAAATACGAGTAAGAATTGAGATATCTGTCTGCAGTATTTTTTGCTCAGTCTATAATTAATTTATATTTTTGAAAGTGTGGAGTGCATTGCTCATAATTAGTTAGTTCATTGAAAGTACATTCAGATCTGTTAAACAAATATGAATTCTTTACAAATCTCTTATCCTATGAACTTAACAGGAGGTACCAGTAAATCAGGAAAAAGTTAAGCAATACTGCAGGTGGAAAGGAACAGTATAGCCGAGCAGTGCAGGGGAAAGGTGACACATACAAGTTTTCCACAGGTTTTGGATGCTCAGGCATGTTGTGTTTCTGAAAACAGTTTTGGAAAATGAATTCAATATAACGGCATGTTTATTATAATGGACACAACACTGCACATGTTATAAAGAAACCGCAGTAAGTTCACCAACCTCCCAACCCAAAGCAGCAATTGTTTAAAACTAAGCTGGCTTTTCATACCCCCGAGGTGCTGGTTCTTTTGGTTGGTGGGCTGGTTTGTGTTTCCCCTGATTTCTGCCCTCACAGTTGTTTCCCACATCCTCACACCCTGGGTACTCCATACAGCTGTCTGGGAGAACCCATTCTCCCTTACCAGAAATGTTTGCTAAAACAGGGGTTTGGGCCACGTTGAAACAACGTGTTCCTTCTCTCATTTCAAAATCGTTCTGCCAGCAGAAAATTCTACGGACATTTAGTTTTGGCAACGTTTCTGCAACAAAATATGTTCCTGTGATTTGAGAGAGGTTTGGTGACTCCAGCAACACAATTTGAGCTTGCAGCTGTGTTTGGATCCCAAGTCCTTGGCTTGGGGGGAACGTGGGGCTGCCAAAGAGCTGAACTTCCCAGCAGAATGGGAAGGTCTCCCTGTCTCTGCTGGCTGCTCCTCAGAAAGGGCTCTGGGTGCTCCAAGGCCCTTGCTTGGGGCAATCCGTGAGGCTTCCAGGCAGGCTTGGGTTACATGGGAATTCATCTAACCCTGCGTGGTGTATGGCTCAGCCAGCAAATCCGGGAACAAAGGGAGGTTGGAAATCAAATTTTGTTTCCAGTGTGCCAAATGGACCACCTGGGCAGATTGCTGAATCTGCGTGTCTGGCGGTGGAGTGCCCCCCTCTGGGGCAGCTGAACGCCGTCCATGTGCCACCTTCCAGCACACCATTTAGCCCAGAAGCTGCATTTTCCCTCAGTGCACCCCATCCCAGGCAGTTACCACGGCAACCCAGGGACCGACTGTCAGGTGCCACTCCTGCCACAACTCTGCCTCGGGCAGGATACAGCTAAACCTCTAAAGCACTGGAAGAGGTACTTTATGGTCTTCAGTGCAAGAACTACAGGCAATAAAGAGCTCAGGTCATACCTGCACTAGCCAGCCACATTCAGAGCTCTTACTCCTGTACTGGGGACAAGGAATCACCTTTTTTAGCCCAGCCTGTTTACATGCACTGTCTTGAGAAAGAGCCCTTGGAGCACTCGGCTTTGCTGTCCCACTGCAGCAGTGCCACTAATGGCTTGCCAAGACACACACTCACTGCCTTGCCTCGAGGGGTTAATATGAGCTTGCCAGGGTGGGGGAACATCTTCACCCCCTGTTTTTACAAGGCTCCCCTCAGGAGCATTAGAGGCTCCAAACCCTGGTTTATTATTCAGCTGTTAAGGGATGACAGGCAAATTGTTCTGTCCTTCACGCCCACTTTCTTCAGCTGTTGAAGGGGAATTCTGACGTTGGTGTCTCTCTTTGCAAACTGGATCTAATGCCATTTTGAAGCTAAGCTGTATAAAATGTATAATTATTAGCATCATCACCACTTACATCATCACTGGGGTGATCCCAGAGCCCTGTCAGAAGAGGATGGCAACATTTGACTCAGAGCCTCATGTCTGGATGCTTGAGCAGCCCGTTTGCTCTTTCACCAGAAAAATAGAGCCATACACTTCAAAACCCTGGTGGGCACAAATCTGGGGCTCTGCTGTCAGACAGAAGAAACTCCCAGCCTCACTTTTCCATTCTCCTCTTTCTTCAGCAATATATCCTAGTGGGTGTCCCGTATTTTTCAGCCTGCAGTTTCATGGAGACACCAGCCACCTTCTCATGGAAAGGAGAAGAGCATGTGTCTCTTGCAGATATATAGCACAGCAGTTTGTTATCCTGGATAGCTCTGCACCCTGAAAATATTTTGACAGTTTCATATGGCCATTACACAGCAACACAGGAGGTCACACTGATCTGACAGTCAGCTGTAGATGTGGGATGCCCCCTGCCATACTGCAGGCAGGTGGCATTGGAGCATTTCCCTGCAGCCCAGCTACACTTAACAGTCTTCTCTGTAGCATCCCTCTCTTTTTAGACTATCAGTGAACCAAAAGAATCACTGCTGCATTGAAAATTTCCCCCTTCCTTGGGTTTAATTCATCTTGTAATTTATCCTCACCCTGCTTGCTTTCAGCTGCTCTCTGCTTTTCAGGGAATGAACATGCAGGGGGAAGTGGAGACCTTTCTCCTGCTCCTCATGGCTGCTCTCTGCCTGTCCACTGCCAGTCCAGAAGGACAGGGACCAGCTACCCCTGCATCTTGGGCTCACTCTCTTACACTGTTGAGTCATTACTCTGATCTCCTGCTTGATAGAATGCCAGCAAACAGAATGCCAGAGGGGAAAGATAGTGTGAGAAGTGGGATGAGAGAAATTAAATGATGAAGCTCATTCAGTTTCTCATTTTTGTATCTTGTGCCCAGCTCTCCCCCGTGAGAGTATGTAACAGACCAAATTTAGAGCCTCCAGATTGCAATCAGACCCATTCAGCACAGCGGTGTGAAATTCTTGTGGTGTGAGTGAAGCTGAATTTCAGAGCAATCACGTGGATGTTCAGCGTGGTGGGGGAAAGTGTGTGACTGTCACCCTCAGTGGCACCCACAGACCCCAAATGGGCACACGGGGCCTGGCTGTGAGGGGGAGAGGGGCTGGGAATTGCTGCTGTCACGGTGAGGGGTGTGGAGGGAGGTGATGACTGTCACTATGGGGGGTGTGAGGGCTCCTTGCACTTGGATTGAGCAAGAGCTGCTGCCACGGGGCCAGTCACACTCTCAGTGTCCTCACTGCACAGCCCTTACGTGCAATGATAGCAGGTGCCCAATAGAATTATGTTTTTAAAGAAAGAAAATTCACTGGAGAAAAATTGGAAAGAATCTGGGAGCCTTGTCTATAATATCCTTGAGCCTGTAAAGCTTCTGGAGTGCAACCAACATCCAAGCCAAATGGTTTTGTCACAGTGCCTAACTTTATTTTAAAAGCCGTACTCATTTAGAGATTTACAGAACCCTCCCTTACTCTTTGTAATTCTGGGTAAAATAACCATGAATGATTTTAAAGCGCAGTATTTTCCCTTTGAAATGTTCACGAAATTAGACAGCTAACAGTCCCAGACACATTTTTTCCAAGAACAGAAGTGGTGTGTGGAACATCCTGTGCCCTCAGAGGCACAACCATGACAACCATGACAACATTAAGTCAGCAAGAACTGAAGTGAGAGCACCAACTCACCTTGCACCTACTACCAAAGGGTCATCACCTTCTGGGGAACAGAAATCCCATCTGCCACCCTGGCAAGAGTGACATCAAAATGACACCATTAAAACTGCCTTGTATTAATTATCATGTCTTTATTTAACAATTACAGGCTCATTTTTAATGTATGTCATTTTAAACCAAAATTCTTTGGATGTACAAAAATGAAGAGTAGATACGCAAGAAACATTATATATAAGATAGAGAAGGAACATCAGAGCCTCAGAACTGGTGAATCTTGCTCGGTGATGTGTCTGCCCCTGGAAAGAAGTGAGAACGAGAGAACAAAAAGGCCAATTAGCAATTACTTATAATAGAACATGAAGCAGCTGTATTCAGTTAGAAACAAATAGCCAAGTAATTACTAGAAGATTTGGGTCTACCATAGCTGGTTTCAAAGATGCAGAGTGGGGCCAGAACTCTTTGTCACGAGCTGTGGCTGCACTAGATCAGGTTTGCTGGCATCTCTCATCAGAGCAGCAGTCCTGGGAAGGGCTGGGGCACTGCACTCTCTGCTGCTCTTAAAAATTCACCGTGCAACTCCTCATCCTTTTGACACAAGCTTCACCACCCGTGTGTGAGACCTTGCTTAGGAAAGGAGTCTTCAAGTTCACTAGGAGACAGGAATTAGGGAGCTGAGGGCTCTGAGGCTCCTGGGGATAAAGCTGGAAAGATTTTGGGGCTTGCCTCACTGGCTGGGCAAAAGCAGTGCCCATTTGCTCCTGATCCCCACAGCTCTGTCCTCCTCCCTCCCAGCTCTCCTTTTACTGCTCACCAGCAATAAAAATAGTAGCTACAGGCAGCCAGATTGCATGGGGCTAAGGGCAGGTCAGGAGGAGAAAATACTGAGAACGGGTCTGAGCATGGAGTCATCCCACAGAGAAGATCCACAGTGCTCTTTGAGAGCAGCTGCAGCTCCCCTGGGATTTGTTTTCCAATTAGTAACAAAGCACATTAGCAAACTCTACTTAGGTTTTACACTTGAGTGAGATTTTCCTAAATTAGTAGCCATCAGTTCTTATTCGGATAGTGATTCTGTCAAGTTCCATGGACTGTACAAGTGGACAGCCCTCCTCCTGCAAAAAAAAAGGGCAGGGAATCATAGTCAGAAAAAAGGAGCTTCCTTTAAGAGTAGCATATCCCTACTTTTTGTCTCAAAACACCTTGTTGTGTCTTTCAGTAGTTTTAGCAGTAGTTGTTTTTTGGACTTCGGTTTGTTCTACCAGTAAAGGGAAATTAATCTAGAGGAGAGCATTGACAGAAAGTTCTTAAAAGGCACTGAGAAGGGACATGGTACCTTTTCATCAAAAGAACAAAGCAACTGCGAAAAATAAACAGAATATTTGAACCCAAGGAAAATAAATCTGTTACTCTAAATAACTCAGACTTGACAGTAGAGAATGTCACTGAGAAGACAAACTGGATGCTTACACAGATAAAGGCATTTGTGCATGTTATAATTCATGGTAATAGAATTGGTTTCGCCCCACATTTCAAAGCCTAAATCAGTTTCTGTTTAGGCAGGGCAGATGACCTCCCATGTGCTTTCTGTGTCATTGGCTGTACTTCAGCTGAGGCTTTCCGAGCTGGCCGCTGTAGGGCCGTGGCTGTGGACCAGGAGGAGTTAAGGACCCAGCTAGTGCTGACTGCACCTCACTCTCCAACAGCCCTGCCAGGTCTGGCCCATGAAACAGTGCACTGTGGGCTGTTCCTAAGCACTGGTAGTGATGGCCTTAGCAATAGGCCTGGCCTCAGAGGCTGAACCTGCCTCAGTGAGATCTTTCCATGTTTTTCCCAAAAAAATGACTTTGTAGACACAACCACTCAGCAGTCCGAGGCAGCAGCTCTGAGTGTGTGTATCCATCCCTATCCCTCCCTCCCTCACAAGCACACAGACTCAACAGTCATTTTGCTGGGCCAAGGAGAGTGAAACCTCCATTGAACATTGACTTGTGGAATTTCTGCCTCAAAACCATCATCTGGGTTGTTCTCAGAGACCTTAAGGTGTACACAATAGTTCACTGCAATGTTTATCTGCTGCTGAGGTAAGAGAAATTCACAATAAAAGTGGTGCAGGATGCCATTAATGAACCTTGTCCTGCCTCCATCAGGGCACAAAGAACTAGAACTTAGGAGTGGTTTGAACAAGCTCAGCAGCTTTGACACTTAAGCAAGAGATTGTGTCCTACAGGGACCAAGCTTGAAGACACCACATTATTTACCAGGAATTGTAGCAACACATCAAAGAAGCTGCTTTCAATCCTTGCAATGGTCTTAAGGAATATCCCTCATGGAAGTGAGCTCAGTGACACCTGAACCCTGGCTCTTCCCAAGACTTAAGCAAGGTGTGGCAGGGCACAAGGACAAGATTGAGCACATGTGCACAAAGCAGGAAGAGAAGGTGTTCCCTCTATTCTTACCCACCACCCTGTCCATCAAATTTTGGTGTTAATAGAAACCAAAGGTCGTGGGTATGTCTTTTAGCTTCCACCTAAATGATCGGGTCATTTGATGCTTAATGCAGCAACTGGGTCTGGTCTGCAACCAGACCCAGAGCACAAGAGTTGCTTCTAAAATTGAGAGGGTTTGGACTGTTGGGTGGTTTGTTACATACATTGACTTCTGTGCACATTTGGATAACACTTTCAAATGTTCTTTTGCTGCTGCAAGCTCTGGAATTACCAGCAGCCTCCTGCTCTTGCCAACAGCTCCTATTATTGCATGGTTCTAGGAACTCAGATTTATCCCATTATCTACATATTCATGAAAAAACCCTACCCCAAACACTAGGGATATTCTACTTTTAGAAAAACTGCTTGGAAAGCTTCACTGAAGCTTAAGAATTCTTCCAAGTATTAAACTTTTTTCCTTACTGAGATTCAACCCTTCTTTTAATCAGTAAACTTACAGCTAAGCATTAATGGCACTATTTAGTCTTTGAATAAATGAGACATTTGGGGAATGATGTGCTTACCAGAGAACTCTGGAAAAAAAAGGTACAAAACTATTGCTTTTTGGTTTATATTGTATACTCTTCTCTGGCAGTTGCTACAACTAAAACAAAAGTGGCAGAAGCAGCTTTTTTATTTTTAGAATGATGTCCACAGTGATTTATTAAACCTCTCTAGGAAAGACAAAAGGCATCCTCTCCATATACTTACTTGAGGAAGAATTTATTTTCGAGGCAGAAGTTAATAATTTCTAAGTCAGGCTTCTGTTGAAACACCATGGTCAGTCTTTTTGAAAGCAAATACATCTCAAATATCATCTCTAGAGGACCTAAGAACTGCAGCAAACACTGTGCTTTTGTATTTAATTGACAGAACTGCTCAGGAGGCCCAGCAGTGGAAGGGGTCCCCCACTGGAAGAGATGCCACACAGAACACAAACATGGCTTTATTCCTCTTACTAACAGGTAAAGTGGACCAGACAATCCTACTTTATCTATACACTAAGTAGCCTCTATGTATTTATTGTATAGTTCTTTTAAATCTGAGAACTCCCAGTATAAAAATTCAAGGCTAATTTGCATGTGATATTAAAAATATTGCTCAGCACAGTGCTATGAACAGCAAGGTTTGAGTAATGCTAGACCACTGTGTTCCCCCCATTCCCAAACAGATGTACCACAAAACCATAAAATATTCTTTCATTTCTTGCTGGTCTAGAAATGCTTGCCCAAAATGTTACGCTGTGAAGAAAAACTCAAATTTTGCTCCCTTCTCCAGCAAAAGAGTCACTTAGTCCCCCAGAAAAGACAGATATCCATAACAGCTGTTACTTTCATTGCATTTTCTTAACAAACAAGCAAGCAACTTACCTGTGCTGCTTCTCCCCCGTTCACATCAGATATGTTCTCAAACACCAGATTTCCATCCTCCATTGCAGTGACTTCCTTGGGGTGTGAAGTTTCCTGTTTTCCACAGAGCTCCAGTGTTTGAGACAGCCCTTCTTCTCAGCACCCTCTGCCTCCAAAAACTTCTTTCCCCAACAGTTTTCCTCTCCTTTTCTAAATTTTCTTCACTGGACCACTTCCAGGGCTTCTATACTTTATTCTTCCTCATTAATTTCTTATTTTCTCCTTTAAAACAAACAAACAACCCACCCACCCATCTCTTCACACTTTTCCTCTCGCCCCATGTTATTCTCCCCTTGCCCAAGTATCTTCACTGTTAGTGGTGGCTGAATTCCTTATTAATTCCCACTTCTCCTCCCTCACAAATTTCTCTTCATCTCTTCCAATTGTCTTAGTTTTCCCGTGTCCCTCTGTTTCTGTGCTTTATATCCCTTCCCCATGTCTCTTCAGCCTGCCTGCACTGTAAATCAGGACACCAGAGTGTTGTGCTAATGTTCTTTTTCATTTAGTGTGCGGAATTCTTTTTGTTGATGTAAGCAAAGTTTGGGAAGGTTTTGTGATGAATGTCTGTTTTTATGACAACAAGGTAATGAAGCCTCCAGAACCCTCATCCCACTGATTTCAATTCTTGCCAGGATTCTGTAATCCCTAGTGGAGCCCCTCAGCATCTGCCATCGTTGGCAAGAACTGCTGCTCTCCACTGCTCCACCTTCCCTCCTTTGCTTTCCCTTCCCCACTGCCATCCAGAAATGGAGGGACACAGGGTAAAGCCCATTGCACAGACTGAGCTGCCTTCCATCCCAGATAATTACTGCTACAAAGCAACGTGCAGGAACTTTCAAACTCCTCTTCCTTTGCACTGCATTTTGTCTTTCCTAAATCCAACGAAAATTAAGACATGTCTGCTGATGTTGCAAAGAATACAACTATTTTACCAGCATTACAGATTCAAGCATGGAGAATGGGAAGTAGCATGATAAAACTGATGGAAAGACAATTTCCCCCCCCTCCTTATGTGTGTGGGGTTGCCCATGGATATTTGAGAACCAAGAGACATGGGGTCCCAAAGATACAGAATCCCAGTGCTCACTGTAAGAAATAATTGTATTTGTCACTTCACAAACATTATAAGAAAAAATGCAAATGAAGGCAGTAATGGGGTTATAGTTACAAGGTGATAAATCAATGGCAGCACAAAGAAAAAACCACAAAACTACTTAAAACAACCAAATCTTTTAATTAGAAAGCAACAAACATGCAAACAGCAGGTATAGAAATTTATTTGAACCAACGTTTTTACTATAATGAAAGTTACTTTAAAACATTGATCCAAGCTCCCACATTTGCAGGTTAAGGAAAATATTGCACTTTGCATCTCTAGCACCCCTCATACATGGCAAAATGTTTGAAAAACATTTTTGCTTATTTTAACTTGCACACTCTCCCCAAGTCATGCACACAGTCATTCAAAAACAAAAGGTTAGGTTATCCAAAAGCAATACTTTAGAATTGCACTAAAGCTCTGTAAGGAAAAATATAATTAATGTCTTATACAAATTCCACTGACGACTCGGTGCTCGCACACAACTGCCATTACTCCTCATCTTCATTGTCGTTCTCCTGACCAGATCCTTCTGATCTGTCACCTTCCAATCGGTCTGTAAACACAGAGATTCAGGAAAGAGACACTGCAAAGTTTTCTTGTTCTGGTAACTGTTTATAACTGACTGTCTCCCTGGGCTATTACAGGACATGCAGTGGCTGTGGGTTATAGGGGACGAGAAAGTCCACACGGACTGACAGCAGAGAGTGGGTAGAAATGTTAGCACAAGAAAGGAGAAGAGGAGAAAAGCCCTAAAGGATTTCCAGGCATAGAAGTGAAATTTGTGTCCAAAAGGAAAAGCCTTGTAGCTGCTGACTGGCTGGCAGCACAGGAAAGATGAATGCAAGCATAAGAGTAAAATGCCATGGTGAATACAAGGGGCTGAAGTGGTGTTCTGGGGAACTGACACTGGAATAGCTCCAGCTAGAAATGGGAATACTCCAGAAACTGGAGGATCACTGTCTGTCAGTGAACACATCAGGCAAAGTACCTTTTGGTGGGAATGTTTAGAAAAGGGCAAATACAGAAACGTGCAAGGGAACAGGACTGGCTCAAGATCACTCAGTCAAACATGCACTGTCAGATTGAGAAACACTCCACCCTGCCATCACACAGATTTTTGCTGATGTTGTAACTTGGGTGGTGGACAGTTCTTTTAGTATTTTACTCCAAAGAGATAATAACAAACGAAGGAAAAACCAAACTGGCTTACTCATCTAACAGCTACAAAAATGTTGCAAGTCTCACACTGAAGAACCAATTCCTAAGGGCTTCTATCAAGAAAACCTTGAACAACCCTTGAACCTTTTCACCAACCCCAAGTACAGCCACAGAGAGTGAAGATGATTCCCCAGTCCATCTCCTGCTTCAGAGAGAAGCTGTTCAGGAGTCTCTCACCTGCTCTTATATGATTCAATGAAGCCAACATTCGTAGCATAAAAGAAGCTGGAACAGTGATTGTGTTTCTCGTCTCTTCCAGCATTAATTCATTACGTGTTATAACCTGGAGGAAGGGAAAGAAACAGCACCAGAAATAAACACAAAATTGTACTGCATAAATATGGGTTAGTACATAGAAAGTTCCCGTGCAAAAGCTGTTTTACAGAGTCCAAAATTACAACAAGGGACCAATATTGTAATAATTACTATGGAATACAGTTACTTCATTTGTATGTGGGAAGAAAAGTCAGATGGTGGACTCTGCCTGCAGGTATCTGTCTGTTTAGGGATTGTTCTAGTAAGGTCATCCTTCTGCTGTCCACGTGGTGGGTATTAAGAAAAGCTACTGAGAAAAACTTTGGGAGTGAGTTCTTGCATGAGGCAAAGCAGAGTGAGGAGAGAAAGTGCTGTTCCAGATGGCAACTGTTGTAGAGAACAAGTTCCAGCCCCAGCACTGGCCAAGAATGTGGGAAGGAAAAAGAGCTGAGGTTACCCTAAACTCCCACCTTCATGCTGCTTGAAGCTTTTGGAGAAAATCCAAGGAACACAAGCAATCTTCTGTCCCAGTTCAGGAACATTCTTCAGCTCCATAAATCTTTCTAAACAGATCTACAGCTTGCCTCTAAATTACTTGAAAGAGCCAGTTCCTACTGTCTTAGTTTCAAGGGAAAAAAATCCACTGCTGAATACGTTGAGCTCTCCTGCCTCAGTCCTTCCTCGTGGTACTTCCTTGCCATCCTTTGTTCCCATCCCTGCTGTCCTTTCCTATTCACTGAGGTTGTGGCCTCTCTCAGTTTCCCCAAACACAATGCTTTCTACCTAGACCTTCCCTTCCATGGAAAATTCAGTCTAGGTATGTTGCTCTGGCTAATCTTAACATGGTGAAAACTATTTTACTGCTATGAACATCTCCTGCCCTCTACATGGCTATTTCAATAGAGGGATTAAATTAAAATACAAAAAACATGTAAAATTACAAACTGCACTGCAGTCAGTTTTTCTGAAAGTTCTACCATTTTTGTTAAAGAAAAAAATAATCAAACCTCTAAATACTTTGTTATTATTAAAAATCAAGTGACAGAAGTAACCATACAGTAACTACTTCTAGCACACATTTATGTTTATTTCTAAAGCCCAAAGGCTCCCAAACACATCAGATTAAAGCTGTCATAGAATATACAAAGACATGTTCCTTCACTCAGTGTTACTACTGCTAAAATAATGGGCAAGGTTCAAAACCCGTAAGTGGATGGTTTGGGTTTTTTTCCAAGGGATGTGGAGTGGTGACTAAAGGTTGTGGGTTTCTGTTAAAAATATGCACAGCACTGCTACAGAGAAATAACAGTCAGAAAAGCCCTCCTCTCCTGAATCCCTGCTGCCCAAGAAAACCCCAGCCTCGCCACCCCACAACCAAATCTGGCCTACAATGTTACTGAAGGAAAACCATAAACCATTTGAATAAATGATGTTATGTAAGTCCCTAATATTATTCAGCAGTAGCTATATGATCACCCCAGGCCAGTTGCTATATACAATTGTTGCTCTGGGGGCACCAAACAACTCTTACATAATTTTTACATACAGACTTCTCTAACTAAGTGGGCTTGCAATGTTTGCTTTATTCCATGAGGGTCCCAATTTGCAATCTTCACCTTAACTCCCTTTTAGGCCACTGAATACTGAATAGGATTGATTTTTGCACTCTCTGGTCCTCTGTCTATCACTGCATTTCCTTAATTTATTTGTTTAGAGGTAACTTACTAATTTATTAATTCCTGCCAGTTTTCCTTCCATATCTGACTGTTCACACTTGTTCCAACTCCTTCCATGTATTCCATAACACATTTCTAGGGCAGTTGATGAAATACAAAGTACCTCTGTGTGCTGCCAAGGGTATGAAAGTTAACTGTTCTAAAGGGCAGCTTTTTATTTGTAGCTCATTTGGTGAGTATTAAATAACTCTGCTAAGTCAAGATCAGTCATTTGTAGCAAAGGCTTTTATAGCCTTAGAAGATGCAACATTACTGTGAAAACCAAGGAAAGGTTCTTACCTCATCTGCAAGTTTTCTGTTAAAAATCTTGGATTCTTCCAACGGTGACCAGATTTTTATATCATAATCAATACCCGAAGAGGCCAGAACTAGAAGTAAGTAATTCTAAATTAAGTGTGTTATGTCTTACATGAAGAAAACATATGCAAACATCAATAGTGTCCTTTCTAAATTAAAAAAAAAAACCAGCGGAACATGCAAAAGATAGAAGCAGAAAGTAAAAACACAGCCACTACTACTGCATTTCTGCTGATGGCCTGGTAAGTATATACATATATTAATAATAAAGCCTTAGGATTTGCAGACCCAGATCCAAAGGCAGAACCAAGATAATTTCAAATGTATTTTGACATTTGATAATTTCAGTGTATTTCATGCAAGTCTATTTGATATTTAAATATGAAGATGCAATGGATGTTCTTATAAATACTTCTTAGAATATGAAAAAGTTGCAGAACATTCTGTAGATCACTGCACAAAAACCACTACAGGAATTAAAATTCCATAAAACCATCTCAGTAGCTGGAAAACTGTACAGGATTTTCCAGCTACCTGGGATTCCTTCTATTACTTTGGTCTGTCTTTTCTAAAAATATTGTCCTCTAAATACAAATTAATGGAATTTCTATGAATTTTATTCATTCTTCTAATCTCCCAAAGCCAGTGAGATGGAGACACCCACTTCTCTCCATTTTTTAACACAGAGCCAAGTAGAGACCAGATTCCACTATAAATTCCCAAAGTGCTGCTGGCATTTCAGTGACCCCATATTTCCCTCATTAGTGTCATGGAAAACATTTGATGCATTGAGGGCAGCAAGAAATGGAGATTCTTCTTATTACATCTAGCAATATTCCTATAAATACTACATCAATAACAGTTTCATTTCAATACGTTATTGAGTAAGGAGGGTTTTAAGGGCCAAAGGGCATTAGTAAGAGGCAACATTAAAAGCAGTATTATCTAATTTACATGGAAAAAAATTAACAACAGCACATTAATCCTGAATTATTGAGCACAGAGCTTAAGACTGAGCTGTAAAATGCCCCTCCCTCCAGATAAGCTGAGCATGCAGAGGGTGAGAAAGGCTGCTCTTACTGGGGTCAAAGGGATGAGGCTGAAGGCAGTTCACCACGTGATTATCGGCTTCCAGCAGCATGAGATGCTCCGCAGTGTGGCGATCCCAGATGAAAATGTGGCCACAGTCTGAGCCACTCATGACAAAGTTGGATCCCCAAAAGTTGGCTTCCTTTATCTGCAATTAAACACAGATTACTCTGTAAGGCTACAGCTCCGAGCACCCTCCCCTTTCTGCAATACCACTGCTGCTGAAGGGAGAGCCCTGCAGATGCAGAAGTAAGGGGGAAGACAATTCAAAGAACCATTGATTGAAGAAAAAGGAAGTTCAGAAGGTTATAGATCTTGCAGAGCAATGTAGCTGCTAACAGAAAAATAAATAAAAAGAGTTAGGGCAGCCTGCGAAGTTTGAAAATAAGTGTCAGCAGATCTGTCACTCTCCCAAGTGACAGGAACACACTGGAGACAGGGGGAGGTGAAATGGTAGGAAGGGTTTGCTAAGTGAAGGTGTGTGAAGGCTCGTCCCAGGGAGGATTTATGGAAATTGGATGATTAAGAGGGTCTGACAGATAAAAAAGGGTCATGAAAGCAAACTTAGGAATTTTTTTCTCCTCCCCTTCTATAATAAATCAGATCAAAATTAAGACCTCTTAGCCCAATGCCAAAACTAAAGAGTACATGGCCAACATGGACTACTTAAAATTCTGTTTTTAAAGAATTACCCATGTTGCTGGGCGTATATTTAGAGTGAGGTAAAACCAATCCTACAAAGGCAGGGAGTTGTTTTGAGGGTTCATTTTCACAGTGAAGGTCATTCTGGCATCTTGGGCCACTCTGTGGAATTTCACTTTGCACTGACTAGAGCAGCACCACACAAATTACATTAATCTTTACATCACCTACCAGAAATCCTAACTGATGATACTCGGTTTGGGCCTACAGCTAAATCCTCTTATCATGTTACTGTTGATGCAGTAGTTGGACCCTGGGTTATAACTGGCCTTAATTAAACATTCAAGGCAGACTTGTCTGATTGGAGACCTGCACATTTGGAGAAGGAAATTGTGCAGCTCTGAGAACAACACGGTGATCATTTCTGCCTGAAAGATGCACAGATTACTCAAGGATTTTTCATAAACCAGGAAAGATGGGAGGAAATTCACAAACCCAGAACTCTGATTTAAGTAATAAGTCAATAAATCTACACTTTTCCCCCCCTCTTTGTTCCAATTCCTGTCCCTGAAATGTGGTATTGTCACAGTATTTATTATAAGAACAATGTTATTATATGAATATTTTTGTATGAATTCACACATTTATTATTGATATTAACACTACTATTTATATTTCTTAAATGTTACTTATAAATAATTGTGTAGTAAATGTATTATCTAGTAATTGTGTATTCACTAATTTGGTGGGAAAACAAACTCCTTGAGAGTTTCTCAGATCTGCCATCTCCTGAGTTTTGGAACTGACAGCAGCTGAAGCAGCCTGTCCAATGAACTAGAGCAGCATTAGAATGAAAATTATAGAAATTGCAAGCCAGGGAAAATGGTAGTGGTATCAGATACCATTTCCTTGAAATATAATGTTGATACTATGCCACACCTGCTACATTCAAGATACCCTTATGATCACAGCCCGAAAGAATGTGGCTTATTCAATTTCTGAGCCAAAAAAAGCCACCCTAGAATAGTTTTTTTCCAAGAAACAACTATTAGGTTTGCTAAATATAGAATAATCTTTCCATGACAAGGGCCCTCTTGCCCTCCCTTCCTACAAAGCTGTAACCTAAATGATGGCCAGCAGTTAGTCTGAACAAACAAGGATGGGTCACTTCGTTCACTAATTATAAGAATCTTCTTCAGAAATCACTTGGCCATTGTTAAACAGATGAAACTGTGTCATCTGCAGGGTGACAGGTTGGCTGGGGTGGCTTCAAGAGCAGGCAAAAACTCAGCCGCGGGACGGGAGCTGCCAACTCCCCAACAAGAGCCTGGAGGGTCCGAGTGCAGTCCTTAGGCAGGATTACTGGATTTAGGGTTACCAGTGCCTCCTGCAAACCCTTTAATTGGCATGCACTGGGCAGCTTGACACTTGTGGCTGCACAGAGGCTTCACAGTTCACACAGGTGATTTCCAGAGCTGGAAGCTCAGCTGGGTGTTTAGGAATCACACTGGTGTACGGGGCAGAATTCTGCACTGGAGACTGTTTACCCAGAGCTCTGCTCTGAATTATTCTCCAAGTGGTGCATGGCAATAAAGCTCTAAAGAAAGCAGTGCCTATTCTTTATCCTGAGCTTTCTTTTTGCACTTTCCTCAGCAAATGCACTGAAGCAAGGACAGACACGTTGGCTTGCCCCGTGCTTTGCCTCAGCTAGCTCGATCCAGAACTGCAATGGTAAGCTGAACCCTGAACACTGTTAAAAAGATATACTTTATTTCCAGCCTAGGTATGTCCAGTTTGAAATTTCAGGCTTGGTATATCTTTGTCTGCAGAATATGTACAAATAGTTGCAGTCATTGGTCTGATGTCTAAAAACAAGCCAGAGAAACTGCATTCCTGAATTCTGTAGTGAATTCCAATAGTTTAATCTTCACGCAGCTTTTGTCTTGTGGCTCCTCTTAATATATATTTTCGTTATGTGTTACATCTAAATTATCCTCAGTAATAAATTACTTTATATTTTAATTTGTAATTATGACCTCTTCCTGTTTCCTCTGTATTCTCTTATCTAACTGCTGATTTTACCTTTCTAATATTCATAAAACCAGTTTTAGCACCAGAGAAATTGGAATTGGAAAGAGAATTGGAATTCACATTTAAAAATTTGGGTATTTTTCCATCTCAAATACACACTCTCTTCTACTGTGTGAATACATAGCTTTTCACATTTATCAGTTAGGCTCAGATGCTCCACTGAAGAAAAGTTATTTTAAATCCATGTTTTACAAGGGGGACTCTGGGCTTATGGTAAGTGGAATAAAGGAAGAATGTCATATATATGAAAGAAAACAGGATCATAGAACCATTCCAACCCCACCAATGGTGCAAGCAAACATCAACATAATGATACTTTTGTTTTCTGACAATGTAAGAATTACACTTATATATGCTTATTTAAAAAGTTGTACGATTGTCAAATTAAGCTCTCAAAAGTAAGGAAGTATCAGAATTATTCAATTTGCCTTCATAACCTTAATTCATTATGTTGAAGAAGAAATGTCATCAGCCCTTGCCTTGCAGGAGAGAGAGTATCACTCACAACAATAAATCAAAGGGAAGTTTGTGACCACAGAGATCAGCAGGGAAAATGTCTTTGTCTGTCATTGTATGAGCTCCTTGTCATAGGTGCTCATGGGAAACAACAGCCAAAACACCCATCCCAAAGGAACCAAACAACAAAATCTGTGAAATTGTCTATATAATAACACATCTGCACATGGAGACGGAGTGAAGAGCCCTTGGATGAGCTCACTTTTCATGCACCATTGTTTAACAAACACAGTAATAGCATTTTTCTTATAACACAGCATTTTGTATGAAAAAGACAAAAAGTGTTGAGTAGCCAGGTTGTGATTTAATAACTAGCACTAGTTCCTTTTTTAAATTCAGAGATGTCAAGGCTCTTCTAAACTATGACTTAATTCTCACTTTCCCTTACAAGCTGTTCAAATTATTATTTAATCTTTAAAGAGCTTGGAAGGGAAAGTGAGGATTAAATCATAATTTGGAAGGTAGGTACATTTTATACCACTTAAGCTGACAGAAAAAATGAACAAGAAGTTAAGAAAAATACCCAAACTTTGAAAGGAAGTTAAGAGTCTTAAACTCAAGCAAACTTAATGCCTAGCACAGTGACACGAGTCCCATTAATTGTCATTTCCACTTAGAGCAAATTTCGTGCCTTACAACTGAACAGAGAAGAAAAATGCAGTCCAGTATCCTTTTTGGGAAGCACCTTGAGGGGCAGCTGCACTGCTTCAGTCCCTAAAATCCCCCCAGTCCCAATCCAGCCCAAGAGTGTGTACCATTGTGCGGGAGTTGCGATGGCCTTTGTACACCATCTTGATCAAGGGCCGTCTGATGTTCAGCGTCTCCAGTTCCTCCATTTCCTTCCTCTCCTTCCTCCTCCTGAAGAGCTCCTGGATGCGAGCGACAGCCGATCGCCTGCAAGGGCACAGAGAGGAGCCCTGAGAGCCCCTCCCAGCACCGAGGGGCCAGCACAAAGGGCTACAAACAATCATGAGGCACTCAAACACATTCGCCATAACTTGGAAACAGACATCAACATTGTCCCAAATGTCAAAAATTACACACTTGAATTTTTTCCATCCTGGCTTAGAACAAGAGTAGCATGCAAGACAGTGGAAGGTCAAGTGATGCCAGGTTTTATTCCCCCTCTGTAGAACAAACTTCAGCTGCTGGCAAAATTCACATGCTATTTTATTCTTCAGTGCTTGAGATGCCCTACACCCATAATGAGGCAACAAAATTCTGAAGGGAAAAAGCTATGCCAAACCAGAAGTTTTAAAATTTTATAAAGCTATTAAGGATCTAGTGCACCTTTCAGAGTGATTTAGTTTTTCCGTAACATTGTGTCCAATGTATTTCTCTTCACTATTTCTGTATGACAAGACTCAAGGTTCAGACAGCTTTTAAAAAGTTCCTACTAAGGCAAGAGATGATTTAAGATCAATTATTGCAGAAGCTATAATTAGCAGGAAAAAAGCTAAATTGCATATTCTGTGTTGTGAATGTTTAATTCCAGGAATCCATTTTTTGATTAACTGATGCCAAACTTTTCCTCTTTAGCTCATCAGTGTACAGATCCCCACAGTTCCAGCTATAACCAGGCCATCACAGTCCAGCACCTGCACCTAGTTTTCCCTGTCATTCCTTGTCAGGGTTGCCACTGGCTCTGAAGTCCTGAACACACTCCAAGGGGAAGGTCACTCCTGAGAAGGACCAGGTACAGATTTTGGCAGAATGCATGGAGTCAAAATACTGTGGGAGTTCACGTGATCCTAAAAAGTAAACTGAGCCGGACCAGAATCTATCCGGAACCTCAGCACACTGCTTCCAGAAAGTGACCTGAATTTGTTCACATTAAGGGGGTCTGGTGTTTTAGTCACTGGCCCTGGAGACTCCAGCAACAAGTCCTTTACTCCAGAAACCCCCCCAGAGCTATCTCATAACTCATTCTCTCAGCCAGTGGTCTGCTTAGAGTTTTGTTTGATCTTTGCCATAGGAGAAAGTTGCACCAAAGAGTTAAGGTGAAGTGTGATCCTACAGCCAGGCAAAGAAGGAAAATGAATGCCAGCAATGAGTCATTAATACAGATTTATTACAAAAACAAACCACAAACTGTCATTCTGAGATAACTTAATACAGCTAAGCTTTTAAAGTAAATTTTAATACCTTTTTTTTATAGAAGCTAGAAGACATGTGAAAGCACTAGCCAATAGATCCACTTAACAGTGTGCTATTTATTGTAATATATTTCTTAGATGTTTCTTAGACTTATATTTCTTAGACTGTTTGCATAGCAAACAGTCCCAGGGAAAATAGATTACTAATATTTCCCTGGTGAGAGTTTTCTATCTCCTCAAAATCTGTAATTTTCTAGTTCCTCCTTCTTGCACTACTCTAAATAAACACACTGTATTAGTTAGTTAGTCCTTATAACACACAGTCAACTTTAATCTTCAACAGATTTCAGAAGAGGGTTCTTTGCTGGGTACCAGTAACAAGTCGTGGGATTAGAAGACGGTATTGAAGCAACTAATTGGTAAGGCAAAGTAGTTTCTTGCATAATTTTTTATCTAAACATCTCTAGAAAAATTAATCTCCTCTTCTAAATTCTCCTAGGCTTGGATATGCAGACATTACAAAAAACCTTAATACTACCCAGCAGTCAGAATCATGCATTTTTTTAAAGGAAAGCAGAAGCACAGAAGCAACTTTTGGTAAAAACTTTCAACTAAATTGAGCTCTGAATTTAAAATCCTGATTTGGGACCTTATTTTAAAATGCATGACTGGATTTATATTTATTTATTTTGTAAGGTTGATGATACCTTCAAACATGGAGAGTGCAGCCAAACACACCCAGCTCAATAACTGTGATAGTGTTACTGAGTTCTCTGATAACATCCTGCAAAAAGCAGGAGCCTGGCACAGGCCAAGCTGCTCCAGAAAACATAAATATGAGCCCACTCTTTGTTTCTTTTCAGAACAGAAAACATTATAGGAAAAAGGGTTCTCTCTGAGAGGTGTTACTTTTCCATAACTACAGATTCTCTATACATTTTTTTAAGACACACACACACACAAAATGTTAAAATGCAACACATCTGTTTTCAGGGTGTTTTAATTTTCATTTGTGTTTAGAAGAAGCAGTTCCTGTCCGTGGCACCAGGAATTGAGGCAGCAGCCTCACGCCCTGGAGCAGCAGTGGCTGCAGCAGCACGCTGTGCAGTTTATCCTGCTCTGAGGTTCAGCTCCAGCCAAGCTCTGAGCTGCGGCTTCCCTCGCAGACTGTGTGTCCTGCCAGGCCCAAAATGCCAGGCCAGGAGATTGGTGCACGCTGTGTGGGCACTCCTCAGGCAGCGCCAGCAGGGCACACACCTGTACTGTGCATTCACTGCTGCTCCCTCCCTCAAAGCCACCTTGGAACCTTCTGAGGCCACTGCTGGAAACAGGAATTAGCAAAAGCCCCTTTAAATCGAGCCTGAGAGGAGTGGGGTAGGCATTTAGGAGTGAAGCTGTCATATTTTTTCAATTAAACACAGGTTAAAAACAACAACAACACCACCCCAACAAAAATCCTGTGATGCAGACTGACCCACAGCTATATAGTATACATGAAGGGAAATAGAAAAGATGTAAACATATAAGTTAAGCCTTCAAATAAATAGTCTCATAGGGCATTTTCTGCATGTTTAGAAAGACAGTGGTGCAGTGGCTGCCCTAAGATGAATGTGGTACCCTGGATAACCCTGCTTCTTCCAAACACCATTCTCCCAGACCAGCCATTCGACCAGTGCCAAGTACACAAACCCTGGTTCCTTCTCTCATGCTCCTTCATCTTTAAGGTATTATTTTTTCCCCATCCTGTTGCCATCATCTTGTTTGAACCATTTTCCCTGTCCCAAACAATAGCAGGGAACCTAAGGCTTGTAGCCACTAATTTAGACCCTATTTCTGTGATGCCCCATTTGGACAATGCTCCCAGGCACAGGGGGTGTGATTCCTGGGCTTGTCCTGTGCAGGGCCAGGAGCTGGACTCGATGATCCTTGTGGGTCCCTCCCAACGCCGGATATTCTCTGTCTCTACTGTTATTTTGTGAGTATATCTAAACCATTACAGCAAACCCTTGATCAAGCTCTGTCATTTCTTCTTTGATGTTGTAAAGGAATCCACCTGCCATTCCCATTCCCCTGGGGAGATCCTGGAGCTGAGTGGGACAGTCAACCCCCAAGCACCACATTCAAATAGATCCCTTTTCTAAATGCCAAGATTTAATTTGCTGTATTTCTGGCATTAATTACCAAATAACCACGTTCCTTGAGAAGCCTCTGAACCTATGGAAGAGATTTACTACTGCTGTCAAATTTCAAGCATTAAGGTAGTTGAAAAACAAAGGCAAACCCATTATGTTAACAACACATTGACACTGCCCTAAAGCCCCAGTTATTTCACTGCTGATCATATAAAAAGAAATGTTTACTGTAATTCCCTCCTAGACCATTTCCCAGCCTTCAAACACAATCAACGTTTCAACTATTCTCAGCTACAACACATTTTTAAGTTTTCACCTGATATGCTGCCAAATGACAACGAAAATTAGAGAAAAAAAGACTGATAAAAAAATCATATGCTCAATGCATCATTTACTTTATATTAAATTTATAGCAAGAGGAAATAACTATGCTCCTGGGCTGTGCTGAAGAGCTAAAGAACTCCATGGGAAGCATATTTAAGGAATGCCTGTTGTGAAATTTAAAGTACAAACAGTACACAGGTTCCTGAACCTCTAAGAAAGTTAACAAGTTAAATCCAGGTATTCCAAACACAACTAAGATGGAAATACAAGACAAAGAAACACACATCTGCACTCTTTTTCTGTAGGCATTTAAGGTACAGAACTCAGGGTCAGTCTTTTATGAACCACATCCTGAGTCTTCGCCTTTCCAGCTACATGAAGGCAGGATGTTAATTTTCATCCTTGGAATGACTTGGTGCCATTTCCCCTATATATGAGCTTTGACTTAAATCACCGTAGAAAGTTTCTCCCTCTTCTGGAATGTGGACAAACACAATCCCCCAAACTGCCTTATATGTCCTTATAACTTCACCCAGGTATTTCAATGAAGAATCTGAGATAAGTGACTTTGTCATTTAACTTCATTAAAAGAAATATAAGACCTAGCCTGTGTCTTGCTAAATATGTGTTACCAAATATAGCTCTAATAATTAGGCTCAGTTCCATAACCTTGTTCAGACAAAAAATATAAATGGCCTCTGATATATGTATTCTTATACTTTTGCCTAGGACTGGATGTTCTCTGCTACCAGACAAAGCAAGTCAGCAGTGGCACATGCAAATGTAGCTTGTTCCTCAGCAGCTGAATGAAAAAAAAAGGTACTTCTTTTCACAAACTACACACTTTTCAAATTCCATTAATTTCCATGGCACACGATAAAAAGGTTAATAGGTTGTTAAATGTATACACTGCCATTTCTTTTCAATTTCCATGCAACACATGCAGCTAAATATAACTCAAGCAATATGCTCTGTAATTCATAGCAATTGAAGTATAGCAATTCTTAAAAAGCCAGTTAGATATGAAAACCAAGAACCTGATAAATCCAGTATATGGCAATAAAAAGGAGGAGGGGGGAATAAAATAATTAATTACCTCATTATTCTATCACCTATCGCTGTTCCTCTGATATTATATCTAGTAAAGGGAATAACAACTGAAGTCATTCAAAAATGCTGGGTATCATGTTGTTAAAAGGTTAACATCGATTACAAAATGTATTCCAGCTGAGAAGATTCCTTCTCAGTGTGTCAGTAGAAAGACTCCTTTGATTTCAGCAGAAATATCCAGCTTACATAACAGCACACGAAGTTGATCTTATAAGATACAGCAATTCTTCATAGCTCATAGCAGACATGGAAGCAGCTGTGTAATAATCTCCTTGTTTACATTCTTATTCCTTTACATTTCAACCTGCCAGTGGTAACCTTTCCCAGGCTCAGCCTCTGCTCAGAGATCAGCTTCTGCCAAAGTCCAACCACAGCTGATTCAGTGGAAGTGGGAAAGCAGCTCACTTTCGGAGAGCTGTCTGGGCTAATTTGTGACACTTCAGGTCCATTATTAAAAGCTGCCCTCTGTACATGAAGAACATACATTTTGCTCAGGTTTTGCTCCCCCCTCCCCCAGATGACAAGTGGAGTGCTAAGGCTTCTGTCTCTGTCCCACCTGAGCTTGCTGGACTCAGTTTTAAAATGTATATGCTAATACACACTTTAATATAATCAAAGTTTTGTATGCTGTGTGCAGACCTGCCCACATTTGGAATATATACTTATCCTCACATTTGTAAGGGAAGGGATCTTTTCCTGTGCATTCCCCAAAATGCACAGAGGGTTATTTGCTCTGATTAGCATCCAGCAAAACTATTCAGCTGTACAAAACAGGGTTTGGGGTGTTTTTTGTAATTTAAAAATATTCTGTACATTCCTTTTACATTTTCTTAAAAAGAACATGTACTGGCTAGCCCAGTGACATGAAAAAATGAATTAACTATTTAGCTTCTTTTAGTCTCTTGTGAAGACCATTCCTATAGTGATGCTCAGTGGCTACAGAAATGCTACTGAAAAAAATCAGATGTCACATTCTCAATTATTCCTTTTAAAGAAATGCCCAGATATTAAAACTATTGCAAGCTGATTCCTGGTCAACATGCAGCTGATTTAGCCCATCAGCCAAAGGATCATGATACTCCTTCACATTTTGCGGTTACTATTTAAGTCCTTTTCAAAATATTAAAGCAGGTGCAAACCTTGCCCAGTCTTTCCTGATGGTTCAGTTTCAGTTTAGTCGATGAGAAACCATCTATCCTCATTGTGTTTTGACATTTATAAGCACCCCAAAAAGGTATTATGTCCCTTGTATATATTATTAGATTATTTAAGGAGAGAAAAAGACCAAATCCTCAGCTTGAAAACATTAAAAGTTAGATTTGTACCCAAATAAAATTCAAACAATGGAAGCCTTGTCGACATCAGACTTGCAAAATGGGCAGCATTTTATTAATAAATCTGAAATCTATATTCATCTTACTAAAGTGAGACCAGCAGTGTTGATGCAGCAGGAAAACTCTCCATTTATTTAACTGCAGGTACCACCAACAGAGCGGCCAAAAGGGTATTTGTGCCACTTCTGTTCTTTCAGAGGAAACTAAAGATCACAATTTCAGAGTACAACAGAATCAGAAGCCTACCCTTCTTTTTCTCAGTGGAGAAGTTTGTGCTTTACAGCAGGAAAGTGACTCAGAGTTTCCTTTATCTTAATTTCTCCAACTGTGGAGTTTCTCCTCAGTGTAAACAGGAGTTGTTAGGTTTATAAGAAACATAGCCCAAAGAAGAATAAATTGGTTGTAGTAAAAGGATAGTAATGCTACATATATTGGAAAAAGCTTATTAGTCCAACAGCTTTTAGAATTCTGTTTCAGAAGGCTACTGCTTCTTTTTTATTTTTTTATCTTATAGAAAAATTCAACTGTTTTTCCCCACTTGATAAAATATGTTCACAAAAGGTAGATTATTGCAGGGTAGTATTATAACCTTCTCCAGAAAGAAAAAAATGAAGCAAAACCATAAAGGAAAAAGCCCAAAGCAGCTCCCCCATAGATACTCCAGAGAGAGAAAAATCTACTCTATTACTTATGTATTAACACTGTTAATTATCTTATGGGAGGACACATTGGAAACTGAGTTATTAGATAAGCTGGAGAAAATGAGATTTAGTAAAGGGGTTGTTAGGTACCACAGTTTACTAAGTGAGGACAGAGAAACCATGAGGCTTCAGAAAGCAGACTGGTGCCATTGAGCACCAGCGTTGCAGGCAGTTGGTTTAATCTGTCACTCATCTTTGAGCAGGATGGGGCAATGTGTTCATGCAGGATGTGAGCTTGGGTAACTTCAGGAACACAGAGGGGACTGAAGCACCTTGAGAAGGAAGGTGGGTGGCAAATCAGGAGCATGAAATTGAGTTATACACTGGTGAGCTTCCTTCTGGTCAAAGATAACAGACATTAATTAGAAATGACAAAGCCGGAGGGACGGCAGTGCCCTAACTGAGCCTGGGCCTGACCAGGGGCCAGCCCTAAGCAGGGGAGGAGAAGGAGGGAACTTGTGTCTCTAGACCAAGGGTAACACTCACAGAATTAACCCTAGCCAAATCCTAACAGTGCAGGGAGAGCTGGTTTACCACAGCCAGGGAAGAAGTGAGACATGGAGGAGGAGAACAGACAGGAGCCAGCGTGATGGCAGCAAACCCACAGAGTTTTACTGCTAAGAGTGACAAAAACCTGGCACTCTTGGCCTAATGACACAAAAGCTGAAAATGGACAGCATGAACACCATTCCAATGATAAGCACTGGGCATGGAAAATTATTTCAATCAAACCAGTATGTTAGCACAGAACAAGATGACCAATTTTAGTTAATTTATACCCATTACAGCAGCAGCATCTTGAGTTTGCATCCTGCTCGTTAAGGGGCCACGGGCATTTCATCTAAATCTGATCAGTGTGTGAAAGGGATTAGGGGCTGTAACAACAGTCACTGTAGTAGCAGAGAGGACTTCCAGCTCCTTTCACTCTATTTCACCTGAGACAGAAATAACAAGAGGGCTTATAGTTAGCCCTTAAGACCACCAGGGCCTGCTGCCTCTGTGGAAATCCAAACTGCTCTGAGCACACACAGCATGTCGTACTTTCCTCAGGATCTCAGAGGACATTTAGAAACTCCTGAACCAGCACAACAGGAGGGGATGTAATGCCCACAAGTTAAACTAGGAAACCTCACTGCTTGCACACACACAAAAGCAGAGAGAAATGAATTGGTCAGGCATTAAACCTGAGTAGTGAAAGCCTGCAGGCAATCCTAGACCAACACTGACTACAAAGCAACTGTTTTTTCAGATTTTATTTGGGAGCAGAGAGCTGCATAAAGAATTTTAATTATATTCATTTAGTTGAATGTTCTTTCCTGTATGATAAATTTAAACTGTTACAGGAAGAAATGTCCCTGCACACAAAGAAGGAAGGAAAGCACATCAGATGAATTGTAACTTCATTTACCATGTTCCCACAAGTGGGAAATTGTAACTGCTATTTGATACCTGGAAGTGCCGTTCTTATCACATTACCACAAAAACGATTACATTGTAGAGACAACATGGTGCATGAAGAGAAGCTGTGACTCCTGCTCCAAAATGGAAATGGGATTAAAATTGCAGGGCTTTTCACAGCTTGCTCTTCAGTCACTGGATCATAATGAATGCTGGCTCTGCAGTGGAAAATATTTCTGCCACTTGATAGTTATCTCCAATTACTTAGTTTTGCATGGGAAGCTAATGGATTAAGACAGAATCTGTGTATATTGGCTTCTCCATAAAAACTGTCATTTAGTGAGCAGAATTACTTGTGCTGTGTAATAAATAACCACAGACTGTTCTTTTTGTCACTGCCGACAATGTGGGTGCTTAGGACTTTTCACTACAAATTATTCAAAACTTTTTCTATACACAACTGTTAAACTCTTCCTGATTTCCTAATGAATACATGTGGTAAGTTCCTGGAAAGAATTTGCATTGCTAGCATAAGGGGATTAATAGCAAGATAACACTGCCTTTGAACAGCATAGGAGCAAAGCTCAGGCACCTGACACCAGGTTACACAACATGTGAAACTGGTAAAAAAGGTCTTGTCTTACATCTCACAGTAGAGATGCTGCTTAAATAATTATTACAGACTTAAAAAGTCCAAGAATTGAAATTAGGGAACAAAGGTGCTAAACCAAGAACATCAAACTGGGGGCTAAGTTTTTACTGAATGATTCAACAAGTAGATACAGCTGCTTGTATTTTAAAAAAAGCACAAAGCTTACTAAATATGTCTTTTGTTAATAACAACTAGTAGCCTACCTTTCTTTTTACTGACATAGACACTAATATTCAAGAACCAACAAAAGGATAAGGATTAGTTTCTTCTTCAGAGAAAGAGTAAAAAATTGAACACATCAGTCTTAATTTATGTACTATAAACACAGCATTGCTGAACAACAGCAGTTAAAAGCTCTTGCTTTGCCAAAGTAAGAACATCTAAAGCATAGTTGAAAGAAAATATAAATCCCTGTAACCCGTACACAAATTTACAAACTTTCTATACTACAGGCAGAATAGTAAATAATACACTTCAAATATTTAGCACCGAGGCATTCAGCAGTCAAGAAATAAGCACAAACAGGTATTAGATCTGCAGGAGCCTGCCTGGCTAGGAGGGCAAATACAGCTACACATATCTTATATGTAGGCAAATGAGACTCAGCCAGCAAGCTCTTGGCTGTTTGTCAGAGAACAGCTCCTTTAAATTAAGGATCCGAGGCAGGAGTTCCTAGACCTGCCCCTCAAACCAACCAAGCCAAAAGAAAAAAGAGGAAGCATTCGGGCAAGCAGCAGCAGTGTTGCCCTCACCTGTGCCCTGGCCCTCCTCGGTACCTGGCCCCCGGGATGAGGACAGGGTCATCGTCGCTGTCATCGGTCTCCTGGAGGGCGGAGGTCCTGGTGGAGGACTCGGGGGGCGCTGTGAGCCCCGAGGGCTCGGGCTGGCACGGAGCCCCAGCGCTCGCAGCAGGCACCCTGGCAGAGGGGTCACTGCCTGCGTCTGAGGTGTCCTGCTCCACGCTCCTTCCACAGGAAGCTTCTTCCTCCACATTCCCACAGGCAGCATCAGCACCGGGGCCAGGTTTGGCTGCTTGAAGTTCACAATGCTCAGGACCAGGTTTATCTGATGCAGCTAAAGAAAATATTGGGGAAAATAAGTCCACCATGGATGATTACAGTCTATTTTAGAAAACACTAGAAATGGTCAGAGGAATTCAATTATGCATCCTGAATCCATATTGAAAATTTAGTTTTTCATTCTCTAATTCTTCCTATAACTCTTTGAAAGAGTGTAGATACGTACTTGCTTCTGTTGGCTCTCCCCCTTCATCTGTAGTTTTCAGTTCTTCAGCACTTGCATCTTCCTTGTGAGATTCATCAGGAACTCCTGAATGAAACAGCTTCACAGTCAATCACACGATTTCATGTGGATGCACATCATGAATGCAAGCAAGTCCAAAGGACACCAGCACTGCTGGGTCAAACCAGCCACAGCAACCCCCTCAAAGCCCACATGGCCCTTTACTGAGATCTCAGATACCAGGCACAAAAAACTCATTATATATGAACCTATCTAATTGACCAGGTCAATGCTCTAACAAAGAAAAAAGCTGTTTCTTTCTCGTTCCTTGATAGACTTGCCATCCTATGCTATGAGAATTTTAGCTGCAAAAGTGGCATTAATACTCCTGATACAGATGATCACTTACTGCAAGCTGTAATTTCTGAAGACAGATTAAGTTATCCTCTATTAAAAGGGATTTTTTAAAAACATTTCTCTGGAACCAGTCATTTGACTTGACTGGCCTTTTGGCAATGAATGGAGCAAGACAGCCACATGTAACAAAATACAGTGAGAGCTTGAAAGAAAACTAACAAAATCCTGAGCACTCACTTACGATTGCAAAGTGCAGTTCTTCTAGTTTTTGATACAAACTGTGGCACAGTATGCCCTTAAGAAAAAAAAGAATAACCGGTTTAGAACTCCAGACAGGAGAAGTTAATTTTGTTTCTATTTATTTGCAACTATCTCACGTTGGGGTCTTTCTTTCCTAAAAGAACTTGTGCTCTGTGATGGTTGAATTCTGCCTTCACATGCACGTGGGTGAGACTGCCATGGTGTGCAGAGAATCCTGAGCACGTGAGAGCAGAATTTTGGCCTTGGGATTACAGAAACAATGCTGTGTCTTACTTGTTTCTTCACCCTCAGGCCCCGACTCATCCAAAGCTTTAGTTTTTACAGAGTCTTCTTGGCCTTCAGGTTTGCAGTGAGTTCCACTCCCTCTAGAACTTGAGTTTGTGCTGCTCCTGTAAGAAGAAAATAATTTAGGAGCATGGAAATGCATCAGATCATTGCAACAGCACAGCCTGACCACCATCATCTTTCTCACTGCACTCTCTATTCCATAGCTCCTGGCAGCACCCACAACCTCCACAGCAATTCCAAAATTCCCTTTTATTATGTCCACTGCCACTCATCCCACCACTTCCCCTGCACCACAGAACCCTCTTCTCTCCTTCTACCATTCTTTGTGACCTTTCATTGCTTTCCCAAATATTGTGAGAACTCAAAATATTGTGAGATGTGCAAATAGTGAAAAGGACTCATTCAGTCTTTCACTATTTGCACATCTATATTCAGAGATCTTATTAGAGGTATGACAAGCTATCAGCTGAGCACTAATAAATAATCTTATCCCTTTCAATTAAGACATTTGATTCAGTTAAAATTTTCCAGGTCCTTCACCATTAATTACAATTCCTGTACCTTTTGAGGTATGGGCTTCCAGTTCTCAGAGTTTTGTTATTTCTCAAGATTTACTACAAGCTGATATTTGACATTTCCTCCCCATTCATGCTCAGATAACTGTTGTGGAACACCAGTTTCTGTTCACAGTAAGGAAAATGATTCCTCAGGAAATATGTAAAATGCTGTCCTGAATGTCATCAAAACTAATGTCTTTAGACTTTCTAGCAAAGACCTTCTTTTAGGAAGTGCAGTCTTGTTGCTGAGCTCCCTCAGTCTCTGCTGTCCCACATTTGTGATGTGGCCTCAAATTGAGGCAAATCACTGGACAAAAGCAGAAAAAAAAAAGAGTTATGACAATTATAAGGATGATTCTCAAGAATTTAGCCAGTCTCTTTACAAACATCTTCTTCCCTTTGTATGTTATTAGCAAATGTTTTATACGCCACAATTGCTAGAAGCAGCACAAATCATGCCTAGTCTAAATTCTTGAGAATCTAGTGCTTGAGAATCAATACTTTTCATTTTTTAAATTAAAGGGGAGCTTTGACTCATCTTGCTGAGCAATCTTCATTGCTCATTCATGTCATTGCTGTACTGATTTTGGGGAACGTAGGGAAGCTTTTGCTAGTCCTTTCAGTATTTCTTCTAAATCAAGAAGACACCAAATCAAGGGGTTTTGCTATTTCATTACTCATTTTATAAACTTAATCTTGGTTTAAACAGTAAGATTTTTTTTTGCTCTTAGGAATCTGCTTTCCAACTCAATGCTCAATTTACATTCACTTATTACTCTGCTTTAATTTTTACTTCATCATTATTCTTCACACCACCAGTTACATGCAGAGGGTGTTTTTGAGAGAACAAAATAACTCCTTATGTTTCCATTACATTAAGGCCTGTTCCCCCCTTTCATAGCAGTTTTCCCTTTTCCCAGTTCTCCACATAATCCTTCTCTGAACCTCTGCCAACTCTACCCACCACCAAAGCTCCACTAAGTTTCCTGACCACCATGTTCAGTTTATTGATCTATCTTGTGAAATCTGCTTATCCCAAAACATTAAACAGATATGACCACAAAAATAAATGCAGAATTAGTTAAAAGCATTACAGCAAAATAACGTTTTTCAAAGCTTGCTGGATTTGGACTCTAAACAGAGTATTTCAGATTCACACAGGCAAAATCTTCATTCTTAATAATCACTGTCTGAAGTTTCCACAGTGCAATGATCAAAGTGTGTATTTTATATCTAAAGCCACAGCTCTTAAGAGTAGCTAAATGTGTCTGAGTTTTGGTTTTGTTTTTCCCCTGCAGTAACAAATGCCAGCAAGCATTTCCATTTGCTGTCTTCTACAATAATTTTGAAAACACAAGGAGCGGAATAAAAATAAGATGAAATATCTTATGGATTGTTGTTATTTTGGGAGATCCTGAGATGCTCTACTGACAGAATTTGATTCAGACCCAAGTAAGTCAGGCCATTAGACACAGAAATACTAATTTCAGTGTTTTACAAGTCAGCAACTGGGCCACAGAAAGACTAATTTGCAGAATATGATATGAGAAGTCTGGTAGAGCAGAGAATTGCAAGGTAAGGACCAGCCCCCGGACCACCTTCCCACCACTGCACTGCCCTGCTTTGTAATACACTGGTATGATGCCAGGGTTTGAGGAAAACAGCACGTTTCAAATTATGTTTGCATTAAAGAGATTCACAATAAATACACCCAAAACCCCCTCCTCTTGATAAATTCCATGTTAAAGTATGGCTGCCTTATGTTCTGAATGCATTATGGACTCCAGCCATTTCATATTGTCTATATACAGCCAAAACCAGACATAAATCACATGGAAAAATATCCATAGCTATGCCTGACAAGTATTATTGACACGTGCTGATCATGAACCAGACGAAGCCAAAATTAACTTCTTACCACTCATCAGTGAAGTCCAGTTTTATTGTGCTTGTCGTGGTTCCTTCTGTGCTGTAGTGCAAACTTAACACTGGCTCCCCTGTTCCTGCTCGTGGCTTATCACTCTCTGTGAACAGGGGGGGATAAAGTTTGGAGGGGAATTAGTAACATACACAGAGTTGTTGGAATTCTGAAGGTTCATTTAGTTTTCCTAACAAAGCCAAACGTAGCAGTAACATGTACAATATCTGCTTAAGATTTCTCACAGGCCAAGCACAAAGGTACAAAGTTACAAAGTTTCAGAGTCAACACACGGAATTTGCAATGCTTGAAAAGTGGTCTAGAATTAATTCTAGTTCTAAGAGCAAACAGAGGAGATGCTGCCCTTCAGCATGCAAGGAAACAAAATTGCAGGTGGGCATGTGTGCACACAATCTAGTCATTAATAAGCAGATCCCTTTCCTATCAAATATATTAATCAGAAGAATAGAAATATTTTTTTTGAAGTGGTGTTCAGTCTTTTTGCCTCTGTAAATACACATTTAAAAAAAAGATGATGCGATCTAGACACAATTAGTGGTCTAGAAAAATCACCATCCCCTTTGCTGTATTGCCTACTCAGAATCCAGACAACTACCAGCCTTAGATCTGCTGTGAACTGTCAGCTAGTTGTCATAAACACTGTAAATTCATGTTCCAAGAGCTTCATGTTTAAAAAAGCTCCTTTCATATTATAATAACCTCAAGCAGAAGGGGAGCACTTGCAAAACAAACTATTCGGTGTGTCCAAAAGCAACAGAAGTGAAATCAGATTGAAAGCCACAAGTCAGTCATCTGCTGCACAGGCAGCTTTCAGGTGATACTCAATGGGCTCCTTCAGAGCAGAACTGCTCAATGACATCCATCCCTCCCTCCACCCACCCACTGCCAGGTCTCAGAGAAATTCCTGCTCACACACGGCACAGTTCCCACCTGAAGCTGGGCAATCCTAAGAAGTTCATGGAAAGCCTCCCTGCAGAGGTGCCCTTCTCTCAGAACTCGAGGGGAGGGTTTATTTAGCATTAGGCACCATTCAAGTGGCCTCTCTAGCCTTGCTTTTCATGAATACTGAGGTTTTATCCCAGGGCTATTGGGACAAAACCATCCCATATTTCCTTTGGTTTACAGAACACAGAAGTTTGACTATAAATATACTTGCAGTATTGGCAGCACTCTGACAATGTAATAAAGTAAAAGCTTCACATCATCTTCGTGTCAATTCACTAAACCCTAATGTTTGAATCAAACACAAACCTACAAATTTCCCCACTGAAAAGGCTATTGTCATAACAGTAATGGCTACAGAACTGCCACAGGATATTTTAGAAGATACAATGAAATTACAGTAACTCTGAAATAGCACATAAGAATTTAACCTAACAATCAGTGCTCATATTTTTTAACTGCTGACAAGCAGAAGCTCACTCACAGGATCAGAGCATTGATCAACTGTGTCAAACAACTTTAAATACTTATTTCTACATGTTCTGAAGATAAATTAAAACCCCCCAAATGTACCACAAAAACCCTGAAAAAAATATTTTTATATGAAAGAGAATTAAGCAATTACAGCCACGATCCTAATTATGCACAAGGTATGGGCCTCATTCTATGCAAAGAAAAGTTCATAGTCCTTCTAAAATAAAGGTTCCAGTTCCACTCTTGTCAGAGTGGATAAAACTGATCAAAAGCAATGTTTCCAGTTCCTGAAATAAACTGAGAAAATGTAGGAAAATATTTGATAGTTCTGTATGGATAGTTTGAACAAAAATGCCGTGTTCTTTCTTAAGTAAACAGGCGTTTTCCGTGTTTTTCAACAGCCTGTGAGCAAACACCTCTCTGTACAAAGGTCTGTCAGACTCTGGACATCCCTTCCTGAGCAAGTACGAACTCTGATGGTTCCAGTGTACTGCCCAAGTCAGCAGGAGCTGACAGGGAAGAGTCAAAAGGGACAGAGGTGGAGAATTCCTGAGCTCCCTGCCTTGGGATTGGGAATCCAGAGGAAGAAGGACAACTGTGGCTAGTCCAGGACAACCCCAGAACAGTGTCTGTGCTGGAACTCCATTGTAACTGTGCCAGGTTTGTCTAAGCTCCAAACCAGTTAACCTTGCCAACCAAACACTGCCACCCTAAAATGAGCCTAACTGAACATCTGGCTTGTGCTGTAAAGCTCAGATCACCCTACCATAACATTATCACTCCCCTCGGAAAGTCTCAGCATCTGAAAATGTAACCGTGCTGCATCTCACTGTGCTTACTCTGGAAACAACACTAATACTGGTTCACCCCCTTTAAAAAGTGGGAGGAACTGCTGCAGACTTATCCAAAGAGGGCTCTGACTGAGAAATTACTTGTGCAAATCTCTGGGAACAGAGAGCTGTTAAACCAGAGTGCATGTTAGCATTTTCTTATATCTGCAACAACATGAGCTGCAACTGGGATTGGGTCAGTTCCTTCTTTAAAGTAGCTTTAGGGCCTAACAGAGACAATAATAAGAACAAGAAACTTTTTAAAAGGCAAACGAGACAACAATCTGTTAACAAACTGCACACATTAGTTGTGTATAAAACCTACACTGCTAATGGTAGCTGAATAGGACCCTCTGTGAAGAAAACTAATAAATTTGCCTAGTACAAACCTGAACATTCTTTCAGAGAAGCCACATAAAACCCACAAGTCATGACCATTTTGCTTTCAGGAAGGACAACGTGACTGCCAAAGACTGCCCAGATGTGAAGGGCTGTTCTGTGTCTCCACCAGGTTCATCCCATCGGGGCAGATCCACCTCCCACTGACAGTGGAGGGAAGAAGAGCAAAAGCTGCACAGCTTCTGTGATTTAGGGGACACCCATTGCCCAAGCTATTTCTGACTGCAAGCTCTAGCAGGGCAACAAGCTGCTTCAAGCAGATGTTGTAGCTTGTCAACACTAAACACTCTTCCAGACTCCTCAAAAATTCCTTGAAACTTTACTTAATTTTACAGCCAAACACATTACAATTTAAAGATCCATCAACAACTTAGTCTTACTCCATAAAGAGCCCTGTCCTAGAGCACACTCCCATGAAATGGTCTGTTCTCCTGGTGCCTACAGGAAGAAAGCACTTTTAAACTACCACCCTTAAAACCAAAGACAGAATTGCATTCCTAACCCTACATTAAAACCCCCCCCAAAACCCAAACAGCACAACTGACAACGATACCCCTCAGACACACTTTTCCCCTTAGAAAATAAACCTGTGCAAGTGTAACTTCACAAAGACTGGGGCTCTCAGCTGTGAAGTGGAAGTGCATAAAGACAAGCTTACAGATTGCATTTCCCAGCTAGATTAACACTCTAAGGAACTTCAAGCCAGTTTCCCACAGCCCAAGTGCTGTCCTTTTCATTAATCTATTTGCAACTCCATGAGAAGAGATGACTTCTCATAAAAAAAAAAAAAACAAAACAAAACCCAAAATAATTCCTATAGAGCCCTATATTCTATGTGAAGACCAAAGAGAGGCTCTTCTGAGGGGAGAAAAATTGATCCAAAGAAAATAGGTGTAGTTTTTCAGAAAATAGGAGTTCATTGGGAAGGCTCAACATGTGAAACTTCATCAGAAGCAGCTGCACTTGGAGGGAAGGGGGGAGATTCCTTTATCTAGCGAGGAATTCTGCCTGACCAATGTTACACTGATACCATAAGGGAAGAGTGGAAAATCAAATGATTCTTGGGGCCAGCCTAATCTGCAGCCCAAGGCACATCATTTCTGTGTCTAGCTGACCCCTGTACTATTAGATGTAGTGCTACACTCCACAGAAAGGGGCAGAACAGACCACCCTGAGCCTTGTAAAGAACCACTGCTCTCAAAGACCTGAGCTTGCACCCCAACACTCCACCTCATTGTTACAATCACAGCCCAAAAGAACCTCCAAAAATTTAAAAAAATCCAGTGCAGGTCACTGCAATCTATTTGGAACCCTTTTGTACAGACAGGGATCATGTCGAGCTTCTGCTGGACTGTCAGAATGATGGCATGATAAATGTATGTGTTTGCAGTATCACAAGATCTTTAAATCCAAAGCCAGTCTTAAAACATAAATGTGAACAAGAGAGACTGGCCCAACAGAACACAGCTGACTCAGTACTAAATTCAGGAAAGACAATAAGAATGAAAAGGTATTTCTATATAAAAATAATTGTTATTACTTCCTTCACTAGCTACTTACACTATTTTGAGATTTCTGTTCAAATACAAAGCAAAACTAATGCAGTTCAACTTCAAATATCCAACTGGACAGCAGCAAATTACTTTTCCTGGTTATCTTTTGGACAAAAGATTTCCTAATAAATTTGTTCCTTTTTCAAATTCTTAGTTTTCAAAATTAGAAGCAACATTGTCTACTGACCAAACAACAAAATATTGCCTTAAAACAGTTGGAGAACTGATGTACTGAGAGAGAAATGCATTTGGGAGAGGTTTTCTTGCATATTAAAATACTTGAAGTGCTTCTGTAAAAGGAAATCTCTTCACATTAGTTCAAGTAATTTCTTAAATGCAGAAAAAACTCTTAGGAAAAAAACCCCTAAGCATCTATTAAAACTATGAGTTTATAACAAGCAAGCAGTTAAAAATAATAATATACAAACTAGCTTTTAAGATAACTGATCCTGCTTGGGCACTGATTTCTGGGACCAAAATGTCTGGGTTTATCTTTGTTGTCAGCTGGGCTTAATTCACAACTTCAGAGAACAATGTAACAGTTTTCCCAAACCTTTATAATTGTGGGAACCTCAGTAAATATACAGATTTTTATGTTAATTCTAGCTCACTCTGCTCTGATCAGATAATGTGGTATCCTGTGTCCATAACAGAAAGCCACTAATTCTAAACAAGTTTCCCAGCTAAGCTTGACTGTTGGATTGATGTAGGTTATTGAACTGTGAATAATTAGCAAATTTACACATCGAGGTTTAAGGCTATTTCATCACAAAGTAGAATTCCATAAAATGAGCTGATTTTGTCAATAGAGAACACAGCTTGATTTTTTTCTCCCCAGTGTTCTGGCACCCTAAAATAAACCATATCCTCAACAGTTGCCAAACAGGCTATTCTGCAGAAATGGCATTGCAAAATGGCTTTCCAGTTCAGAATGTGAAACAACAGCCAGCTTTTCTGTGAGCTTTGAGCTATTACATCTCTACACAGGCTTTGGTATGGACATAAGCATAAAGCAGAGTGTATGGAGAGCTATTTTTAAATGAGCATCTATTGCTCATTAATTAGTCAGGCATAAATGTCCCCTACAGATGACACTGGGTCAGCTGGACTAGGGTCACTGACGAGCCAGCTCAGTCACTCCAAGTGCAGGAATAACAAAGCTGCACATTTCTCTTGAGTTGGGAAGAGAAATTAATGTGGCATTATGTGATTAAAGGTTACTTCAATCTTGGCATTTGCATTCTGATCCAAGAAGAACCATTCAGGGGAAAAAAACTGTTCAAAGAATTAATCTGAACTCGCATTTTAGGGAATTATTCCAAAGGTGTGTAGGGTACACGAGGCTTTTCCTGCACCTACATTGAACTGTGGTAATGGCATTAAGAATCGAGCATAGGATGGCTTTGGAAAACAACAATTAACCTTCCTCTGTTCCTCCTATTGAGAATTAAATAATTAATGAGTCTCCAGCAGATCTGCTCACAGAACTGTACTTTGTGTAGATGAACAGCATTTTTAGACTGTTTATCATCATGAAAGGCAATTTGCAAAGGCAGCATTGCAATCAGCTATGGCTGGGGATAGCGCATTTCCTGTCACACGCACCCTGTGGCTCATCAAGTGACATGGATCCAAGCTGTTTGTTAACCACTGAAGAAGGAGAATCTGAAACAAAAACGAGATTTCAACTTAAAACATAAGCAGCAGAGAACTGCACAGCAATGTCACGATCATATGTTAGTTGAAAATAAAAAAAGCAGCAACATAAGGAAGCTTTGGGTTTGTTTTACGAGCAGCCAGCCATATTGCATTTTCTAGGCATGACAGAAGCAAAGCCACTTGTTTCAAGTCATTATTTATTCATTGAACAGCCTGAAGCTTCCTGACATGTTGATATTAAAAATGCCTGCCCATTACCAAAGATTTTACCCTGTTCTTCATATTTCTAACACTTCAGGAAAAACACTGAAAAGTCACAACTCGTAAAGCCTTTGCTCCAACTGCCAAGTGACACTTATTTCAAACCATGTGCTAAATGTACATTTCAGAATATTTATTCTTCAACATAAAGTCCTCAGTGGCACCTTCAATATTTCAAACCTGTTTTAATAATAATGTTTTAAAGCATCAAAGCACCAAAATACATCCCACTGGTATGAGTTTGATAGTTCTGCATTCCTAGGTGCTCTGCTGAGGCATCCCATGACCCAGAACAAGCCTTACAAGTTTAGCACAGCACCACACCAGTCAGTCTTATAAAAATATCAATTAAGTCACAGAAAGAGATGAATAAATAAATAAAATAATCAACCCCCCCAGCAGTCAAGTGCACTTTTCCCCCAGTCACTTCCAGTCAATAACTACCCCCAGCATTGCACCCTTTGTGCAGACACACGACATGCAACGTTCAGTGTCTTCTGGGAGTCTCTTTGCCTCGTCACCCCTGCACACCAGACCGTATTTCTGTATTATCTTAAGATGAGCTGAGGTACATAAATGAATGCAGCATTCCAAAGATGTTGGCTACACTGTCATATTTTGGTTCCACTTGTTAAGCTTCTGTTATAAACAAATTCATCCTAAGCAAAAGGGATTTCATATCCTGTATTATAAACTGAGTCACAGTCCATCAACATCACAGCGTGCTACAGGAATTTTAACAGAAATCCAACTCCTCTACAAGGCAAGCAATGAAACAACACACTCTCTCCTACAGGCAGGTCCCTTCCAGGTTTGGGCCAGAATCACCAGCGTGCTCTATTTTGTACTATAACCATAAAACCTGCCCAGTGGTCAAGCTGATTTGAATACCTGTATCTTCAAGCAATTCTTCCCTCCCAGCCACTGGTGCAAGGATGAGTCTGTTCCCTGCTCACACTGACACCCAGGCACAGGGAAGGGGAGGAGGAGCAAAGAACAGAGGCCAGGAGAGTCTGAGGCAGTGTAGGCAGCTGGCTGGTTTTGGGAACTGGCCTTACACACTTTATTTCTGTAACTCAGGAAAATAAAACCTTCTGTGTTATCTTCTCAGTCCAGCCACATCCCTGCCTCATGCCAAACACACCCAAGCCACACCACAGAATTTCTCATCAAGATTTAGATGGGATGCAGCTCTTAAGTATGAGACTTGTAGCATTAATATATTTCACTTTGCAAAAGCAACGTGTGCTTTACATGTGGTTTCTAAATCAGGACGTATTTACAGTGGAGCTTTTCCAATGGAGCAGCAAACCATTTCTTAGACCAAAAAGCTGATGCTTTATGGCATGAGGTGATCTACTTGTACTGCAGCTGACTCAGCAGAGGATACAGTCCTGGCTTTGATCTCTGACTCACAAAGTCCATGAGTGGGATTAACTGGACTCAGAAGTGCCAGAGGGAGGGAGGGAGGGAGGTCCTGGCCTGCCAGCTGAGAATGAGGCAACCCAGTGATCCCCAGTCCTGCTCTGTTCCTGCCCTCCAGTTCTTTCCCTGAGCTTTATGTCCTTGTTTAAAAGGCTGCCAAACATTTCACTTGGCTGCAAAAGCTAATATCATCAGCTCTTTAATTCAGAGCTGGGTGAGCAGAAGAAATATGACTGATGTATTTTTATTCGAAACATAAGTAATTACATTTACTAACCCTATCAGCACTGCTAATTTTATCAAGACCTCACGCTATGCAACAGTGAGTAAAAAGGCAGGTGTGTTTTACCGTGTGCATCACTGAATCACAGTCAGGGAAAATGAAAAATCCTCGAGGCACTCCATGCCAGTGTAGGCTTAAACCTCCTCATCTCACTGTTACTTTGATGTCTTCACACAGCTTGGTGAATGCATTGCACTTGCAATAGCAGAATATTTAAACAACACATAGGCAGCATCCTAAATACTCAAATTCACATGATTAAGAAAAAAGCTCAGATTGCAGCAATTTTAAACTCACTTGTTTTCCTTTTTCAAGTTCCCTGAAGCCACAGATCACCAGCACCCCTGGAAGTGGCACTGCAGTCTGGAACTCCACAGGCAGGGAAATAACCATGACCATGAAACCAGCCTGGAGAAGTTCAGGTAAATGCCTCTTTTTTTAATATATGGCTTTGTTTTGTCAAAATTCTGGAAAAAATACTTTCATAATTTCTTATAAAGCTTTTGGGAAAAAAAAAGTATCACCAAAACTGTGCCATATAGTTAAAAAAAAAAACAAAAATCCAAACTCTTACCTGAGCCTTCACAGGCTGGGTCTACATCCCAATGCAGTTCACCACTGGTTGTAATGTCACCAGTACATTCTAAACTGGAGCACCACTTAAAGAGGGAACTGGAGATTCATAAATTTGGGGAACCTCAAATAGAAAATAGAAGATAATTTTAAGGTCAGTTACATGCTGAAGGATCTTCCTGTAGTTTGGGCAATCAGCACCTGACTTCATTAACATATTAGCATGCCACCTCAGTTGTTTTGGTTAAAAGCATTCCCTCCCTATATCACTAACAGCAGCTCCAGGGTCAGTCAGGTCTGAAGCAGTGGGACCTGTTCTAAAAGTCCCAGACACAGCACAAAGAGGGGACTTTAATCTATGAAATTAAATACTTGTTTTAGTAACTACGAATAACTGCTTTGCACAGTAAGTTCTCAGTTACATATTCTGGACTTCAAACAGACACATTTCTACACCTGGGTGTTTAAAAGGAATGCAAGGAATCTAGTAAGAAAAACTCCAGTGCTTCCCATGTTCTTCTCCAAAAGCTTTAACACAGAAAGGAAGGTCCAGCCCATCCTGCTTTAAAGACATTGACCACATAGACTGTTGAAACCATCAAAGGGGTTTTTTAAAAAACAGGCAATTTGCAGGACAGTTTCTGCAACATCTATATATCCTTATTCTACAATAAATGCAGCCTAAATCAAATCTTCTTCCACAGAAAAGAAAGGTTCACATCAATCTTTGTGGGTAAGATTTTGTACGCTGACCACTAGAGGAACCCTGGATGGCCACTGATCTGTAATGTTTTCTTTTTCACTTCAGGCTTGGCTGGGTCATGTTTGTGTAACTTTTCAAAGTGAATTTGATTCCCTGAAAGCTCTGGAAAGGAGCCGTAGTGCAGGGGCTGGTGATGCACACCTGGCACACCAGCACTGGGCAGAGCAGCACCAAACACCTTACAGAGTTCTATTGGCTTTGGTGTTGGCACACAGCACACACATGGTGTTTTAAATACAGCCCAGGATCCTAATGTTGTGAAATGCCACAGACAGAAGCAAAAATTAGGCTTTGGGGGAGAGCATACAAACCAAAAAGCTGTTCTCTAAGAGTGAAGGTTAACTACTGCAGACAGAGCTCCCCACAGGGTTCCAAACCAGCTGTGTTTGTGGAGAAGCAGAGACCAAAAAGCTGCAGCTCTGTTCCCCAAATAAATGGACTGTGAACAAACAACTGCCAAAAATAAATCTGGGGAGCTCAGAAAAAGGGAACAAATAAAGTAACTTGCATAAAAGGAAATGAGCAAGTACAGAGAATATTTCCATGTGCAGAGTGCAGAAATCTCAGAAAGTAAATAAACAATGCCAAGGATTCCCCAGCCCAAAGAAATGAGCTCCACTTGTTCCCTCCCACAGCAGGGGAGGGAGGAACACAATGGAAGAAAAAGGCAACATAATAGTTTATCAGATTGCTTGAGGAATAATTGGCCAAACAAGTTAAACATTTAAATTTGAATTCCTCTATTTAAATCTTCCCCTGTCTCTAATGCTGAAGGCAACAAATTCCACCCATCAGACCAAAGCTCAGGAAGAGGTGGGCGAGATGTATCCAGTGAAAATTTACAGATATGGTTGTAACCAAACATTTTTCCCCAACCTCAATTCAATGGGAAATAATTTAGTAAAAAAAAAAAAAGAAAATTCTTTTAAGCCATTCTGAAAAGAAAATGGAAGATCAAGATCCAGTGACTGTTTGAGGTATGGTTTTGCCTTTATCAATATTTAGTTTTGAGTTAATTAATTCTGATGTTCAGTTTGCTGAAAAAAAACCCCAAACACTGGTAATTTTTCAGTAGGTTTTCTGCTGTTATTGTTGTGGGGGTTTTCCTGGCAGGAAACTGCAGACACCTACAAGGACAGTGTTTTTCTTGTTCTTCTCCTGCAGGTAACAGGCACTCCTGGCTGCCATCCCTAGGATAAGCACATATCTTCCAGGATCTACTGGTTTCCAAGCATTCTGAAAACTCATTGTGGAATTCTCTAGTGAGGAAAGTGATTCAAGATTCAGTAAGTACAAATCACAACTCGACTATTAACCACTGCTCTGTAAGGCTCCAGGTAAAGGGATGGGCAGGACAGCTCTGAACTGATGGCACAATCCTTGCAATGAGCAATTTAGCCCCATCTCAACTGTCACAGAATTGATGCACAGAAGAAACACTGCCAGGCAGGCCCTGTGAACACAAAATGTGCTGGTTGGTCACGCAGTGCAGCTCGCTCACTCACACGGGGCCTCAAGCTGCTGCTCTGGGGTTTGCCTCCCCATTCACAGGCATGCTCTTCCCCTCCCTGTCTTAAATATGTTACTGTAAACCTAGCTGAGGTTTCTTACAATCATTTTTAAACTCCATAAAAGCAGGGAAAGAGGATGGGGAAAGGAAAAGTCGCTCTGCTCAAAGAAGGAGAGCATTGCGGGGGACTTTGGCTTGGCACAAGCACTTTCACTATACTTACTGTAAAACCACAGCCCTTCAGAGTGCCAGAATTCTCTTCTCCTGAATTGGGACTCTGATTTAGGTCTCTTATTCTATTCAGGACACAGCAACTTCTTGCTCAGCTGCTCTAACACACACTGCACACACCTGACCCATGCACCTAGAACACCTTTTCCACACAGCATCACTGAATCCAAACGGGTTAGAGAACTCCAGCCTGGCAGCACAGCCCTTGCCCTGCCATGGGATGATAACCACCACCACGTGCAAGGCAAGACAAGCAGCAAAGGCATTAACCCGCCTGCTCCCCGGGAGCAGCATCTCAGCAAACGACAGCAGCACAAACTGCAGCCATGGCATCTGCTTCAGGAACCTGGCCAAAGCACAACCTGCTGCCTGAGGGTGCTGGGAGGAGCCCTGGGAGCAGGAGGCCTGTGGAGCAGAGCCCTCGGCCAGCTCTCGCTGTCTCTGCTGTTCTGCCTTCTTAAGCCTCAGGCGCTGCAGACCCCTACGGATTATGGCTAACTCAGGTCCCATCAGCTCTGGCAAACAGGGAGGGGAGAGACAGTAAAAGGAGGGGAAAACAGGAGCAGTGAACACACAGTATAGAGAACAGAGGGCAGGGCGGGGGGGACTGACCAGGGACAAGCAGCACGTACTGAGTGGAATTACACAGGGGGGAAAAATGCGAATAATTTATTAACATCCAGGAATTATAAAATAAAATATTGAAATTGGGTTTCCTCTCCCTAAATGCACAAATCACTGGACTTGAAAATTCAGGATTCATGTCATTCAATGCAAAGCCCTCCCCATCTCCAACAATTAAACCATTTAATAAAGAATTATTTAATGAAATTAGATACAGCCTGAGTCAAAGCAAAGCAAACAGCAGAAGCGTTCCTTTTCATGTTCCTAACACACAGAACAAATGAGTATATTTGTGGTGTAAAACTATGCACCTGTGGTTCCCTGAAAACAGGTAAACTCCCAAAATGAATGGGATAGCTCCCTGATGTGGCTAAAAAAAAAAAAAAAAAGAGAAAAGGCACAATTTTGGTCAAAACAAACCAGTGCCAAAAGTAAATTCAGACTATGGAAAGAAGTGGCAGAACAACAGCTCAACAAAGCAACAAAACCCCCCCAACTTAACTCTAAACTCATTTTTAATTTCTGACATTCCCAGTGGATGAGGACTCAGCCTGAAAACACTGCTAAGTGGTCCTGCAAAGAAAGGAATTTATTGGATCATAAGCAATTCTTAGTATGATCCTCTCAATAGATAAGGTATAACAAGAATAAAAGTATAAACTTCTTAAAAGGACTATGGCATCAAAGAGATTTGCTGTCAATAGTTTTCATGTTCCATGGACACTTATGGAAATTAGAAATCCAAACAGTCTAGAAAATGCTTTTAAGGAAATTTCAGTGAGGCCTAAAATTGCTGTTTTCAGTACCTGCTGCTGATTCAGTTCAGCCACAGCTACAATCTCAGATGTACCTACAGCTCAACATGGAAAGACAACTCCTGTCCTGAAGGTGTCCAATGGCACCACCTTCTAACACATTTCAGAATGTCTAAGCAAATGTTTATTTTGCCAGCAAATGGAGTGAGGAAATAGAAATGGAAATAAATTAAAACCCCAGCCATTGCCACTTTCCCAGTCAAAATTTCAAAGCAGTTACCTTATATCAGAACACATATTAGGCTAATTTGTACTAATTAGCCAATTGCCTGTCTGCATCCCCTTTCAGTGGTACCAATTTGTACCGGGAATTTTATTTATGGGAAAAAAAATATTATATCTCACTGTTTGTTGTATCTGATGTTTATTAGTGGTTTAAAACATCAGCATCTTAAAACTAATGTAAAAAAAATAATTAAAGGTTTCCACTGACTGGCCCAAGCAGAGCAAGAAAATAAATAATAAAGAGACTTATCCCAACAAGCTCCAGCACTGAACCATTTTGGTACTCTATTTGGAACACATACTTTATGTCTTACTGTTTTAAAAAAGTAATTCAGACTCCAAAGCTCACCACATGGCATGTTTCTGGGAACCCCACCCCACCAGTACCTTGGAACTGCAATCCTTCTGCAAGGCTATTGCTGTTTGAACGGCAGCATTGCCACGAGAGCCCACGCTCAGCACAGGGATCTGTGGGTTCTCAAGCCTGTGTTAGCAATTCGTGCTCGGATTCTAAAGAACTCATTTCCTGAAACCATATTCTTCATTTGCTACACATATTCAAGCTTTATCTACCACCACTTTAAGCAAAATGGGGGCTGAAAGCCTCTTGCTTTCCTTCTTTTATTTTCCAAAATGCTTGTTTTGCAGTAACTCAAGTGTCCAGCTTGCCCTGCTTCTGAAACCAGGTGCTTATTAGCTGTGTAAACACCCAGTCCTGCAGACAATTTTAAGCAGCCAATCTCACACCTGTTTAGGATCAGCCAAAGAGCCCATCAAAGATTATACAGCCAATTAGAAAGTATGCACAGCCTGTCAACAAAACAACCACCGCTACCCCACTCAAAACTAAATATATGGAGAGTCTTAAGCCCAAAGTAACACTGGGAAAGAGGAAATGCTCTTAGAGAAGAGCTGGATTAAGAAACGACAACTTCATGCTAGCAGAATAAACTTTAACTTCGAAATTCAGGCAGACTCAGAGGAAAATGTTCTTCTGGTCACCATAGGTTCCTTAAAATGCAGGCTAGAAAATGCGCCACAATTCCAAAAATGCTCTCTAGTTTCAATGACACAGCTTGAAGCAATTATTTTTAATATGGTAGATACTCTCCTGGCCACTCTAGGTTCCAGAACATACCATATACTTTTAAAAGCAAAGAAATAGATCAAAATGAACCTTTGGCAATGGTATGTGTGTTCTTTAGTGGCTGGCTCTCCCTCTGGACCAAGGTGGCAGGTAAATGGGGCCACAGTGAATTAGAGCAGACCCCTTAGTCATCTTTCTGTGTGTGTATTGCGAACAAACTTTAGATTGCAAGCTGACTAGTAAAAAACACAGCTGACTAAAAGCCTCTGGTACTAAATAAACTTGCTAGCATTCTCTGAATTTCCTCTGGGTATTGCCATGCTCCTGCTCACTGTTTATTTCCTCCAAATAAGTATCAGACTTATTGCAAGGTTTGAAAAGCAGAAAATGACATGTTTCATGAATTTCAACTTCTGTCTCCATCTTCCCTGTCTTTCAGGTACCCAATCATTTCTCAGCTGTCCCAGAGATTCTGGCCACAGCAGCCACCACAGGTGGCCTTTCAGAGCTCAGCAGCCTTTCCACCACAACTGTGGGGCCTGGAACCTCCCTCCAGAAAAGTAAAACTGAACTCTGGTGCCAATACCCAGCTCTAAAGAATGGGGCATCTTTTCCTGCACTGGCGTGGAAAAAGTCAAATCAAAGCACAAGGTGCTCTTTTACAACCCAAATCAGTTTCTCACACTGGGATATACTTTCTTCTTTTCTTCCACAACAGGAATGTAAGCCTGTATTTGGTTCTGCTGTTCACTGCACTGCTGTTGCTACAGCCAAACCACAGGGGAAGAAGGCAACAAGTTACTTCTACTCCAGGAAGAGAACAGCAAGTTTAAAAAAATAATAAGCAAGACATTTTTATTTCTACTCCAAAAGACAATACTGGTGACCCCCTTCCAAATTTCTTTTTCAGACAAGTGTACACAGTTGATGTTTTCCTCTTTCTCTAAACCACAGCTGCAATCCCTTGGTAACCATAAAATATCTAGTCTCATTGAGGATGTACAAGGAAGAAAACAGACTGTGATCTATTAACCAAAATATCCTTAAATGGAATCGTTTCTTACTGAAAGCAGTTTCTATAAACAATGACAAGATGGATTTCTTCTCACCAGACTGATGTAGCACAGGTTGAGTTGAGGCCCCTAAAGAAGGCCTTTGTTCACTATCAGGAGAGGACAGTAATGAAGTTGAAGGGGGACTTTCTGTTGAAGATGATGTCGAAGGAGCTTGAGCTGACATTGTAGAGGAGGAAGATGATGGAAGCTGCTCAGAACCATCCACTTCCATTGCAGTTTCTGGTTCTGCACTAGGTGGCATGTTATTAGCAGCAGGAGCATCTGTCCGATTCGTCCCACCTTTGATTAAAAAGAAACAAAAAAGCAAGAGAAACAAGAGGCCAAAGGTAAAAGCTTACTCTGTCTCTCCACACCTCTTTGCAGTTCCATTCATATGGCAAATTAAAGTGCTCAGTTCGGAGAGCACTGGAAAGATTTTCATTTCCATCCAGTACAAACATACTTTCTGCAGTGATTATTACTCTTGAAAAGAGGGAAATCACCTCTGGACCGTGATCTTCCTCGCCCTCGATTGCTCTGTGCAACTTCACTGGCTTCCTCAAACCACCTGGACAGCATGTCTGACATCCTCTGCATCAGAGACACGTTAGGGCTCTGCTCCCCTGTGGAACAAGCACGGCTGAAGCTTTACCTGGGAGTTTACCAAAGGGCACATTTCCCCCTCATTTCCTCCAGGACTGGAGGAGGGAAACACCAACACCCCCACGCCCCCCAAGGAACAGTGCCCCTCAGCCTGGCCCCAGTGCCCCTGTCCATCCTCATTTCCACGCTGCAGGACTGCCTCCCTGCTGGGATCCCTCATTCCCTTCCTGTACCCCAAAGGGAGGAGCTCCAACCTTAAAACACAAAAAAAAGGGAATGCAACAGCCAAAGAAAACAGGCAAAAGGGGGTTCATGATACCACAGGAAATATTAGCAACAGGTTCAAAACAGGATTACTGAAACTCACAGGCAATAGAACTACATGGAGGTTTTAAGGAACACCCCCTGTAATGTTTCTAGTCCAGCAATTCCAAACACTGGGGGAGCAACAAAGACAGCCCCAAGTAAGAGGACACACTTGTGTTCTCTCCCCAAACAGCATCTCCTGCTGCCTGTGTCAGATATAGAATCCTAACCTCCATGGACCACTGGTCTGACTCAGCTAGAACCTCTTTTCTTTGGAGAACCAGCAACATGAGAAAACCAACACAAAGTCTGGAAAGGGAAGTCGTAGGCAGGAAAGGGAGACAGGTCTGAGGGAACTAGAATGGAATACTTGGAACCCCGCAATGTGTCAGATGTAAAAAGAAACAGAGGAAGAGAAAGATGAGTGACCAAACATCCTCTGCCCTGCTTTGGGATCCTTTTTCTGACGTTCAAGCACAGCTTTGGAAATGCTCTCTCTACTGAAATCCCAAGCAACTGAGTAATACATCAGAAACATGAAAATATAAGCATAAACATTTAGTGACCCTGTGTGACTAAGTGACATCAAGGCAGTGAAAGATACAATATTAGAATCCTATTGCTTTGAATGTCAGTGCCCTAATGGTCCCAGTAAAGAGCGTTTCATTTGTAACTGGGACTGCATATGTGGTCTGACTACAAACACAAAAAAAAAGAATTAAGTGTTTGTGTTACTCCCTGACCAATGACAATGAAACAACCTCCCCTTTATTTACATCAGCCTAACTGAAGCAAAATATTTTTTCTGGTAAGAATATTTTCAATTGAGACATTTTTAAAAATCCTTATCCCATTCTGTGTTACAGTCTATGCAAACCACCTTAAGACTTGGCTGATTCTTAAAACACAGTTAGATGTGCAGCAGAGATTGCAAGACTGTTTCAGGGAGCTTGGAACCCAGCCCCCAGCAGTGCCAGTGCTTTTACCATCTCTCTCCCTCTCGCTCTCAGGCCTTGCCCTCGGCCCCGTGTCCGACCAGTCCCCTCGGAGCCGCAGGCGCTTCACGGGGGGCTGCCTCAGCTTGGGAGAGAAAGGAGAGAAAAGCATCACAGAGCTGCTTCTGGTGGGCAGCACAGAGTCCTAACTCGAAATGGAAATGCAATAGCACAATTTGCTTAAGTTACAGTCAGTTTGTCACCAGCAAATGGAATGTCAGCCATATGTTCAGATCAGCTATGGGTAAGCACGACGCTCCATCCATGGAATGGAAGAGTTTCAGCTCCACAGAAGTGCAACACTAAATCAATGACTCTCAACTAATGCAGCTTATATTGTATGCAATACTAGCTTTATTACGTTAATAATTAAAGATTTCTGAATTCAGCCTGAATTCTGCAAAAACAGTCACCTCTTCACCTCAAAACGTGCATGCTGGCTTCAGTTTAATGAAATGTGAATTTGCAATGACATGGGAAAAAACATCAGACATTAACAAAACAAAGACAGTCTATGAAAACAAACTCCAGTTTATTTTTTAACCTATTTTCTTTTAAATTTTTATAATTTTTTTTTGCAGCTGGAAGCATAAAACAAGTACTATGTAGGGAGTGTTATTTTCAGTGACTTGAAGAGAAAGAGCCAGTGCTTTGGACATTCAGAGTTTGAGATTGAGTGTAGTGCCTGGATACTGCTGGCTTTAACAAAAACAAAAAAAAAGAAAAAGTGAATAGTGTGCTGACAATTTTAAACTAAATGCAAAGCCCCTGTGGTGAAAGCATATTAAAGTGTTAACTTTCACGAGCCAGCAGATTCAGGAAGAAGTCCTTACATTTCTTCATCTCTATACAACTTAAAGCCAGGCTGACATGAAAGGAGCATTTATGGAAAATCATTTGGCACCAAAAGATTCTGTACCTACAAAAGAAAAGGGTACCCAGGACCTGTTCTGAACAGGTGCTCCCAATCCTCTCTCTCTGGGTAGTCAATTCTCCATCTCAGATCAATGGCCCCAGGAGAAAGGCAGAAGTGCAGAGCCATCCAAGCACCTGGTGGCTTTCCTGGGTTCCCCTTTCCTTTCTCCTGCCTCAGTGTAACTCAGATGTTCTTCCTCAGTGCTAAAACCCAGCCCCTTCTGAGCACCACTACCTGTGACTGAACCAACACCAGCCTGACACTCGCCAGGCTTTGGCTGCACTTCAGTGGCTCGGAGCATCCTTTCAGCTCATTTAGCTGCAGCAGCAATTCTCCAGTGACCAGGGCCAATTCCCACCCAACTTGCTTAGATTTGCAGGGATGTGTGGGGTACAACCCCCTGGGAACAGTGACACACTAACAATTCAGTAAGCTGGGTGAGGTGGAACTACCTACAGCACAGGCAAGGGCTGAGAGCAGGTGTGGATACAGGAGGTGCCAGGGACACCTTCTCAGCACCTCCCCTGTGCTGCAAAGGTTGGACCCAAACAACAGCTGCTTTAGGGATAAAACAAGGACACAGAATAAGGATTTCCACACCATATTGGCTGAATAATAAGGAAAATGCATAATGTAAAACATGCTGGAGAATGTACAGAAATACATCCAAGATAAAGAAAGAAGAAAACACCAGCATCTTCTCAGAGCAAAGAGGAAGAATCCTCCTCCTCCTCCTCATCACATCCATCCTCCAGGGGAGGACAGCAGGATGCTCACAGCTCCTTGCACTCTTCCCTTGTGGCCTCTGTCCCAGACTAACGGCAAGGAACTCAGGATACAGCGGAGCCTGGGAAAGGGTGAGCACAGTGCCAGAAAACAGCAGTGGTGGATGGCTGGGGCAGAGACACACGTGACTTCACTGTAGGTAAAGCCACTTTTCTGAGAGTGATCAGAAAATTTCGACTGGAAGCGTCAGCAACGTTGTGGCTGAGCTGATAATAAACCACTGCTTGAGTTTTGTGGCACTGCAGGAAATTGTAATCCTGCTCCATAACAGCAGCTCACCTCCTGCATCCAAACATCTTGTGCTCCCTCATCTGTCGTTAAATGATAACTTTTAGCAAGGAGCATTAATACTTGATTTCAAGTACACGCTTTTGGTGGCATAGAAAATAACAGAGCGTACACCTCAGGCCCAAGAGTGACCTGCCACCATCATGTAGGTGCCTTCTCATCTCTGAGAGGGAAACCAGGCAAAAAAGAAAACCAGAGTGACAAAATATTGTCAATATAAATATAAATATTGTCAAAATAAATAAATACATATTACAAATATACAAATGTTATGACACAACCCACTTGTCACACCTTAGTCTACGATCAGCAATGTTATTTTCAGATTATTTTAAAGGAAAACACAACTGACTATATTTCTTGTGTGCCACAACAACAAAACCCATAAAACATGAAAACAGGTCATCTTAATCACTTGCCTCTTCCTGTCTCTCTTCGGCAGAGGGGACTTTAAGTTCCCGTGCTGTGTCATCCTTGGGATCAAACAAATAGATGTAATCCGAGGAGTAGCTGACGAGGATCTCCTGGCCATCTTCACTATAGCACAGCGAGGTCACTCTGCAGGATTTGTTATTGAGGTGCGGAGGAACAAAACGTGCCACCATCCCAACAGTGCCCCTTCCAGCATAATTCCCTTTAGTGGGAAGAAAGGGAGGGGCAGGAGAGGAGAAGAGAAAGAAATGACACATTTACTAGTGGGAATTTCCAACAGCTTCACTAAACTCCTTATTTAATGGCCAACAAAGATCCTCGGGGAAAAGCTACACAGCCTGCAGTTCCTGCATTAAATCTGATCTGGAGAATCACAGATCAGATCTTACCACCCTTTTATATTTTTGTTTACAAATGCTGTGTAAGTATAAAAAAAGAAGATGAAAACATAAACACACACATATTAATGGATCACACGTCAAATGTGGTAAAAATGGAAATTTTAGAACCTCAAAGAATTTACAAAATAATTATGCAAATCTGTGTCTACGCAGAAATTACAAAGGAATTCATTACATGAAACTTTGAAAATTTAGGACATGCACCTCTTTTCTACCCACCTTTTTTTTCTAAAATCCTGATTTTTCGTCCAGACATACTAATGCTGTCCCAATGAAGCTGCAGAACTGCACACTACGTTTGACTTACCACGCTCACCTTCATTCCACACACTAAAACAATCTTAACCTCTAGAATTACAAGTTTGTGAGCAGATAAAAGTACTTATAAGGTGCTCTAATACTGAGAAAAACAGACTGTCCCAAAATCCCCTAATTTGACTGTTTCCCACATGGCCTCTCTGTTGCAAGTCTGTCCTTGACCACAGACAAGTTCACAGTTTATCAACTCATACTGTGTAGGAAAATGTTAAATTAAAAGCTTGCTCACTAGATACTTCACTTCTCAAAAAAAAAAAAACAAGCAAAAAAACCCCCAAAACAAAAATTCCAAACAAACAACAGAACACCGCACCAACATATCAAAAAAATTACACTGTTCAAATCTTGTCTTTACTCTCCTTTACTGTACAGGTCAGCATATCCAAATTCATCTCATCCCTGTACTGCTGCAACACAAGAGCACGTGCACAGGACTTTGGTCAAGGCCCAGGATCTGTTCCTCAGGCAGTTCTCACACAGTTCTGCTGGAGAGCTCTTAGAGAAGGTGAGTCTGATTTTCATTTTTAGTTATATAGACATAGTAAAATATATATATATATGTATTTCCTAAGTGATCTTTAGTGCTCCCCTTCTCCTCCACCACCACCAGCAAGAGAGAAAGGCTGCACAGCATGCCAGGTCTTGTGACACTGGTGATTGTCACAAAGGTGTGTGCACAGCCATGTGTGTCCAAACACACACTGATCACTCAGCATAACCCAGAGAGATGTTAGAATTGCATAACACACTTTTGCTTGCCAGCTGAAATTTTTACTAAAATGCTTAGGCAAGCATCAAGCATTTTCCAGTGAAATTATGTTACATACAGCAACAAGCACTGCAAAGGTAAGCATACTGCATGAGGTTAGGGAGTTCCTAAGACCTCTTGCCATATGAATCAAGAGATTCCAGCATGGCAGGGTCCAAGAAGATAAAAACTTAATTACACTTCAGGTGGAGCCCTGCAGGCTGTCTGGAATTCTGGAATAGGGTGTTTCAAGACAAAAGAAGACACATTACCAAATGCCTTTTCCTGCATTCAGTAGTCAATGCATTCCAAGATGCATGAAGAAATTAAGTTTACTGACTTGACAATTTCTGCACTGCCAAATACCAGAGTGAACTGACAATTACTGCAAAGCCCAGTTCCCAGAGCAGAAAACCCCACTTGGTGCAGTGTTACCCTTCAGCCACCCCCCAGCCCCACTGCCACCCAGGCAGCGTGGGAGTGGCACTGCTGAGGGTTCCCGAGCACCGTGCCAGGGTGGCTCCTACCTGTGGCTCTCGTGCCCAGCATCCTCCGGTCGTAAATCCTCACCGAGCTGTCCGAGCAGCCCACGGCCAGGTAGAAGGGGATGGGGGGGCAGATGGCAACAGATGTGGCAGCACGGCGACAGTTTATTAAAATGTCCTGCAGCAAACAACCAAAGGCAGCAGTCAAACAACAGCCCCAAGCATCTGCAGTGTAATTCTATTGTCTGCTTCAGGACACCGGGCCCTTAGTCAAGGAGCTGTGGGGAAAGCAAAGTCGGGCCCTGTGAAGGCAGATCATAAATGTGTTACTGGAAAAGCCACTGCGGGGAAGGAAAACTATCAGAGAGAGAAAACCAGCACCAGGTGGACTGAAAAAGAAAACAAACCACAGGAACAAGCATTTAAAAACATAAACATGGCAACTACAGATTCACAAACTAGCTTGCACCTTGGATTTTCTTACTGGAACACAGGAACTGTTGAGTGAGAAGAGTACTAAATACACAGGAACACTTTAAGTTCATTGAAGGACCAGGATAGGTTTCATTCCTGGGCAGATAACAGGATATAAATCAAAGAAAGAAACCCCTAGAATTGGTAAATATGCATGAAGTAGAATAAAATTAATCAACAATAGAGATCCATACTCTGGTAGCTTTTCTGCAATGCAGTGTTAACACTGTTTCTGCAATGCAAACACAGTGGACACGAGCAGGGCCTTACCTTCCAGGGAGAAACACCAGGAAGCCAATATCATCCACTCCAAAACTGTTCTTACAGAGGGACAGAGGGGGCTCAAGAACAGATGATTTCTCAAGTACTAATGTAAACCAGCCCAAGAGATTCAATTGCAACATGCAATCTTTTCTACCATATCTGAAGCCTCACACCAAACTTTATAAACTAAAAATTGCCAGAGGAGATATTCAAATTAAAAAATAAAAATAATAAAAAAAAGACTCCCCAAACTTTTATTGTTTCTTGGGAAACATGTTGTCATCTCCATCAACGACCCTGAAATCTATTATTTCTAAAAGCCTTACCAGAATTCATATCCTATGTTTGTATGATGTACAGCTCTACATTTAGGTCATCTTTATTAAAAGATTTCACTCTTACATCTTTACAATCTTCCTTTGTGCAACTTGTTTTGATTCGAGTATCAAACCATCTTACAGTGCCATCTTCACCACAAGAGAGGAAAGTATAGGGATCATTTGGTACTGTCATAATCTGCACAAGAGAGAGAGAGAGAGAAAAGATTAAAGTATGAACACAGTCAGAAATACCATTAACTTAAAAATGAAAGCATCAACATTTTGAGCAGCAGTGCAGACTGAAGCAGTTAATACTCCTGTCAAGCTTTCCATCAAAACAAAGAGGAAAACCAAAAAACTGGTGATGTTTCTTCATTTTCAAGCAAAGGTTTGAACTACTGAAGTTAAAAGAAACTTTTAAATGTCACATAAGATTAAATACCCAGAGGTCAAAGCCTCTATTACCTTTTAATATGTAACATACACCCACTGTAATCAGTTTTGAGATAACTAATCAATTTTCCTACGGTAATTCAACAAAAGCTCGGTTTATTCTCTATCAAGTAACAGAAGACAATATCAAACAAAACCCTCAGAACTCTGAGTGACTTGAAAATGTTAAATGGCTTTTATTCTCGCTGGGCCATTCCTTTGCATTCCAAGTAACTCTGAAATTAAGGCTGTTCCCAACCTACCCCTTCACTGCAATTTCTATTTTTAATTTTTGATAAGAGAGCACAGTATTGAATTACTTTCCTAAGGCCAGCCCTGCTCCAGCCAGGGAAGCCTCAGATGGAGTCTCACATGTCTGGCTTCACTACAAAAGGCCTCCTTAAGACCAAATAAAAAGGCAAGTGGCCATAAAGCCCAAGCTGAACTCCACAGGTCAGTGGCTGCACAGGAAATGGCATGGTTTGCACACTCTGTCTCTCACACAGAAAACAGAGGAGGCTGTAGAAACCAGCAGTATTTTTCTTTTCCTACACTACTCCTAAATTTATAAAGCCACAGGAATGGTTAATAGTGTAATACACTCATTCAACACAGGGCAAAAAATCCCACTTTTAATGTGGTGATGTCATTTATAAGCACTAAAACAGAACTGCAGACTCCAATAACTAAGAGTTAAGCTCAACAAGAACACATGACATGTGTATAAAATCCTTTACAATAACTGAAAAAAAAGGTTTCTATTTAAAAGCATATAGCTATGGGATTGTTTTCCTCTATTTAAAATAAGAAGGTAAGAGTTGCCCATAAAAGTACATTCTCTTTCTGAAATGCAATTAACATTAAGGGCAATAAAGAAAAGCTTTAGGCTGAGCAAAAATAAACTTGTCACAGCCTTGTATAAACAACAAATCCTTCAGAAACATGTCTCAAGAACCTCTCCCTCTCCTTCTACTTATTCGACTCTCACCCAGAATTAAACACAATTGTCCACTTATCTCAGAGTTAAAACAATCTACCCAAATCTCCACATTCCTCTGCTTTGCTGGATGGTTTTATAATGTCTTGAGCACCCACAAACTTCAAGTGTAAAGAGCAGTACAAATTCAAACCACATTCCAATTTAGAATGAGTCCCTCAAGGGCAGCTTTGAGCTTTTGTTATTTAGAGAATGCAGTGAGTCAAAGTTCTATATTTAACATGATGATGTGGCTACCTACAGCTGGGCAGCAGCACCACGGAATTTAGGAGTGATCCCCCCTCCAGGAACCTCTCCGTGACAAGGCTGGGTTGTGTCAGAAGCTGAAAGTGCAGCTCAGCCACTTGCTTAAACCCCCTGCTATTTACTCCATTATATTTTCATGTGCCAAGGTTCAAAAAAAGGTCTGCTGTGCCGCTCAGAAATACATGGATTTGATGTTTAAATTTTAGTAACAGAATTTATAGCCTTTAGAAAAAGTATTTCCCAAAATGCATTATAAAATTGTGTTTCTGAAGAGAGCTCAAGCTTAGATATGTTAAACAGTACAAAACTAGATAAGAAAAACAACTTTAAAAAGAGACACAGTTGTTAAAATAGTCGGTTCATACAGGGATTTGACATTGCTTTAATTAACTGTTTAAAAACTATAAACAACCAAAACCATATCACACTCAACAATAAAATGAATAAAAATCATCCCAAATAAGAGCATTTTAACTGTGCAATACAGCAGGAAAATGTCCCTGTCCTCTTCAGCTGATGATTTTGAGCAAAAGCACTCCCCTCTCACAGGAGTTACTGCTCAGTTACCCTCACTCTATGCACACACCACCAAAACTCTCATCTCAGTTTGCCAGGCACTTGGGCTCCCCACATTTCTGCCAAATGCATTTTGAACGTGCTGCTGGTTTGTTTGGTCAGGTTTGATTTGTGGTCTCCATGAAGTCTGTATTTCCCACCTGGTCTGGTGGCTTTCAAGGCGCCCCCCGTGACAAACACCACCCGCCAAGGGCCGAGTGGCACCTCCTGTGCTGGGCAGCTCTGCCTCCCTTGCTGCTCCTGCCCCAAACCCACCCTGCAACAGCAGGCCACGCGAGCCGAGCCTGGGGCCCACAAGCACAGCTTGCTAAACTGCAAACACAGGCTTGCATTAAACCCAGGAAAAACCCAAACCCACAAATCCCAGAAACAGAGGGACTGCCACACGGCTCACCCGACTGACCTACACAGGGACCCTGCAGGCAGGAAATGTTTGGGCAAAGGAGCATGTGTCATTACAACCCTAAGGATGCTTTTACCACAGGATCAAAGATTCATTCTGGCAGGACTTCAGCCACTTCCATTATTAACACACTCCTTTTTTTTTTTTTTGGCAGAGATTTTAAAATATTTTGTTCACTTAACATGCAAAGAAGAGATCTAAAAACCTCCTATGAGATCTGAGCTAACTGGTTAAAAAAGCAAGGGATTTGGGATACTGTGGAAGTGTTAAAAGACCCCAAACAAATAAAGAATTTTAAAAGGGAGCATTTATAACCTAAGAAGAAAATAGAAGAGTTTTTTCTATTTTAAGTGTGCTAAGTTTTACAAGCATTAGATTTTGCTGTCATTAAAAAAAATAACTAATCAATAAACCTTATTCTCTTCCTAACTTCAGAAACACGTTCCTTCTTCACTTGCCTTGTCTGTATGACCAAAACTCCCAAGGCAGGACCGAAACCACTGTCTCTAAACTCACCCCTAAAGAGTTCCCTGGAACACACAATAGAAAACCCCCTGAAACTGCCAACACGTTTTTCAGATGAAGCTGTTCCCAGGAGCCTTTCTCAGGAGTGCCGGGGGCAGGAGCGGGTACCTCGTACGTGGTGCCGTAGTGACAGGTGTACTGGCATTGCCTGTTGCTCTCGGCATCCTGCTCCACGTTGGTGTAGAAAATGACCCCGTCCCCGGAGCACGAAACAATCTGTCTGTCGTTGGTGCAGGGCAGGAATTTCGCACTGAAAATGTTGGCCCTGTGCCCTGAGCGGATCGTGGTCAACACCTGGGGGAGCACAGGGGAGGCTGTGTCAGGAGGGTGTTTGCCAAGCAAGTAAACCATGGGAAGATAACAGGGGCTGTGGGATATGGAACCGTGCACAGGCACAGGGCAGCACAGCAGAGAAACCTCCTTCACACCGAATCCCCTCTAAGCACAAAGCGGTTCCACAGGAGACCTTCACTTAGGCACTTGCACAAAGCTGGCTGCCAAATCAAAGGCTGGGATGCAACTGCCACCTTTTGTTTTTACAGGGCCTGTTACGGATCACAGCGGGTTTCTCCAAGGGCAGTGTCAGTCCAGGGTGATGGTGCAGCCAGCAGAGACTTGGAACATCTGGGATATCGTAAGTCAGAAGAATGAGGCACTGTAATTCAAGCCAACTTCATAGCCTTTAAAAGTGGATGGTACTCTTAAAATAAACTCACTGTAAAAAGAACTAAAGTTTATAGGGAAGGGTGTTTTGAAAGGAGCCAAACATAAATAAACATTTAAGAACATGACACAGGGCAATAACCAAGCCTTCCCTTAGTGAGTGTCATTCATGTGCAGTACAGCAGGGAAGCAGAGGATTTACTTCCCCATCACCACTGAGCTTGAGCACTTTGTGGTGACCCCTTATCCCTCCCAACATACTCATTCGACTGTCCAAACTGAAAAACCCCTCCAGATGCTTTCTGTGCACAAGGGAACACTCTACTCTTCCCTTATTTCCCCCATCTGCAGCACTTAAACCAAACTGCATTTTCACCACTTCTATTAGGAAAAAAATACTTCCCACGTTGTTTACAGCACAAAAATTACTTCCAAATTCCACTCAATTAACTTAATCAAAGAAAACATTATGCAAATGAAGCTGTTCTATCAGTAATAGCTCATGCCTAACATTTCAGAAGTGCTGTTTCCTTCACACAAAGAAAGATTGCAGGCACTGTTATATTCTGAATGGTACATGATGTTTACTATTAAAAATTATCATAATAAGGAAAGAGAATCCATGTCCCTGGGGACATTCGAGAGCCCTCTGCACACAACCCTGTGCCAGGTGCTCTGGGATGGCCCTGCTGGAGCAGGAGGTGGCACCAGAGTACCCACTGTGGTCCCTCCCAGCCTGACCCCTCCTGTGAAATGTTTCCTTATTAAATTATACATTTGACTAACACAGGACACTCTATTGATGGCTGAAGTCTATTTTTGCTACTCTAGCTAGTTCACAACAGGAAAATATGGTGATATTTGCCAAATGACAGAATTACAGAACAGTTCTGATACTGGTACCAATTTGCTCCCTTTTCCTGTATTGATTCTGTTACTCAAGCCAGAGAAAATCAGCTAACACAGCAGTAACAGTCATTAAAAATCACATCTCTAGATATTTCCAGGAACAACACTGATTATTAAGTCTTCTTGCTAGTACCTGCTGTTTCATAATTGCATTTGCATGTATTGGAGGGGGAAAAAATACAAAAAAGTCTATCTCCTCCTCTGCTGGTACATAAAATAAATAACTCAGCTAGCTGTAAAAAATAAGAAAACAAGACATCTCCCATATTCCTCATTAGGCTTACGTACAGCAATAGGACACAACAGAGAAAAATAACCCAAAATTGTCCCATGAAAGCATAAAGCTTAAATTCCTGCATCTCTTAAAACAATGCAATAGTTTAATGCAATAATTATATAATAAGGTAATGATGCAGCAACTATCTGATAATGAGATACTAAAATAAACCCTGCACAGTAAATAATATTGAACATCTTTTACTTGCATGAAAAATTCTGACTCTGCAGGTCCCTCCAAGAGCCCTCACTTTGGATTGTATCCATCCTGTACAGCTGTCCCAGACACCTCTTGCTCTTCAGCTGAGCTCCCAGGCCAAGAGACATCCAACTCTAATGACTCTGCTCTGAACTTTGTCAGCTCCACACCAGGAGTTAAAAGGAAGAGATGGAGTTTGAAAGCTGTGGCTTTAGCTGGGGAAGTGAGGAAGAAGGCACAGGCAAACCCTCCAAATCACTGTCATTTTCCCAGGAAAGCAACACACCGCCTTCCACTCAAACCCTCTTCCACCAACCAAGCACACGGTTTGGGTTTAGTTCTCAGCCCCCGAGAGAGGGGACACAGTTCAGAGCATGTTCCACCAACCTGCAGCAGCTCCTTAAGGAGCAAAGCATGGGACACTGGTGGATGCAGCTGGGAACCGTCCAGCCTCAGGGGAAGCCTTGAGGGGGCAGAAGGGGAAGGCAGAGCCCTCTGCAGCACCTTCTCCTGCCCAAAGTCCCTCCCTGCTGTCAGTACCAACTGTTCTCCATCCCCACACAGGCACACACGAGGCAATGCCGTTTCCAAGGGGAATAAACTATTTGAATCAAGACTGGCACTTCAGCAACGCTCCACAGAAAGGCAAAGCTCACACAGGACTGTAGGAGCAAAGTGAAAGGGAAACAAGTTATCTGACGGTAAGATTTCACAGGAATTAGTGAATCCTGTTTCTGTTGTGACACTAATCTGGTGTGGGACCGTGTTCCTTTTGTGCCAGACCACGCAGCGTAAAACGGGATAATACCTGTGTCACAAGGGATTAGAACATTGAGGTTTTAAAGCACACTGGGCTTTTATTCCCATTTATAAACACTATGAAGTGCATGATATTATCTTTGTGAGATAATAATTAATATCTGAAAACTGATATATTGAAAAATAGCAACTTACACCTTATTTTAAAATTAGAAAGTATCCAGAAACAAACCTTACCTTTCTGCTGTAGGGATTACTAATGACCAGGTTGGTGTCATCTGAACCAGATAAAATATATTCCCCTGTGTCATTCCAACAAATTGTATTCACCTGTATGAATTAAAAAAACCAACACAACTTGTTTAGACTTACAGCAATTCAATTTTCACTTCATTAAAATACCATTATTCATCCAACACTTCAGAAATAGGAGTTCACAAACTCAATTGAAATGATGTAATTTCTAAGCAGCTAGCACGAAAAAAATAAAGTAAAAAAAAAAATCTGTGTTTTTAAAACAAATTGATAAGGGAATCACCTGCTTCACCTAAGGCATCTCAGTCACTCCCTCTGCTTCTCCAGAGCTCATCGGGTAAATTAAGCCTTCCCACGAGGGCCTCAGCAGCCACAATTGTACACAGTCAGGTGCTCAAAGGCACCAAATCTATCCCACAGAATGCTCCAAATTTGAAATAGAGGGCATCACAGTGCTCTCTTGATCCGAATTCTGACCTCCCACTGCGTTGTGCAGGTTTCCCACACCACACTTTCTCAGGGAGAAGAAGCCATCCCAGCTCCCTTTGGAAAGTGTGAGTGTGTTGGGAAAGAAGAATCCTAAAGCGAGGGACAGGTTCTCAGTGGAGGAACTTTACAACACATTTCCTTATCAATTCTCCTTTTCACAAGACCGTGTTCAATAATGTGTCACTGAAATAAAGCTGTGAAAGCACTCAAAGTCCAGAAGCTCAGAAAGTATCCTTCAAGCAGCAGCTCATGCACAAGCACTAAGGACTACATGCATGACTATTATTATTTCAAGTAGCCTCTAAAATACCTTCCAGTGTCAAAGTGCAGCCATCACCATTTTCTGCTGGCTATTTTCTGTTGGCAGAACAACTGCCTTAGTAGGATGAATCAGAATGGATTACAAAATTAGCAAAAACTCCCCACTTTGTTCTAAATTATTCTCTCAGCTTTTTGGTTTTAATTCAAATGTCTCATTCTGAGCCCAAAAAAACCAAACTAATTTTTGCTTAAAATAAACACACTAGCTTTAGTTACTGCTTTAATTGCAAGCTGAGCTGCAAAGCCAGAGTTAGCTTTTCAGGAGGATCGCATGGACAACACCTCGACATGCTCAAGGGTAGGCACTTCAGGAGAGGTCTCTGTGTCACGACAGACAGGCCCATGGCAGAGCCAGCCCAGCAGCACCCAGATATTGCAGGGCTCTCAGGAAATGGCCAGAGAAGCAGACATCACTCTGTCAGAGAACACATCCCCACGTGGCAATTCCACGTCATCCACACTGTGCAGTTCTGGTTCCTGTCCTGCTCCCATGTCCTCCTTCCCTGTTACTGCCCAATGGAAAAAAGAACTCACGGGGGAGAATGGCTGGGATGCCCGCAGGTACCTGGGACTTCTTATTGCCCTGCTCTGCTGTGACAGGAGCTTGGGAAACCATGAATGGCACGAGGAAATAAGACATAATGTTCCCTGGATCTTTTCAGTACAGGGAATGGAGGACCTTAAACGAAACCACCACAGGGCACACGTGGCCCTTCAATGAAAGTGGGAGTCATGGTCATGGAATGTTCTAAGCACCAGAGCTGGAGGAACACCCATATTCATCACAGAAAAATGAGAAATTATCAGAAACAAAGATGCACTGCCTGCACCTCCATCTGTCTGTCCATGGAAGTGTGATGTGTTCCCTGGAATACCCACCAAGTCCAGTCTGCTTCCCCTGCCTCAACTTTCCTCAGAAACACCTACTGGCCCCTCTCAGGGCCAAGATACGGTGTTTGCCTGGGCTTTGGTGTGACCTTGCCTGGCTGCTCTGCTGATCTTGTAGCTCTGGCTGTCAATCACCAAGAAGGACACATCCAGCCAGCCCCCAGAGCCATCTGTCACTGAGATAACCTGTCCTGACAGTGACTGCACTCTGAAAATGTTGTCAAACATAGCACAGGATTACAACTAGGGCAAGCACCAACCCCAAGAATGTTTATTTTCATCTACATTTCCCGTCAGGCAGAAAAATACTATCATTGCCCTAAAGGAACCAAAATGCTAACACAGGAACACAGGAATAGAAACAAGAAGGAAAAAAAGAGAACGACAAGGAAGCAACTGAAAAAAAAATGTAAAAACATGATGTGAGAAAGAAGAGTCAGCATAAAAATTAAACAAATTGAGGGGGTGGGTGTGTATATTTGTGTATAAACACAGAATTGTTAGGACAGGAAAGCACAGACAGATTAAAGATGCAAAGGGGAGACAAGACTGTATAAACTGTAGCATCACGAGCCTACACGAGCCATCAATCATTGTCCTTCTAAATTCCAATTTCATTGCACTGATTGCCTCAATTGAGCAATTCCAATACACCCTCCACAGGCCAAAGCTGGTTCCAAAGAAATCCTGAAATGCCATGACATAACCAAACATGTGCTCGAGGTCTATAACTAAACAGGCTTTTTATTCTGTCCATGATCACCTTCCCAACACCTTCTCACCACTGTCAGTAAATAAACCAGAAAATACCAAAGGCTCTCAGTGGAATAAGCTTGATGTTTTTTCCAGAGAACACTGACTTTCCACCAAGGGATCAGTCAATACACACAGTGCTCAGTACAACCGATTCAATGACCCAAAGAAAACGGCAAAGAGCTCACTAAACAGAGACAAGAAAAGCAGATAAAAGAAGTTCTCATCTCATTCCACTGGGGGCAAACCCACTCCTAAAATGTGCTGTAAAACGAGGAGCAGTTGGAAAATTGGAGTGTATTTCAAACTGGTGTAGAAAAGCTACGTTTGTGCTGCCTTCACAGCCACTCAACACCAAAAGCATTGGGGAACAGGAACCACACTCAGGGTTTGGAATTCTTGGGAAAAGCTGGGAGAGCCAAGAGAAAGGATATATTGATCACAAATGACAGACAATAACTAACAAGGTAAGAAAAGTCAAAGTGTGTGTAATTAGCTTTTTTCTATTAAGTATCCCACGTTATTAATTGTACCTAATTTGATTTGTCACTCACCCAGCCCTGTGAGGAAGCAACGGGCACTTTTGATTCATTAGTCAATTAATCAAATATAAATTGACTATCAAAGACAGTGCAGGAGGCAGCACAGCCAAGCCTTAAAAAACTGAAAAAGCAAAGTGACAGTAGAACCAACTCTTTTGTGAACAGGATGGATTCAGAGAAAGCAAGAAGTGGAGGCAAGGAAATAAAAATGACTGCAGATATGCAGAACATCAGGAGCACCTCCCAGGCAAGGAAGAGGGTGGAAAAGGCAGTGCTGCTGCTCCGGGGAGGACAAGGTAAGAACTGCACATTCTAACAACACACAGACTTGCCACAGTAACTGAAGCACTCTAAGCCTTGAGCACTGCATCTAGAAATTACTTGCTCCCAGGTGCCACCCTGAAGGAGATGTATCAGAACGTCCACACAAAGAAAGGACAAATTATTCTGCCAGGCCATCCTCTTTATTTTCAAACGCAGTATTTGCCCATGTCAAAGGCTCCACCTACACTCGGCATCCCCACCTTCCTCAGCTTTCACAGGACCAAACCAGGAAGCAAATGAATCATATTTTCAGTGCAATTTAATGTTTTAGAGCTGCTTTATCCTCTACTTTCCTCAGGCTTCACTGCTGCTGCTCCAAACTGATTTGCTTTCAATGTTTTTCCTTGGGATTTAATTACTTCACAAACAAAACAGCTCCCGTACCTCCACACACTTCCTCATCACCTCAAACTCCTGTCAGAGCTCAGAAAATGGCAACTTGTGGCACACGTGTGACTTCAGTGAGTTTGACAACGTGAATCTTGCTGAAAGAGGCCAGTCATGCCCTGGGAGGATGACAAGGTTACAAGCAGACACCACTGACTCCATGGACTCATTCAATTACTCCACATACAACTGTTAGGAACTGTCTTCAAACCAAGTGGAAAACTGGACCCTCTCAAGGACGATGGGAGCTGAACTCAGGGAGGATGCAAATCCATCTCAAACAAGAAGGTGCTGTGCTAATATTCCTGCTAAAGAGTGTGTATACTTGGAGTAATTTGGGTCACTAGTCCCTTCTGCACAGATGTTGCAGCTGGGAATGATCCTACACACTTCCCTCTCCCACAGCATCTCTCTTTTGTGTAACAAACCAAATGGCAAGAAGGAACTTGCCTTTACTTTTATCCTCAATTAGTTAAGAAGATGTCTTGCCTTAAGGAAGTTGTCCACCGTGTCCAATTTCCTTATATAGAAAATATGTCACATCTCATCCAACAGAACAACAGTAAAGTTCTTTAAACCCCCCTGCCATCCAGCCCTCTTAAAAAACTCCACCACCTCACAAAGCCCAAATCCACAAACACCCTTAGTAAGACAATAGAGCATTCATTCCCCATTCACATCTGAAATGCACACTGACTCAGCAGCTGTGGGACATCAAAAACCAAAAGACCCCAATTCCCACTGATGGGATAAGCTTTTTAATCAGTGAGAGCTTTGTTAATTTCATTGAGTTTATTCCACAGATTGTTTAGAACAGTGAGAAATTGTACTGAATGGTTGTTGGCCATAAAAGATTATTCCTTAAAAAGACCACACTATGAAGAATGTAAGAAATCCCAATTCCTCATTCTTTCAAGGTGGAGAGTTCTGAGCAAATTTAACTTCTAAAGGCATTTTTTCAAACTGTAGCAGCATTTTAAACACCTGCCTAAGTTCACAGCACCTGTAAATTGACAATTAAAACACTCTCCTCCCACTAAAACAATGAAGTTAGGCCACATGTTCAAGCATTTTTTAAAAGCTAACACAATCAAATCAAAACTAGTTTCCAAATATAGTTTCCACAAGACAGATTCAAGCAAGACCAAACCAACATCAAATCTGTAATTTCCATTACATGACACAAGTGCAGATAATTAAAATAGACATCAGTAACCTCAATTTTTAACAAGTAACAAAGAAACACTCTTTTCCTGTCCCATTTTTATAGGAAAAAATACTATTTTTAAAAGAAAACAAAGAAAAAAAATTAGAAACCAAATCAACTTCAGGAAAAGAAACTTCAAAAATTTCACTTAAAGTGTTTGAGAGGAAAAATTCCTAGATCAGAAATTCTGAAGTAAAAGAAGCACTGTTACAATCTCACATCTAAAACCTGATAAATAACTTTGTACACGTAGATTCACAGAGTGGTTTGGGTTGGAAGAGACCTTACATCATCCCATTTTCGTTTGTTTTTAATTTTTATAGCACACTTTCACTTTTCAGGTGTCTTGTACAACCAAGGCTCTGAGAGTCAGGAATTTCTGCTCTATTCACCAAAGCTAACACAGCAACCTCTTTGCCCTGTACCTAGTTTAAGTAAAACCTTTTACTTAAAAGAGTATAATTTCAAATATTCGGACTTCATTTCAGTAATTAAGTATCTAAATAAGCAGCATTGCAAATTAGGTTGTTGCCTTTCAGGAGAGGCTTGTTTTTGTTTTGTCTCTTTAAATAAGCACAGAGCACTTGACCATTTGCTTTCTAGACTTGCGGAATAAATCACTCTAAACTCTAATACAGCTTTAAGACAACAAAATATACCAACAGAGCAAGGAACTGCTAAAAATTCCTTTTAAGATGAGTCCTGAATGCAAAGGGAAGGACGTGTTTTACTGGCACAGGGGATTAATTCATTCAGCAGTAGACCCAGATAAGGATCAGATCCTTTGCTTCAAAGGTGAAGTGCCAGATGTTTAAGAGGAAACAAATACCTAGAGAATTCAGATGTTGTCCTGCTCAGCTTCAATACACAATATTTGCATTTTTAAGTTAAGGAAACTATCACCATGGCAACAAAATCACAATTTAACATCGTTTAACAAGCAGAAAAGCAACAGGTGACTTACACATCCATCATGCACATTCAAGGTTGCTTCAAGTTTTAATCTTTGGATAAATTCTCTTCTCCCTGTGAAGAGAAACACAAATTAATTACTTTTTAAAAAACAATAACACTGAAATGAAGTTAAGATCCTGCTAATGAGCACTCAGGGGTAAAATATTAAACAAAGGTATAAATGTGTCTAGAATAAGGCAAGGCCCCTGGAATTTTATGTCCTTATTGCCCATATGAAAACTGGTTTACCACTGTACTTAAACCCACCACTGTATGAAACACGTGAAGAGGGGGAAATACAGCCTATATTGCCAAAAGTGTGGTCTTTGCCTGAACTATATGCTTAAGCACACAGCTTTCATTTAATCTGGAGTGCCCCTGTTTTATGACAGCAGGTTATGAGGAACCCAGTGTTCCCTAGAAAGCACGTTCAGAAAAGACAGATACTGAGGAACCCAATATTGTTCCTTGAATCCTAAAAGCATTTAAACTCCAGGAGCATTGCCTTTTTTGCCCTGTGTTCATCAAAGTCTCAGTCTGAAGTTCCAGCTCAGACTATCAGCCTGTGGGCCTGTGCTGAGCTGCAGTGTGTTCAAACATGAAACTGGAGAATTCACTCAAAATTAACCTTGAAGAAACTCCAGAATCAGGCCTTCGTAAGAAAGCTGTACCTACAGAATGTCTGAGGTGCAGACATAAGGTGTCACAGATTTATTTAGCTTGCCCACTTAAAACATTAAAAAAGTTGTTAGGATAGCACATGCTAGCATATTGATTTGTTATAATGTGGTTAGTTATTTATCATTTGATCACTACCTGTCTAAATGAATACTGTTAGGAGGAAGGAATTAAATACAAGCAAAACTTCAACACTGACACAGTTTCCTTATTCCCTAAAGTGAAGAGGGGGAGAAAACAGTTAAAATGTTTTGCCTCCAAAACCTTTTCTACTTGATTAAGCACTAAATACCATAAGCCACTTGAATGGGTTGTTTCTAATTTATCCTAGCATTCCAAACTAGAACCACCAGATCCTGAGTGCTGGAGTGTTTGTCTGAAATACAAGCCTGGGCTCCTCGAATGAAGTGACCTGAGGAAATTGTGACTCCGCATTTGCAGTTGGTGAAAGCTGAGCAACGTCAGTGACTGTTCCTGTATCTCAGCCACGGCCTCCCAGGTTCACTGCTCTGGTAAGGAAGCTCAGCAGTAAGGACTAGAGTGCTTGGCACTTGAGTATTTTTGTAACTGACCCGTTTTTACTGCATGAAAAAAACTGAAGGCTTTGTGGCCTGATTTGGTTTATTCTTCAGGTGCATCACAACTCTTACTGTTACATGTTCTAACAATGAAATTTTCCACGCCAAGGACTCTGCTCTCACAGGTGACAAGGATCTTCACAATCCTCAATTCTCATTCAAGAACATGACAAAACAAAACCAAACAAACAAACAAAAAAAAGCCCTGTTAAATTTCCCTGCTGGGCAGTGTTTACATGGCTGAAATTTGGAAAGCCACCAAGCTAATGCCCCACCCACCCATTCTCACTAGACATCTGGCACCCCCTGAAGCCTCAAAGCCCAGCCCCATTCTCAGCACAACACTGAATCATATTTTCAGCTTTTCCCCATCTACCCCTTTTCACCAAACGTTATGCACTACTGAAGCCTTAAGGTACAGTGAAACACTCAGGACAGTGATCAGTAATTTCTTTTAGTATATATGAATCTGGAGACTAGAGGACCATTTCCAAGGCCACATTCTACCTGTGAAAGAATCACCACCTTGAGTCATCTACAGCTTGAATTTAAACAGGAAAAAGCAGCTGCTTCCTTGCAACTTTATTGCTCCACACAAGGTCGAACCAAACCCGCCCTTGCCACTGCCATGTGGAGAATTACCTAACTTGGGTGTTTGGATGTATTCACAGCCCTAATGTCACTGCAGGGAGCAACACCAAAATACCACAATGTCCCTTGTATTCCAGGGGTTAGGACACCACTCAGGTCACACTCCTCAGTTTAGGAATTGCAGATCAGGTGCTTTCTCTGTGGCTATTTTGGCAGAGGTACACACATACCTTTCTTTTGTAAGCAACTCAGTCAAAGCTGCTTCGGAACTGATGACAGCAGAGAAGTTAAATCTCTGAGCATGTAAAACTCTCATATATTTAGAACTGTGCTCCAGAATTCCCCATTGAAGAAGTACAGCTCATTTCACCATAGAGGTTTAGCTTTAAAGCACATTAGTGCTCTACAGAAATCAAACTAAACTTTGCTGCCAAGCAGCAGCAGCGTGGTACAGACATTAAAAGGCAGCCCTTATTCAGTAATAGGTGCCATTTATGCAATGAACCCTCGTTTCTCTGCAGCAGGCTCTGCAAGGCCAAGTCCCCCCACGCTGCTGGCTGGGACATTTGGGATGCCCTAGTTTAAAGCTGAAAGGGAGCCAGGATCTGTTCCCCATGCAGAGCACGTGTTCCCTCGCACTCCAAGCACCTGGCAGAGCCACGCCTGCTTTCTCAGGGTACAGTTTATGGAGTTCTGAAGCAGCTCCCAGAAAAGAGGGCAAGGCCAGTTCAGCTGGGTAGAACTTGTTTTGCTGGATCGACTATGCCAAAGTTTGCACCAGATCCAGTGTAAGTTCTGAGCCACATCTCAGCAGGCTGCTTTCCCAGCAAGCAGAATTCTCCATGTACCACACAGTAAACAGGACTATACACAAACTTGCACTCTTGAAAATGAATTAAGGTCTTGAGTATAATTTGTGAGCTCCATAGGCTGACAGTGGCCCCATTTTACAGTCATTCAAAGCTGTGACACAGGAAACTGAAGCAATTTTTCTAAGGAGAGTGAAGCAGCAGTACTGCCAGAAACCAAACCCGCTGGTGTGGCCTCCAGTCCCCTGTGTTATATTTCTTCATAGTTCTGGACTACTGCATAAATGCTAAAAAAATGATAATCTTGATTCTGTTAATGTGTAAAAGAGCACCTTTGAAGTGACTGTGAACAACTGCTTCACTTTGGTTGAAGTTCAAAACGGGCTAACCCAAATTATTCTCCGCTCTTACTGATACATCCTGAAGCCTGGAAGTGTGAACACTATACAGAAAACACAAAGTATTTTCAAGTCTAGGAAGATAATTACTTGCCATTTGAATATGTAAGAGCTTTGCTATTTAACACCCAACATCAAACAGCTTGGGGTTAATCAAGCTTGTAACTCCAATCCAAAAATAGGCTTAAGGAATGAGCTTTGTGTATCAAGAAACACAAAATTTCAGCTCTCAACACTAAGACAGAAACTCAAGGTAGGACACTGTGCCCTCAGTTACAATCTAGCAAGCCTGCAATACCTCATGGTGAGTATACTGATACAAAATCTAATCTCAAATAAAACTCACAAAAAGAGATCTGAAGTTAAAAAAAAAAGAGCTCAGCAATGTTAAACATTTTAGAGTAATTAATAAGCATTTTGAAAAATATTTCTGTTTAGGTTTGCTTCTATTGAATCTGCAACAGTAAGTTATTACAGGTATCAGCACAGATGTGTTTGCATTTGCAGCAACGGCTGTAATTAACTTGCAAACACATTTCAAATACTAAGTGTCCACTCTTGAATAAAAGCTTCCACTGGGGCCCAAAACTAGTAAGGCTTGTACAAGCGTTTGACCTTTAAACCAACCTGTTCAATTTCTGTTTGATACTTACCATCTTCTATGCCTGAAAGACACGACACTTATAATTCAGTTGTTTTAATACTAACTGTTCCAGAAGGTAAAACAGGTGTGGTTTTGTAACAGGAGAAAAAAAAATGCTGGTTTTCAGCAATTTTTATGTTTATTCCATCCCTTACAGTAGTCCAATGATCATATATACAAACTACTCCCTGAGATAAAAGGCACTTGACATTTTTATATTGTGTCATGAATATTTCTAATTCCTACAAAGCAGAGGACAAAATTCATTATTCATGTGATAAAACAAAGAGAAGCTGTATCTATGCAAGAGACAACCAAAGGCAAACAGATAACACACACCACCTTACTCTTCTCAACACAAAACTACCTGAAACAGCTGAATAACTGGATGTAGGACTAACCACATGCAACAGCTTTTCATGTTTTCTCCACCAGCACGAAAATATGTCTCAGGAAACATCTTGAAATTCTGAAACAGACACCAAATAGTCACCAGATCAAGAAAAATACACTTGAGCCCTGCTTTCTTCTCATCCACTAGCTGAAGGCACAAAGGAATATCAGGCAGTGTGGCAAGTCAGGGTAAACAGCATCACTGTGGGTTTCAACATGTCTTTGGAAATGCTTTTCTTCCGCTTTGAGAAATCCTCATCTGAAACTGTTACGTGGCACAGTAATGTGTGTTGACTATTTTCTTCTAGAAATGGTATCCACACAGTAACCCAGACAGTGCTCACAAGCACACACCAGGTGCCTGTTCTGAGTATTCCTTATCTGTGCAACATCCAAATAATTAGGAGCTCCATGTTCCAGCAAGGAGAGATGATGCCCCAACAGCTGAGACGGGGGTATTGCTGCACCCCAGTGCAAGAGCTGACACTGCTCCCAGCAGAGCCAGGACCTGGTCTGCAAGCACTCACCCCAAAGGAGCGCTGCAGGTGCAAACTCAGAGCAGGAGGAAAGAGAAACCTCCTGCAATCTGCTTGGGGGAGAGCACATTCCTGGCAGGCGTGTGCAGGCCCACGAGCTGCCTCCAGGGCTCTGCCAGAGGATGCTGCTCCACCACCACTAACCACAGCAACCTCAGACAGAGGGGTAGTGGGAAAGAAAAGCCTACTAGTTAGAGGGGTTTAACCTAAGCCCATACTCATTTTGAAACAGAGTAAGTGATTATATAGAAGCTTGCCAACATATCTGAAGAGACATGTCTTCTGGTAACAACCAAAGGAAAAAAAGCAGGGCCTGCCTTTCCCAGCAGGGTGTCACCATGAAACTTAGAACCTGGACACAGTGGAGCCACATCAAAGCATTTAGCACTCTGCACACCTACTAATTAAACATACCATTTAATCCTCAGGAGCACAGGCACTGCACACTGCTGGGTTTGGGGGAGCACAGGAAGTAAATAGAGCTTTAGGTATCATCACAGACACAGGTCATAACCCTGGATGATTACGAGTGTAAACACTTGGAGTTTGCCCAGGATTAGAGTTTAAAGGTAGACGACACCAAAAATTGAAATCAAGTGGAAAGCAGAGTCTTGCTGGTAGACGACTATGAAGTTAACCCTGTGATGTAGGTTAAACTATCGTTGGGCATTTAAAAACAAACAGGGAAAAAAACAGCTTATTTTTAAAAATTACACTGTATTCACCCTAGATGGCAAAATAACCCTGTTGTTTACATCAAGAGACTCCTTTTTTACTGAAGAGAGTGTTCAGGACATAAGAGTGTTTCTGAAATAAACACAAATTAAAAAGGAACCACATTTCCCCTCATTTCCTAGGAAAGGTAAATAACAGGAACACGCTACAATAACAGTAACAACAAAGCCATGTAACCTAAGTAAGGAGGTGGGTTTGGGTTAATGGTTTTAATTTCTATATTGGTGAAGTTTCATAATTCAATAAGGGTTGAACAAACATCACAAATGGTTCAGAACACATTCAGTTCACAGGGAAGAGAAGGATAGACCCTCATCTTCCTCCTGATATCTGCTAAGCAGAGAGCAGTCAGCATTAATGACACATTCAATTTTCCCGGAGGAAAGGCTGCAAATCCTTGAAGAACAAAAGGAGGACCAAAGGGGGATATTCAAATTCCCTGCTGAGACTCAGATACCATCTCCCAGCATTCACATTCACTCTGGACCGATTGAGCCCCCAGCACAGCATTTGTACAGTCTGAATCAGCAACTCAAAGACACGAGAACGCAAGGAGTGAAAAGCCCAGCCCTGTCTGAAGGCTGGCACCCTCGGGATCTGAACTCGTCCTTACTGCTAGCACAGGACCCGTCTCAAGTGTCAACAGGTTCTTGGTACATGATCAGTTCCACCCCACTGGACTATTTTGGGGACCTTCAAGGGGACAAGATCAGGAATCACATGCAAAGTCACAACAACTCTCAGTGTTGCAGTGCAACAACTTAAAAGTGACTGAACACAGCTATGTTTAATGGCCTGCCCTAATGCAGTTAATGGAAGCAATCCAACTGGACGAAAGCTCCGGGGGGGGGGCGGG
>JAWWEE010000001.1:4423958-4463734 GCA_035221455.1 Xenops minutus
TCCCCCCAGAGCCTCCTCTCCTCCAGGCTGAGCCCCCCCAGCTCCCTCAGCCTCTCCTCATCACTCCTGTGCTCCAGACCCTGTACCACTATCCTGCAGCTGTGCTGGAGAATTAAGGTCCAGTCTGGTGCAGAGTAGAGATTTTTGTTTGGCCTTACTGTCTAGTTATTTTGGAAAAATGCAATAAATACCAGTGGCACTTGTTGCACTTTTCACTGAGAAATAGGTAATTATAAAAAAAGCAGTTGTCTAAATGAAGTTGTAAAAGTTGTTAACTTGAACTGGCCCATGTGTCAGTCTCCAAACTTAAGGAAATACCTGAGTATTTCACTTTAAAGGCTTACCACCTTTAAACTTTCCATTTTATTCAACAGGCCTTATTTGGTCACGGTACTCTCTAGTGATTATTCCGAAAAACTGGAGCCTGTTTGCTGTGAACTTCTTTGTTGGCTGTGCTGGTGGCTCTCAGCTCTTCCGAATATGGAGGTATGTGTTCAGCAGGGCTACCCTGCATTCTCCCACCGAGCATTCAAACCACCTCAGCTTAACCAGGCATTTGTAAATGCTGCCAGCCCCACTGCCAGGGCATCAGCCAAGAGGGACGGAATGGTTCATTAGACACTGCAGATCTTTTTTGCTACATTGGTGGCTTTCTGGGCAAGCTGAAGATTTAAGTATCTTCAGTGCAGCTAGAGCATGTCTTAAGGAATGCTCCGTGTAAGCTGCAGTTTCTGGGTCTGAGGCATTTCAAAGCTGTGGGTCTGGCTGTCAAACAGCCTAGACTATGCCCTCATAAGCTCTGCACTTCTGTCAGCCTTCAGCACTGAATCATGTCAGTTCCAGAAGGATCAAAGGATTCTTAAGCAAAGCAGCACTTTTTATTTTTTTAATTTAATTATTTCTTGAGGGAAACTGGGGTTTTCTGGCTTCAGGACTGGCCAGGAATGCAGCAACCTTAGCTCCTTTGGAACTTCTTACACGAATTAAGCTATCCTATCCCGAGTTTCCACCCTCGAGCCTGTTGTAATTTTAAACCTCCTCTGTTGAAGGGACTGTTAGGAAGACACTGTTATTGTAATGGTGTTCTATTCTATTCTTAGCCTGTGCTCTCTTTTTTTTCCAATAGGTATAATCAGGAGCTAAAAGCAAAACAGCAAGAGCAGCTGCAGTAAAGAGATGCTTAACCCAACAGGTCAGATCTAACAACGCACAACCCCATCCCCATGGGACCCAGCTTCACTAATTTTAATGTTCTTCTTCTCAGAGAAAATGGAAGAGGAGATTGAAATGTTCAAAGAGCAAATGTTTTCTAAGTGCAAATAACAAAGTATCTCCACACATATAAATAAAGGGTAACCTTTTAAATGGAAGCAAACTGTGTGTTTGTGTTGTCTCTAAAGAAACTGACTGTGCCTGGAATGTGTTGCTGGGTCTCACCTTACCTGACTCCACTGAGCAGTGCCAGCAGTGCCACGGTACTGGAGACAGCCAGAGCCTCAGACTGCAGTGATCTCCCCTGTCACAGTCAGACCCGGGCAGGGCTGTCCCACACTTCCAGGAACCAACAGCAGCACTTGCAGTTCATTCCCTGGTAGGGTAAGGACATTCTTTGCAGCTTCAGTTCTGTGTATCTTCATTTGTTTCCCAGCTGCCACTGTCTTTAACAAAAGAACAAACTAGGTGTGTGCCACTGGTGTTTTAGCTTCTGTCATCCTTTAGAACTCGAGGAAGAAGAGAGGTGCACTGAAGTACCAGAGCTCAGGAACTTACATCCAGGGGAAAAAATAACCGAGACCAGGTAGCTTCTTCAGGATTCAGCTTTCATGAAGGCCCTGAAATGCTGGAGTTTTGCACAGTCCTGTTATCGTGTCTCTCCCCACCCCTACTTTCCCCCAACCTCATCTGAGTTCTCACTCCAGCATGGCAAGGGTGGAAAGGAACCGTGCCTTGCTGTGGCACTGATGCCCCCTCCTTTTTCACCCTCTGTATGATGCTGTCTTATCCCGTGCCAAGCACCCGTGCAGGACGCTGCAAGGAAAGCATTTCCCATCCTTACAAGTCATGCACCTGATACTCTGTCAGCTCCTCTTTTTCGAAGGCTGTCCCACAATGAGGCCAGTTGTGTGTTCTGCTGCAGTTCCACTTGCATTTCTGGGTTCTTCCAGCTGAAGCAGTAATGGGTTATCAATGCAAAGGGGTGAGCTCTCCAGCTGTGCTGTTGCCGAGTGGACACAGATTGAAGAACACTGCCAGAGAGAGAGGCGTTGTATGTCAGTCCCCCTCCCTTCCCAATCCTCAGCCAGGTAAGATTCATCCAGCAAACCAGTAATGGGAAAAAAAAAAGTGTATTAAAATATTCACAAGATTACAATACAAAACATGAAAGTCCATTCAAGAAAAAATATCCAAGATAACTGTTTCCAGATGAGTCTGTAAAAGCAAAAGCACTAACAGTTGGTACACTGGCTCTTCATGTAATCAGGCCATGCAATGCATATCTAGCTCCCTCACACAGATTATACACCTGTCTTACAGGTGTTTGTTTCCTTGCACACCTCCAGGACGGAGGTTTACAAAGGAAGTACCCATGTCGTGTGTTTCCAATTACATTTACCACGTAAGAACAGCCGACATTGCAGGGAGACAGAAAACATTGCACAGCGCACTGATCTCCAAAGGCATGGAAATTACATTTTAGAGTGCAAAAATACCTGTAAATGAAAGGGCTTATTAGCTTTAGGGCAGTGAAGAGAAGGGAAAGAGAAGCCTCAAGAAGGGTATAATTGCTGAGCATTGTTAAAACCATTTTGTAGTGTCCATATAAAAATGTCAACTAAATACCAACACTGCAGGGGTGTGGCCACAGCCCAGAAGTCTTACCCATCTTCTCCACTCCAATGGCTTTAAAGAGAAAATATTTCCATCACCTATTACACAGTAAGAGCATTTGAGGTCCTAGGCAGATACATTAGTAATGTAAAATTCCAGGACAAGGTTTCAATACAGAGTGAAGGTGTTCTGGTCACTCTAAGGTGATGCAGTTCCTATGTTGCACATACACGTTTACTGCAGTTACAGATGGTTACCTAAACAGTTCTCATGGGCTTAAAAAGCTTCAAAACCTAATTACAGCTCTTCTAGTCACAAGCTGAAATATCACTAAAGCTTTGAGAGAAAACAAAACCCTGCGGGTCTCTGGTTTATAAATGACACGTCAGTTAATGAGTTACAGGGATGTATTTGCCACCCTGCAATGGCTCGTAATGCCACTTTGTGAACATGGTGACCATCCTCCCCACAGAACTGCTGAAGGCAGAAGGGGCAGTGGAAATCTGATGTACTGACTACAGCTACCAAATAATTTGGATTGATACTTTATAATTATTTGTAATCTTTCTCCTGAAATTCACTTCTGGAAATCAAAACCAAGGAAGATTTCACATTGATCCCAGTTTCGTTTGCATGCTGAATAAAAGAGAATTCAGTGCAAGTCTTTTCCGGCACACAGACCCTTCCCCAGGTCCCCCATGCAGGAGCAATGACCCACCTCACAGTTTTACTCATTGAGGCTACTGCCTCAAGGGAGGTGCCTACTCCTCTGCTGGGCTGCTGCAAGCTTGGCGTGCAGCACTTCCTACTAAAATACACAAAGAGCTGCCAGCAGTGCTACAGCAGGGCAAGGGCAATGCCCTCTGTGCTCCTCAAAGCTCAAGCTGGTTTGTTCCACCTGCAAGGAACAGCATCAGAGAATTACGAGAACAGCAGCAGAGCAAACAGAGTTAAACTTCTGGTCACCATAATGTCAGGACATGATGACTTTGTTTCACTTTAATCTCTGCTTGCTCTACCCATCCAGGAAGTCAAAGTCCTCTGTCTCTACTAAGTAAGCCAACTCACCATCAGTCCCACAGGTTATCGTATCATTAAACAAGCTAAGATAACCTGAGGGGCAGAAAGGTCACGTGTTACTTAATAGCTACATGTCCACTTTTGCATGACAGAAAGGAAATTCAACAGCCATACCCTGGAGAGGGATTCAGACTGATTTCTGCCAGAACTGAGGAAAGAGACTGTTGCTCCTTCCTAAAAAGACATTCAGCGTTTTTTAAAAACATTTCTGCCTTCATAAAGAGGACCCAAGCAGCCTTGCAAGGGGCCTCCTCAGTCTAGGCAATATGTGCATACCTGTAGCCAGACAAAAGCCATGCTCCTGTAAGGCGATTCCTTGTATCAGCTCACATCAGCCAGGTCGGCCTGTCTCCTGAAGTTAGCACCAGATCAGCAAGCCTCCTAAAGTTAGCACCAGGTTAGCATTTTTCCTGAAGTTAGCACCAGACCAAAATTGTGCTCAGATTCTCCAGTATATTCCAGCAGGAAAAGAAACAAACATTAGTAGCAGATTTCAGAGGCAAGGCCAGCCCCATCTTCTCATAGCAGCAAGTGTTTGAGCACTACATTCATCGCAATTCTCCCTCCTACTCAAAAATGGCTGGGGAGAAAGATGGTGATGCTCAGGGATGAACACAGGCAGATCAAAATCAAGTTTCTCCATCAACCGCATCAAAAGGGTTAGTTTATTATTTAGTGTAAAACAAATGCTGGGAAGTAAGATGGGAAGCAGCAATAGCAGGATTCATCCTGATCTTAATCGGACTATCACAGAATATGCTGAGTTGGAAGGGACCCCCAAGGATCATCCAGTTCAACTCCTGGCCCTGTGCAGGGCACCCCAAGAGTCACACCCTGTGCCTGAGAGCGTTGTCCAAACGCTTCTTGAACTCAGGCAGGCCTGGTGCTGTGCCCACTGCCCTGGGGAGCCTGTTCCAGTGCCCAACCACCGTCTGGGGGAAGAACCTTCTCCTGAGATCCAGCCTAACCCTCCCCTGATACAGCTTCATGCCCTTTCCTCACGGCCTGACCCTGGTCTCCACAGAGCAGAGCTCAGTGCCTTCCCCTCCTCTGCCCCTCACAGAGAAGTTGTCCCTGCAATGAGGTCTCCCCTCAGCCTCCTGCAGCTGAACACACCAAGTGCCCTCAGTGCCCTCACACCTTCCCCTCCAGACCCTTCCCCATCCCCGTGTCCCTCCTTTAGACACTCTGCAATGACTCCATCTCTTTCTTACATTGTGGTGCCCAAAACTGCCCCAATATTCCAGGTGAAGCCATCCCAGAGCGGGACAATCCCCTCCCTGCCCTGACGCCCCCCAGGACAGGGATGTCCCTCCTGGCTCCAGGGCACTGCTGGCTCATGGCCAACTGGCCACTGACCAGCACCCCCAGGGCCCTTTGCTGGCACTGATTTCCAGATCTCTTTCCCAGTCTGTCCATACACTGGGGGTTGCCCCATCCCAGGGGCAGAATCTAGCACCTGAGGAGATGACACAGAATCACAGAATGGTTTGGGTTGGAAGGGACCTTAAAGACCATCTCGTTCCAACCCCGCTGCCATGGGCAGGGACATCTTACACCAGACCAGGTTGTTCAGAGCTCCATCCAACCTGCCCTTGGACACTTCCAGGGATGGGGCACCCACAACTTCTCTGGGCAACCTGTGCCAGGGCCTGCCCACCTTCTGAGTGAAGAATTTCCTGGCTACAGGCACCAGTGTGAGCACTGCAGCAGCCAAGAACAGTGCTTTGGCACACATCAGATAGTGGATTGTATCAACAGATGCAAGTTTGAGCCGCCAAACTGCCCCTGTGTGTGTCTGGGATGAGTGGGTCCCACTCCATCCATTTCCAGCACTGGGTATGAGTGTCACAGCCCATCACGTGGAGTCTTGCTAAAACCCCTGTTTAATCCATGAAGTTGGAGATGATATTTAAAGGTCTTCTGTGGAGAAGAAATTTGCTCATTTTTCATCTTGTGTGCATTACTGCCAAAAAATCAAATGCTAAATAATCTAGAGAGCTGCAATGGTTAGTGAGCCACAGTGCAGTGTCTCAGTGCCCTACGAGACCTGGCAACCACCTCAAAACTGATACCCTAGAAACTTCCTGTACAAATGACACATGTCCTTTCTTTGGTACCAGCCAAGTCCTGGAAGAAGGGTTACACAAATTCGGATATAGCAGGATTAGGAACCGACATCTAGCAGAATAAATTAATCCATGGTTTCCTTTTGAGGCTCAGTTTTAAGAAGCCGGTTCTGGCTTTGAGGAGAACATCCTAAAATCTAGCCAGTGCATGTACACAAAAATGAAGCTGTCACCTTCTGATAAAGGCAGGTGTTGTCAGGAAACCTGTGAAGTCTGATCCTGATGGAAGAATAGAGTGTTGGCATGCCCACCTTTGTTGGGAAAAAACCAAAAACAACCCACTGTACACAAAGTAGTTATTAAAGTTCCACTGTCCTAATTAAAGGATTATCTAATGTGGTTCTGAAAGGGTCTTCCATGGGCCTGCAACTATTTTGCTTTTTTCAGTGTCACAGTGGAGTGTAGGCTTGAGTTTGCTCGGAATAGACTGCCCAGAGATGCTGCAGAGTTTCCACCCGTGGAGATACCCAAAACTGGGCACAGTGCTGGGCAACCTGGGACTAGATGATCTCCAGGGGTCTCTTCCAACCTCAACCATTCTGTGACTGACTCTGTGGAACAGACAGAACCAGGAGATGGGTCAGAATCAGAGGCAAGGCATTATGAGAGACCGAACTGAGAACTATTTGCCACCACAAAGAAACGCCAAGCAGCACCACACCAGGATGTACAAAACAGAAATCCTCCTACTGAATGCTACTCTGAGAAGATCTCTGCTGACATGCCACTTCTAGTTCTGAGCACCAGATCTCAGGATACAGTGGGTCAGTGGAAGAAAGATCCTCATCAGCAGAGATCCTTAGGAGGAGTTTAACCTAGAAACAACCTGGGAAACTATACTCAAGCAGTAGACTTGCAGAGATGAAGAAAATAAACTGCCCTTCTACATTCCTTGTGCAAATATAGGTTATACAAAAAAAAAAAAAAAAAAAAAAAAAAAAAAAAAAAAAACCACCAAAACAACAACACATTAAAAAAACCCCAAAGAGCCCTAGATCTCCTCCAGAGGTCGTTCTGCCTCCACTACAGGCTTTTAAGAGCAGATAAAGCACTTCTAAGGAGGTGACAGTGGTATAATGGAGCCATGGGAGAGAGGTAAGGGAGTCCTACAGCTTCCAGATCCCTTGGAGGCTTTTTTCACACTTACATGAAATGACACAGCTTCAAGGAAGAAACATTTCACTGAAAGGTTCAACAGAGTCTGAGGTAACCACCTACAGCTACAGCTTCCTATGCCTTTAACTCACTAGCACCTTAGTTTTCACAAAGTCCATTAGATCAACACTATCCCTGCACCTTAAAGTACTAAGCTTGAATAGCTGGGCTCATAGAGAAGTAAACAGTCCTGTGACCTGTGTTACACAGGTCAGGTAGGCCTAAAGAGTTCCTTCACTTATACTGCTAAGACATACATTTCTGATAGCTAGGAGTCACAATTTGGCTTACAAGACCAAGTGAGAGGGTCTAGTTTACATGAGAAGGCAGCTTCAACTGAGAATCTGACCAAGGAAAGATAAATACCCTGTATAGATAAAAAGTCAGTGAATATAAAGAAGATGGCTTCTTTATATTCCTCTCAACAGAAGAAATTAGGCCTCATAAACAAAAACAAACAAAAAAAAATCTCCAGGTCAATCTAGAATCTTCAGGCATCTTCCAGTTTCTCCATGAATAATCAAGATAAAATATTTAAAAATTGTGATGCGAGTTTTCACTTTCTCTCTCGTCACACAAGATACAAAAAAGAGTATTGGCAATTTATAAGCAAAATTCTTACCGCATTTCAACATGCAACATTGGTCTCACTTCTGTACGATTAAATAGACTATTTACACACAATACATATATATCTTTCCCTCTGTATGCACATGCATTGGTCCTAGCCTAGGCATCAAAGGCCACATGTGAGTTCTCTGGGTCAGATCTTGTTCAAGCAATTCCAGTCTGAAGGTGTGTTCTCCTTTGGACAGCGTGGGATCTCGTCTCAGTTCTTCCGGATGTCAGCATAGACCACGGACTCGGACTTGTTGATCTTGTCGCTGTGCTGTCCCCCGGAGTGATCTAACTGCGCGTAAATGACTGGGCCCTGGGGACACAACACACAGGCACAGTCAGCGCTCCTCGCACAGGCCACGCCGTCTGCAGCACGGTGAGAGCCAGCACAACACCACAGAGCTGTCATGAGCAGCACTTGGAAGCGGGTGGAATGGACCTCGCCCAGCAATGAGCTCTAGTCTGCCACCTTTCTCCTCTCGTGAGCAATGCCAAACAGCACCCTTGGCTCCCCCCAGGCCTGCTGGGGCCACTTGCTTCCCACCAAAAGCAACATCTGGAGGCCTTTGCTCCCAAAAGCAGCAATTCTCACATGTGATGGAGTAAGGACATGTGGTTTAGTCAGAGGCACGCCAGGTTGATTATTGTTCAAGAGGGACTGCACTACAGATTTAGCAGTACCTAAAATCTGTACTACAGATTAACCAGCACCTAAAATCTGTACTACAGATTTGCCGGTACCTAAAATCTGTCCTACAGATTAACCAGCACCTAAAATCTGTACTACAGATTAACCAGCACCTAAAATCTGTACTACAGATTAACCAGCACCTAAAATCTGTACTACAGATTTGCCGGTACCTAAAATCTGTCCTACAGATTAAGCAGTGGATGGCAGAGGGTACTTCCCCTGCTGCCACTCGGGTCCTGTAAATTCCAGCACAGCTGGGTGGCTTGGACAGTGAGGGAGGGAACAAACCTGCAGCCATGCTGTGCCAGGAGCCACTGCCCGAACACGTGGTGGGCTCAAGACTCACCCAGCAGTGAGCCAGGCAGTACTGGAATGGTGCAGCAATGCAGAGCTCCTACCTGACTTCTGAGCCAGCCCAGGCACTGCACAGCTCCACAGACACCCGGGGCAGGCACGGCCACACGCCCTCCTCACCTTGGCTGGGGTGCCGTGGAGGACATCACAGCACTGTCCCCCAGCTGAGCATGCAAACACACCCGTGCCTTCCCAAAACACCACCACATCCTCCTGAACACAGCTCACAAACTGCAGCTGCTGCAGGCAGGCTGGAGACAGGACTGCAGCCTACACACAGCAGGAGGGACCCCTCTGGCCAGGTCTGACCTGCAGCTCCCACACTGAGCCCCCCAGGTGACAGGAGCCCTGAGCACAAGGCTGTGACCACCCACCAGGGGACCTCAGCAGGCACCACACACCCACGCCCCCAAGCAGGAGGAGAAGGGACTGTCCTGCTTGTAGTTTCCCCCACTCACTCCCAAAGAGAGAGCTTTTAGTTTGGTTGGGGCTTTTTTAGCAGTTTTTCCTTCAAAACATTTCATCCATTTAACTTTTTTTGGTTTCCCTTAAATCCCAGAGCCTTCACAGGCACTTCTCCTACTCCATTCTTGCCAATACTTTGGTAATCCTGCCAAATTAGAAAGCATTTCTACAGGCCTGACCCAGAAACCCATCTATCCTCCAAAGCAAATAGGAGCCAGAGATGAAGACACCTTCTGTCCAGAAAATTAAGCCCCTGTAGGACCATAAGCACCTTCCTGCACAGCTGTTTTCCCCCAGCACAGTGGCAAAGCACACAGCTGATAAATACCTTGTTCTCTTTCAGCAGTAATTTAAATCCACATTTTCTTCCTTCTGGGTAAGGTATTTCCAAAGTGATAAAAGGGTAGAGGAAGAAGAGGGACAGAAGGGGGAAAACTTGCAAGTAAATATGGAACATTGAATATAAACAACAGACGGAGAAAATGAAAGAAACAAAAAGAACACTGATGTCTTATAAAATCCTGGATTTCAAATCTAATTTTAGCCACCCCCCCACTTTTTCTTTTCCTTTTTCTGCTCTTTGCTTTCATGTTGTTCTGGTCCCCAACCTCACTAATTCCAAAAGGAGAGCAGTGTCTATATAAACTTCAAGGCAAATTAGTCTTAAAGTTCATTTGCAGGCAATTTTGGAAGTCTCATCTGCTTGAGGCTAGAGGTCAAGAGTATTATTGATAAATTCAGCTCCAGAGCACTGCCTATCAGTTAAAAACCCATAAAAATAATACATCTATAACTGCATAAAGTACTCATTTGACATTTCAAGTTTTGTTTAAGGAATTCTGATGGCCAGTTCTCTGCCACAGGAGTTCACTCTGGATCAGTTATCACTATTCGAGGTTTATTCTAGTTTAAATACAGTTATTCTGCTGCAACCAGCATGTTAGGGGGTGGTGGAGAGACTGACTGGCCTCATCACCTGATCCAAACCCAGCTAACCATTGTCTCAGTATGCTCACTGACAGGCACCTAAATAAATGGCAGACTAGCTAACACAGAGAAAAGGAGGAGCAAGACTTTATTGCAATGATCCATCTACTTGATCTGCTGCCAATTGATTTTCTACCTGACTGTAATCAACTAACTCAGGACCATTTTTAAAAAAGTCTAAAGAATTCAGAACTTTCACCTAATCCCAAATAAGCTCATCCTGGCTCTTCAGGACTAGAAGACAGACCAGAACTGCTACATAAACCCAGCATTTTGTAAAGCCTTGCAATTTTTCCATTCAGAACTGAAGGGAAAAGAATAGCAGGAGTACCTGCTAAGGGTTTGTCAGCAGAGCCATGAATTGCAGGTTACAGCAGAGAAAAATTAATTACAAAGTTAGATCATCATGGTCTAACCGGAGTCTACAGTATTTTCAGATTTTTTAGACTCTGAAAGATGTTCCAACTACCACAGATTCCAGCTCCAGGCAAGTTATCTGAAATTTAAATCAAGATTCCCGGCACCCAGAACTGCTGCTTCTCAGGGTCGTGAGAACCAGCTCAAAGCCTGGAAGAGAGCTCAAACACAGCCTGTTCAGATCTGCCTTACACCAGGAAGAGCAAAAGCCAGAGATCTGCACTTCTGCTGCAGATGTTAATGCAGCCTTAGTGCTCCCCACTTCTACACTGACAGACCTCCCTGCTTAGGACCAACCTGCTCCGTGCATCAGAGATGCCTTCGAGGAAGTTACACTGATTCAGGATCAGTGGTCCTTCAGCCTGCCCAGAAATGAATGCTCAGCTACTTGCAAAGCACAAGGACAAATGACAGCCACCCTGGCTGGGGCAACACACACCTGCCTTCCAGTGTGACTGCTGCAACCCAGTGTGCTAAACAAGGGCATCCGTGTGGGAAATACAGACAGTTCTGTATTTCTTACACATTGAAATAGTCATGGTAGAACAGGGGTCACTGCAGAGTGATGGCACGGACAAGAAACAGGACATACACATCTGACAGGACAGAACATACCTGAGGAGAAGGAAGGCACAGTGAACACTCACAGAATCAGGTTTGCATACTTTCAGCACTCCAGAAAGCAAGGTCCACCTTGCTCTCAAAACACAAAGGAAGTGCAGGCTCAGAGCACTTCCAGCTGAGAAGGGATGTGGACAAATACTCCACCACTGATCCTTACACTGACACATAAATAAAAAAAGAACAAACCTAATTAATTTAATTGCCACTCTTAAAGAGTGAACTCCTCTGCCACTGTTTTTAACTTGCAGGGGTTGTGTATTTGCATTCACAGTCCTTCTCCACCAGTGAAGCACAAAGCATTCAGTCACTGCCTATACCTCCTCCCAAGCAAAAGGCTACAAGGCAGACCAGAGGCCTTTGCTGTTTGGCCACAGCACTGACTGTGGGAACCACTGGCCTAAAACTGCCAGGCATTCCAGGAGACAAGAGTGTGCCTGAACCAGCAAGCAGCAGCTTCTGGGAACTGCCAGGAATCTGAGTGTCTGCATTTCACCTGCACAAGGCCTCAAAAGCCTGAATACTCCAACTAATTTCTTGATTACCAAGAAATACCATGTTTTACTTACATGTGATGCTAAATTTCAAATATTTAGATTTGCATGCTGATACGACCCTTAAAAAAACAACCAGCAAAACAATGACTAGACGTTAAAAGTGTAAGTGAAATATAGAAATATAACTGAAATTTAGTTTTCCCATTGTTTTAAACATTCTGTTCCAAATCTGATCTGACCTGATTTCATTGTGGATTTTTTTAAAGGAAAGTAAATATGTTTACTTGTTCTGTTTACTTATTCTCTGAGAGGGGGCAAATGTTTAACAGAAGGTAAAAGAACTGTTTGCTGCTACAAATATTTGCCAAGAAGAAAAAATCCAGACAGAACTCTCTTCTGCCCAAGAGATTAAATGAGATAAAACATCTTGGTCTTCGGACCCAGGGACACCGACTCCAACACTTAGTGCAACATAAATTCCACAGACCCATTTATTTTTCTTGAAGGGGGAATGGTGGGAATTGCCTGTCTCATTCACCCATTCAAGAAGCTCCTCCCATGAACTAGAAAAGCTTTATCGAGGCCTTATAATTTGCTGCTACTGGACCCATTCCAGTCAAAATGTGAACTATCTTTAAATCTTATAACTTGAGTATACAGCCTCTGTGTTCAGAAAATAACTGATCTCTGTAGTCACAGGGCAGCTTTGTGGGCCTACGTGCTAAAACCCTGGAAATACTGCACAGCCCAGAACAAAATGCATTTCAAAACCAAACTAGAAGCCCAACAGAGCAGGGACTTTGACTTTGTCCAGCTCACTGTTAGCATGTTTAGTTTTTTCCCCTCTAGTGTTAACACACATCTCCATTATTTTGGTGGGAGAAATTAGGAACCCAGGTATTAGCTTTGATTTAGAAACCCATCAGTTCACAGACTACTCTACAGCCATTTTCTAAAAAAGTGGTGAATCAATAAAAAGTCCACTTTGAACTTAAATTCATTCAGGATCTGTACCTCCCCAGGAAAACTGGTGGGAATACACAATCAAGAGGTAAGAAACAGCTTCCAAAGAAGGAAACCTCACACACTTTTAAGAGATGATCACACATTGCATAGAATCCCTGTCTGATTCATGCCCTCTCCACTGTGACTAATTTCCCGTGGAATGCTAAGTCTGGATAAGAGACAGTTTTTCCTTCAAAGTCAGCAGGACTTTGCCAACAACAGGAAGCACTGAGAGTGGCCCTTTCAAGCCCACACAAGTCGGGAGGCTCTTCAGAAGAGAGCTCTCAGCAGCACGAGTCACCCCCAAAGAGACCATTGCTGGCTGGCCCATTCCCTTGTGAAGGAAGAACAGGCCACAGAGCATGAGGGAGTAAGTGCAATTCCCTCTCATTACAATCTCCAAAGAGATTAGGCAGCTTTAGGGGCTGATTACAAATCTGGCAGACAATGCTGTCTGTGCACTGAACTCATTGCCTGCTTCTGACCTTTGCCAACTCTGCACTTCACTACCACCTCCATATGTTAACACACAAGATTACAACCATCCTTTATTTTTGAAATTTAGTATGAAAAGGGCATAAAATCCCACCTCAGCTAATAGCAAGGTGCTGTTCTCTCAACCAAGCCTTCTACAGAAGAGCCCACCAGTGCCAGCTTACTGTCGGCCCCTTGCTCGGAGCACACTCTTTTACCCCCCAGCACCTAATGCAGGTATCCCACCCTGCCTTCATCCTTTCCATACCATGTTCCCCACGCCGTGGGAGGAGGGTCCTGCTCTGGGAAGCAGCAGGAAGCAGTTTACCTGGTGTGATCTGGCGGGCACGCTGTTTACCAGGCCCTCTGTGTCGGAGGGCGACTTCTGCGGAGCCTGCTTAACCGGAGACATCAAGCTCTCAGAGGTACTGCAGCTGACGAGGTGGCAGAGCAGAGTTTGCACGACAATGTTCAACAGGCACACAAAAACACCCCAAAAAAAAAGAGAAACAAAACAGAACAAAAAAACAAAAAGACGAGTGATGGCGAGATGAAAGTGGCAGATTGTGCCAAAGTAAAAATGAACATAATGGATTCTAAAATCAACACATACAGTTCTCCATCTCTCCCGAGGTATTTCTCAAGCCTTCCTCCAAGTTTCATTGGGAAGAAACATGAAGGAACAGCTATGACCATAGGACAGCAGCTCCTTCAAAGACCCTGTGCCTTAGATATTCCCATTCAACCCATGCTTTCCTCTCTGAGGCTTCACTCAACTAACAGTGGTAAATAGTAATTATCTTCTAACTAGAGGCTAAACAGTCTCAGCTACTGGATGAAGTGTTATACCAGTGCTGCAGTTATAGCCAACACCTGCAAGGGCCACCAGCTCTCCATATCAGCAAGGCAACTCCTACCAAACTCCACATTAGTTCCCTTGCTTTTGGTTAGGCTATGATCCCAAAATAATTTTGACTGCTCACAGCAGACACTGGTCTCTGGAGCATCACCTCAAGAGTCCCACGTGACATTTAAGCTGTGTGCCCTCATACAGTTACGTGAATAATCAAGCAAATCTTGTTTTTCAAGCAGAAGAACTGTCTCGTGGTGAGACAGCCCCTAAAAGAAGGCTGACAGTTTTCACTCTCTGGTTGCTTCTTTCCATCTGCTTAAAGCAGGGCTGAAAAGAAATCACACATCTAAGTACAGGAGCAAATGCCCTTAAAGTCAGTAGCTTCTGGGCAATGCAGTAAGGGGTCTCTCAGTGCTAGGTCTGCCACCTCATACCCAAGCCCTCAGGAAAGTAAACCAGCCAGCTCCCTGGCAGCAGAGACAGGAGTTCCCTTTGCTGCTAAAAATCTCTGACCACTGGGCCTCCTTTTCCCTCAGTCTCTGTAGACAGACAGTCTATAAAGCAACTACAGAAACAAATGAGGATGGTGACATTAAGCAGACCACCTCCTCACAGGGCAAGCATTTTTTAGCCTTTGGTAAGTTTAACCACAGCACACTTAGCTCCTCATATAGGCAGCAGTAAGAATTTTAAACCAAAATACTGCCCCAGCCATCACGGAAGGGGTTTCTACTGACTCAGAGACAATGCAGCCCTTCTGTTACTGAAATTATGTATCATTCATTGTTTTATTCACAAAATTCCTCAGATCTACACCATCTAAATGTTACCATTCAGGTTTAAGCAACTGATGTCCTTAGATCCCTGCAAGTTTTCAAACACTCAAGCTGTCTGAGACAGAGGAACATTTCCAGGGAATTTACTTTTATTTTGAAACAGAAAGGGCTCTGAATTTCCTGTGCTTTAGTCAGTGCACTGGAGAGTTCACTGTTGGAAGAGATGGAGGGACACCATCTGGGATAACCAGCAACTCCACCCCAGTTAGACATGAGACAATGAAACCCAAGCACCCAGTGAAATGCATCATCCCTTTGCCAACAGATTCCAGCACAAATTACAGTGAAGTTATGTTAGCAGAGAGCTAGCTGGTTAGTCAGCAGAGGAAGAGGAAATGTGTACACACACAGGTATTAACAGCAACCACCAACTTGATTAGTTACCATGGTGTCTAGTGGGACTGGAAGAGAAGACCCAGCCCTGTTACATTCCCAATCTGGCGTCTATATCAGGATCTCTGTAAGGAGAGGAAGGTAAGCAGGATCCGATCCCAGCACACCAAGGCAGAAAGAAAACAAACCAAAATAAAAAAACCACCAAAGTCAGAGCACGACTGGAGACCGTGGCCATGCAGGGGTTCCAGATGCCACGCAGGGCCCCAGCCCACCTCAGTCCAAGGCAGGATGGTTATCGAGGAGTAAGTGCATCGCTCCACCAGCACACACCGGGTTAGCGCCATAGAGGGGACAGTCCGTAAGTTTGGAGGGGTCACAGCACGCTTGCTTTCTCTCTCTACACATCATGCAGAGCTGGCATGGTCAGTGAAAGCAGTATTGAAACCTCAGAGACTACTTTCCCAAGGGAGCAGTTAAGTCTACCACAAGAGGTCACAGTGCATGAACTACACTCCAGGCTTGGCACCAGCGTGTGTCCTCCAGGGGAAGGCACTGGAGAGCAGGTCAGTGGGGAGCAAGGCAAGCAGGCCACCTCACACACACTGCTGGTGCATGACACAGGCTTCTCTTCAATCCCGAGGGCAGGGTCACATGCAGAAAGGGAGAACCAGGCTTTCCACACAATTTTGAGCACACACAGCCGCCTCTGATGTATTTAGCCTTACCATTGGGCAATAGCCACCTCCCTTTCTCTAAGCTCTCCAACTGGGAAAAGGACAGGGCAAAGTTTAATTTGGGAATCCCCACAAGTTTATTTTTGGAGTTATTTTCTTTTATTCTAAAGGCAACCCAAAGAACCTGCAGCAAGCAGGAATATTTGTTGGGGAAAGAACAGAAGAAAGTTCTAAGTTTGGGGTTTGTTTCTAAGACTACATACATAATTTTCATTCTTTCTTAAAAAAGCAAATTACCATCTAATTAGAGAGGAGAAAAAAGGAAGCACCTCCTCCACCAGTATCAAGCTTCATCACCACAGGACTAACTTTGTTAGTTCTTGTTGCTTTTTCATATGCCCATGCAAAGAACTGTGCTTCACTTTGGAGTTACCCTCCTAACACTAAAAACCCTGCAGGGATGGCAACAGTTAAAAAACAGACAGTGAATGAGAATGGATGTAGAGTGGCTACTCCTTCCTTCCTCTGAAGGGTGGTGATGAATGGGATTTTGGCAAGTATACTCCAGGCTCAGGAGTCAGACACTGGTAACTGAAAAATCCAGTTCTAATGTCAACACAGAGCATTCCTTAAAGGTGCATGTCTGGCACCTTTCCCTTGGGGGTGGTAGGGAAAGTAGAGCTGGAGGGAAGGGGAACAGACCAGAGCTAGGGGATCTCAGATTAAATGTTCTTAGGGCATTATAAACTTGTGGCTGGGGATCAGCTTCAATATTTAGTGATTTTCAGGTGCAACTCCTGGTCAATTTGTCTTTCCAAGCAGAGTACAAAGAAAACCATTAAAGGCAGATGATCAGTGCTCCATGTGGCCATACCCTATCTGCAGCCATGACTGCCAAGACTTGGCTGAAACAACTCCTACCCCCCTTTAAGCCCTCCCTCTGACGCTGCTGCTGCTCCTCGCATCACCCACAGGTGAGGAGGGAGATCTCTTACCCAGAGTATCGTTTTTTAGAGTTGTTCTTTCTGATGACAAGACACACGACAATAGAGATGAGCGATGAGAGACCTGTAACCGTACCGATGGCTATCCCCGCCACCGTGGCAATGGGGAACGCAGGCAGGCTGTCTGCGGAGAGAAGGGAGAAAACATTCAACTCTTCTGCATCCCCTCCTCAACAGAAGTGCAAACCACAAATGCCCTCGAGCTTGGAGTCGTTCAGGGCAGAAGGCACTAATGGAAGGCCCAGGAGCCACAACATGCAGCCCAAGTGGCAGTGAGGACGGGCAGCCAGCAGAACAACACATGCACAGAACACAGACTGCAGTGTTCTTAGTGTCACAGTCCTGCAGAACAGAGTTTATACTGAACCAAGAATTCTCACACGTCAGGGAACACAGTGACAGCGAGGACAACCCTGCCTCATTCTGCACCTGAAAGGGGGAAAAAAAGGTTACATCCATCTGCAATTGCCAGCAAGGTCAATAGGAAAAGGCAGGCACGCTTGAAAGCACATTGGTAACCCACTGAAGGCTGGGTGTTCTCCAGGTAGCACAGTTCATACCCAGGATCACTCTGACTACTGCTTATGCGTGATCCTGGTGTCTCAAAATACAGCTCTGTACATTTTTATACACTCATTTTTTCCCCTTACATCAGGATCATTGGACAATAGCAGAAATATATGTAGAGGAACACAGTATTGCTTTACTCACATTTCCCCTAATATTATTTTAGGGGAAGGCAGGCCAAGAAAGAGCAGTCAGAAACAAAAGCCAAAATGAAGAGTACACAGACTACCATTATAGCTTTTCCCAGTAAGAAAGGAAGTCCCTTCCTTGCCCCTGCATCGTGTGAAATGCAAGGAACATCTCAGGCCAGAGGGTTTCTTACAAGACTCTGTGTTGTACCAGCTACTTGTACCAAATACAAGTGAATCAGCAAAAGACCTAACAGGTAAAACAACTCATATAAAAGAATCTGTCTCAGACTTTTCTCTCACCTGCATCTGGTTATCACAGAACTCTTGAGGTTGGAAGGGACATCTTGACCAGTCCAACCCCCCTTGCCAAGCAGGATCAGGTAGCACAGTTTGATCAACACTCTCTCCAGTCTGGATTTGACTGTCCCCAAGGACAGGAGACTCTTTGGGCAACCTGCTCCAGTGTTCAACAACAACAAAAATGTGGGGCTTTAAGTTCAGACAGAATTTCCTGTGTTTGGATTTATGCCCATTGTTTCTTGTCCTGTCACTAGACATCACTGAAGGGTGGTGCATAGATGCCATCAATGTACATAAACCCCTGGTGAGAGGATCCCCCTGAGCCTTTCTTCTTATTTGCAGGCTACATCAGCCCTTCTTCTCCTCTGCAGGCTGGACAATCCCAGCTCTCTCCATGTCTCCTCCTATGAAAGGTGGTACAGTCCCTCGATCATCTTTGTCACCCTTTGCTAGACTTGTTCCAGCCAGGACCACAGACCATGTGTTCTCCAGGCATTTGCAGCCAGTCTACAGCCTGTTGACCAAGTCTATGTTGACACACTTATGTAGAAGGGAGTAGTTCCCTGAGGCAGGGGCATCCTACTAAGAAAACAGGGCTTTTGTTTAGGTCTGTTCCTTTGAGTTCAGCGACTTTCAGGAGAAGGGCTACCTCAGTAAGAAACTGCAGATGAAGACAGGAGTGCCACGATGCAGAGGAAGACATCCCTTCTTTTCAGAACCCTTCAGCAGCCCAGAGATCCAGGTGCTATTAAGGAAAAGAGCCCTACAAATGGTAATGTTTTTCAGGTACATAAGATGTGACAGCGTTTGAGCCCCACGCAAAAATAAACTAATGTATTTTCCTAGTTTCTGTGCTTTTTCACCTTTTCCAAAGTGCAGGAATAACTGGCTGCAAAAGCATCAAAGTAGACATGCATTTCTGGTAGCTGATCAGCTGCTGCCTTATACACCACAAAAGAAAACACTTTTTCAGGGCAAGAAACCACGTCACAAACCAAAATTATAGCGTGGAGTGTTTGCTGGAGGAATGATATTAAAGATTTGGTAGTTTTGTCACTTCTTTGACTCAGGGGGTTTTCTGTTTGGTTGAATCTGAGTGATGGACAGCAGTTATTTTCTGTTGACAGAAGTTTTTAAGACCATATTAAAAAATGCAACTGTTTGCACGTGAAACTAGAGTGTGGCTTTACTGCTCCTCAGAATGTGGTCCAGCAGACAACAGAAGAACTCAAATTTTATGATCACATAGTTCAAATGAAGAATGGTTTGCCCCCATGGTTTTCCTATATTTTCCAGCATTCCACAGTTACATGAATTCCTTGTAAGCACTTCCAGAGGAGCCAATGACTTAATTATAACAGAGACTCCCAGCTACACAGCCATGAAAGCCAACATTTTAGTTAACAGCTCAACACAAATGAAAAATCCAGCCATTTTCAGAGAACACTTTTCACTAATTATCACTGTAATTTGAAGCAATTTCCATTTCTGCTGAAAGCATGTTAGCATCAGTTTCATAAAATAGGCAGGAAAGTGACGTTTCCATCGCTCCTAAGTAAAAAGATTTTCATACAATGCTCATTTTCCCCCCATGTGTGTTCAGATCAAAGATGGACTAACTCCAGACAGCACCAGCTGTCTTGAACACAGTGTTAAGTAGCTGCCTATTACAAGCAGGGGGAGCCTAATGTTAGAACTTGGAATTCCCTACAAATTTCTGTCATTTAGGCTTTAAAGAGCAGCATTTTCCAGATTCAGAGGCACTATTAAAAGAACAGTCTTGCTTCTCATCCCTGCCAGTAGGATTTTTCCATCGTAGTTGAGGGAGCTGTTTGTGCAAACACTACGTAGATACCACAGTGAAAAAGATCAGCTGAGTTAGCTCGGCTTGGTAATTTTAAAAAGTTAGGCCAGGACAGAACTTAGTAAAAGTTTAATCCAAAACGAAAGGCTAACCAAACATCTCTGAGATCATTTAAATGTGTAAAGTATGTATGCGGCTTTGAACAGTTTACAACAGCAGACACACGATTCAGAGCAGTAGATGTATATACAGTGGGGAAAAAACATGCACAAGAGGCAACATGTACTTGTTTCAATTGAAAAAAATTCTCCAGCTCAGTTCAGGATGAGTTACAACCTATTTAATACAAGAGCAGTACTTGCAGGTGAAGTCAGAATGCAAGACAGAACTATAGCTGTAGCTTGAAACTGTGTTTTCACAGTCTTCCTAAGAATTTGAAGACAATTGCTGCAGCATTTTTCTGATGATGAGAAGTACTTCAAATACAGGGCTTCTTCCAGGATCATTAAGATTCTCTTGTCCAGATGCCCCACCTATGGGGAAGCCAGCATGCAAGTCTGTTGAAAAATATCAGCTGAATTAGCATACCTAAGTCAGTCTTCATTTGCCTAACCTGGGTTAAAATCTGAAGAGGCTTTGCCAAGACAGCCTGACTTTGCCAAACAGGCTTTACTGCTCCTTCACAGCAACTATCAATACACTGTGAGAAAATAAAATGACCCTACTTTATACAGACTTCAAACTTCCAAGAAACAGGAAGTTGTAAGTGATGGTTGGACCTTCAGTGGTTCCATCCAACTCAAACTGCTCCATGAAGAAAGGAGTTAGATACAGACTTTGCCTACATAAGAACATGGAATGACCTCATGAGCAGGGGTGCACACCTGCCATAGCAGCAGCATCATTCTAATTACAGTATACACACAGGTACCTTCCCCAACATCTGATCAAATAGCTGCATCAGCAGTGCAATTTTTGAATGCACCATATACTCTTGTCCTTATTAAATTATGAATTTGGAAATCCAATCGCTGTAAGAATCATTTCATTGTAGGAAACATCTCACTTTGGCTGACCTCCAGCATAGGCAGAACAAGCAAACGTTTTGGATGATCAAGGGAAATAAAGAGCCAAACTGACAGAGAGAATCTAAGTGCTTGGACTGTGAATGATGCTACCAGAAACCTTGTGTGGCTGCAAGCAGCCAGCCCTTGCAGCTTATAAGGGTCACCACTGCAAGAACATCCAAGGAGAAGAGAGTGAATGTACATCCAACACAAACACCTTTGCAGGGAAGACAGGAGCATTTCACTGCCTGTCAGCATGTGCTTGGGCCAGATTTATGGCTTTGTATTCCATTATATCCACCAGAAGGGTTCCAAAGAGAAAAGTCTGCCACTTCCTCTCCTTGCTCCCCAGATTTCAAATGCCATCTTACCCCTTGATGTAGATTATACAGGGAATACATTCATAGGACTGTGAAATGAGAAGGTGGGTTTTCATAAAGGCTTCCACCAGCTTTTGCTAATAATTGTTAAAAGCGTAGGAATTAGTGGCTATAGAGGAAAAGTGTATGACATTCAGTTTTTTAAACAGCTGACAGATACTGGTTCAATTATTAGGACCTGGAAGAAGAGAATGAAAAATAGTTGTTTCCTCCACACTACTTCCCCACCCCCCATAAAAGTGACATAGACAAGGAAGAGGGAAAATAAATTGGAAAAAAAAAAAAGGTGGGAAGGAAAACAATCATATAGGGTGAATACCTTTCTCCACAACTCTAACTCGGATTTCTCCTGGTTTGACAACAATGTCAGGTGGGTTCTTGACATCACAAATGTACGTGCCGTTGTCCCGGAACTGCATGTTTGATATAGTGATAGAAGCATCTTTCTTGTTAAGATCTCCAGCCCAAGTGATCCTGTCTTTAAATGGTATGTCCTTTCCGGGGTATGATTTTCCATTAGAGTAATAGAAAAACTGCAGTCAAGGAAAAGAGGATATAAGAACAATCCAATTAGAGATTACAGAGCTACCATGCTTCTCTCACAGCACTCTCCCAGAATCAACTCTATTAAACATATTTGAAATATTTTTCTCCTCCTGCCTCACCACTTTAGCCCGGCTTGCTGCCTCTTGAGCACATAATCATGCTATGGCTTAAACCTCAACCATGCCAGCACAGCCCACCACAAGTTCCAGCTTTCTGCTGGTTTTGATTGGTTTTGTGATTGGGCTGTTTGGAGTTTGTTGGGGTTTTTTTCTCCTGTTTTTAAGGACATCGTTTTGCACACAAGGAGGTGGGGGAAAGAGGAAAAGGCTGGTAACCTGAGAGTAATTAAAGGACACAACAGTCCTGGAACACAGCCATCAGTCTTTTAGGCACAGGAAGCTGTCTGCATCCTTGTAGGAAAAGGATACCAAGTTTCCTTTGTTGCTCGTGTGTTGCTGTGTGTTACTTGCAACTAAAGCACAGCTAAATTAACATGCAATATCCTCCTTCCTTCCACTCAAAAAAAAATCCCATGAGTAATTTAGAGCTCATTTAGCTGTTTTCCAGAAACCTTCAAGTAACTAAATAGAACTGTTGCCCAGTTTTTAGGTGACTAAGTTGCACATGGGCCCTGCACACCCCAGACATGACCAAAAATCCTTGAAGAATGAACCTGTTTAGTATAGTCTAGGGAGAAAATGCATATTTCCTAACTATACCTGACCCAAACTGGAATTTACAGCAGTGGAAGTGCACAGACTTCTAGAGGACATCTCTGCTTTCAAATACATGGGATCCCCCAAGAGAGGTCTAGAGATTAGCATAAATCCAACAAATTATCTTCCTGTGGTAGGAAGTCTGCTAGCACACAGTCATATATCAACATTTTGGAGGAACTCTGCATCAGTCTGCAGCTGTTCCAGCTGGATTATAACCCTTAGCAGTGCAGCACTGCATTACCACACCCCTGTGCACAGGGGGAGTCATCCAACTGGAAGTCTAGAAGGCAAGAGGTATATTCCTCAGCTCCCTAGCTGTCCTCACCTGGGGGAAGATAAATCACAAAGCAAGTATGTCCTGAAACACAGGCAAAGTGACTCAAGCCACTCCTTGCTTCTGATGCAGTGGTTCAACATGAGGCTTCTTTGGAAACCTAAAACGGATGGATTTTATCTGGTTTAAGCCAATTATGAAACTCTGCTGTGACCAGATGTTTCATTAATGCAGAAGTGTCTTCATCACTGGACATGTTTCAGTGGAAAGGGACAAGGAGGGGAAGGTCTTGGTCAAGTCAGTCCCACCACAAGATTGCCAGTGTAATTCTAAAGAGGCACAGGACCACCCTTGCCAGGAGAAGTATGGATTTAGCTCAGGCATCAGCAGATCATGAGACTGATCTATCAAATTCATGCCCACCAAGGTACCTAATGACATGACTTGGGTTCATTAAAAAAAATATTCTCTCTACACTTCCCCCAGCCCCTCAAAAGAAACAGAGGAATTAACATCAGATCATGCTGGGTCACTTCTGCTCACAGACAATATGCTTTTGTCTCAGTTGTGCTGGTAACTACACCCATATAGAATGTCTAAACTGACCACACTTACAAAAACTGTTACCTCCTGCAGTTGTATTTCCACAGCTGGACAGTGATCAGAAAGGGAATGGAAGGATATAGGGGGAGTGGAAAATGTACAAACAGATGGCTTGTTTTCACCCATCCTGTTCAACCTGGGCAGGAAATGTGCCCTACTCTCTTAAGCTTTTGCCCAGCTACTGTTTTGCCTTCCCAAGGAGAAGAGCACCCTTTTCAAACCTAAACATTTATTTCACTGAATATTCAGAAGCTTGTTCTTCGGAGAAGGTGAAGCAAGATGCTCATACACTGCTCTGGATCAGCTCTGCTCTGAGCAGTGAAGGGCTTCTATTGTTTCTATGATCTCATGTCTGCAGCAGGGGGAAGGAGACAGGCTGAGCACCCTGCTGTCCCCACATCTTCCCTGCTGCCCCAGAGTTCCTTGTTCAGTTTCCTCTGAATTCTCACTCAGGACAAGGAACAAGAAGGAAGCAAAAGGGTCAGAGAGCTCAGATGTGCCCAGTCTGTGCAACAGAGGAAGAAGACAGCTAACAACCTGCCAAAGCCACTTCTTTGAAGGTTCATACCCAAAGCATCTGAGCCCACTTGGGCTCAACAGACAGGAAATGAGTGATATCAAATATTATTTGCCTAAGTTCCTTGCTAGCATGATTTTTCCCTTGTCAAATAACTATAATATGAGGATGTAACTGCTCACTGATTTGAGACATTCAATTTTGTTCTGAAACCAAGGAGACTGGTCTTACTTCAAGCCCTTTCAAACCATACAGTACACAAGCAAAATAACACTGTAATTACAGTGATAATTCAAATTCTGTGACTGCTCATTTCAAGCACAAGGGGATAGGGAACCTACAAGATTCCTAGATGCTCATCTGCTTCACACATCCTGCTACCATCCTGCCAATACTTTAACACAACGCTAAAACAGCCCCCCTAAAACCACAGTGATGGAGACAAGACACCCAGCAGGAGGCTCGAATCCACATCTGCTTGCTCCTTAGAGCCACCTAGCAGATGACTGCAGACTGCTGACAGCCTCCCCTCCCAGGCTGGTCCCTCTCCAGCCATTCCTTACTGAGATACGAGTGGCGGCTCCCTCTGGTTGAAAGCTCCAAGAGACAGATGCTGCGCTGCTGATCACTTCCACAGACGTGAACGTGCATGGAAGCTTTGCGTCTGTCCCATTCTCCACAAACATCTCCTCCGGTGTGTTCACCTCTACTGCTGACACTTGGACTGCATGGGAAAGGGAAAGAGAAGAAAGAAGGAGGACAAGCCACATCAGTGCTGTTTTGAGAACCAGGGAGATCATATCACATTGCCTACAAGGGGAAAAGAGAAGAGGCATCAATTACTCCCACATCAAGTGTGTGCACAGACATTGTATTATACCTGCAATACAAACAAGTACAGAGGCCAGTTCACTTCTCTTTCCTTGTATTATCTGTCACAGGATGTTTTCCATCCACAGATGTTTCCTCTACAACAGTTTGTGGAAGTCAATTCTATGGTGCAAAGGGCGAGTTTAAAACTCTTTCATACAAGGTGCCACCAGACTTTGTAATAAGTAAGCCCCATCAGAGGAACTAACAACGTGGACCCAGCTATTACTCAGTTTCCTCTCTGGCTCACATCTTGTTTTCCATCTCCAGTTTTTCCTAGCTGCAGGTAGAACAAAAGCTCACCACCAGAAAGCTGACAAGTACTGAACTTCTCTTGCTCCCAGCTATGCCATCTGCTCCTGCTCTCTGGCATGCTTCTAGGTCTTCATGTGCAAGACCTCAGAAATAATCCCTCACTTACAGTTCAGAAGCACTACCTCATGCATGGTCAAAACAGCAAGCAGATCACAACCACCCCACAAATTTAAAGTAATGAGGGTTAATATTGTGCTTGTACTGGGAGTTTTCCTACCAAGTAAGTGGAATCCATCATGATTTGGAAAATCTCTTGATAATATTTTTTATCTAGCACCCTCTAAACTGCAAAAATCCAGATTTAACCAAAGACCTTTACATTCATTCCAGTTTATGCTAAAAAACAGAGCATGATCTTGTGACATCACAAAAGACTGTCTGTCAGTGTTCTCGTCATGTCCACACGAAGACAAAACCCTCGTGCAGTCACTGTGGGTGGGTGCACGTGTGATAAGTGTCCTCAGTACCTCAAATATAAGTTTTGATTTTTAATAAATCATGATCTTCAGCATGGAGATGGCAATAGCAACCTACTGCCGTTCATATGATTCTGTGTCTCTGGGCTACAATATCTTAAATTCAGGGGGGTTTCTCTGAAAGAAAGAGGGGAGAAAACCTTCCCACTTCTTCAGTATCTCAGCTGATTTATTTCTCAGCTTGGAATAAACTAGCACTTGAAGTAGGCAAACCAAATGGAAAGACAATTTAAACTTTTAAAAAAGAAAAATCCACCCACATTAGCCCTTAAATCCTGGGGTTTGTTCTTTTAGTCAGCGAGAGCAACCAGCTGAGCAGCCTTCAAATGTTAGACAGCAAGCTTCCTTCAAGTGATACAACCATTCTGAAGTGCAGACTTGCTTTAAAACCAGGTTATTTTATGGGAGCTTAAAATTAAGCAAAGCCCATGCTCTGCAGAGAATGATTGAACCTCGTTGTTCGCCAAGAGAACAAAGCTCTCGGGAGGTTTGTCACTTCCAATCTTCCTCTCTGGCCCCAAGACGGCCAAATCCACTGGGCCACTCCAGCTGTCCAGCCATAAACACCAGCTGGCCCTGCAGCACAGAGGGGTGCAGCTCCTCCAAAGAAATAACCCGGCAGCGAGAGATGGAAGCACCCTGGCCATCTGGGAGCACCCACCAAGCACTTGGGGCACGGCTTCGGAGGAACTCCCATCTCACCCAGCCAGCCTGGCAAGCCCGGGGAAGGCAGAGCATGTGCCCAGGGGACACAGAACAAACGTGCAAGCAGGGCTGGGAGAATTAAGCACATCAGACTAATTGCAATAACCAAATCCAGAAGAACCCACCAATCATTCATTTTGCCTTTCAGAGGCCACAGTGTTCACTTCCAAAATTCACTAACTCCTCGGTCCCATCAGGGCATCTCTGAGCCCTCAGACTCTCCTGTCATCACTGCTCTCATTTCAAACAAGTGAGAGAAAAAGCACCCTAGGGGGGTGGGGAATTCTTCACCAAGAAGCTGTATCAGGACTTCCTTTCTCTTGTACATACTCTGACTATGGGCCAAAAAATATTCTTTTGTAAAACAATTACCAAATATTTATTTGGAACATACAAAGACTTCTAGCAAGCAAATTAAATGAACTCAGAGCTGCTGTGCTTTATGTATTTTTTTTACAGCTAATGGAGTAGTAGAGAAAAATAAAATAAAATAAAATCCATTGTTTTGAGTCCAAGCCACAGAACAAGCCTCCTTTTCAGGCATAAAACAAGCAAGATGCCCTCAGCATTTGTGTAGGAAGAAAAGAGCCTGCACAGACATTGTCTGCTTGTACATGGTACAGAGAACTCCTTGCCACACACAGGCAGTGGGTAGCACGGATCTGCTTAATCTAAAGAAGTCACTGTTCTAACTTACTGGAACTGTACTGAAGCACAGGGCAAAAAATAAAAAAAGAATAACAGGAAAAAAAAATACTTCTCCCTACAGTCTGGGAAGGAAGGAACTACAAAATCCTTTATGATATTTCCAGCCAGTTTAATTTTCGTATGTCCTACTGTTGTCTCACCTTCATGTTTTCCTTTGCTCATTTTCTCCCCTCTGCCTCTTTCACTGCTTCAGAAACATCCTTCTTGCCTCTGTTGTCTTACAACATGAGACATGAGCTCCTTAAAACCTACCGTGACTGTTTGGAAGTGGCAGAGGGGCTACATTTGTCAGTTGTTCACCCTCAGCCCTCTACTCCACATTTTCACTGATAGGGTGGCTGTTCCCCCTACCTTGAACTCTTTGGCCTCCTTTGCCATAATAAAATCCACATGGATCATCTCCAGCTCTTGCTCTTTCCCTCCTCTTTCCACATGTACCATGATTTGCCATCCTTCTTCCAGCTCTTGTGTATTTAAATACTTCAGTTAGAGCAAGTTGAATTTTGAGTCATACTTCAGTCACACTTAGCCACTGCTCTATTCCTCAAGCTTACTCAGCCTTAGTTCCTCTCAAGAGAAAAGAATCATCACAGGAAACAGAAAAGAGTGCTTTAGGAAGGGGAGGTCTGCAAGGGCAAACATAAGTATTTGCTCTTCTCCCATATACCCTCCTTGTTACCATCACCCTGTCCAGCTGCCCACAGCCCCAGTATTTGCCTCTGAACATCTCATCTAGCCTTCATCTTCTTAGTTCTTCTTTTCAGGAGAAAGATGTTTTTTTCTATTTTTCTCACCTACCATCAAAATAATTGGAAAAAACCCAAAGAGCTGTGCCTCTTCAGCCATTTCTTTTTTCATGTCTAGTGTTGTTGGAGCAGTTTTACCCCAACTACATGAACTGTCACACGCTCAGTTTTCAGCCCCCACACTTCAATGGAAACTCTCCATCCGCATCTTCCCTTTCAGACAACCCTCCTACTCTTGAAACAGGACAAGACACTCGTATTCTTACTGCACTTACTAATCTGTTCTTATTTTTCCCATCATGGAGCTTCATTCTTCATCAACGCTCTCTCTATTCTCAGGTCTCTCTTTCCTCGGTATCTTGTCTCAGGGATCTCATCTGCAAAACAAGTTCAAGCTCCCATCACTGCACTGACTACTCAGATCTGCGTCTCTGCCCAGGATCTGTCTCCTTATGTTCAAAGAACAGTCTCAGCCTGACATCTCTGTCAATGTTAAGTTGTCAGTTCAGGATAACTGGGACTAAAACAGAGCTCTTTTCTTCACCCAGAGCCCTCCAAAACTGCTTTTATTGCCATGGATCGGCCACATGCCTCTCCAACTCAAAACCTGCACAGCATCTCTCACTTTGAACTCTTTGCAGGTCAAGGAGGAGACTCTCAGGGTTTCCAGCCACCTGTTCAGCAGACACAGGGCTAAAAACTCCTGTTTGTACCTGGGCCTTCATTACTGCAATGTCCTTTCTGCTCTGGAGAGATGGCCAGCCACAGACCAGTACTGCAGCTCCTGGTAACCAACTGCTCCAACGGTGACATTAAGAAGAGGAACACATGACACATACAAGATCACTGTTTCCTTCCATAAGTGACTCCTGAGGACGAATTTCTCAACAGATGTTTGCCCAGAGCAAACATTATTCATTACACAGCATTGCCACCTAATAATCAGCTTTACTGACTTAGTACTGTTTTAACTTACTTGCTGTGAATGAACAAGACCTTCCTAACTCTGGAGGTGTAGATCTCTCCATGAGCTTAAGAAGATCTAAAGATGCTAAGTTTTGATTTCTTTGTAATACCACTGGCACGTCTGGCAGGTGACACAGGACTAGTGACAAAGCCACATGCTTTCAGGTAACCATCACCGGTACTCTTCAGAGTGGCATTCACTGCTCTGCAACCACCCCTGTGAAAGAAATCTTTACAGTTACCAAGCAGCAACACATGGGAAGATAAGGTCGTTCAGAACTGAGAGCAGACAAGCATTCTCAACCACAAGAGTTTGCACCTAGTTAGTTAAGCAAATTGTGGTTAACCATTTAGCTTTCAGTGAGATTAATAGCAGTCAAGCTTACTGTTTTCACTGCAGTAACACTGAGACTGCAGCATTGCCTGGATTAAGTGAATTTAACAGATATCTCTGAAGTGTTGATTAAAAAAACTCCTGAAGACATTGTTCAGTCGCTGCCTCCAGCACATTGATAGGACTGCTCCTCACAGGTCATCTCCAGGACATCTCTGTCCAGGTCAGCTGAGACTTGCTAAGTGACACGTGCTGGCACCTTAACCTGCCTTACAGGACACACAGCCTTACAGGTCAAAGCCTGGACACTCGTCCTTGTCCAGCACTGCTCACTGCTTACGCTCACAGCTACAGCCTCGGTCAAACACAAACATACACACAGCGTGCTCCGCTCCCCAGAAACCACGTACAAGGTCACGAATTGGCACAAGGTTAATCAGGGTTGTAGAGCTTCAGCCAGGCATGGCACGGGACCTTAAATGACACCAAGCACACCAGGACTCAGCCCTGTTTCAGTACAAAGAGACTCTTGCCCCCAGCCGTGTTATAGCATCAGAGGCTTTTCAAATCCACATTGTAGCACCTCCTCCTGAACACTGTCCCTCACACTTGGGAGGATCTGCTCAAGATCAGCAAAATTTTTTCACTTCCTTCGAGCTCCCCTAAGTTCCTCCAAAACATTTGGTGACTGCATCTGTATAAATCCAACAGTGCCTAAGCCGCCAGTGCTTGAAGACCAATGATGAAGATAAAGATGAAGTGGCCTTTTCCTACTTTTACTTGTACCCCCTGGTTGCTTACACTTGTTTCATACTCATTAAAAAAAAATACTTTGGGCATTATCTCTTTTATTCTACACGTTTGTATGCAGAAATATGGCCACTACTCTATGAGGCAAAGGCTGAACATTTGGTTTGGCAGCATATCACAAAGAAATCCTTCCATGTACTGAAGTTCTACACAAATTAACACACAGCTAATTAAACTTTCTTTGTAGGCCACTGAGTCTCCACTGAGATCTTGGATCCAATGAAAGCATTCCACTAATTGAGGCTACGAACACACCAAAATAAACTCAGTTCTCCTGGATTCAACTCGACTTGATCACTAGGAGTCGTAACAAACCAAGAATGAGAACAGCCAACACTAAGCACAGGCATCTGATTTCCACCAGCACAAACTCAGCCCACGTAGAAGCTTTTATCAGATCCCTAAATACTGGATGCCTATGGCTGCTACAGTTCCCATCCTACACAGAGAAAGTTGTTACGCTCCCCTCCTCTTGAAATGGCTAGTCATCAGGGTATTAATTAATACAAGCAACTTGCTTCATTTATCTTAAAGTCACCCAGTAATACAGTCGTGTATACAATTTATAAATGAAGTTTCGTATGGATGAAAGATCAGGAAATCATCAAAATGTCTAATGAAAGAAAGCTGAAAATATTCCGACAGGTTGTTACAGGTAACAGGCTGATGACAGAGTCACAGATTAACAAAATGGAAAGGAATGCATTAATACAACAGTCTTGAGCAGTTCACATTTAAAGGCCTTGACAAAATGACAGAAAATTCAGTGTATTGATATGTTCACTATCAGCCCAGAAGTTTCATCAGAAAAGAGGATGTGGGATTTTCTAATGACCAAGGGTCATAAGTCACAAAAACAATATACACTTGTGAAACAGTGATTTCATTAAGAAATACTTTTACTTAATGTCAAGTGTCTTGTGAAACATCTACCGTTGACAGAAGTCTCAACTACCCTTGCATGACATTTAGTTATTTCTCCCACAGCGCATGGTTTCCCTGTATAATCAGCATGAAAAAACAGCTGCAAGACCCTACAAAACATCTCAGTTATAGTCCCCTACTGCAACAACAGGCACTTGGGTCCCCACAGACCATCATTCACTGTGGATAAAACACCTGGTGTAGAAATCCTAGTTTTCATGTCTCAAAAGACATGAGGAGACATGCCAAGATTGTTCCTCTGAAACTCCACAAGATCTGTTAAAGCACCCAGATGTTGGATAGCATTTCCATACAAAGAATTCATCAACATCCTTTAGCCTTAACAGAGAAGTGAAATACATGCCAGCAATTCCACTCAGGAGCAAATCGTGGTGTACTTCATATGGACAATACACAAGTATTATGGAGCCATGTACATCTGACTGTCTCCACACCAGAAAGCCAACATCACGTGATTTGCTCTGAAGTCTTATTAAGTGTATAGATATAAAAATGCATATATACATATACATTTCTACATATATGTTCTTGCATGTCATTGTGCTGGGCTGACCTTGGCTAGCTGTCAAATTCCTATTCAGGCACTTTCTCACTATCCCTCCTTAAAAAAGACAAGGGGAGAAAACGGGATGAAAATGCTCATGGGTAGAAATAAGGACAGGGAGATCCCCTACTAATTACTGTCCCAGGCCAAACAGACTCGAATTTGGGAAAATTAATTTGATTTATTGCCAATTAAAATAGAGTTGGATGGTGCGAAACAAAGACGAAAACTGAAATACTTTTCCCTTACTTTCCCTGCTGCCCCAGTTCAACTTAATTCCTTCATTTCCAACTCTTCCACATCCTTCCCACTCCCAGGCAGGCAGAGGTAGCTGGAGGGTTGTGGTCAGCTCCTAAGAACTCCTTGCTGCTCACACCTTTCCCTGTTCCATCAGAGGTTCTTCCCATGAGCTTGCAGTCCTCCAGGAAGAATTGCTCCACCCTGGGGTCATCCATGGGCTGCAGTGTGGGTATCTGCTCCATCACAGTCATCCCCATGTACTGCAGTGGAATACTCAATCCACTGTGGTCTCCCAAATCTCCCAGGGGTTGCAGAGCAATCTGCCCCAGTACTTGAAGCACCTTCTCCCCTCCTCTTTCTCTCACCCTGGCGTTTGTGATGCTGCTCCTAACACTTTTTCTCCCCTCGCTCCTCACTGCCCATGTGGTGCTTTGAGGCACTTTGTCCTTTCTTAAACATTATGCCCTTTCTTAAACATATGGAGGCTGTCCCTGCAGCCCCCCTGCCCACCAAGACCTTGATGTCTACACTACATAATACATTTACACAGGACACACAGCAGCATCAGCTATAGAAATGATGACTGGACAAAGCCATACCAACCAACCTTGACATCTAAGTTTCAAAGCCACTAAAACTAAATTCCACTGCCTCAAAGGAAGAGTTTAGTTCCACTCTCAAACGCCAATTCACCGGAACAGCTTTTTGCTGCTGCCACAACAGCTCCCCAGGCTGCCAATCTCGTCAAGTAACTCAGGCTGCTGAAGGAGAGAGCTTCCTGTCTGCAGTAACACAGCTGGTCCTGCAGCACCCTGAAGCTCTAGGAACCAGAGAGAAAAGCTGCTGACACCTGTACCAGGAACACCCACACCACGAACACCTACCACCTCCTGGCGCCCTGCTGCTGGGAATGTTCGACCCCCAAGCAGAGACAGGCTCAGAAGAGCATCTGCTAACACAACATTCGCTTTCTCTTGGCTGCTTTGCACATTCAGCTGACTCAACCATGAGGGAAAAAAATAGCATTTTTGTCACTCCAAGTGAAAGGAAAACAGTTTCATTGAGAAGCTTTAAGCAGGCTGTGGCAAAGCTGCCAAAGCAGCCAGGAACATCCACGTATCTCAGCCCTGCATACCTTCATGCACCTACTTTGACAGAACCTAAAGACAAATCTTCAGAGTCACCAAACCTGGGTACCACTTCCTGCTCCCACACTGCAGTTAGTTTTTCAAGTGGCCTCCTCCACACAACTCAGAGCTGCTCACTGTTCTGCCAAGGGGCAGCAGAAGAACCTCTGCTGAGATTTATTTTCAAAGCCCATGCTTTAACCAGAATCGAAGAGCAAGCATGAGAAACAGCAAAGAATGGCTGAGCTCCCTTGCCAGCCATGCCAGACTTCCTGTTTGATCCCAAGGAGATGATTTCACTGCTGCATCACTCTCTCATCTCATAGAGCTGAGATCCTTGTAAAGGTGCTGAGATCTATGAACAGGTAAGCATTACAGCTGCATGGCTTCACGCTCCAATTACAGGATCAGTTATATGTCAAGTTTGGGCAGATGCTTATTTAGTCTCGAGGCAAGTAACTTCTAGCCTTATTCTAGTAACTTTTCCCCAGGGACCACAAAGCAATACTTCCCTGCCCATGCTGGAGACTGGGACACCAATCAACATCTCAGGTACTTTCCAAAGCACACATCATATTTTCCCCTTCGACAGCCCTTAAGCGGTTTTCCATCCATGACCAAGTTTACAAGTGTTCAAATTCAAGGAAGCAGTTCTTGTTGACAAAGCCAGACCAAAAGACTGGAAAACACAAAGGGGCAAGTAATAAAGTAAAGCCATTCAAAGTGCAAAGGGTAACTGGAACAGCTCATGGCAGCTGTTCTACCTCTAATCTTGCAGTACTAACAAAGCACATTACTTCCTGGGCATAAGGAAAGATCCTGGAAAACAGGAATTAAGATTGCTGCAGAGCAACAGAGACAGGAAGATAGAGAGCACCTGTTAGAGGATTCTCCTTGAAATACACCATGCTTTTCCCACAATTAGGATATCATGGAGCTTGCTTGTCTAAAGAACTGCAAGACGCTGGGTAGGCATGCTCAACACATGGCAGAGAGACTGAAAAAAGCAGCCCACCATCACAAACATTTCCTATTACTAGAGCAATCCTCTAAAACTGTCACAACAACTACTAAAGAAATGAGAATGTTATGGAACAGAAGCTGTAGACAAAAAAAACACTACCAAAAAACCCAAAGCCCAAACCCCAGGGAGTGGACAGTAGAGATGGACATGTCACTGGCTGGAATGAAAGCTTTCCACTAGACTTTTTTCTTAATACTATTTCAAGTGAAACTGTGTTAAAAATACCAATCATGTTACCAACTGCTGCTGGCATGGAGCATCTTTTTGACAGAATCTATCATTAGCAGTGTGGAAACCACCAGTTTCCAAAATAAACCAGGCAGTAGAATTTAGGATGTGGATATGCAAATTTCATGAGGAGATCCAGTGCAAAAGGCTACTAACAAACAGGCCTAAGAATCTGCCCTTTTTACCCGCTCTACAACAATCAATCCACAAAGCCGTAACCAACTCAGTGACAACGTATCTTGACACAGCAATAAACATTTGCAGAAAATGCACTTCGAACCATCCAAGGAATTAGCAGCATTTCATTACCACTCACTCCCACCTGCCATCAGCCCTGAACCAGCATCATGCCCATCTCTTGCCAAGTATTGGTATTTCCAGTCCGAAAGGTGAGCCCAGGGGTTTTACTCCTATGTACAAAGTGACTCGACTAAAACCTGTTAAACAGAATCCCATCACTCCACAGAGCAAGGAGCTAGAGATTGATGAAATTAAGTCATCCAAGTGATTACCCTCCTCAGCTAACAGGGTATTTGGTCACACAGCCAATCTGTTCTGCTGTGACTAGACTCACTTCAGTGGTCCAAGCAAATCCAGAGCCCTCAGAGGGGCAGATTCCTTACTGATCCATGGACTGCTGATGCCTGCAGCCAGCTCTGGCATCTCCCTCGCAGCAGTCTTGCACTCACTTGCTAACTTCACTGCCCAAGAAACTCCTAACTAGCTCTAACCTGCAGCAGCACAACCACAAAAACAGAGGGAAAAGCCCATGCTATATATTTCAAAGCATTGTTTCACAGGAATTTGTCAGTGGTGGCGCCAATTTAAATAGCTCACATGCACACATAATGAGATGGATCTGATTGGGAACTAACCCATGTTCAAAACAGCCCTTTTTCCATTGTGTTCTTTTCAGACCAGACCAACACCCAGCCCAGTCCGCTATATGTTGTGTTTGTACTGCTACTGAGCAGGGTGAGGAAACATCCAGCAGGAGCTGCTTCAGCTTGTTCTTCCCAGGAACATTTCCCTTTTGAGAAGTATTTATGGCCTCCCTTGTAGCATACTCTACATCACTTCCCCAGTTTATACACGTGTGGTCATTTCCAGAGCCATCCCTTGGATCAGAGCAGTGCCTTAGTCCATGCCTGTGCTGACACTGCCAGGCAGCAGGGGATGAGGCCTCTCCATGCATCCATCACCAAGCAAGGTCCTGTGAGACCTTGGTCTCAAAACTTCAAGACACGGTAACCCAGTCAGATTTAAAAATCCTGCTCTAAACACAGCTTTACAAAATTTTTTACCAAGAGGAAGCCTCATTCACCATCCTTCCCTTGCACACATTACAAAAACAAGTTACTGAATAACAGGTGGCTTGCAGCCAACTAAAAACACCTCCAACACTGGCCATTGCACCTGCTTGCCCTGATTTACCTGCATCTCATGAAGTGAAAGTGCCACCACTGACAACTGCCACGCTGCCCAGAGTTTAACTTTCCCTTAAGGATCAGAATCTCAATCTGATTTTAAATACTGAACGTAGGGTGAAACCAATGTTTCAGTGCAAGTTCCCTTAATGTCCCTTAATGTCATGCATGTAAAGCACGTAAATGCACTAAAAAGCATCTTTTTCTGCAGGGTGGGAAGAAAGAGGGTTCATGAGAACCACAAGCCTTCCTGTTGTCCTTACACACTTTCAGCCAAGACCGAGCAGCAGCACCAACTGGAAAGTGCCAACTCCCCAGCTAAACAAAAATGCAGGAGCTGAAAGGCACAGCAGCAAAAGGGAACAATACAGGAGGACTGTGGGATAACCCCCAGAAGCTCAGCCCCACACAGCCGCCTGCACCCTCCCCACAGTGGGATGGGGGAGACAATTGGAAGCGTAAAAGTGAGAGAACTCCTGGGTTGAGACAAAGACAGTTTAAGAGGGAGAGCACAAGCCATCATCCACTGCTTCCCATGGGCAGGCAGGTGCTCAGCCATCTCCAGGAAAGCAGGCCTGCCTCAGGTATAAAAGAGACTTGGAAAGGCAAGTGCCGTAACTCCAAATAGCTCCCCTTCCTCCTTCTCTCCCCAGCTTTTACTGCTGAGCATGATGCCCTGTGGTCATGCCTGGCTGTGTCCCCTCCCAAATCCTCAGGCACTCCCAGCCCACTCACTGTAGGGGAAGGGTGACAAACAGGAAAGGCCTTGGGGCTGTGTAAGCCGATGTAAAAGAAGAAACCAACACTGTTATCAAGGTTCTTTTCATCACAAATCCAAAAGGTAGCACCATACAAGCTACTACGAAGAAAATTAACTCAATCCCAGCCAAAAAGGGTATCAATACAATTACGTGACACACACCTTCAATTAGAAGAAAAAACTTATTCAGGACAGATAACAGAATGGCCCTGCTGCTTTAAAGATAAAAGAGACAGAGGGGGGGAAAATAAAAATCAGTGGAACTACGTGAAATCACCTGACAGAAGGACCATCTTTGCACCACCTCAGAGAGCAAAAAATACTGATTCCAACCCTGCCTGAAGACGCATTTGCATATCCTTTGTGCTGTGGATACAGCTTACTGCTAAACCCTAGTCTGGGCAAACACTTGTTCTTCTAAATGACTGCTGAAATTAGGTGACAGTAAATCACTGCAGGTACAGTTCCCCAAGCCTCTCCCTAGCAGCAAAGCCACTTCAGAACTCTCTGTCCTCTCCTGCCACAGCTTCCTCTTACACAAGACATTCACATTTTCTCTACTGCGTTAATCACTGCTTGTGGGGTCCCACTAACCCAGGTCAGCAAAGTAACCAAGATAAACAAACCACACACACAAAAAAGGGAAACATGCCATAAGGATATAAATGTTTTCATAGCCAGACCTTCGAGCTCTCTCATGTATTCCTAGGATATCCTGAGTTAGCATTCAATAGTTCAAAACAAAAAACCACTTTTTTGCATATAAGGATGTTTATTTTGTTAATTTACTTAGGTGGTCGAAAGAGCCATGTATGCCATACATGATCAAACCACATCATATCACACTTGGAGAACTCCCACGATGGGTGCCAAAAATAAGCTTTAGACAGATGACCTATACAGCACTTCTCTAACAAAATAGTAATTATCTAGAAACTATCTGGATTAAAATCTTTCAAGACAAACAATACAAGACATCTGCCTTGTAAAAGCAGATTTCATTTTTTTGGTCTTCCATCTAGGCTGAGGGTGCTCTGTATGGGACACAGGACATTCACCATCTATTATCAGCTAGGATAAGGTAAGCCCACAAACAGGCAGTGGAATTGTGGCTTAACACAATCAACTGCAATTCAGATAACAAGCAAAAGAGCCCTGAGCTCTGCTACTTACAGAGAGCCTGAGGACTGTTGGGTGGCTGGGGTCAAGAAGAAACCAGACATTTTACCACATTTGTCACCAAAATATCGAGGTACAGACCTTTCAGCATATTCAAGAACTTCTTGCTGCTGCAAACGAGGTGAGCTGAGCTGAGTACCCTCAACCCAACCAGCAGAGAGAAGACTTCATCCACCTTTTCCCTCTGCAGGACCTGCTGAGCCCTGCAGGCAAGGCAGTTTTCCTACCTGCAGCATCAGTGGGCACAGCCTAGAAGAACTAACAGCTTCTGACGGGGTGAATACAGGAATTCTGACTAAACCCAGCACAAACACGAAGTGAGCATTGCAACCCTGACTTACACTGTCATTTTCAACAAACATTTCAAGCAGCAACTGAAATGGCCAGGGGAGCTCAAAGCAGGAACAGGCACTTCAGCTATTTAACATCTCAATACTCCCCTGCTTGTTACTGACCCGCCTGTGTGTGCCCATGTGCACTCATATGAGCGTGTATAAAAGGGATACTGGGAGAAAATACACAAATAATAATAAGAGATCAGTTTTTGAATAGTAGAAACATCGTTATTATTCTGTCCAACAATATCTAGACATTCTTTGAGACTTTCAAAAGGAATCAGACACCACTCTCATGTCAAAGAGACAGGGTATTACTTTAAGTGATATTCACATGGCTTATAAATGCAGGAGTGCAAAATAACCCACTGCATTGCTACTCTTGACTGATTGTCCAAGGCTCACCCATGCATAGAGGAGATTAGAGCTAGATTAACTACTTACCATCCAAATGTCCACAGGACCACAGACAGGACATTTGACAATGATCCTTCATTCGTTAAAGTAAAGGGAGTACTTGAGTTTTCAGACATAAACAAGCAAGACAAACTCCTAACACAAGCATGCAGTGGCACACAAGAAAATAAGCTTAAACCCCTGCTATCTGCAAAGATGCAAACCTTGCTTTTCAAAGCAGACAGGAGGATTAAGGATGTGCAGTATAAGCATGGAGAGAAGAAGCCAATGTGGGAATAACTCCTGAAGTTAAAAAGAAAATCAACAGTTGTAGGAATGGGAACAGAAACACAGTTCAACCCAGACAAGACAGTCGATTTTAACACCGACTGGTTTATTCCTTTAAATTGCAACCTCACTTTTACGTAGACTCCACCCCAGGGAGTCTCTTCCAAAAGAGTATCCTGTAGCTTTGCATGGTTTTAAAACACTATATTTGGTTACATAGCTCAGACTTTGTACAAAGATCTACTACTCCCAGCTACCTGTAGCACTACGGGAGCTGTACCTTTTGTTGTGGTCAGAGGAAATGTGCTTCTTTCTTCTCTTGTCTCCACATTTATTTCCAAAGAACTTAGTTTTACTGTGAGCTATGTATATATCATACCTACCTACTTAAATCTAAATATCTAAATATCAAGGCTGTCTCTGAAGGTATACAGCAAGTCTTAGTAACCTCTACTTATGTTTATTGCAAAATGCAGTAATCTTAAACAAACCCAAACAAAAATAGACTTAGGAATTGGAATAATAATAGGAATTAGATATTAGGAGGAAGTCCTTTGCTGTGGTGAGGCACTGAAACAGGTTGCCCAGGGAAATTGTGGATGCCCCATCCCTGGAACAGTTCAAGGCCAGGTTGGATGGGGCTTGGAGCAACCTGTTCTAATGGGAGGTGTCCCTGCCCATGGTAAGAGAGTTGAAAATGGAATTTCTTTAGGGTCCCTTCCAACCCAATCCATTCTATGATTCTATGAAATAAGTTTCAAGTTTCTTACCACTCACCATGGTTTCTTATTAAACCTCTCTCCAGATGGACTTACACTTTTCCAGGCATGTAAACTGAGGAGGCACCAGGGTTCTTTAACAATTCCTGCTGAAATACTTGGCAAAGTTTTATCCTCTGAGCAAGTACTGCCAACCAAAAATACCCACCACTGGATATCCTGGATATATACATATTGGATATTCCATCTCTGTCCACACCCAGCATCCACATACACTGAGCCAGCATGGGAAACGTGCATCACTTCTCCTGTGTGGAGCTCTTTGCCCTCCAAGAACACGAGCCACAGTGGAGTTAAGCACTACCCTTGCCATTTTTACTGCTCTGTGGCCTCGTACAACCTTGCTGGAGATATTCCAGAACCATCTGGGAGCACTCCTGTGCCCTGTGCTCTGGGATGACCCTGTTGGACCAGGGATGGCCCTGCCGGACCAGGGATGACCCTGCCGGACCAGGGATGTGCCCTGTGCTCCAGGATGACCCTGCTGGACCAGGGATGGCCCTGCCGGACCAGGGATGACCCTGCCGGACCAGGGATGTGCCCTGTGCTCCAGGATGACCCTGCTGGACCAGGGATGGCCCTGCCGGACCAGGGATGACCCTGCCGGACCAGGGATGTGCCCTGTGCTCCAGGATGACCCT
>JAWWEE010000001.1:4466898-4511813 GCA_035221455.1 Xenops minutus
TGGATGGATGGATGGATGGATGGATGGATGGATGGATGGATGGATGGATGGATGGATGGATGGATGGATGGATGGAGCAGTGGAGCAATGGACTGATGGATCAATGGATGGATGGATGGATGGATCAGTCCCTCTTGTTGTAAAAGAGCTCCCAGACCATCGATCCCCCTCTGCCCGAACACCACTGTGTCAGCCAGGCCATGGCACTGAGCGCCTCTCCAGTCTTTCCCTGAACACCTCCGGGCACCGTGACTGCAGCAGCTCCCTGGGCAGCCCCTTCAGGGTTCAGCAGCCCCTCCCGTGAAGATTTCCCTCCTGATGTCCAGCCCTGGCACAGCCTGAGGCCAGTGCCTCTGCTCCTGCCGCCTGTGCCCTGGGAGCAGAGGCCAAACCCCCCTGGGCACAGCCTCCTCTCAGGTGGATGTGAAGCACAGTGAGGTGACTCCTGAGCCTCCTCTTCTCCAGGCTGAGCATCTCCAGAGGGAGCCACTCCTCACAGGGCTGCCCCAGGCTGTCCCAGCTGTGGGCATCACTCCAGCTGTGTCCCAGGCATGGGACATCACTCCAGCTGTGTCCCAGGCATGGGGCATCACTCCAGCTGTGTCCCAGCTGTGGGCATCACTCCAGCTGTGTCCCAGGTATGGGCATCACTCCAGCTGTGTCCCAGGCATGGGGCATCACTCCAGCTGTGCCCCAGCTGTGGGCATCACTCCAGCTGTGTCCTAGGCATGAAACATCACTCCAGCTGTGTCCCAGGTATGGAACATCACTCCTGCTGTGTCCCATTTGACCCCTCTGAATTCCCTTAGGGGGGAGTCTTTACCAAACTCACCAATATCCTGCTTTTCCAAATGGAGCAGAAACCTAAACACATTGATAAGCCTCTCATCCCAAGGCCTTTTGCCTCAATACTTCTCCAGAATTCTTTTCCATGGATTATGAACACGAATCACGAATTTCCCTTCCATTCGGTTTGGGCTTTGTCCGGCGTTCCTGGGGAAGGGAGAGAAGCACACTTTCACGGCGGCTCGTTGGTCTAGGGGTATGATTCTCGCTTAGGGTGCGAGAGGTCCCGGGTTCAAATCCCGGACGAGCCCGGCTTTTGGTTAATTTTTTATTTTCTATTTTTCCTTTCCCCTTCCCATCCCAGCGCCGCGTTGGGCGCTCCCGGGGCGGCAGCGGCGGCTCCGCTCGCACCGAGGGGCACGCCCGGGGCTCCCACCCGCACTCACCCTCTCAGCTCCAGAAGAAAAAGCTCCGGGGAAAAGCGCTCAGGAACATCTCGCCGTGCCCCCTCGCTTCCCCCCCGCTCGGCCCGGGTCTCTCCGTCCCTCCCGCACCCGCGGGGCGCGCCCGAGGAGCCAAAAAACAAACACGGCGAGGCGACAAAAGGAGGGAGCTGGGAACATCCCCCGCGCGGCGGGCTCGTCCGGGATTTGAACCCGGGACCTCTCGCACCCGAAGCGAGAATCATACCCCTAGACCAACGAGCCGCTCTGCCGGGGCTGCCCCGCCGCGGCTCTTCCCTCCCGCCGCTCCGCCTGTCCCGGGCTGAGCTCTGCCCCTATCCCGGGGCACCCGGCACGAACGGCATGGACCGCTCTGGACCGCTCTATCCCGCTCTATACCCGCTCTGGACCGCTCTATCCCGCTCTGTCCCCGCTCTATCCCGCTCTATCCCGCTCTGTCCCCGCTCTGTCCCGCTCTATCCCCGCTCTGTCCCGCTCTATCCCGCTCTGTCCCCGCTCTGTCCCCGCTCTATCCCCGCTCTATCCCCGCTCTATCCCCGCTCTGTCCCGCTCTATCCCGCTCTATCCCCGCTCTGTTCCCGCTCTATCCCACTCTATCCCCGCTCTATCCCCGCTCTGTCCCGTTCTATCCCGCTCTGTCCCGCTCTGTCCCGCTCTATCCCACTCTATCCCCGCTCTATCCTGCTCTGTCCCGCTCTATCCCCGCTCTGTCCCGCTCTACTCCTCTCTGTCCCGGGGCAGTCCGTGCCATCGCCCTCCCCACGGCCCCCCCGGTATCCCCCGAGCCCCTTCCCCACCTGGCAGAGCCCGCTCCGCGCCCGCCCCTGGGCGCAGGACACACACCCCTTCCCGTTCCTATTCCCACTCCCATTCCTATTCCCACTCCCACTCCCACTCCCATTCCCACTCCCTTTCCCATTCTCACTCCCTTTCCCATTCCCATTCCCATTCCCACTCCCATTCCCATTCCCACTCCCATTCCCATTCCCATATAGACCCCATAAGGACCCACAGAGACCCTATAGGGACCCCACAGGCACCCGCAGAGACCCACAGGGACCCCATAGGGCCCACAGGGGCCCACAGGGCCCCACAGAGACCCCATAGAGACCCTACAGGGAGCCCATAGAGACCCCACAGGGACCCCACAGCGACCCAATAGACACCCTTCTGGCCTATAATGTTTGTGCTTTAATTCCTTTTTTTTAATCCTTTAGGCACCATCCATAACAAGGGACTGCATAAATTATACCTGGTGGGGTTTTTTTGGCTGAGAGCGTTTTCCCATGTGACCAGGTGTGTTTACAGCTGACTTTACACGCCCCAGCCCCACAATGTGACCAATGTGGAACTGAGCAGGCCCCCCAAAGCCAGGCTCTGCTCTGCACTACAGTCAAAACTTGCTGTACCTGTACATCCTATAGACACCAGGCTGTGCTGCTCCAGCTAAAGCTTCCTGACGGTGTGGATGGGGATACACGTCCACGTGCACCCCCTGCTTTCTCAGTGCCATGGTGCTTGGTGCTGGAAAAGAAGCTTTCCTGGGATTGCTCTCACCTGGCCGGCAGCCGGGGTGAGGTTTGTGGTCCTGCATCAATGAGAGGGTTGTGGGGGTGCCTGCAGGTGAGAAACAGGCGTCTTTCTTCCCTGCTCCTACTTGTGAAGCCAACAGGGACAAGGATGCTGATGCAGCTTCTGGCCCAGAAAGTCTCTAAACTGTTGACTGCCAGAAGCTGGGAAATCTCACAGGAAAGATCACTCTGTTGCCTTGTTTGTTTATGCTTCCCAAGGATGCTGTTGGAGAAATGGCAGCAGGGTAGCTGCTCTGCTTTCTCCTGTTCCTAGGTACTGGATACCTGCAGGATTAGGGAAGGAAGTGTGGGACTCTCTTGTCCCAAGGAACACAGTCTTTTGTGACTGAGCACATCGGTTATGGCTGTCCCCAAAAAAATAAAAACCACAACATATTAAATTAAAATTTAATGTTAAAATACCACTAGAAAAGTGGCAGTGGAAATCCTACCCCTATTTTGCCTGCTGCTACCAGCTCTCTCCATCCTTCCTCAGACTTCTTCATCTTTCCAGGGGTAAACAGAACACACATACCTTTATTTTTTGTTTTGCTTTGCTTTTATTCCACCATTTCTTTCTTCTGTTTCTCCCTCGGATTTCCATTCCCGTGCTCAGGACACACATACACATTCTTTAAACAGGCACACATATGTCTGTATATACAGTAAGGCACAGTCACTCACATACAGATGGGGCACTGCTGAGAGAAGAAACAGGGTACAGTGAACGATTGCAGCCTGCCCTGGAATACAAGCTATAACAAACAGATTAAAATGGATTCAAAGGCAACAGTGCTCCACAGCACGGCTCAAAAGGATATGGAGGTCGTGTTTGCCACCGAGACCATGCTACGCAGGAGGGTCAACGCCGCTGGCTCTCAGCAAATGTCACCTCAGTGCTTTCACCTGGGGAAAAGAAAGGTAAGGCACAGAGCCTCCTCTTCCCTCACGGCTTTAGAGCTGGTGAACAGACAGGGGATATGCCACAAAACCCTCGGGAGCGTAGCACAACGCTGCTGTGTGGCAGAGCCCGCCTGAGGACAGCTGTGGGCTGTGCTGGGTGAAACGCCTGTGCCCACCCAGAGTGACAGGGACGGCTGAAGCCCCTGACCCTGCCCAGCTCCATGTTTGCCAGGAGGAGCTCTGGGATGGACGAGGAGCAGCTGGCTGGTCCTGCCCGCGCTCCCTGCGGCTGTGCCTGTGTGGCTGAGTGCTCGGTGGCTGGCGGTGGGTTCAAGAACTGTCCCCTCACCGCTCACACCACCTGATGGTTCAGCTTCTGACAAGTCTGGCTTGCTGTCTCCACTGAGCCCAGACTTCTCCACAGCTCCACGTCATGCTGTGGACATGAGCCCCGTGGTCTTGAGCCAGGGCAGTTTTTCATTCAGTGTGGCCAACACAGCTTCAAGCACTGCTGTCAGGAAACTGGTCAAGCGAGGGTCTGTTATCTATCTTTCCCCAAATAACTTATTTCTTATGGGCAACTAATAGTCTCCAGATGTAAGTTGTCTTTCGGTTTGGCAACTGCTAGCCCATGACTTTAACTAGTACCCCAAGAGTGAATGCAAATCTAGTACAGTGCTTAGGTACTGAGGAGGGACTGGCTGGCTGAGCCTCCATTCAGCCAGTCAGGCCATACAAGTGGAAACTCAGCCAGCTAAGACTGCTTTGACCTGCACAAAAGTAATTGGCTATTTCCTGTAAGCCAGAATGCTTTTTATCCTGAGTGGCTCTCAGTGGCCCCACACTAAGAGTTATAAAAAGATTGGATAGGGTTTGGAAGTGAGAAAGACTGATGGACAGGCAACCCTTCTAAATCTGGACTGGAGCCCGGAGCCAGATAAGAAAACTTTCCCTGCTGACCTACTCAGTACATCTTTCCTTTGCATCCAATCTGATGGTTGTCACTTTCCAGCAGCACTAAAAACACCCCAAAGCTGCAGCACACAGAAGCCACCAGCATACCACAGCTGGCTGTTTCACGGCTCACCCCCCACTTCAAAGGCATTTTATGTTGTGTGATCAATGTCCTAAGGGTTTTCCCTGGGTTCAGGGTTCACATTGTCTGCCACACAGCACATATGGAGAAAACAGGCTGTTTCCTACTGTCGAAACATGATTTACTGAAGTTTAAAACCCCAAAGCATTTCAAAAGAAGCTACCAAAAAGGCACCATACATGTATGTATGTAACTGATGAACTTCATCTAAGACCAATGCAGGAGAGAATAAAAAGACATTTTGGAGCAGGATGGAGGAGCAGAGGGGCCAGGAGTGGTGGTGGTTGTTGGCTCCAGGACAGCAGGTATCAGGTCTCTCAGTCCCCAGATATCCCTGAGGAACATCAGCCGACACCTGAGTTTTGAACTCTGAAGAGATTGTGAACCAGTCTCTTGTTCCAGCTGTCCCAAAATGCAATGGTGCAAAGCAGAGCCAGGGAGTAGCCACTCAGCTCTGTGACAAGTCTGGACCTCAGGGGATATCTGTATTCTGCTCCTCTCCTGCCCCTGAAGGTTTTCCAGCAGCTTCCATCCTGACTGGGTTAGATGGCTCCTGTTAAATCTCCTCTGCCCTGATGGGTTTTGTCCTTTTGAGAGGGGAAAAGTAAGGAAATAATGAAAAATAATCATGGTTGAAGTAAATAGACCCATGTCCTTGGGGATACTTTGTGTGCTAGGAGGCAAAGGCAGCTCCAGCCTCCTTCCTTCAGTTGCTCCTTGCCAAACCAAGGAAGCATTTGAAGAGGAGACAGGTGGTGAGGTGGAGTGAGACATTTCCTCAGGCACCTGTGGCTACGGTATCAGTGGTTACAGAACACATAAGAAGGTACATGGAACAAGCCCTGCTTTAGCCAGTGGAAATCCTTTTTTATTTCAAGTGGCAAATGTGTTTCCATGCTTCCAGGGCTGATCATGAAACTGGGGGGTGTGTGCAAACACTGTTTTTCTTGGCAAAACTAAAAAGCTAAACACACATAGAGAGAGAGAATATACATGTACACATGTATCTATACAACATGTGCTCACATATAAATATGTGTATGTAAGGAGGCACGTCGATATAGTATATACATGGCTACTTCTGGGGAAATGTGCTTTCTACTGTGAGTACTGTCAAATTGCTTTCAAAACAGCAATGGAGCAGAGCCTCTCAGTTACACTGAATCCAAAATCAGCTTTGCTTTTTTTCTATCCTTCCTCTCTGTAACACCGCCCAGGGGGGCTGGTCGGTTTGAATGCCCTGCCTTGCAGCCTCTGCAGGCCTGAGATTTGGGACTTTTGCCGTGTGGGGAGCAGCAAAATTGTTGTTGTGTTCTGTCAGAGTTGCCATTTTCATTAATAGCAAAACCCTTTGGTGTCTCAGGAGGCATCATCACGCTGCCCCACCTTACCTGTGAGCCACAGTTACGCTGTGCCCTGCTCCTGCGTGGCTAATGTTGAAGGCTCACTGGTAGTCTCTAATCCCACTGCATCCTGCAGTGATTCAGGTGTCAGTGGTGTTTCTTCAGTGTCTGATGTTCTCTGTGTGTCTGTGCTCTCGCTGCTTTCCTTTGCTTCAGCTTCAGCTTCTTCCTTCTCCTTGTCCCCCTTCTCCTGTTCGCTGGCAGTGCCTTGCTGCTCTTCTCCCTGGGGACCCTCACACACCTCCTTATTTCCAGAGGCAGGCTGGGGAGAGTTCTCCTTCCCTGGGGCACCATGACACACTTCCTCTTGCTTTGTATTCCCTGTGTTATTCTTACAAGGAGTCACTTCCTCTGCCTGTTTTCCCCCTTTCTCTTCACCTTCTGATATGCTGGATCCTCTCCTTGATGGGGGCTTCTCATCAGACCCTGCTTGTTTCTCTTGCTCTTTGCTCCCTTTCAACTCATCTTCTGACCTGCTGGATCCTCTCCTTGATGGAGGCTTCTCATCAGACCCTGCTTGTTTCTCTTGCTCTTTGCTCCCTTTCAATTCATCCTCTGACCTGCTGGATCCTCTCCTTGTTGGGGGCTGCTCATCAGACTCTGCCTGTTTCTTTCGCTCTTTGCTCCCTGTTTCTGCCTCCTCTGTCTTTCCATTGGGCCCAAAGACCTCATCTTCCTTCGCACCATTTTCTGGAGAGGAGATGCTGACTCCTAAATCTTCCCCGTCTCCGTACTCGGACAGAGATCTTCGGAACCTCCTGGAGGGAGGCCGGCGCTTTATCGACCCTCGCGTCCGCACCTGGGGGCAGGGAAAGCAGACACTGAGGCAGTCAGGAGAGTGGCACTGGAAAGCAGGCAAGCACAACACAGGGAAACATGGGTATTTAATGGATACCCTGCTGACCTCACTTTTCCTGCTCTGCTGCTGAGAGGCAGGGAGAAGAGGGCTCCCTGCTGCTGAGAGACTACTTTATAGGACAAGCAGCTCCCTCATATAAGCATCCCTTTCTTCTGTAAAGATGGTGCCAGAGACTATTGTCCCAATTTACACTGTAACTCCTCATCCAAGTTAGAGCCCTAAACCCAAGGATTCACTACACAGATGCTGCTGACTTTGGATGTCTCAGCCTTTTCTGCTCTTGGCAGTTTGGTGTTCAAGGAGGGAATTCTGTACCTCACTTGATGACGGTGAACGCAGGTCACAGCTCCCCATTCAAGTGCTGAGCACTCTGTGGTGACACCTGACAAACCATCATGCTCGGAGTGGCTCCCCAAACTGAGCTCCAGCCCCTGGCACCACCTACCAGCACTCCCTGTCCAGGTATTACTGCTGGGCTAAGGTGACTGGATCCTGCCCTGTCATCCCTTCCCTTTACCCACTGGGCCAGGAAGGCTGCTGGAGCTGCTGGACCATGAAGCTCCACATGCAGGCAGGCAGAAAGGAGCCTCCACAGAGCTACACTGAAAGCCTGTTTTGAACCTGGTGCAGAGATTTCCTCTCCTGGCCACAAACACACATTGTTACGGCAGGACTGAGTGCTCAGCCTCCTCTTCCTCTTCAAGGAGGAAGCAAGCAAGAAATCCCAGCCCATAGCCTACCTTGTTGTAGAACTGCAGCTGAGTGCCTTCAGGGGGTTGATCAAAGCTGACTGGTGTCTCACTCGCCTCGCTGGGCTGGGACTGAGTCCCTGGGCTGCTGGGCGTTGAGGGAGGTGTGCTGAATGGAGAAACCAGGACTTTGAGACCAGGGCTTTTGGGAGACGCTCCCGGCAGCAGAGCAGCTGGAGAAAAAGCCAGGTTGGCCTGCAAAGAAAGATCCCTGTCAAGCTTGTGAATGACAGCAGCGTGTGCTACACAGGATAGCCACGCAGGGGAACCCTTGCTCTGCCACATCTCTCAGCTGTCACAACCCACAGAGCTTCCCCTGGTGGGTCTCTCCTGGTGACACTGTCAACAAACAAGTCTGGGCAGAGAAGTAATGACTGGACATTTGTCCTTGCCCGGCAGCTGGAACTCAGGACACGTTCTTTTGTCATCCTCAGGCCTTTTGGGATTTTCCAGTGACCCAGCCAAACCAGCACAGTCTACAGTGGCTGAGCTGGGAGAAAATCTGAACAAGCAGCCAGCAATCACTTTTAAATGAAAGGATTCAAACCATCTCTGTGTGTGCCCAAGCAGAGCTCACATTTTCCAGCCTGATCTACAGGTCTCCTGAGTTGTGAGAAAACCGTGGAAAGAGGCAAGCTAGTGATTAACTGTGGCAAAACACTTCCTGCTGGCCTCTCACTAGGAAGCTCCCAAAGGCAAATGTCCTTGGGTGCGTTAGGAGGGACAGTGCTATGAATAGGTTTATGTTGTGGTGGAGTGGCCTGGAGGCTCTGGAATCACAAGTGCTGCCAGGAGTGGTGGCTGGCAGGGGCAGGGCACTCTGTCTTCAGGCCACCAGGTGCTGAGCTACCCTCAGCAGCATGGATCAGGCACCACAAAGAGACACACAAAGAGGGCTGGAAGCACTGAGTGTGTTTTTGGTAACTGGGGGAATCCAGGCAAGGGAAGTGCAGGGGAGAGCCAGAGCCTGGAGCACACTCCCCACTGCCAGGACTGCCTGTGCTCAAGGCGAGCTTCCCAACACAGCTGACTCAGTCTGAGTTAGACTGCTGTGAAGAAAGAGCTGCAAGAAGTCTCAGGTTTTCCCTCATTTTCCCTGGAGAGCTGCATTTAAACTGAGGCTCCTGCCCATACTCCCTCCTTGAGCGGTGTTGCTGCCATACCCATGCCCAGCCATGTGCTCCACAGATCCAAATGATCCCGACCCATGCCCTGACATGCTTATGGGCACACCTGGGGATCACTGGACTGCTTCTGATGCTCATTACCACTACCAGACCTGCTCTGTCTTCCTTTTTTATGTATGGTGGGACTGGGTCCTTACTGGTGAGGCCACTGCTCTGTTCACCCTGCTGTCACTCTTGGCTCCTGGATCCCCTTCCCATGGCTGCTCTGCAAGGGAAGTGGCTATGACAAATGTCTAAATTGCTGGGGAAGCCATGTGGGTTCTTCCAGGACCTACCTGCAGCTTTTCAATCATGGGGGAGCTTTTCACCTTGACCTTGGGAATGGGGCAAGCATTTGGAGACCGCTTCTGCAACACAAAATGAAACATGAAATCTTCACAGTAAGGCAGGTGGAAAAGAGAAAATAAAATACGGGCAGAACTCTTGGAATTGATAAGCAGAAAGTGCTAGCCATCCTAGGACTAGATACATGTACCCTTTTTCTGGGAGAAAAAGGGATTATCTGCTGAATTAGGTGATGTCTAATAGCTCTGCTTCTACACTGCCTTCGCTAAGTTATCTAGCCTATGGCATAGTTTACCCTGGTATTATTTCAGGAGTAGACAGATTAAATTTCTACATCTTAAAGCATTCACATTGGCAAACATTGTGAACTTCTGTGATGGGAAAGATTTACTGCCACTGGTTGACTAAGAGAGTTAAAGGATATCCAATTAGTATAGGCAGGAAAGGCCTAAGTGGCAGGAAAGGTAGAGCTCTGAAAAGCTGGAAACAGTTTGAGAATGGGAAAGCATTGCCTTGAGAAGGGACATATTGCTTTTTTTCAGGTCCAAAGGAAAAGGGAGGAATCTAAGATTTTAAACCTTGCTGCTCCTTTGGCGTGTAGCTGACAGATAATAAGGGCAAAGAACCATGTCCTTGTTAAGGGCAGGTGACAATGTGAAATTTGGTGGGTAGACCTCACACCCTGAAATACAGAAGGACAGAAGTGACCAGAAAGGGCCTGAGCACAAAATGCAGTAAGAAGCAGCCAGCTTACTGGGACCTGCTCTCAAGGGGTCTGTACGGAGGACACTCAAAGACAAAATTCTGTGGCTATTGCTGACAAACCCCCTCTTTACTTTGGGTTAATTATTCCCTTCTTCTGAAGGTGGAATGCTCTCACGAGCAGAACTATTACACCATTATACTCAAACCTCTAGAATTTGCCTGAAGGCAACAAACATCATGGACGCTCCCTGTGCTAAGCACTGTTCAAATCTAACAAATTCCAGTGGTCCCTGAACAGTGGATCCATCAGTGTGTTAAGGGTGAAAACGAACGTGGTAGAAATGGGATGTGTATCCGTGCTGCAGGATTGGGAAACAGCATGGAGCTGACTCTGAGCCAGTACATGTGTGTGTGAGCAGGGGGAGGTTTGATTCTGCATGATTGATGTCTTCTGCTGCACAGCCTGACCTCTCTGCCACCTCCAAGCTTGTGTCTCAGGAGAGAACAGGTTGCAGAGAGGAAAGACCTTGTCCCTCTATTCAATTGATACTCACTTGCTCATCATTGTCACTTGTCTCAGTTTTGTGGGAATACAATGGAAGGGAGCATGGTGGTTTCCTCCGAGTTGGCTTATGTGGTGGTACCTAAGAGAAGAAAACAACCAACTCAGCAGCAGGGAAATCAGGTTTCTTAAAAAGGAAGTGAAACTCAAGCACCAAAGGGCATGCTGTGTAAGTGACCTGCTTGGGTGGCAGGGCTCAGCTTGCCAACAGGAGTCACCCAAAGGCAGCACAAGGTATTAGCATGTGGCCGTGTGGCCAGCATGGCAGGTGTGCTTGTACCATCTAGAGCCCAATCCTCGTGTTGGAAAAGTAATTTGTATGTTTTTCCGCAGTATAAGCCACAATGCTTCAGGCTTTGTGCAAAGGATGCTCTTCTAAGCCATGAAGGATGGAGAAGCTTTCCCAGAAACTTTGTCTTCAAAGCATCCTGCTCGGAGACCCCCTCACACTGGAAGAGGTTGTTGCTGTTCTCTTTCCTGTCATTACCAGGATTTCCTTTTAATTCTCGGCTGCCTACCTGGTTCATGATTTCCTGTTGAGCAACTGATATATTTTAAGGGCAGTAAGGGGAATTCTGACTTTTTCAGAATTTCCACCCCCTTTTGTTTCTCCTGAAAAATGCAGTTCACAGGGGCAAGTCCTCAGGTGTATCTTTTAATTTAACTAAGAAAAAGGTTCTCAGGGGAGAAAGAGCAAGGCAGCTTAGTGGCACAGACACTGGTTCCTTCTGAACATCTTCAGGCTCTCTGAAATATGAGAGAGCTCCCTGGGAAGGAAGATATGCACAGCACATAATGATTGCTCTGGTCTTGAAGCCAAGCTGTCTCTGTTTTTATGCCAGGTTTGTAGTCTCCTGCCAAGCTGTTAACACACTTTTTATGTGTTAACAGGCAAAATAATTGGATAATATTGTGGATCTTGGAAAGCATCCACAATAAAATATTTGGGTGACTTTGTTACCTTCTCACAGGCTGGCATGTGAAAAATTGGATTCTGGTGTCTTTGCTCTCTGCAGAGTTGGCTGTCTTGGAGGACCTGTAGACCTGATGTCCCTTAACTTCTGGTGGTGCTGCATCCAGCCATGGCAATGCTGCACCTCTAAGCAGCCAAGGGCAGCCCTGCCCTTATTGTTATGCCACGTTAGGAAGCAATAGTATGTCTTATTGAAACCCCATAATTTCTCAACCATGAAACGCTGTGCCACAGTGAATGTGTCAGAGGTCGATAGGATGCTCTCTGCTGGCATGGGTCAGGCAAGGGTTAAAGACCATCCACTGAGCCATTACTCTCAATCCAGCTTGAGAAAGCCAGTGGGGAAGTGACAGATGGCTTGGAGAGAAAAGACAGGAAACTTTGTCCTCCTATGTCTCTGGAGAAAAGGAGTTTCCCCCCACTGTGAGGCCCCTCCACACTGTCTTGGCTTGGGAGCAGCAGAGGTCTGCAGATAACACAAGAGAGGTCTGGGAACTTTCTGCCTTCCGAAGGGTGAGGGACTTAGTGCAATTAAATCCCATACCTTATAAAAAGGAAATTACTGTAATGGGACAGATGCAGTGATGTGCTAATGACTAGAGGGGAAAACAGTCCTTGAGAAGAAACTGGCTATTCCCATCCTGGGGCCCGGCTGTGGGAGTGCTAACTTCTGGCAAATGATGGTATACCAGCCCTGCAGGGTCACCACTGCATCCAGCCAAAGACAGGAGGGGTAACAAGGAGAATCCCTGCAGGCCCAGCCTAGGACATGCTGAAATCAGGAGCAGTTCAGTTTTAAAAGGGTGAACACTCACTGAAAACAGCCAACAGTAAACATTTATGCTTCTAAAAAACAATCATAATGGTACAGGGGGCTCTCCTGGAATGTCAACCTCCTTTCCTAAACACCACGTCTCTCCTTTCTTCCTAAGGGTGGTATTCTAGTGTTTTGCTTAGCTGATGAAAGAGAGGTGAGGTAATGCTTGGCATAGTGGGCTGCCAATGAAATAAAAGTTTCAGCGTGATAGAGATAGGCACAGAGTCTGGAATGTCATTGGGAAGAGGCAATGAAGGTGAGTAAAGAGGCAGCTTTCTCTCAGACCCGTGCAGGAGGAATAACGTGGAGGGAACCTTCTCCTTTTCACAAAGGTGCTGATGACCTGCCACTGTCTTCTACACTGCATAATCTACTCTTTGCTTCCTTTTCCCATGGCTCAATATTAGCTATTTCATTGTTCACTGCTGCTGCCTGCTCACAAAAGAAAGCCCAAATAGTGCATGCATTGCTGTCTGCTAAATATGTGCACCCTACCAAGCTTTAGAGTGTCTCATTTACAGTGTCTAGCTGTCCTGAGGTACAGCCCTACCAGAATACTCATCCACAAATCCGAAAAGCGTGGAAGATGCTGCCTGCCACAGCTCACATTGCACGAGGAGACGAATCCTTTGCAAAGATCCAGAATGAAGGTGGATTCACGCTCAGGTCACTGAACCTCCCAGAGGCAGAGGTGAGTGCTTCATTTCCCACTCAGTTTCCTACTGGTGGCTGCAGAGTTCCTTACCTCTTTTCCAGTGATATTGGCTGCTTGCTCTTTGAATTTCCCCGCTAGCTGAGCCACTGAGGGTGATGCCGACTTGTCCACCTCTGAGTTGGTCTCTGCTGGCCTGTTCTGACAAAGCGGGAACAACAAGTTATGAGCAAGGGCTGGGAAAAGCATGCCTGTGTATGTGTTATAAAGTTCAAGAGCAAGCACAGACTTAGAGCAGAGTTCCTCACATCTGGCATCAATCATCCAGCCTGAGAGCAAGAGGTTTGGGATGACAGGATCTAGCAGCATTTTCAAATATTCCAGAAAATCAGTAACTCCTGCAGAGCCTTTCAGCTCTTGCTGAAGAGCCTGCACTCAGCAGTTTTCAATGGAAGGAAACTAGGCATTTCAAGCCAAGTGTCTGTTCCCCATCTTACCCTTGCAGTGAGCAGATGGAGTAGGGCAGTAAAGTACATTCCCATACACCTCTTCAGCCCTCCCATACCTTTTTTGCTGCCCTAGTCACAATCACCCTTCCTTTTCCAGCACTTCTGCTATGAGAAGCCATTGCCAGTCCTCGCAGCAAGCCAGCATCTGCTTGGAGATGTGTCCCTGTGCTGCCCTGCTTTTATGGCAGTGAAATACTCAGGTGGGTAGTGGGGAGGGAGGAAATTCCACGGCTGAGAGAAGCTTCCCCTCCCCTGGGTCCATAACAGGCTGAGAAGCAGGAGGCTTGTGCTGGAGTGTGGGTGATGCAGCTCTTCCCACAACACAGTGCCCTGGTGTCATCCCACATTCACCTTGTTTCCTTTGCTATGTGTGTATTGAGCAGTATGAGTAGAAAGCCCTGAAATCAAAGTTGATGAAAGGAAATCTTTGTTCTTCATCTCTGGTATCTGATGGCAGGGAAAACCAAGCCAGAGGAACTGAGAACAACTAACCAACAATCCCTGTTTTGTTAGAAGCAGAGACCTCAGAACAAGAAACCAGGCTTATTTATGAACAATCGGTGAGAAACCTCATACCTCCGCTCCCTGCAGCACCACAATCAATGTGTGCATGACCAGCACCACACTTCTCACCCCACTGCCTCAATACTCAGGGCGTTTATCCAGAGGTCATTGCTAGAGCAGTATATTCCTGTTTCTCCAAAGGCTCCAGCACAGCCCTTCCCTCTCCCTTCACACCGCTCTGCCTGGGAGGGACCTGCTGCTTCATGAACACAACCACTCCTTCAGCACCACTGGAGGTGGAACACCAACCTGGCCTTTGTACAGACCATTTCCTTTGGATTGCCATTCTACAGGGACTGAAGAAATGGCCGTGGAAGGGATTTCGTTACACTCCTGGTTTCTAGACTAAAAGCAAGTTGATGTGGTTACATTAAGGATCATCTCATAATCCACATCTTGGAGCAGTCTCCGATCTGAAAAGCCTGGTACAGACCAGTGTGGCTAAGGCCTGTTTGCATCGTGGAAAAGGCCCTTTCCCTTTCTCAGAGAGCTGTAAATAAATGTTCCAAACAAATGCTATCTTCTTTTCCCCAGGCCCACAAGTCCCTGTAGATGTCTGCCATCCCTGTTTCCAGGATCCTGACTAAATCTTCACTGTTAAACTTCCCATACACTTTGGACTAGCTTCCCTGCATCCAGGAAAGCCACACCAAGCTGTCTTCTCTCAGTGACCTTCATTCACCTTCCCCTCATCTTTTCCCCTTTCATTAGAGTAATTGCAGGCAGGGAAAGTGGCAGACCAGGGGAATGGAAGAAACAGTGAGGAAAGCAGATCAGCAGGGCACCCTGCTGCACGTGAAAAATGATGGCTGGGCTAACTGGTGAGGGACAGCAACTCCCAGCTGCAGACTTGTCTCCCTGCTCTGAAGGGAGGGCGGGCTGGAAAGAGGAGGGAGCACAGAATGAGTCTGCAGAAGGCAGGATGGATTTGGAGGCATGGCTCAGCATCCCGGCTCCCAGGAGATATGGGAATGACAGAACAGACACCTGAAGTGAGGACTCTTCAAACGGAGGAGCTGCAGGTGTCCAGTGTCTGTGGTGGAAGGGTTGCTTCCCTCATAGGCCCTTTTCCTCCAAAAGCTTCTTTCATAGCCCCTTGTCTTCACCCAGAGAAGACACTGTACTTCCTCTTAGCCTTGGCCTCTTTGACCTCTTGTTTTTGGGGTGACTGTTTTTTTTCTCTTTTCTGTTTTTTTTTTTTTTTTTCCTTTTTGACTTACAGTCTGAAAACACAGCTCTCTTTCTCTGCTCAGAGCTGTGAGGCTAGGCTGGTTCCACGTGCTCCTTGTTGTTGCTGGTGGCAGGCAGTGCCTGCAGGGCGGCTCTGGCCGGAGGAAGCGGCGAACATGCCATTCTAAGTTTAGCACCAGTAGCCCACGGGCTGAGTCCTCCCCGAACTGCCAGCTGCACGCTCTCTGATTACACTTTGCAACAGGAAAAGTCCTTTCTCAGATCCTTGCTGGCAATCACACTGGTGTGCTGTATCCAGCTTTTTATACAACTTTCCTTCCCCCAGACGGTGTGCCAGGCTCTGTATCTGCTAGTCAAGGGAAAGTGCTGAACTGGGGGCACTTGGAAGTTCCCTTGCTTGTACTGCAAGGAGAGCACCATTCCCCTGATTTCCAGGAGCTGGACTGTCAGTCTCCCTCTCCTCCTTCCCACCACTGTGAGGAAGGTGGGAAGCCTCACTTTTGTCACTCTCCCAGCCCTCAGCCTCTTGCACAATCAGGACAAGCATCTTCTCCCCTCACCCATGAACTCAGTGCTGGCTCTCTCCTGCCCCACAATGTTAATGCAACCTCTCCCATTCCTGGTCACATTTCACATTTTGGTGACATAACCCACCACTTTTCTGAATGATGATGAGCAGTAACTCTGCTCTTTGTTTTTTTGGGGTTTTTTTGTTTATTTTTTCAAAAATTGTGAAATTACCTGGATGTGATTTTTGTGCTTTTTGCAGTCAACTGCTGATCCTTTTCAGAAGCACGGTCAGCTTGCATGGGCTAAACCCAGTGAGCTAATGTTAAAGCCTCAGTCCATCAGTAATTTGGTGACTGCTACTCTGAGCAATTTTACTGTTCCATAAGAGTCTAAACATTGCCTATTCTGAAATATGTGAGACAGAGCCATAAACAGGAACTGAATTATACCATCAATGTAAGCATGGCACTGTCTGCAAAAGAGGAAGTGCAACTACCAAGTTCTCTGTAAGGGGTTTGTTTCACTTTCCTCTTCCAAATAAGTTTATAAAATTGAGTAAATCTGAAAATAGTTTTCAACATCGTGTTTCTTCATTTTTCTAAAAACTGAGTCTAGTCCTTTTCGGCAGCACTGGAGAAGAAGGCTCTGCCTTTGTGGTTTAGGTACAAATGTGCCAATTCAAGCCTCCCACCAAACCTCTTCTTCCTTATACCTTGGAGTCTTTGCCTCTGTGATGAGAGCAAAACTGCCCGCCAATCCCCAATTCTGCAGATTGCCTGAAGGGGGGCCGCTGTTTTTAGCACAGATCCCTGCTCCTCTCACAGGCTGCCTGGTGGAAACACCACTAGGTCGGCACAGAAATGCCCCACACCACCCCTGCTGTATCTTTTCAAGGCAGCTGAGAAGATCTCTGAGCAGAGACACCTTGAAGCTGTGGCACAGTCAGCTCTGGTGAACACAGTCCTGGCTTCACTGGTGATTTAATGTGCCAGAAGGTGACTAGTAAGGCTGCCTGATGTGGGAGTAGTGACATCTCACAGAAGGGACCCCTCACTACAGCAATGCCCTTACCTGGCTCGATGACATTTGCCAATTCTCCTGCTGCAGCTCATGGACACACTGTGGGCACCAGCTGAGAGAGAGGTGCATGTTAGAGGCCCACAAAAGAGGACAAGAGACCAAAAAGTTTCTCTGTGCATACTGCTTGGGTAATCACAAAGAGCTTTTCTTAAAGATGGTGGATTTGATCTGCAAGTGGGGAGTGTCACTGCAGACAACGAGTTTCCTACGAAATCAAAATCACCGAGAATTTCCACTCCTGTGGAAAACGGGAAAGCCAGAGGTGGCTTTGGGTATGGATTCGAAAGCTCTGCTGGGACTGGTGCACAGCTTGGTCCAACAGCCCTCAGGCTGCAGTGTTGGCCATGACCCACCCCACTGCAGTTGAAAGCTATCATGACTCCATCCCACGGGATTGTATCCCACCAGTTTTGTCAGTGTCCATGATACTGGAAAGACGAGTCTGAAAGGGTATCAGAAGGAGTCAGAAGCAGATACTGAAAGATTCGTGTACCTGGTTTGACTGAGGAAAAGAGCAACATTCTACTGGTCATACAGTGGACTGTCTTGGCTTAAGCAGCACTTAAACACCAGCTGAATAACAGCAGAACTCTGTACTTCCCTACTCTTCTTCCCTCCCGTATGGATCCTATCACTTCCCTGCTTTTGCAGGGAGGATATTTTGGCCAGAGTACCTTTCGTCTGAGGTGCAAGACCTCCACAGCGCCTTGCCAGCCTGGAGTATTCAGCAGCTTTGGAATCAGTGATGTTACACCATTTTTGTTACTGGCCCTGTGCAATTGCCACCCCCATTCTCATGCAGCTGCATCTAGACATGGTTTTGAGGCCAGCCCCTGACCGCCACATCCCTCCTTTGTTTCGAGAGAGCTCCTCAGGAATGATCCCCTGCAGCCTGTTCTCACACCAGCCCATCCTGCTGGCCACCTTCCTGCACCCTGTGCTGGCACAAGATCAGTGAAGTTCCCCCTGTGACTCTCACAGGGGTTTTACATTGCTGCACACATGATCTACCTCAGCAAAAGCAACCAGGGCAAAGAGAGTGACAAATGTCATGTCTCAGAGGCAGACACAAGAAGACATCCGAGGCTCAGGGCTAATGTCTTGACTACAGAAACAGGGCCCAGAAATGGTGATATTCAGCACCCAGCTCTCAACAGGGCACTGTGAGAAGGTGTTTGTCAGAACACAAGAGATGGCCATTGCATTTGGGGTGCAGTTTCATAAGGTCTTGGTTTCAGCAGAAAGGCAGTGCATGTTGCCAGCTGTTCATTCTCCCTTGACCTTTCCTTCCCCCCTTCCCCCCTCCCTTGCATCAGTGTGAGTTTGTGGGGCTGTGCTGCAAACTGGATCACTGAAATGATCTGGGCTAAAAATACACCCCTTAACTCTTTACAAGTTTATTTTTAACCCAGATCATTCCAGGAACGGAGTTCACAGCACAGCCTTGCCCTGCTGTAGTGGGAGGGGATGGTGGGGTGGCAGGGGCAGCCTGCAGCACTCCAGCCACAGCCCTATCCTATCAGATCCTTATGTGTCCTCTGGTTCAGAGGGCTGACAAGAAAGAAAAAGCCTATTTCTGCAAGCTTGGTGGTAAAGGCTGTGCTGGTCTGTGGCACTGGTATTTCACCCTGCAATCTGTTTCCACCCACATTAGATGCAGAGAGTGCAGGCTGTGAGCCCAGGGAGCACCTGCGAGCCACCACAGCAAGCACATTACCAGCAGCCGAGTGAATCAGAAGAAGTTTGCACTCAGCACCCACAGGAACCCCGCAAACACCGTGTCAGTGACCTCCAGAAGCCCCACCTCAAACTGCAGCAGCCACCCGTGTGCCGGGGGAGCAGGTTCCCCTTGCTGTGTGCCAGAGTCAAAGCTCTACACCTGAAGGCCCTGCTGAGCTAAGGAAGGGATGGGGATGCATCTGTGGGGAGGCAACCACTGAAATCAAAATTAACCATCATCGCACTCCGTCTGGAGGCCAGCAAGAAGCACTGGGAAGCAGTGCCGTGGTTTCCTCCGAAATTAAAGCATCACCCCTGGCCAAGGCACTGGATTTCCAGAGGGAAAGGAGCCTATTGCAGACCTCCTCTTCCCTGCCTGGCTCAGCTCCCTGAAGGAGAAGGGCTCGCTTTCTGCACAAAGCCTGCCCAGGCAGGACACCTACCCTTCTCGTTTTTCAGCAAGGTAGCTGCAGGATTTGAGGAGCCAGACAGTCACAGACCTTGTCTACGTGGGAAAGCTTACACCAAATGCACTGGGGTAGTAACTCTCTCAGCTTTCAGGGAGCAATACAGCCTTAATCAGATAGAGGTGCCTGCTGTTCTGCCGAACTGAACTCATTTGCAATCGGCTCAGCTGAAAAGAGCCATTCTCCAAAGCTCAAGCACCTGTTTCTGAGGCAGAAAGCAGTATTTTGGGAATGGCGTATTAAGCTGGAGCATTAACAGGGAACAGGGCTCCCTGGGAATAAATGCCTCCTGTTCCTGCAGTGAGGTGCTGCCTCTCTCCTGAAAAGGCTCCCCTGCAGAGATGGGGTTTGATGAACTGGAGAGGTCCTGCACACAGACCAAGCCATGGAGAAGTGATGACAGTACCAGCTCCTCCCACCTATTTGGGGTGACCATTTCCATTGGCAAGGGCTAATCCCTTCCCCTGGACATGTCTTTAATTCAAGTGCAGAGGCCAGCTGGAGGCACAGGGACCCTGAATATTCACACGGTGCATGATCTAAGGTACACTTCCTGTCTGTCTGCAGAGGACGTGAACTTATGCTCTGGAGAATGCACCACAAATGCATCTCAGTTATTTTGGCTCTCACATTTTTTTTGAGTGCAGATAAGATTAGATGGGCAGCTCATAAAGAACTCCTCTTTATATGAACTAAAAAAGCTCAAGGATAGTTTTTAATTAGCAGTGGTCCTAAGTTACTGATGGAAAAATCTCTCTAATATATAGTTTGTAGTTTCATTCAAACCATCTCTCTGTATATTTAGATGAATCCTGGTTATCACCCTCCTGCCAACAGAATCTGAACTAATTTATCTATCTCCCCGTGAGTACATCAGTGGCATCAGGATCATATTAAAAGTGGAACATTGTTTGGACTCAGAAGGGAGAGGCAAATTAGCAGGGTAGGTTAAAACCCAGACTCTCCCAACAGAGCAAACTGAAAAGCCAGAGGGTGGGAAAACACCCAAGTCACAGGATGAGGAACCGGGCAGCAAAAATCAGGAGATGCTGCTACCCACAATATGAGCCTGCCTGTCCTCCTTGTGACCCACAAAAGCATCAATGCAAGCTGAGCACAGATTGCCCAGGAAGTGGGTGGGCTCACGCTGGCCTTGGCCCATTTTTTACATCCCTAGAAGGAAATCTCAGGATGCTTGTTCCAACTGGAGCTCAGCACCACGCTGGGCCTCTGGCTCAAGAAGCAACACATCCCAAGATGTAAGCCCTGAATAAACAAAACTCTTCTTGCTACACTGACCCCTCTTCATCCCTGTGAAGCATCCTTCTTCCCATCTCTCTCTTTATTCTTCTTCACAAATCATTCTCACTGGAAACCTTCCAGTTCTCTGTTTCGGGAGGGATTTATGTGATTTATTTATTCACTTGGCATCTTATCCGGCAAGGAAGCCGCTCCTTGTCTCATTGTAGTAAATTTTAATTCCTGGCAGAAGCCCCAGCTCAAAGTGACTGCAGCTGTGGCTCTGTGATACCTTATAGCCAGTCCTGTCCATCACTGTGTCAGCAGACCCCTCATCCTTATCCCCCAAGCTTCTACCTGATGGATGGGCAAAGAGGAATAACTGGCCTCAAACTGCAATGGGTCCCTCCCTGCCAGGATGCAGGAGCGGAACATAATAGAAAGCTGAGCAAAGAAAGTAAGATTTCCACCTGATAGATCAAAAGAGGATTCTGGGGCTGATATCAGGACATACAATCTGGGTATGAAACAGTGCAAGTGTTTGTTGAGGTGTATAATGATGATCACAGCATGCTCTGCAAAATCCTTGGCTGTTGTTTGCCAGGACTGGCATTTTAAAGGTCGTGCAAACAGGTTTCTAGTTTGACTTGCAACAAAAGGAGTTAATGTCTCACATGAGAGCATGCACAACTGTGCAGAGCCACGGCATTTCCAAGATAAAGCTTCTCCTACGTTGTCAAGTCTCTGCCAGTGCAGAGGAGGCTTCCACATCTGGCTGATGTCACATGCAACACATTCAATCTTCCAACTTGCAGCTTCAAGGGAAGCAGTTTGCAGCCCATGGGAATGTAATGTGAGTGCTGGAGTCTGGGCTCCAGATTTTGGAATAATCTGTGATGAAAACAGGACCTCAGATTAGGTTTGTGGCCAGTTTGAGCTCCTGGGCCCCAGAGGCAGCCTTAAGGCTCCTCTGACTCACATCTCTTCTATACCTATCTCTACACAGCTGTAGATTCTGGTTTCCTTCAGACAAGGGAGTGCTCATTAATTGAGAAATGTCACAAAAAGTCGGCAAATACTGGACAGGGAAGTTTTGGAGACAGGCAGGACTCCTGGTTACACACGGTACCTTCAAGCAGTCAGTGTTGTGAGAGCCCAGTGATCTCTGGCAGCTTTCTGCAGTTCTAGTCTTAATGAAAACCACAGCAGCCCTCACAGAGGTTTGACTAGAACTCCTGAAAAGCAGCAATACAGATGTCAGGTCTCCTCTTTAAACTCCTTTTTAACCATGTCCAGCGGAGATCAAACTTCTTGCCCAAGTGTAAATCACTGTCTCCTGGAGTCTGCAAATAAGTTTGCTACAAGAACAACTCTCCTAAGTACAATATCCCTCCCCAGAGTGGCACCCAGGCCAGCACTTATTCCTCCACAGATGAATGAAGATGGGATAAGTGTGCCTGACCTCAACTGCAAGGCTATTGCATGGCCTTAAAAAGGGTGATGAAGAAGAAGGAGTTCTGACTACAACACAGGTCAGAATAGTATGAGGAACGCAGACTACAAAGGAGGGTCGTATGTTTATTTGTTTTTAGAAGAAAGGGCAGAAAAATCCCACTTTACATAAAATATGCAAAAATATGTGCCATTTCCCTGTGTTTGGAAAGACTTTGCTTTAGGGCAACATTTTTCTCAAGACTTGCAGTGGTCTGGTCCTGATTTTCCCATTCTGAGAGTTCCCTTGTGAACTGCTGCCATCTTGGCACTCAGGGTCAAGCACTGCCCAAACGGGAACCTGAGGATATTCCAGCTCAGTAGCTTTCATCCAGAAGGCTGCAAGCAACTCCCAAATACAGCACAGTAATTTCAAAACTACAGAGACTCAGAGCTGCCAAATTTGAAGGCTCCCCAAAGAAGGATTTGGGAATTGTCTTGGGGTGGGAGATAAGTAGCCAGAAACTACCGAAGGGACAAATGCTTTTCAAAGGAAGGAACACTGTGTTGAACTTGTCCACTATACTGCAAATAAATGGTTCATGTACTCCCCACCTTGGCTACTAAAAGTAGAGGGGAGACTCCTGACAGTTTTCCATTTTCCAGCAGTTTGAGGCACCCATGCCTATGTGGAAAAGCGCCTGGATAATCAGCACAGTGGTTAGAGTCAGGCTTTCCTCAGGGAAGCGTGGCTGTCTGGCTCAGACCCTTGCTCAGAGTCCTTCTCTGGGACTTCCCTCCAAGTAACCCCGGGAGTGCCCACAGCACCTGAACATCTGGGCAAGTGGTTACTGGGAGTGAGAAAACACCCTGACTGTGTTGGGCCACAGGGATCCCTGGGTGATCCCTGCTGGAGGCAGATGGTGTGGTGCCTCTGCCAGCAGAGCCAGGCAGTGCCAGGCAGGAGGAGAGGGACTGTGTCCTTCCCAACAGAATCAGAGGAAACATCTGTAGACATCAAGAAATCAGCAGTGGGGAATAAACTATCTACCTTCTGTTTCAGAGAGCGACTGCAATGAAAATAAAATTAGATAACCATTATTTTAAGCTCCCCTCTGAAAAGCCCCTCCTTTTGCTGTTGATGCTTGTAAAGTGGGTGCAATACTGATGTGACATAGCATCGTTTTCCATGAGGGATGGTCAGTGCCCATGTCAGCTTTCTCCACCTCTTCCAAAAGGCATCTCTTCTCCACAGAGTCCACATGAAGTCTCAGTTCAACCTGATGGGGTTGAACTGCTGCTCTCCTCACAGCCTCCTGGGCCCAAAGTGGAGGAACCAGCCTCCTGCTTGCCTCTGTGGAGCTTATTACTCACATGTCCTAAGAGCAACAGGCTGGGGTGGAAAGACCCTGACACTGCAAGGGTATGCCAGCCACCTCGCACTGGTCTTTGGCTGGTGCTGAATATTTTTGAGGCTGTACAAATGGCAAGTTGTTTTTTCCTTTGTGCCATGGTGTGTAACCCTCAGGAGTGCCTGGCATGTGCTTGCTAAGCTCTGTCTGGTGAGATTAGCAAAAGCAGCAAATATCACTGTAAAAGGTTCAAGTGAGGTCTTGACTCACCCTTTTAGTAAAAGCAATATCTGGCAATTACCCAGTGCCTACAATACTGCATGGGATGATTAAATTCAGCAGCATTGCCCCAGACCTTCACTGTTAGGAGCATCTGCTGAGAGGGCAATGTATGGACTTGTGCTTTTTAACGCATATCAGCCACAGGTCCTGAGGAAGCCAGGGCTTTATCTGTCAGGAGAGCACTCAGATCACCAGGCAGGTGTGTGAGGTCCCCTCTGCCCCAGGAAGCCTCGAATTCTTTGCTGCATGTTGGCATGGCTTTAACAGGCGGGCTGGCAAGTGCTTGCCCAAGCCTTGCCCTAAATCCTGGATTAAAATCCATCTCTTGCTAGGCAGACCAAAGAGTCTGAAGCCTACACCCTCTGAGAACAGAACAGAGCAGAGCCCAGGCCATCCACTTCCTGAGCAAGTGTCTTATTGCACCTGGCAAAGGCTGCCAGGAGTGGTTTGATCAAGTACCATCATTACCAAAAGAGGCAGTGAACTGCAGCACCTGGTCCCTGCTGGGCACCGTGCCTGTGCAGGGGCAGCAGGAGTGTAACCTCAGCCTGTACCCTGCAGAGACACGGGCAGCTCTTGGCTCTGCTGTGCCCTATGCTGCAAAAGGCTTCTGCCTGTCCAGCCACAGCTCAGGGAAGGAGGTGGCACACCATTTAAAATGTAAATCAATCATTTTGTTCATATGCATAGTGGTTTGGGAACCCATGACTGAGGTGACTGTAGAAGCCTCCAGCAAGACATGGGTGGCACCATTCCCTTTTCTGCAAGAAGTGTTTTTTGTGAGATGCCCAATGCTGGTTGCTTGTGTTCACCGTGCTCAGAGTATTCCCATGGGGAGAGATGAGGACGTGGGGCAGGGGAATGTAACAGGGACCCATGGACAGGTCAGGCAGGGCAAATTCAGGCTTGTGCAGGACCAGCAGCCCAGGCACTGGTTAAACTTTGAGGTGGAGCAAGCAGGTGCCTAGTGAAGTGGAGGAACCTACACAGTCAGCCAAAGGTTGCAAGGTTTTTCTCTAGGCTGAAGATGTGGATTGCAGTCTTTCCGTTCTGCATTAGTTCTGTAGTTGATACAGGATAGGATAATTGCCCTCAGCTACTCAAAATCCAGCAGAGAATTTTAGTCCAGGGCTTCACAAGCTCCACCTTGACACTTGGACCTTCATGGCAGACAGGAGCAGCACCCAGATCAGGTATCTGCATTTCACCTCTGTAGCCATGAGAAGTGGCCATCCAGAGCTGGTGTGTACAGGGTACTTTGGGCACAGTAACTGAGATGGCCTGTCATCACAAAACCTCCTAAGCAAGTCCTAATGAAGTCCAGCACCCACAAAGGATTGATTCCTTTCTAGTGAACTATCCTTTTAATGGGCTTTCAGTCTGATTTCTAAAGATGCTTAGGAATTTGATAATATCCAGCATAGAGAGAATAGATTTCCCATCTCAGTCATGTGTCCCCTCTTTGTCCTGCCTGACCAGCACAGGCTCAACAAGAGGAGTCAGATAGGGGCTTGCCTAGCCCACTGGGTCAACAATAAAAGAGGAAGGAGAAGCTCAAAGATTTTGAAAGCAGTAACAACAACAGAACAACTGAAGTGAGATTTAGTGCCAGCACATTCAAGAGGAAAGACTCGAAAGGTACTCAAGAAAGGAGAAGGTGAATCCTATTGCAGTGAGAAGACAGGAGGCCGGGATGAGTGGTAGGAAGGTGAAAGGCTGTTAAGTACCAGAGAGGCCTGAGAACACAGTGGGGAGAAGCCGTGTGACATACAAGAAAAACACATCATGATCCCCAGGATTACCAGGCTTTTAAGGTACAGGACAACATTTGCTTGCAGAGTGAGGAGGAAAAAATAGGAGGGCTAGGTGAAAAGGCAAAAATCTACATTGCCAGCCAGGCCAGTTGCCTAAAGACAAGGTGACAAGGGTGTCCAAAAGAGCAGGAAAAACATGCAAGCCTCATCCAGGAGTCCAATCAATTCCAAGGAGAAACGGCCTCCGCCTTTCCTGTAAAAGGGCCATGCGTCTGTAATTGCCTCATTACAAGCCCAGCACAGCTGCTTGCACACAGGCCATGCAGCCAACATGGAAATAATTTCGGGCAGCAGGAAAGGGATTGTGGATAAAGCTGCTATCTGGTTGGATGTGGTCATACCCAGCCACACAAGTGGAAAAACAGGGGAAGGCAGAGGGGCTGTGCCACACGAGCCTTCTGTGGAGAGGCTCCTTTCAAGGGGGGCTGTCCTGTCACCTGAAACAGCACAGCTTCACAATCTCACCCATGCTGGGTTTTCAGCCCAGACATACCACACAGGGTTGTCCCTCTTGGGTCTTTGGGGTGCACTAGAGTCTCCATTCAGGACTTTGCTGCAATGAGGGTAAGACATGCTTTTTTAGGGGAGAATGAGCTATTTAAGATGATAGAGTTTCAAAAAAACAAAAAAGAAATACAGAGAGATTCAAAAGCTGATAATTTACTGTGCGGCTACCGGAGGTGGAGATGTATTTCAAACCATCTAACTAATACTCAGCATTATCTGTCACTGAAAACTGGAGCTCAGCCATCAGTTACCTTCAGCACTGAGACACAAGAAACCACTAGTTTAACAAAGATCTCTGCAATTACCAAGTTAGACTACACTAGAAGAGTAGACTAAGATCCCTCCTCCCTTGACGAAGCCCTGGAAATTCAATGTCCTGCTATTTCCTTTGAGTTAATATGCCTGTTTTAAAAATATGGACTGTATTTATCTGGAACAAACAGTTTCAAAAAGAAACCTTTTTCTTTAATGAGTATTTGGCCTTACAAGAACAATGTTGATGTTACAGAGCTCTTCCCTTGCTCCAAGTGAACACCAGTGACACATCTGAAGTATTTTTCCATGGAGTTTACAATAAGTGTTTTCAGGGAAATAGTTTGTGCCTCTTAAATGTGAGTGCTGCCAGCAAGCCAGAATCCTGCAGCAGATACACTAAGCATTCCTGTTATTTGAGGTTATAAAAGTCTGGATTGTGATGCTGAAAACAAGATCCCTGACTCTGAAATGTCCTGTCAAATACAGCCCTCAGCTCGTCTCTTAAAGAAGGTCACAATGAAGGAGGCCAGTGGGCATGTAACAATTGATAGGAAAACAGGAAATGGCCTCAAGGAGAGGTTTAGATTGGATATTAGGAAAAATTCCTTCACTAAAAGGGTTGCCAAGCTCTGGAACAGGTTCCCAGAGAAGGGGTGGAGGCACCATCCCTGGAAGTGTTCAAAAAGACGTGTGGTTGTGGCACTTAGGGACACGGTTTAGTGGTGAGCTTGGCAGTGTTGGGGTAGCAGTTGGACTTGATAATCTTAGAGGTCTTTTCCAACCCAAACAATTCCATGATTAACTTGGCAGCAGGACTTCATTGTTGTCTGAGAGCTAATGCACTGCTTTCCTAACTAATTGAAGATCCCCACTCTCTTCAAGCAGCACTACTTTTCATTTCCCCAAATTAAATTAGATGAACACCTACACAGCTTAGTTCAGGAAGATGTCTGGCTTTTCTGGTGTGTCAGGCAGGACATCTAGTCCTGTCATTAAGTCCTTCTCTCCACCCGATAGGAGCCCTCTAGCAAAAAATCCTGCCTGAAATCTTGGTTGATGCAACCAGACGTGAGCTACTGCTGATATCCAAATTGCAGATAATACAGGTGAAGGGCATGTGGGGGGAAAGGGGTTGTTTCTCAGCAATTATGCGCTGAGAAAGTAAGCTGATGAGGCTGTGTTGTTCGAGGAATCCACAGACACTCCCAGTGTGGAATGATGCGTACCCTGGCGGGGTGATGCTGATGTCCTGATCTACAGCTGACACCAGCTGTTAGCAGGACGTCTGGCTGGCTGGTCTGGAGTGTCCTGCTTCCCACGTGTCCTTAGCAGCTTGTACCGCCAGGATCTGGGGTCTGTCCCAGGATACTCACTCACACTTCTACCAAATTCCTCCGTGGGTTGATGGGAGAGGTGGTAGTTCTGATAAAGAGCAGGGATGGCCACCATAACACTGCTTTCCTAGTCTGCTGCTCCCACCAGCTGCTTGTCTAGAGCTCTATTCCTGGCCAGGGTTTTCCCCAGGATCCTTCTCAGCTTCCCAATGTTTCCCTCTCAGACATCTGTTTTTCTTAATGGTCTGGGAACCGTACACAGCTTGTCAAGTCTCCCCAAATTAATTGGTGCCTCTCTGTGTGTACTTCCAGGTCTTGTTCTGGGGAGTTCTTGCTGCTCCCGAAGGATAAGGGGTGAGGAACAACCGGAAAAACCTCCCAGGCTGCCCATGGGGAGAGGAGATTTAGTGCAGTCTGCAGGGCAAGTGTATCCAGTCTCATGTGAGCAAAGAATTCTAGACTAAGACACAGAGTGAGATATGGCCAGGCAGGCTGGACTTGCATGTGCACTATTTCAGTGGGGAACGAAACGCTCGAACCACAGTTGTGTTCTGATACAGACCCCTGAAATGAGAAGCTCTCTGTTGGCTAAAATGTGCCTTGCAGAGAACGAAAACAGCTCCTGTAGTAAGGAAGGTCTCACCTTTCCACTGATACCCAGCTTAGCTTCTCCCTTGCCTGCCTCACATGGGGTCAGGAAAAAAGTCCTGCTTTTAGCAGAGGTCTGAGAAAAGATGAATTTCAACAGGAGGAGGCTCAGACTCAAGATGCTTCAGGTGGGACGAGGAAGAGGCTGCTCTTGGCCTAATGGAGTGGTTGATGAGGATGAACTTTAAGCAGGTGCATATACAATATGCATAAATTATCTAATCTGAAACTATTCAGGAGGCTAAATTAGAAACTGACATTACTGAACTGTAAAGAAGGGACAGAGAGAATGTGAGAAGCAGGGACAGTGCAAAATACTTCTGATAAATGCTGTGAGTAGACTGTGGTACCTGCCCATTTAAACTCAACACTAGAGACAGTCTAGTTGCAGTAGCACAGGGGTTGAACTCCTCTGGGAACAGAAAACCAGGAGGCTAAATGAGCCATCACAGAGCTTCCAACTGCTGCAGCTTCCAAGACTCATCAGTTAGGACTGTGCTATCTTTGTAACACATTGCTATTAAATTAGGTCTACACTGCATACAGGCAGATCAGAGAAGGAGGTTCACATTTATCCGAGCCAGGAATTTAGTCTCAAAAGGTATGCAGATATGGAGTGGAGGAAAGTGATATTAAGCACTCCTCTGGCAGCCAGCTGGAGGTGTGAGTGTTAAGCTATAACCACAGAGGTGTCTTGTGAGTCGGACCCTGGAAAGCCCCAGCAGCACCAAGGATCCAGGTCTGCAAAGCTGCTTTCCCAGAACCCTTGGACTTCATCTGGGTCTCCAGCTTGTGAGATCCCTGAAAATCAGGTCCTGCATGAGGCAAATGCATCCAGGCTGCTTTAATTTGCTGTTAAAATGGGAAATGCCTGACTGAATTTTCAGCCCAGTCTGGGTCAGCCATAATGATGCATTAGAAATTTAGTGCTTTCCATGTTTAAATGACACTATAAACAATAAGGAGAAAGCACACAAGCAACTCCTGAGCTGCAGCTTGGCCTTTAACACAGATTTTTTTGGGTGATCTGAAAAAGATAATGATCTCATTTCTGAGTAAACCTGCTCAAAAAAATCTCCCAAAACGCTGTAATGGAGGAACCCAATATTTGGAAGAGCTTCAAAACCCTCCACCTACTTCAGTGCTTTTACCAGTGTTTCTTTTACCTGCTGGCTGATTGAAACTCATTCACACGTTCTTCCCATGGCAAGAAGAGGGACTAAGTCCCTTCAACCTCAGGCCCAGTTTCTCCAGATGCAAGCTGGGCCTCCGGAACCAGGTGTCCGGGAAGTGTGGGCTCACTGCCTGCACAGCCACTCACTCGGTGAGTACATCAGCACCAGGAAGCCCTGGCCAGCACGTCACTGAATTCACAGCCCTTAAAATGAAAGGTGTTGAGAAGAAAAATTATATTCAACTCAGGATCACTGGAATTGCTGGAATGAGCCAAGGGTTTCTCTGCTGCAGAGCAGAGTCAGAAGAAATAGACTATATCATTATGTGTTAGCTTTTCTTTCCCATGGGCTACAAAAAGAGAAGGCTTCAATCTCCCTCCTTGAGGACCACGTGCATGCCCATGTGTTTGCACAGAGAGCCCCTCTGCTGCTAACTGGGAACAAATACCTCCAAACTGGGAGGGAAAACACGGGGTTTTCATGGGGGACAGTGCTGACAACTCTGTGCACTTTGTAAAAATTAAGTGGGAAGTCAAATTAAACGGTGCACATTTCACAAGTTAAACACGCACTCGCTGTAGGGCCCAAGGGGTGAAATTCCTAGGAAGCCTGGAACACAAGCTCAAGAGTGTATATATGAAAACAGGACATGTTTCATCTGAACTTACATCAGGGGAACACGGCACTCAGCAGAAAGGTATTTCAAGATGATTGACTTGAATAAGCCATGATTGCTGTTGCAGTATGGTTTTAAAGGATAAAGAGACCCATTCCAAAAACAGGAAGAAAGAATAAAAATAAAATTGGTTTCGTGTTTTACACGGGCAATAAAATAACCATTCCCAGACTCTTGCAGATGTGATGCCAATTTATTTTGACCTAAGCTTCCCACAGGCAGAAGTTTGCTGGGCTTGAACAATATACTGCAGCAGGGAGGAATCATAAATACTTTTGGGGCCTGATGTTGAAGAGCCACAACCTTCTGTCAGCAGCCCCACACGTGGAAGAGCTGCAGAAACAGTGTGGTCCTGGCCCCTCTGGTGGCCCTATCAATACAACTGCTTGAATACAACAGAAGATCAGTCCTGCCATTATCTTTCTTATGCTTAGCCCAGTCTATTTTTGAACCATTCATGGGAAAGAGATTTCCACTATGTTTGGTTTCCACTACACTATTCCCAACACTGCCAGTCCTCACTGTTAGAAATCTTTCCTGCTATTTGGTGAGATATAAATGTCCCCTATAATTGGGTCCCATTATTCCCAGGCATGATGCTTTTCCAATGCACTAACTACTTCTGTTTCCTCTGTGTTAAAAGTTTTAGACTCCTGTCCTCTGCCTCACTGCAGAGCCACACTGACTTGTTTAACTCCATTCTTCTGAGCCACATTTCCCTCTTCTTTGCATTTTTGTGCCTTTCTATCTACAACAAGCCCCTGGCCTGCACCCTTGATATACCTAGGCTTTCCAAACCACACACCTTAATTCTCTGTGCATTTGAGAAGCCCAAGGTGAAGAGTGGCTTTGTTGAAGCTGGTAAATCAAAACCCTTTGCAGACTGGCCACTAGTCATCCACACTGACCAAAACACTGTGTGCATCTCCTTACAAAGGGTAAACAAATTTATTTGCCTAAGGACACTTGTATGCAACAAAAACCACCTTACAACTTTGCCCTCTGTTGTATGGACTTTGAGCTCTTTTAAAATTTGATGATGAAGAACAGAAGAAAAAGCCATGCATCTATGCCAGCTGTTAATCTGGCCAGTGGTTAGATTAACCACTGGGTCTTTGCTTGGAGAACACCTTAGCAAGTGATGTTCTCACATCTGACAAGAATTTGATCGGATGCCTTTTTTTTCCTATCCATAAAGTGAAAACTTCATTTGGCACTAACACAGCAGATAAGCCTCATTCTTGTAGTGCATTATCAGGACCCCTATGTTGCCAATAAGATATAAAGACGTGCCTCAGATTGGATGTAAAAGCATTTCTGGTATTGAGACTGCATATCTGGATACATTGTGACCTGGATGAAGTGTGACTTAAATCTGTGCCCACATGAGATGCTGTAAGAATCAAGTGCCCTGTGCCTCTAACAACAACTAGGACTGAAGCAGCTGTGCAGTGAGTGTGTAATAATGATTTCTCTTTACACAACAGCTCTCCTGTCTCTAGACCAAGTTCATCTTCATGCACGCTGTCTTACACACTCTGAAGGGATTTCATTTTCTGCAAGTCACCAAGGCAAGCTGTCTCAGCGGTGTTATAGCACCTACAGGTAGCAAGAAGGCCACAGACAGGTCCTCCAAACAGGTTCTCTTGCTGCCACCCCAGATCCTAAATTCAGGCTGTATAGTTGGTGCTTTAGGAAAAGGAGCATACACTTCTCCACTACTGTTAACCAAGCAGGTGAAAACAGAATGGAAAATCAACCCTAGATTGTATGGACTTAGCTATTTCCATGACAAAAAGCTTTTCTAGCAGCACCTGTTGATAAAGCAGTGCTGATATTTCCCCCTGTTCTTCAGATAAGCAGATTCTGGGAATGTATGTGAAGCTATGCATAATATGCTGCTCAGCAGTAAACCAACCTGCCAATTACACCGTGGAGGACAGGATAGAAGGTGTTTGCAAAATGCTACCCTGTGACTTGGGATGCTCAGTCACCCAAAGGTTAAACTGGGGAGTGAGGAGGGGTTCAGGAAAAGCATCCCTCTCTGGTGACACAGGAAAAGCCTGAATTCCATTTACTCTGGGGTCTCTGCTAGGTACAAGAAAGGGTCACAGCACAGCCCATGAGGTTTGGTTTTCCTGCTTTCTGTCCTTCAAGTGGGAGGCCCCAAGTTGCTCTGATAATACAAAAGTCTGGCAAAGCTGATCCTTTCCAGGACCCTCTGGTGCAGACATGCTATTTACTATCAACCAGCTCCTAAATCTGCCCAGTCCTGAGGAGTAAATGGGGTCATATGGTACCTCTCCTGGTGTATTTAAATGCTATTCCTTTTACCTCTGCATGAATGTGTCATTTTGATGAGTTTGGGAGGAAACACTGAAAATGAGTGTATTTGAGGTTAGACTGTTCTGTTAAGCAAAACCAAAAAGAGTGGAAAATTATTGTTTTACCTTTCAGAATGAAAGGCAAGCATCAGAGCTTCCTGAGAAAGGGAAATTGTCTCCTGGCAGACCTAACCATGGTGTAATGTCTGTCCATCTCTGCTCCACAGCTGCACGGGTGGGCAGAGACCTCTCTCAGCCCAGCCCACCCACTGTCCTGCTGCTTCTGCAGACCATGATGGCCACAGATTTCAGCCCCATCACCTGCACAGCCCCATGATCTGCTCATCCCCTCCACTGCAGTCCTCTTGGGTGACAGGTCGCACATCCTTAGTGCAGTTTTCCTAAGGACAGGGTAAGTGCCTGTTCCAAAAGCAAGCTCTGCTGTTAATTTGGGTGAGGGTGTCATTCCTTGTCTCTGCAGGAAAGGTGAAGCAGCTGGGATACTGGACCTGGAAATGTGCTCAGTTGTGGTGTCTGGCAAACCACAACACAAAAATACAACTCCTGACCTCACTTCTTGAGGGAGGGGATGTGTTTGAACCCCAGGAGGTTTCTGCAGTCTCTCACCGGGACGGGGAACAGCAGACTCGGGAATTTTCTCCACTCTGCCAGAAGAGTGGGGCAGGACCCCTTTGTGGTATCCTCACCTGACACAGGGGCTGGGGCTTTACTGAAAGAAGCAGGGACTCCATCACTCCCCAGATGCCCAAGATGAGGGCACCGTGGTGCAGGGAGAGCACAGGGCCCAGGGCTGGAGCCATGCCCAGTAGGTTGTCCAGAAGGGAAGTGGTGAACACAAAACTGCCCTCAGCCCTGGAAAAGCTTTCTCTCTCCTGAGTCAGTGTACCAATAGGAAAAATGAAGATCTAGCAGGAGCAGTTGCAGAAAAGAGACATGGGAATGGAGATGTCATAGAATTAAATCACATCTGTTGGTAGGCACAAAGAAGAGGGGAGCCTTCCCAAAATAAATCTGCACCTTTGGGGCTTAGGAACCCATCACACCACAGGGAGCCACTCAAGTGAAACTCAGTCTTGGATGCCTTCCCTCTGCAAGTTCAAGTGTCTCCATGCTCCCAAGCTCCTACAGAGAGGCTGGGAAGAGGAATGCCAGGACCGCTGTTCAATATGGGCTGCAGAAAGCCACGAGCACTTTAAGCAGCTGCCTTCACCCACAACATCTGCAGCAAGATTTGGTGCAGCTATGGGAATCAGACAGCTTGGGCCAAATCTGAGGATTTAAACTAACAAACCAACACACAAAAATTTCTGACCCTTTTTGTACCATGAGTGCAAAGAATGTTTAGTGTTTTACAAGTGGCTAAGCTTCCATCAGAGCAGCTTTACACATTTTTGAGATGAACTCCTCATATCAACAGTCTGGTGTATAAGCTCCATGATTTCAAATTCCTTTCATCAGTCCTAGTACTGGAAAAAAAAATGAGTCTCAAATCTATCTTGCATCAAAAAGCTGCATCTTCACAAAAAAAAAAAAAAAAAAGAAAAAGAAAAAAAATAAAAAAAAAATGAAGAAAAGGAGATTCACAAAATTACATGAACTGCAAGAAAGGGTTTTGCTGCTTTTTTCTCCTTCTTCAGGGTCTTAAATAGTTTCAGTTACTGCTTTCAATGTGGCACACTCCTGACAGCACAATGGCTAAGGCCACAGGTACTGGTCCTGAAGTGGGGAGCACCAAACCCACACTAAGCACTCCAACAAAGCAATCCCAACTATCTTCCTTCTGCGTGTTTTTCAAAACTAGGGTCTTCCTGCCAGAGACGTGATGGAAATCAGCTGCCTAGGTCAGCCCTCTGCCCTTTTTCCCCTAATGCTGGTAATCCTCATGTGTCCCATTAGAGCAAAGAGTTTGCCAGTTCATGCCAACAGGAAAGCACGGAGCAGCCCTGCCTGCCAATGGTGAAGCAAACAGGGAAATGACAGGACTTCTCATTCCTGTTGCACAGGATCATTAAATCTGGTTTTAAAGCAAAAGGCTGCAGTGAGTCTCTGGGTCCTGCTTAGGCTGCCTGTGAAAAGCCCTCAGGAAGAAACAGAGCAGAGAGAATAGAATTGCCTGGTGGGAACTCAAGTCCTTGCTCTTAGCTCTATTTTGGTCTAATGTCTTCTTACCTTTGGGACATTAACCACCTTTTTGGAGGCTTGGGGCAGGACCAAGTGCGCTACTTATAAAATAGCTTGGGAACTGAGATGTTTTAAAAATAAGAATGGATACAGCAATCTACAAATGATCAAAAAACAAGGTAACACTCAGGAAAAGTGGGAAATAGAGGTAAAAGGACAAAATCAGAAACAGGGAACTCTTAGGTTAGCTAGTCCAGAGAAGCTTCCTGACCATCAGACCTTCCATATGTGTCACACGCCTCCCGAAGGAAATGGCAGGTCTGCCACTTTCTGCTCCAAAACACCACTGTGGCAGACAACAGAAAACACCTGAAGGGTGCAGTCCTCTGTGTGTGGAGAGCACAGGGGCTGGGGGAGAGTGTCGTCAAGGTGACAAAATATCTGCTTCAGCCCCAAGTCAGTCTTTGCTCCATATGTGGCTTAGTGTGCACAGAGGATATAAAAATTAGGAGATCAACTTCCCATCCCCTCTGAGACATCACAGTGTAGTGAAAAATAATAAAGCAAGTATTAACAGTTACTGAACCAGGCTCTGTCGAAGCTGAAAACCCTTATAAAGCTATATATCTGTCATGCCACACGCAGTCTGTGCTGAGTTGGTTTGATCACTGCTTGGTCTTTCTACACTCAACAATCTGTTTAGATGGTTTGGTTGAGGACATTTTTTGTAATGGACATGCCTGAACACACCAGATCTTTAACTCTTGCTGTGGGGAAGGTCAGCACAGATAGCAAGGATGGCAGTGTGAGCACCTGGGTGTTATCAGAGCTGCCCAGCTGAGCTATGTGCTGGAAATCTTAAAAAGAAAATTGAAGTGGTGCTTCAAGCACACTGTTCCCTGGCTCTGGTGCTTGTCCCCTGCCGCTGGGGCTGCATTCACCCAGAAAAATGCTTATCTGGGAAGATAACATAGAGTGTTTAGTAAGATCTCTCTTTAGCTAAGAGAAATACCAAATGTCCCCTCTTTCGTCATTTGAGGTTTTGCCAATGTTGTAATCACCTTTCTATTTCCTGTGCCCCTCCTAAAAATAAATATTTTTTTTCCTTTGCCACTTAAAAGAACTATTTGAAAAGCTTGCAAATCCAGTCTGACGTGACCAAAGCAAGCACCATCATTCCCATTTTGAATGAATGGGAAGAGAAGGAAGGTGAGGTGAACTACCTTGCCCAAGAGGGTGTTACACAGGAGAAGGCTTGGACACAAACCCCAGGGAAGCCAAGCCTCCTGTCCCCCAGCTCCGTGCCACCCTGAGACACGAGATCTGAGTCTCCTGAAGCACGGGACATGCAGCAAGGGGGAAAAGGGGCAGGCTGTGCTGCTCATCTACCTTGCCAAAGCAGCAGTTCCTGGGTCCTCTTGCACGAACCAAAATGCTTCATTGGTAACAGAAGTGACACCTCCCAATCCACGTGGAACAAGGGGCACACACAGCCCAGGGTCCGAATCACGGCTGCTGCTGGGAGGGTTGGGTGGGAACCCATCCCACGGAGCCGGCCACTCCTGTAGTGTTGGTTCCTTCTCCTCATGTCCCCATTTCTAATGACTCCTTAAAACCTCCTTTCAAAATGATACCTTTTAAAATCTCTCTCTTCCCACCTCAGAGACTAGAACAGTAAATGGCAGTCCTTCCTCGTTCCCCTTTCACAGATATAATTTCTCCCCCTAACATCCCCCTACTTTACAAAATCTGGACTAAAACTTGCAAAATACTCCGAGGTGCATGGCAGGGGCTTGGGGTGGAGGGAGAAGAGACCTTTATGTGAACTCCAGCGGAGAGAGATTCTGAAGCTGCCTTTAGTGAGAAATTGCTTTGCAAGGTGGAGCTTAAAGCAGATCGAGGAGCGAGTCACAAGCTAGTGGAAATAAAAGTTTTCTTTACCTCCATGTCCCGCAAGAAAGAGGTGTCCTCGGGGCAATCTTTCTTCCCCACCCCTTTCCCTCTTATCTGTGGGAAAACTTCAGCCGAGCCAGAGCACAACCGTGTCGCCGTGGAGGGAGTGCAACATCCGAGCCCCTGCCCAGCGTGAACACTGACAGAGCCCCGCGAGTGGCCCTGCACTGCGAACGAGGAAGAAGGGCGGGTGGGTGAGAGGAAGGGAGGGAGGGAGGGGAGAGGAGGGGGAGGCAAGGCAATCAGGGTTTAAATTTAGACACAAATCTAAACAGATACTGTCCCTCCCGGAGTGCTGGGCTCGTGAGACAGCAAGCAACAAACTGCGCCCAAACTTGGGGACACCACATGTGCATTTCCTCCCTTCCTTTCTTTCTCCCCTTCATATTTTCTATCACCTTATCTTCTTTCGTCTCCTACTCACCCCTGTTTTCTCTCGCTTTCGATCCACTGCTTGTGGTTGCTGCCCCAGTGTCTCTGCCTGGATCTCCCCCATCCACGCTTCCCTTTCCAAGTCTGCAGGGTCTCCTGCTTGTTGTTTGTTTGTGAGGACGATCTCTTTAACTACAGCTTCCCTTCTCTCTTCCTTTACACTTTACAGTAATTTCAGTCAGCAGTGACCTGTAGAGTGGATAGAGAGGAGGAATAGGAGGGGAGTGAGGGTGATTATTGGAATTGAACAGAATTTAAGGCTCTCATGTCCCGGTGCATGGCTGGGACTCCCAGGAAGGACACTATCTGCTGGGTGATTCCCCAGAGAGAGAACAGGGCTCCACTTCAAAGGGTGTTGTGCAAATGTGGCCACAAGTAGAGGGTCCCCATGCAATACTGTCACTGTCCACTTTCCACCCCGAGTCTGTGTCTCACACCACCAGATCAGAAGGTGCAGGTTGTTCTGCTCTCCCTTCACAGGGATGGAGATACTTGTGCACTGGAAGTGAGAAGCTTCCATGGTGATAGAAAAATTCAGATGGGGAAAAAAATGAAGCCTCTGGAATGTTTTGCTACAGCTTCCCTTTCCATTCTGATTACAGTGTTGTAAACCGGACATCTCTTTTAGCAACTGTTTGCATATGCTTCCTTCTCAAGAATTTCAGTCCCCACCTCTCAGAGCAGGGTGGTGCAGAGGAATTTGGAAGCACTCCCTTTGTCTTCTGCTGGCTTCCTTGCCTTGTGTGCAGCTGCAAAGTGACACAATGTCATATCGTCATTTTGGCAGGATACCTTGGGGGCAGAAGAGGGTTAAAGCATGTTTTCTGAAAGGGATGCATACTTTTCCTTTGCAGTGTTTCACAAGTCCCTGCTGGCTACGGCTGAGAACAGTCCAGCATGGATTTAAATGTGAGCATGGATCCCAGTTTACTGTTACCAATACTTGCTGCTACAGTGTAGTTAACTATTGCTGTACTGCACGTTGTAGGACTCCAGTCGAATTAGCAGATTTAAAGAGTGACCTCATTATCTCCCAAATTCAATATACAATAGTTACTCTGTCCCTAGCCGAAAGAATGATAGGCTGAGTTGCTGCAATCTGAAGATTGAGCAAGAGGACTAATTAATCTTCAATTGCTGAAACACTAGATAAGTTGAAACCCCTCTGCTGTAAGCAACCAGAAGATGCTGCAACTGTAGATACAAGGAGATAGATTAAAGATCTAAAATATAAAAATGAAACTACTTGACTGGAAATCCTATTCATTTCTCCAAGTCCTGACAATGTTACACTAGGAGAGGGAATAGGAACTGAACTGAGAAGCAGGGTGAGGCGGGGGGGCAGGACTCTTCTGCTGCCCGTGCTTTGCCTGCTGCCAGGACAGAAGGAGGATTTCAAGCTCAGAGTTTTCACTGGACACGGGTCACAAGTGTTGTTTTCAAGATTTCTGCCATGTAACAGACTGTCAAAATCACACCTCCAAGGGCTGCTTCACGCTGCTTACAGACTGTTTCAATATTTTCTTTCTGCTTTCAGGGGTTGTACTTTGCAGAGAAAACACTTTGCTTAGTTCTACAGAAAAGGAAACTGCTAGGCAGAAACAGTATCACTTTACCCGTACTAAAGCAAAGGTAGTTGCAGCTGCCCCACCACAATTCTTCACTCTATTTCTGCCCCCAAGGATCTTGCCACAACGCAAATCTTTCCTGCCAGCAGGATTCCTAAGTGCTCTGAGCATGATACACAGTGCTTGGTTTTTTAATGCTAAATCTTTCATTAAGGAGCAAGGAGAGAACGCACAGAACTAAGGTGTTTGTTTTCCCCCAGACAGGAAGATGTGAGGTGTGGATTGGTTCTCGTTTTTCTTGTTTCTGGACTGAAAGACACTAGAAACTCTGAACAAACCAACCACGTGTTTCAACTGCAAGACCTTTGTAACAAACCTTATTAAGGGAGGTTATAGTGAGAACCTGGGTGTTTTTTACATGATGTGCATATGCAAGAATGAGTGGGAGGTGCCTGCGAGTATGACTTTCTGCACCCCTGTGTATATCTGTGCTCACAGAGCTTCTGGGATGTAGCAGTGTCTATAGGATTAACTTGTTCTTATATGCAAAACAAATTTGCTGCATCTGTTCTGTTCTGGAGGAAAAAACCCAACCCTCAGTCATCCCAAGTGCCATTAAAACAGGCTGTAGGGGGAAATTTCATTTGACTGAGAAAATGTTGCAATTGTGGCCGCCTGGATTTTGCAGATTCCCAGCTGGTTCTTTTTGAGACATGTGAGGCCAAAACAGCAAGTTTGCTTCAGGCCAAATAATCTGGTACTCCTGCTATGGGCAGCATGTGGGGGAGAGGTGCAAGGAATTCCTTCATTCTGGTATTCCTGCAAAACAGATAGCATAAGTAGTTTTGCCATGCTCAGAAACACCACGTTTAATATTTGCTGGCCTCCTGCATTTTGGCTGTGAAGGATGGACAGTGGAGCCTCCACAGGGTGCTAGAGTGAGCAACAGGAAGGAGATGCAGGCACATGGCAACTATTTGTTCAGAGATTAGTTAGTAAAAAAAGCTTTTGGGGGCATCTGAAACTTTGGCTCTGACATTTGTGCCCATACAGCTATCTCATGTGGGTGTGTCTGCGTAGTTGCCAAATCTGGGAAGGTATGTTTGTCAGGGTGGTGGATGAGCAAAGGGTGGAGGGAGCTGTGGGTTCCTGCAAGACAGATTGAAATTCTGTACTTCGTTAAGGCATTTGTTGAGGGTTTAGTAGAGCTCACCTGTCAGTGCCAGTATCTGAGACTCTTCTGTACACCTCTCTGTCTGGCTTTGGCTGCTGCTATCCACATGATTTCCCAGAATTCATACTATTAACCAGCAGCTGTTACTATGTTAGGGTTTTGACCGCCTGAAAATGGATCTCAACCCTTTCTGTTCCCACTCAAGCAACTCAGTTCTCAGCTGAAAAAAAGGGGGATAAGGTAACCATAGGAAAATAAAAGCACTTGCATTTCAAAGATCAATCAGCTCTACAAGCCAACGTCCTGTTTTGTGTTGGCTTTGCACACCAGCTCCTCTGACAATGGCAGCCTGACAGGAAGCGATCGTGAGCAGCGTTTTTCTATAGGAAACTCACTTTTTGAACCCCCCATTCTGCTAACTGTGCTCTGAAGTCTCTGCTCCCACCCACCCTGCCCTTGCCCCTCAGTATTTTAAACTAACACTGGGGACTCCGGGCCTCACCCTCCTCTTGGGGGAGTTATCAGCAGGAAATGAAGTCAGCTGGAACGCTTTGTACCGCCGTCATTTTTCTGGTCGAGCCGTGCAGCTGCAGTGAGGCACGCCTGGGAGCACACATGGACACACGTGCTCCTGAGCCAGGCACTGTGCACCCCTGGTGCAGGGAGCATTTCACCTGTGATGCTCATAGCAATGGGATCACACTGAGGTGCCTCACGCTCAGTCATACCAGGTCACGTGGGGCTGGTGGGTGGTGTACAGGTAGCTAATGTCATCTCTTGCAGCACTGCAGTTTCTCTGGAGAGCTCTTCTTTCACTGCTGATCTGCTTAACTTCAATGAACAAACTGAGCTGGGGTATTAGGAGGCAAGGCTGCAACCCATTGTATTAATATAGTGATGGGACAAATATTAACCACCATCAGCCATTGACTGCTTGCTTCCAGACTGAACAATTCCTCTATTGGTTACTAGTTTTAATACACAACGAGGCTTAACATGAACAAACAAAACCATTCAAAACCCAGGTATCTGTGCTGGACACAACCATATGTGTGTTGTTCTCAGGCCAGTCCTACTGCCCATCTCTCGACGTCCTAGAAAGCAGTGTCACAAGCAGTGGCTTCCTCAGCATGCAGCTCAAGTGCTGACTGAACAGCAAAAATTCATGGCTGAAAATGGAACAGTTCTGGTCCCCAACAGGTTATGGACAGAGGAAGCTTGCCTTGCCACTGCCTGTGTGGTGGCTGTTAAAAGGCAAAAGGCCTTCTAGCTGAATACCAGGCCAGTGCTATATTCATTTTACCTGTCTTCTAAAAATGACACTGATGAAAAGGTCAGAAGCTAAATTCCCAGCCAAGGTAATTTAGGAACTTTGAGGATAAGAACAAATAAATTCATCAGGCACGAGCATATAACACCTTTTTGTGTTCAGCAGAGGTCTGTGTTGTGTACCATTTCCTAACAGCAGTACTGCCACGCTGTTTGGCAGGACTGATATCTCCTCCAGAGGGTATCTAACCAACATTTTTAGAAACAATTTTCATGGTGGGTCTCATGTGGCACCGAGCACTGGCACTTCAAAGCACTGAATGCTTCAGCTTTTGCCAGAGCTGACTCACAGGTCAATCACTTCTGTCACACACAGCGGCAAGTGACTTTAATCACCCTGGCTGTCATTTGGATGCAGAGAGCTGGCCTGGCTCAGAAACCAAGCGCTGCACACAGCGAGCCTGCACAGCCCGTGAGTGTTATCTGGACACAGAAAGGGTTCTGTTCACGGACAGACTGCATGACCTAGACAGGAAGCCTGGACCAGAGCGCAGCCAGACTGTGTGTCTGACGAGAAACCTAGCCCAGCCCATCCAGCAGCCAGGCTGTCCAAAGGGAGAGCTGTGAAGAGGGCAGGCAAAGCATGGTGGTACAGTAGCCAGGATGGAGACCTTGCCCACTTTCTGGCTAAAATACATCTTCTCCAGAGACACAGCCCAAAGCCCAGCACATGTAAAACACACTGAAATAAAGATTGATGCATCAACTGGCCAGCTCTTTGAGGAGGGAGTAAAATGGCTCCATCTTTGGTGACACAGTACTGTCTTTCTACTGTTTTTTTTAATGCAATAAAGCACAAGAATTGAATAGGAGAAGTACTGGCTAGCAATACTCTCTTGACTTTTTTATGCAAGGATGTTGGGAGCCCCTAGACTTCTTGCACAACAGAGAGAATCCTTCTCCTTTCTCTGAGATCCAGCTGAGGAAGTGAGAGAGCCTGCAGATTTACTTTAGACAACTCATCCTTTCAGAGCAAGCTGAAAGACTTAAAGACCTTATCCCTCACCCTACAGGTTCTCTCCACTCTACCCATACAAGAAATAGGGCACCTAAACAAGCCCCTTTCTTTCATTGCAATATGCAAGACAGAGACCACTCAGCCTAATAAATCCTGTTCTCCATAGAGGAAAGCCAATGCCATTTGCTTCCATAAATCCTGTTGAGCACTGAATTCCCACCAGACTCATCAGCCTAAATCTGCTGGGGTTGGGCAGCAGCAGCCCTTGGTGGCTGGGGACAGGGAAGGCTGCAGATGTGCCACAAGGCTGTAGGGGCAGGAGGAGGCAAGGACAACTTGGCAGACTTTGTGTGGATGGCTTTTCTCTTGGCACCTGAGATCCGGCCGTGTGGTCCCAGCAGTGGCAGGTGGAATGTGGAATGTTCTTCCATGCTCTCTATGAGGTTTGCTTTTACTGTCCTGCCACAGGGGCTGTGTGGCAGGTGCACCCTTCCTATCTTTGCTAGCTCTGCTTCCCACATCCTATCTTCTTTCCTTTCTATCCATTTCCCCCCCTGTGGCACTTATTGTTTGTTACTGCTGCATATTCTGTATGGTATCCCTTCTCTCCTGTGCTGACCCCACCAATCACCTCCTGTCTGTTCCCTGTCATGCCCTGCTGCTCCCCAGTAACATCATTCCCACACCTACCTGTGCCACCACCATCACTCATCCCTTTGACTGCATCAAGTAGATCAAGTAGAGCTCCCAGGCTCTCCAAGGACAGGTCTGCTTGAAAACAGAGAGAAACATGCACTTTCTCTGTATGCACTCACATGTTGGTAGGGAGAGAAAAGAGCAAGCTCTAATGTCTCTGTTTTAGCTATAAAAAACTCCAGCAAAATGAGTTTGTTACACCTTGTCTTCCTCGGCCCCTTTTCTTTCCTTAGACATTTCTTCTATTTCTTCCATACTCTTCTCACTCGTGCAGAGCAGCTCCTGTCTTTTGCCTCATCAACACTCCTGCCCCCCATGTTAGCATGCAAAATACACAAAGGCAACCTTTAGCACAGTCTCTTCCCTCATAATTCACTCCTTTTCTCCCTCTGGCGTTCTCCTCAGCAGTCTGCCCTGAAATACCCCTTGTCCTGTGCTACAAACAAGGCTGCCTGTATGGCCTTAGTTGCTGGAGTGGTTGTCACTCCCAAGTCCAACCACCCACCTGATCTGAGTGGCTGCTAATCAGGGGTTCAGAGCAGCCTTTTTTCTTTTTTGATTTTTCTTTTCCCTAAGAAAATACCATGTTCTCCTGAGCACCTCCAGGAGAAGGCAGCAGCAGAGGGCTCTGTGTGTCCATGACCCAGAGGAGAGGCAGAAATCTCTACCCATGCTCTGCAGCCAAAGAGAATTCTGGAGGGAAAATGTTTTTTTTCTGCCTGTATAGGACAGCAGATAAATGGTAGGGGATGGATGTGTGGTGTGTTTTCCTTCCTGAATTGAGCCCAAGAGAATGATCCATCCAGACTTCTACAAGCTGTAGGTGCTGTGAGGGCAGATTATAGTCACACAGTAAGTTGATTTGGGTTTCTCAGTGCTACATTGCTGGATTTAATTGGTAAGACTGAAGTGGAAAAACGAAAATCCAGTCTTTTAGGAAAAGTTGAATCAAGTCTCAGTATTACCCCAGTTAAAAACATCTTTATACAAACCTTTATAAGGATGCTGAGCACAAAGTGATGGCTACAATAAGGTATAGCTCAGTGTTTATTTGGGTAAGCAATGCATTAAAGTGACCTTCAGTCGAGGGTGGAATGGTGTTCAACTAGCAAAACCAAGTCTTGCAGAAGAGGGCTCTGACGTATACCCTGCAGTGTGCAAGAGATAAGACCTGAGCTCCGCCTAATGGCAAATCATCCTGTAGGCATTGCTGTCTGAACCAGTTTCGATAGTCCCTGCTTGCTGTAATTAAATGACAAAGTTTTCCTCAGGGGAAGCCGGGCCACAAACACTTGCAGTGACAGTGACACAGAACCAGCCTCTGACACTGACTTAGTCGTGGGCAGGGACAGCGGGGCTGGTGGTGCCACAACCACCCTTTGAGCACAGCACCACGGAGCTGTTCAGGCTGGAAAAGACCTTTAAGATCAAGCCCAACCACTCACCCAGCACCGTCAAACCATGTCCTCCAAGTGCCATATCCACGCGGGTGTTTTTGAACATTTCCAGGATCTGACGGACTTCCCCAGGCAAGGGGCGATGCCAGGGGCAGGACACCGTGCCATGGGCTATCCCGGGTCTCCCAGGATCCCGCAGGACAGGGTTGTGCTCTGGTCCAGCCGGAGCCGCGTCCCGCCAGCGCCCCCCGCAGCCCACCGGGATGCCCTTCCCGCTGGATGCGGAGAGCCGCTCCTGCCGCCCCACCGAAACGCCAGCGCCAGGGAATTCTGTGAGCGCTGGGATGTGCAACAGGACCGACATTTCGGCCGCAACAACAGCACTACAGGCTGGGGCAGAGCGGCTGGAAAGCTGCCCCGGGGTGGCAGGATAGCCCACCCTGATAACACCCAAAATCCAGGCAGAGAGTGCATACGATGCAAGCCACGGTGCCAGCTCAGCTGCTGGTGCCGGCACGATGTCTTGGTGTGAATTATTCTAAAACCGTCCCGGTTCACCAGACTTTGAATGCACATCCTGCTTTTGAAACAGGGTCTGACAGATAAGCTGGTCTGCCAGCCTATAGATCTGTGACTGCCAGTCACTCACCTTATACTATAGAAGTCCAGTCACCTTCCATACAGGCAGGTTCTTCTGACAATAACCCTCCTTGGGGTGTGGGGGTGTGTGTGGAGATTCCTCCTTTGGCTGGGGATGCCCTCCAAGAACACTCCTCGAGGCTGAAAGAGATCTCCCCACAAGTGTTGGTCTGTGTGAGTTACATCAAATATTTACTTAATAAATATTTAATAAATATTTCATAAATATTTTCTTTTTGCTAGCTTTAATACTTGCTTCAGTACAGTGCACTATCCTATCTCATACTATATTACTTTGTTATATAATACCCTACTAGCAGATTCTATATTTTTATATTGTGTACTAAATAGTTCTGATTAAGGTATTTGTCTGATCTTTTGTAATAATAAATTATTCATTTTATATAAATATTCTCATTATGCCAACCATTAAAACCTGCAGGGCAAAAATGGTTCAATCACAGGGCAGTGATTGTTCCCCTTAGTCAGCCCTGGTTAGACCATACCTTGAGTGCTGTGTCCAGGTCTGGCCCCTCAG